>OY728138.1:1987326220-1988526220 GCA_963277665.1 Viscum album | reverse complement strand
ATTAGCCTACTCGGGCACTCATTCTCACCATAAGTCAACATACATGACTACCCCTCTAAAATCATGATCTCAGGTTAATCCTTACTAGGCCTCCGCATACAAAAGACGACCCCCTGAGGATCACATTTTCATCTGATCACACACACACACACATAATGACATCACCCCACCATAATCCATGTTGAGTACACCAAAATTGTATGGTCTAGTTAAGTATAATACCAACAAGAAGCTATAATGAAAAACATCATATAGGTTGTTGTTGACACTTTAAATAACCGAACCTATTTCCTTTTCAAAACCAATATCTTAATCACCCATAAGGGATTAATTATAAGGAATTAAATTTTTGTATATACCTATTAGGGTCACTATACATCTCTTACTCCAAGGGACTACATGGTCATCATCAAGGGGAAAATAAATGTAAAATTCATACAACCTATCATTAGAAGAAATATATATTTTAGTATAGATGAGTGGAATACCACTACCAAGTTATATATGGAAACACCATATAAGTTATTGTTAAAACTTTAAATATATGAAACCTCATCTCCAGTGATGTCAGTCACATGAAATCATGTGAATATCATTTGAATACTACATGAAAATTTTTATGAGTGTACATGGACTCTTACCAATGGTCCAAGAGTTAAAACCATAATAAATCATAAATCCAAAAACTCCATGTGTTTCATGCTAGGAGAAATCATAAAACTATAAAATCAGAAACCAATAATAGTAATCTCATATCTTTGGTAACATGGACTTACTACTGAAAAAGGAGTCTATGGTGCACATGTACAATATCCATCATAAGCTCCGAAACATTCCTACATCACCTTCCTACCATATCCAAAAATATTAAGTAAAAAAACACTAATACACCCTGTGATATCAGTAAAATAATCTCTGGTACCATTTTGTAAAGCCTTGAACTTGGACCACTGATCAGTGTTCCGACTGGAAGGCTACTGGGACCTTAGGCGTGCCTCCCTGTATGCTAATGGTTGCCGACTAGTAGTGAGGGTCTAAAGTGTCAACTTTAAGAGACTATACCCCCATATTAGAGTGCACAATAACAAATAAAATAAAAAACCATCAATAAACAATAAACATCAGAGTATGTGGAATCTATAAATAGGAATCATCAATAATAATAATGAATGTGAAAGCAGACAGTCATACAAACTCATAATCAAATCAATAAGAAATAACTGATCACCCACTATGACAACTAAATATATAGAAATAAATACAAGAATAAAATAAACTAATTCTCCACTACCATCCTTGTGCCTCACCTTGTTTAGTTTCCAAATCCCATCTAAGATACCCTGCCCAATCAGGATGCTCCGGGGATCTGCCCAACCTGGGCCTATGAACAATGAAGTATGCTCAGGTACCAAAGTGCCATGGTTGTCCAAGCAAGGTGTAAGTACAACTCAGTATGGAACCACCAATAATGTCTCATACATAACTAGTAAATTCAAGGTATATGTGTATGTGATATGCTTAGGTGAATAAAAAAGCACCATGGAGGCATAAATAAATAACCACTGTCAATCCTCAGGCTCTAACGTGACACTCAAGATTGACTATACCTACTTCATCCAGCACTAAAGTATCTTTGATCATGTAAAATTTCCATGACAAACATTACCAGAGCCAATGGACATATAGTATTAGGAATAGATTCTATATCCTAGGATTCCACATAGTATCAAGCATAATAGTTGGATCCAAGGAGCATGTCTAAGGGATCCCATAATAGTAGTATAAAAACCAATACCTAGAAGGTTATCCTAGGTGATCAATAGTCATCAAGATCCAAGTATATCCCTAAGAGGTAATCCTAGTAGATATATAATCATCATGAGACATCAATAATCTCTAGGAGGTAATCCTAGGTGATCACAATCATCAGGTGTCATCACCGATTCTTAGGGGGATGGACCTAAGTAATCTAATAGTAATCAGTCTCCAATAAAATCCCTAGGACCTAATCCTAGGAAACCATATGGACCCCAAGGTTGAATCCCATCATACCAGACATTCCATATGCATCAGGAATCGTTTATGGATCCAAGGAGTGTGTCCAAGTCATCTATGAGTATCGAGAAATAATTTCTGATTCCTAGGGGGATGACCCTAGGAAATTATAGTATCAGGATCAATAGTTAGATACTAGTATCACATCCTAGTAATCCAATAATATCATTATGAATAAAGTCCAGATCCAAGGTGAACATCCAGGAGTCCCATGTATTTCAATACATATCAATGAGTAGTATGTCCAACCCAAATCATCTTAGGTAATGCATCTTGATGGGGATGAACTTCTTCCAGAACCCATCTCACATAACTTAGGCTAACATCTCAATAAAAAAACTATAATCATAAAAATATCCATATTAGGATCACATGATTGATTTGGGTTCTAAGGTGACACCCACATTCATCACTGCCCATTTCCCAAAAACACCCTCTTAGGGTTTTTCATATCACTAGGCACCCGCCAAGTCCCCTAGACCAAACCATAAAATAAAAACCCTCACATGGGATACAAATTTACATTACACTCTCATGGGTCATCAACCATTACGCAGTGGGCATAACATCCATCACACTCATCACAATCATCACATGGCCTCTTTGGCATCATAGGCAATCCTGTATTGGTATCACACAAGGGAGATAACATCAGGCCCATACCATTCCCAATTTACCCTAGGTAGGTCCTCACACACAACCTATCCATAAATATCCATAGGGTATACCCACCCAGGTAATCACATCTCATGTAGTGTCCCTAACCTGATTATCCACCTGAAAAGTGCTATCGGTCCGGGTGCCACTGGCCTTAGTAATTGACCGCGTTGTCATGATACATCAAATTGATTATGTTTTTAAAGTTTATTTATAGTCTAGGGAAGACCGTAGGTCATTTAACAAGGAGTTTTGTGGTTTTAAAGTGAGTATTTTTAATAAAATAGACTAAAATAGGGGGTGGTTTTAAACATATTTTTAAAAATAAAATGACTTAATTAAAGAGTTTAATAGTTGAAAAAGGAAGGTGGTATTTTTAGGATTATGATAGAAGGAGGTAATTTCAAGTTCACTATAAATCTTGGATAGTTCATTGTTCTGAAAATTTCACATGGTTTAATGGAATTCTTTGGTTGAGGGTTGTTAAGATCTCGATTTTCATCTTGCCTCTTAAAACGATGCATAAATAACCAACCCTCGACACAACAATAGTGTTGTCAAGGTTTGGACCTCAAGAATAGAGTGAGGGATGCCAAATAATAATGATATATCAAGTATGTTTGAGATAAATAGGATGCTTGTGTTTTAAAATCAGATCAACCCAATATTCCCACTTGAAATATCAACCCAATCGATATTGAGATAAAAAGTGTTTTACTTGATTAAACTAAAACAAAGAATTAAAAGATGAAGCATGTTAATATAAAACTTAAATGAAATATTTCACACACAAATTACACAAAACCATTAGCATAAAAAGTTCTGTAACTCCCTCCCAAGTGTGTGTAGCTCCCTCAAAATGATTGTCCACTATTTAGCTCGCCATCGAGAGGAGGAGGAGGCTCGAGTGAAAATTCACCTTCATCCTTGATATCCCTATGAAGACAGGGGAATATAGAGACTATAATAAGAAGAGAGGAATAATTTGTGTCTCCAAAATTCCACATCTTTTCCTCTTGGTATAACTTACAAATGGGGTGCTCAAGGTGTCAATTTATTGGAAAAGTGGAAGGTGGTTTTGGGAACCCAGATTTCTTAAAACAACTTGGACCATGGTTTTTGAAATTAAGAAAGTATTATATAAATTTTTACAAAATTTAAAACTTATTTCCCAACCTATTTACTATATCCATAAAAAATTTGGAATCATTTTGAGGTCCATAGATCAATATATAACTCAAATATAGAACACCACTTTTGACTTTGATCAGATTCCTTTTCTTGGAAAGATTGGTTCGTATGGCCCCCTTAATGGATAAAATGGGATTTTGTGTCTTTAAAAGAGTTTTATGCCATTGAATTTTGGATCAAACAACAAAATTTAGGCCAAATTGAATTTATATATTAGTATAATTGTCTGTATGATTCCACTGGTGTTCTTGGAATCTTTCGCAGTTTGGCCCATTTTTCTTCAACTTCATTATGGGCCTCCAAATATCCTCCACCTACAATGAAATCATCCAAAAAAGTGAAATTAACCTTTTTAAAAGTGATTAACACAAAATAAATGAATCATAAATGAAGTTAAATTTTTTATTAAATTTGAAATTTATGATAAAAAGTCAGTTTAACACAATGGTATAAGGGTGAAAATGAATAGTGAATCGCTACACGATCACACCCCCACACCTAAATTTTTTCACTCCTAGACAAAGTCACATTTAAAAAAAAATATGCATGGATATATTACCAAATTAATGAATATTTATAATTAAATGAAAATTTAATTCTTAGTAGCAATTTGATCAAATAAAAAATCACACTAAGGAGTTATTGTCTGTGATCATGGAAAAATATGTCTCATAAATTATATCAGAATGAAATTTTAAGAGATTAATGATACCAATATGAGAAAGTAATTTATTAGTTAAATGTGTCACTAATTTTTCATGTGTGTGTGTGAAAAAAAATTCATGCTATTCATTCCACTTTTTATCCAGTAAATATAGATTATTTTAAAAAAATTATGCTTAAATGATTCTATCCACCGAACCTACCCTACATCCTTTGCAATAAAATTTCAAGACTCACTCACTTAAGCATTCTCAAAAGTCAAACCTTAAGCTCATGAAATATATATCCTCATATGTTGTACATTTCATCACTACCCTCATTTATTATTTTTATTATTATTTTCAAATGGTAAACTTGGAACTAATCTCATACTCATCACTCAACCCTTGTTTGATCTACTCACGACACTAATAGTAATAGTTATAAAAAGATAAAAGGTCAATGAAGAGTGGTTTTTGGCCTTCCTAATACACACCAAATGTTTTTTGTTTATTATTATTATTATTATTATTTGTTTTTAGGGTATAAAACAGTCAAATAATAGGTACACACACATATATTAATCGGGTACAGTAATGAAATAGATCGAATAAGGAATGAACATATGGAAAAATCATTTTTTAAAGATGATAAATATTAACCTAACTTATATTTTCCTTCTATTAAGTAATAATTATTCACACTTCATGGTTTTAGTGCAAAAATGTGTGTAGAAATTAAGTGGCACAATTTTACCATAAACTACTCACATAAAGGGTATCATTCTTATCAAAGGTTTAAAAGTGATACAACCATTTATATCATATAAAAAAACCAATTTTTAAGAAAAATTCAAACATAAATGTTAAATTCATGCTAAAACACACATTTCCTTATTGAAACAATTTTTGTAAATGTTAAAGCAACATGAAAAAGGTAAATTACTCATGTATTTTCTGTAACTTCCATGCTTAAGTGAGAATAATTTTCCATGATTAAGTGGGCATCATTTTTCATGATTAAGCAGGCATCAAAAATGAATATTTCAGCACAAAAGTGAGGGGGGGGGAGTAATAGTACTACTCAAAAAGAAAAAAAGAGAGAAAAATAATAAAGATGATAAAAATTCCTAACTAACCTAGAAATATACCCATCCCCACATACCAAGAGTATGTAGTTCCCTCACTGTAATAAAATATAATGTGGGAAGGATAAAACCTGGTGGGTGTCATTTGCAGGTTTCTTTTTTAACTTAGAGTTCCTCCACCAGGAACTCCAGAATGGCTTCGTGGAAGTGCTTCAACCACTTCCCATTGACAATGAAGGTTTTTTTTGTTTCTTTATTCTAAACTTAAACAAAAACAAATGAATAAAAATTAGTAACAGTGTATGGGATAAACCATCGAGAACAAAGCTTACCTGAATGTAACTTCAACCTTGAATTGAAAATGAAGACCTTCTACCTAATGTGGAATTGATGATGAAGGATGAGGTGGTCATGATCATCCTTGTTTCAGTCCTTATAAATCTTGGAGTTCTCATATAAATATCTAAACATTTTCTCCAGCTCCCAAATCTATAGATTTCTTTGAGAACCTGCATAACAAAGATTAGAATTGCATTGTTTAATGTCCCAATAGGCCCGATTATCTATCTCAACAGGGAGGTGAAAAATGTTTCTAAAAACAAGATGATAAGGTGGCATTCTAAAGGGAGTTTTAAAGGAAGTACAATAAGCCTATAACAAATCATCGAGTCTAAGAATCCAATATTTTCTATTAGGTTGAATCATTTTTTCAAGAATTTGTTTTACCTCTCTATTCACCACCTCATCTTGAACAATGGTATATGGGTGATATGTAGTAGACACTCGATGCTTGACCCCATACCGACTTAATAGTGATTGCATTGTTTGGTTGTAGAAATGAGAACCTTGGTCCCTGATGATAAACCCAGGTAATCCAAACCTATAGAAAATTTGGTTTCTCAACAATTCCACAACTATCTTGGAATCATATTTCCTTGTGTATCGAGCCTCTACCCATTTTGATACGTAATCAACTTCCATAAGAATGTAAAAGTTTCTAAAGTATTTTGAAAATGGCCCCATAAATTCAATTCCCCAAACATTGAAAATGTTATGGAAGAGAAAGGGTTATTGTGGAATTTCATTTCCTTTAGAGACATTCCCCATTATTTGATAGTTGAAAAAACTTGACAAAAATAATGGGCATCCTGAAATAATATTGTCCAAAAGAGACATGAATCGAGGACCTTTCAAGCTTTCCATTGGGGACCAAAGTGACCCCCATAATAAAGAGTGTGACAGAACCTAAGTATAAATTGGAACTCGCTATCGAGAATACAACGCTTGAGGACTTTATCACTACATGTGTGCCAAAGGTAGGGGTTATCCCAAATATACTAATGGGACTCATGTTTTAGATGGTTATATTGGTTTTGGTTGAAATCATTAGGAATGAAAGATGCTACCAAATAATTTATAATTTCAGCATACAAAGGAATAACATCTTGGAATTGATATAATTTCTCATCAGGAAACATATCATTTATAGAAATACATGGGGATGAGTCAATGTATGTTCATGGAAGGATGCTACTAATATGGCCAGACACCACATTCTATACTCCTTTCTATCCCTAATTTCTAAATTGAATTCCTAAAGTAGGAGAATTCAGCGAATGAGATGTAGTTTGACTTCCATTTTCTTAAGGAGATACTGAATGGATGCATGGTCTGAGAACACAATAACTTGGGACCCTAAAAGGTATGACCTAAATTTTGACAAGAAAAACACAATGGAAAGGAATTATTTTTTAGTTTTGGTGTAGTTTTCTTGGATAGGGTCCAGTTTCCACAAGGCATAGGCTATGACATATGGAGCATGATCGGACCACTGTGATATGATTGCCCCAACTGCATAGTTAGAGGCATCACACATGAGCTCAAATGGTAAATCCCACTAAGTTGGTTGGATTAACGGGGGTGATGTGAGACTCCATTTCAATTTATTAAAATATTACTCACATTCTTTATCAAAAAAATTTATTTTCTTTTTGGAGTAAGTGGGGGAGTGGGAGTGCAATCTTATTAAATTCATGAATGAAACAATGATAAAATCCAGCATGACTTAAGAAATACCACATATCACACACATTTTTATGGAATGGTAAGGAATAAATGATATCCACTTTTGATTTATATACTTTAATTCCATCCCTATAAATGAAACACCCAAGTACTATACCTTGTCGCACCATGAAATGAAATTTCTCATAATTTAATACATGATTCTTTTCAATGTAGTGAAGTAGGAAAAAACCAAGACTACTCAAACACTAATCAAAAGAGGATCCATAAATAGTTAAATCATCCATTAATACTTCCATTCAATCCTCTAGGTAATCCAAAAAAAATACTAACCATGCATTGTTGGAAAGTACCTAGAGAATTACTATAGTAACCCTTCTTCTTTTACAAACTTAAACATGATTTATTACATAAACTCTTCACTTGATACAACATGGAAGATCAATAGGAATAGTGTATTTGAGGATTAGGATCATTACATAACAACTTAAAACATGAAATACAACATCTTTATTGAAAAGATACTTTACATGACCCCTATATTCCCTCACACTTATCATTGCATGTGATAACCTGAGGACATGCATAAGAAAAGGGTGAGCTATAAAGCCCAGTAAGGGAATAAACATGGAATAACATGAGGAATACGATACATGTTAGACAATATGAATATCAATGAAGAACAATAGAAACATTAACATAAAGGCTTGATAAAGCATGAAAATTATAACATGGAAATGTAGCAGCAACACTTAACATGGAATTAGCATGAGCTAAGGCTCATTGCACATGAAGCATGAGTAAAACCTCATTGCACATGAATAACGAGTAAACCCTTGTTGCACTTGAAGTATGTGTAAAACCTCATTGCACTTTAATTATCATGAGTCAAAACTCATTTCACATGACGTATCATGATACTATACTTTACCCAATGCATTGGAGCGCTATTAGGGTGAACCCTTCTTAAACATTTCATTTCATGCATAAGTGTGCCACATGGATCATATAACATGTAATAAATCATCATCATTAATTCCATGATAAAGTTATGTGGAATACATATATGAAGATTTATAATCAATAAGTAAATGTTCATAAAGGTGAATACCCTTGATAAAGAAATGAGCATGGTATTCACTACACAACGACATTGTCTTGGAAAATCGTAGTGCAATTTCGACAGTATAATGGTGTGAAATAAGAACTCATATAAAATGGTTGATGAGATATAAAGGGGTGTCTCATTATATTTAAATGAAATTGACAGTAATGGGGTCATATAGATACATGTACCAACAAAATTAATGGAATTTAGATGCATAATACAAAAGAATTGCTTAGGTGTAAATGAGGAGGGAGAAATCCCTCACGGAATTTTGGCATGGTAACAGGTGTACATGGGAAGAATTAATGAGATATAAAGGGGTATCCCATCATACAAAAATAAATAGGGCAGTATTTTGGAGGTTAGAAATCATACCCCAACATTTTTAATTGAAAACAAAAGGGCATAACAACTTAAAAGAAAATTGGACAAAAATGAGAAAGGAAGAAATCCCTTACTTGGAAGTGTGATCCCAAAGACTTGGAAGAGGCTTGAGAGAGGCTTCTTGGGAGATTGGGGAACCTTGGTAGGATTATATAGAGAGGAGGTCAGGGTTTGGTAGAACTCAAAAGGATTTGAGTGAAGAGGAAGTGGTATATTGGGTGGGTTTATATAGGAAATGAGAGGGAATTCTTTATTATTTAGGTTTGGGACATCTCACATTAAACTAATCAAAACCAAAAACCATCCCATGATTTTTTCCCATGGTTTTAACCAAAGGGGAGTGGAAAAAAATATTTTATAAGGAAAATTTCCGAAATTCTTAAAATAATAGTGTTGCTTATGTGGAGGTGAGTCACACTCTCAAGGAAAACAATTTAAAAAGACAAAATGTTTTATAAGCATTGAAGGGTCCACTAAAACTTTGTAAAATAAATAAAACAAATATAAAATCACATTATTTTAATTTTAAAACATATATTGGCCGAAAATAATGTTTATATTATTTTATTACATCACTATTAGGTCATTATGATGTCATAAAACACATTATATATTTAATCTGTATTTAATTTTTACCTAAAAATTGGACTATCTCAGAAAATTATGAAAAATTCACTGTTGGATAATTTCGATGTCCTGATTACAAAAATAATATTCATTTTATCTAAATAATTTTCTAAATATGTGAATTTTTACTTTTAAAATAAAAACCAAGATTTATTGAAAATTCATGGGTTTTGATAAAAAAAACTTTCAAACCTTAATAAAAATTACAATTGCATTCATAAAATTATATGATCATTTATATTTAATAATAATTAATTTAATAATAATATTATTATTTTAAAATATTATAAAATCCATTAATTCATCAAAATATATTTCTTAGTTGAATATTAACTAAAAATACTATTTATTCTTTAAAAAAAAATTACAAAGTAACAATAATAAAATTAATGCACATTATTTATACAAAAAATAATGTACATAGTCATAGTGATAGAGTCTTGTTACATAAAACATTATAACACCTGCATAAGACTGAAGGGTAAGGTGTGCGATGGTGACAGACTCTTTGGGTGGCTCAGATAACATCGCTCGGGTGGTAATCTCTATTAACTTCCACTTCTCTCGTAGTCGGTTCTGCTCAAGCTTAATGTGTTCAAGCTCATCTTGGGCTTGGTCAAGATCAAAGCCCAATGAAACCACCTCTTTTCCAAGCTCTGAAAAATTGGCTTCGTACGGGGAAACTATATTGGATGAGGCCATCACTTACTTTTTCTGAGTAAATTGGATTTGTTAAAGCCCTATATTTATACTAATAATGTGATCACTGTTCAACGACTATATTAGCAATGTTCACAATTCATTACGGTATTTTAAAATCCAGAAACATAAAACCAAATAAGTTCATATTTTATATAACCATAATAATACATTTAATTATATCAAGAGGAATTTTCATTAATGAAAGTTTGGGTCGTTACAATTACACAGACCAAATGGAATCCTCCTATATGAAAATATTCTAAAGGTTCAAGTGAAGGTTGTATTTTATTGATCTTCAGGGTCAATATAGATTTAAAAGTATCCAGAATAACCATCAAGGAAACAGTAGTGGGACTTACCCACTAACCTCTCTAGCGTCTTTTCAATTAACAAAAATGGGAAATGGTCTTTCATAATGTGTTGGTTTAGTTGGTGATATTATATATAGACATACCAACTATTATCTACATGAGTTGGAAAAAATTCATTGTTTTCATTTTTACTTACCATTAGAACAATTTTTATAGGAACTACCTACATCGGACTGACCTATTTGTTGCTCGAGATGTGGTAAATTATTCCAAAATCCATTAATTTTGTTACTGCCTTTTTAACAACATCTAGGAGGTTTGGGTTTAGTAGATATTGTGCCTACCTCACTGGTTTAGCCTCATCATTTAACAATATATGATGTGTGAAAATTTATGGGATAATACCATGAATGTTAGCAAGTTTCCATCCCAATGGTCATTTATACCCCCTTAAATGGTCAAGCAGTCGCAATTAATGCTCTAGAGGGATTTAACTAGAAATGATGAGAGATAGCTTGTTTCCATTCTCAAGATATGAATATTTAAAATTTTGTGGAAGAGATTTAAGTTCTAATTCAAGGGGATTTTGGATTGATGGGAGTGAATGTAAATGTAAGAGATCACTAATATCATTTAACTACTCAGTGGTAACATCCTCATATGAGGGTTAACAGTATCATTAATGGTCATGGGATCCTCAGTGCTAAAAAATAATCAATTAATGAAAATGCATGACATTTTTCTAAACCAGCACAACATTCAATGTATGAATCATTACCTAGAATTTCTATCAATGATGAAAACTCAAAAAGGGGATCAGGGGAGAGAAAATAATTTTTTTCAAGGGATGTGATTACATCAATAGAATTAACTAAAAGTGAGGAATGTTCTTCCAAGGGGTGCTTCACAGACTCAAGGATATTGAAGTGGAAAATGTCACCACCAAACTCCATAGATAATATACCATTGTATAAATTAATTATGGTTTTGGTGGTTTTCATAAAAGGACTCCACAATATAATTGGGTCATGTCCATTTATATTATCATTTTCCATTTTAAGCACATAAAAGTCAGTAGGGAAAATTAAAATTTTCACCCTCACAAGAACATGCTTTAACACACCAATGGGGTGTGTTTTACTCCAGTTTTCTAGTTGAACAACAATTACCATGGGATTAAATTATTAATCCTTCATTGAATAGAAAATGGAATGAGGCATCACATTTATAGAATCACCCAAATCAAGCATAACATTGGAAAATAAATACTCCCCTATGGTGCACGGAATTGAGAATATTCTTGGTTTTTTGTATTTGGTGGAAATTTATGGATCTATCAATGCTGATACGTTCCTCCCCAAGATCACCTTTTTATCACAATGAAGTTTCCTTCTATGTGTACACATATCCTTTAGAAACTTGGCATATCGTGGAATTTTCTTCATGACTTCAATCAAGAGGATATTAACCAAATTTTTTTTGAAAGTTTCCAGGATTTATTTATCAAGTTAAGATTATTTTTTTTCCTTGGTTAGATAGACCTTTGGGGAAATAAAAGAGGAATGGTTGATTTAGGTGACTCATAAACAGACACACACTCTCCTTTGGCGGTATTTTTATTGGGACAAGGTTTTTATTTTCTTGGACTATTCTTAGTGGTTTAGATGATGGTTTCATTAGGAGGGGATGAATCTAATGGAGAGGTGTTTTGGATTTTAAGTTGTGTTCCACTATTAAGGGTGATGGAACTAACATTTTCATTATCTCTAGGGTTTACTAGTGGTTGAGAGGGTAGTTTACCCAATATGTGACTTTGGATTTCCCCCACCGAATTGAAGAGTTGGCCTAATTGTGTTTTTAGGTCTTGTATGGATGCTTGGGTGGTTTTTTGGAATTGGATATTATTTACATCCATTTTTTCATCATGTTTTCTAGGATAGGATTAGGTTTTGGAGGGGGTTTTTGGAAATGACTTTGTGGTGTTTGAGGATTACTGGGTGGTGGTGGTGGATGACTACTATGGCCTAGTTAGTTCAATGGTTGTTGAGGCTTTTTTGAATGCCCCAATTTCCTATAGTCTTGGTTGTTTTTTCCACCTAGAGTTGGATGGATAGTATGGTTCTTTCCTAATGGGTCTATTATAGGGGTGACCTAGAAATATTGCCTCAAAACTCACTGAAGTTTCTCTTAGTTGAGGGAATTGGTCAGAATAATGAGTGTCATTCGAATAAATACCACAATGGATGGGAGGTGGAGATTGTGATTTCCCTTGGGAAAGAGAAGGTTGTTTAAGAAGGAAACTTACCTCTTAAAACTTCATGATCACCTTCTTCTCAAACTCAGAACTTTGCACCTCATAGACACCTCGAATGGGTACAATAGACCTTGAACAAAATTGTTGAGTGTTCTATGACATGTTATCAATCAGGTTCATTGCAACAATTGGGGTTTTATAAACTAGTACACCACCTTTAGTAGAATAAATCATGTTTTGATCAATAGGAATTAAACCTTAATTAAAATACTATATTAAAAGTTGACCACTTATTTAGTGGTGTGGTAAAATTAAGAAAAGCCTTTTAAATATTTCCCAGTATTCATGAATTTTTTTCCCTTGTGATTTAATTGTCCCACAAATTTCTTTCTATGATATCCTGACTTTTTATTACATAACTTTTCATTACATTTTACAAATAGAGGATCTTTAAAATTTAGTTTCTTGGAAATAAGGTACACAATACATTAAAACATAAAACATTATTTTAATACACTTGAAAGGATTATTGAAATGTTCATACTAAGTGAAAATAATGCATCTCATAATCTAGGGATATACATCAAAGTAAAGGGTTAGCATAAGGCCCAGTAAGGGAAAATAGAGAAAACAATTTACATGTGACCTTGAGATATATCACTAAGAACATGAGGAATTTCATAAAGGAATAAGAAAGAGGAATATAATAGAAATAATAACTTTAATCATAAATTGAAAATGTGGCTACAACATTTAATTTATATATTCATAAGCATATCACCAAGGCCCATCCCTAGGGTTTCATAAAAATTACCAAGGTTATTCACTAAGGTATTTTAAAACTTGTAATCTCTAGAGATTAATTTATTTACCCAATGAATTGGAGAACTATTAGTGAAAAAACTTAATATGTATTTATTTTAATGTGAGACACATATATCATAATCAAAATCTCATAAATAATACAAAGATAATAAAAGAAATGGGTTTCATATCAAAATCATGGTGATTTAAAAAGTGTTTAAAAACATGACCATTATGTCATTTATAACCCACAAAAAAAGAATAAGGGTTTTATGTATTTAAATTCCATAATAAAATAAATTATTTTTAAATCTTTTTGAATACCTGTAGAAAATTAAGAGGTTTTATTATTCACATGAAGAAAATTAAATAATTTCTTGAGAAAAAAAGAGATATTTTGAGACAAAAATTATATAGCATAACGGGTACGAAACATGGATTTGGAAAACATTAAAAAGAAAGAGAAAAAGGGACAAAAATTCATAAATGACTCATAATAAAGTATAGGGATATAATAAAATAGAAATAATAACATTCTATGGAAATTTTAAAGACACACCACATAAGAAAAGAACTTGAAAGAAAAGAAGAAGATGAGATTTTCCTAACCTTTAAGAGTAACTTCTAAAACTCTAAGATCAGGACCTTGGGGATTGAGGAAACCTTGGGAGGAATAATTGGTAGGTAATAATATCAGATCTTATAGGGTGATGATTTTGGAATGAAAGTAAATGAGGTAATGGCTTGGTATTTATAGTAAAAGAGAGGGAGTTTTTTATTAATTTTTGAGGACACCTCATTAGTGGTATTTGCAAAACCATGTGTTTGCCCATGGTATTTGACCATGGTTTTGGACAATTGAGACAAATAATACCATATTTTAATATGCATGAGTCAACCATAATTTTACATATTACATCATTATGATGTCATTAAACACACTGAAAACTCAAAAACTGTATTTTTACTATTCATCAAAAAACAAAACATTTTATAAAAATCTCATAAATTCACCCTAACCTAATATCGACATTATGAATTCAAAAAAACCTCCATTTTATAAAAAATATTTTCTAAATATGATAAATTTAATTTTTAAGTAAAATAACTATTTACTCAGAAATACTAATACTTAACTAATAATTTCTAAAATAGTTATTTAATTATACTATTATATCACATTACCATTCAAGATGCCTAAATTTTAATTATACTTAGGTGAGGTTAATATTCCATTGGTCATATTAATATTTATAAGGGTAACATTACTATTCCAAAGTTACTATTCTCCAAAAATTAAATTGATCTTATCAGACTCTAATTATCTTATTGAATGAAACCGTGTATGCCTGCTTTTCAAAAATCATTTCCCAGAATTAATTATTTAAAGTATAAAAATTATTTTAAAAAATATATTTTTTTCAATATTCATCAAAAATATGAAACTTCTTAGAAAAATAATAAAAATTCTCCCTAGATTAATTTTGAAATTCAAAATTCAAAAATGATGTTTATTTTACCATAATAATTCTCTAAGTCTGAAAAATATCTAAATAGTACATTTTTTCCTATAAAATAAATCTATCAAATTTGTCTTAATTAAACATATATTTTATTAAGAAAAACTATTCTTAAAATGGAAATGATGAAATAAAAATTTTATTTATACAAAGAGATTACACAAAGTAACTAAGGCCTCATTACATAACCCCTGATAACCCCTACATAGGGCCTAAGAGTAAGGTGTGAAATGGTGATAGAATCTTGGGGCGGCTTAGACAACATTGCCCGAGTGGTGATTTATATCAACTTGAACGTCTACCATAGGCAATTTCATTCAAGCTTAACATGTTGAATCTCGGGTTGGGCTTGGTCCAGAGCAAATCCTAGTGACACTACCTCCTTCCCAATATCTGAAAAATGGGCTTCATATGGCACAATTCTATTAGTAGAGGCCATAGAATCTTCTTTCTACATTAATTATCCATTATTATTTCTATTTATAAGTAATAATTATAATGTTAAAAATTATTATGGTTTCCAATGGACATATTAATCAACGGTCATATAACGGTCAAAACTCGATGGTTGCATTTCAATTATACTTATATAGTTTTATTTCTTATGACACGGTAAAACTTACATTTCCAGGAAACAAAATATTATTCAAAAAGATCAGGTCATTAAACTTTTCTTATTATTGAAGTTTGATATACATGGATTTATTTTTCAAGAAAAATTCATTTCATGTCCACCTAGCCTCTAATTGAGGAATTAACATAATATAGACAATCCTTTATAGTTTCTTCTAATGAAAAAAGGGAATTCCCTAATATTTACTTGTTTTTCATCAACGTTAGTAGGTTTTAATGTAGAACACACAACATAAAATTATTTTAAGTGCTTGTATGGATCCTCTGCTACGAGTCCATGGAATCTTGGTAATAAGTGAATTAAACCAGATTTTAGTTCAAAATTAGGTGCTTCACCTTGTATTTAAATGTATGAGGGATGGATATATACATTAGGTGAGGTTAGATATTTTAATTTATAGTTATTTTCAGGAATATTATAAAAGTTTATATTATTTTTAATGTGGTTTCCATAAGAATAATAAGGATCGAGAAGAGTTTCAATGTTTTGGGTATCTTTCAAAGGGTTCTTCTATGTATCTCAGTGTCGCTGAGGTGGGATCCTCTCCAGTTTGGGTTCGAAAGGTGGTAAATATCCTGGAGTATAATGTTTCATGAACATAACCTACATAATAAATAAATAATAACACAAAAATATATGTAAATGTGGAAGATAAAAAAAATATTCACAAAATTTCCAAAAATATTATTAAAAACACACACTAAAAGCCAAAGTGCTTCCAAAAAATAGTGCCAAAATTTGATCACGTTGTCATGAAAAGTCAAATTGATTATATTTTTAATTTTATTTATAATCTAGGTAAGACCCTAGGTTTTCTCCCAAGGATCTTTGGGGGTTTAAAGTGTGTATTTTTAATAAAAAGAACTAAAATAGGGGGGGTTTGAAAACAGGTTTAAAAATAAAATGAATTAAGGGATGCCATAGCATACTGATATCTCAAGTATGTGTGAGAGAAAGATAATTATTGTGTTTTCCAATCACATCAACCCAATAATCCCACTTTAAATCTCAACCTAATCATTGTTGATATAAAAAGTGTTCCATTTGATTAAAAAAACAAAGCATTCAAAGAAGGTGCATGTTACGATAAAACTTAATGAAATGTTTCAAACACAAATTAAACAAAACTAGTAGCATAAAAAGTTCTGGAACTCCCTCCCAAATGTTTTTAGCTACCTCTAAATGATCGTCAACTGTTTAGCTCATCATCGAGAGGAGAAAGAGACACTAGTGGAACTTCACCTTCATCCTTGATCTCCCTATGAGGATAGGGGACTTCAGAGCTTCTAATATGAAGAGAATACTACTTTGGGTCTCCAAAATTCTAGATATTTTCCTCTTGGTCTAACTTAGAAAAGGGGTGACCAAGTTACTAATTTATAGGCAAAGTGGAAGGTGGTTTTGGGAACCCAAATTTCGTAAAACCACTTATACCATGGTTTTCAACATCAATAAAGTCTTATCTAGATTTTAAAAAAACTAAAAACTTATTTCCCCAACTATTGAATATCTACACTAAATGTTTTTCATCATTTGGAATCCCATATATCTAGATATATTCGAAATATAGAACACCATTTTTTACTTTGAGCAGATTCCTTTTCTTGGAAAGATCAATTCAGATGGGCCTTTTAATGGACGAATTGGTATTGGGTGTCTTCAGAAGAGTTTTAGATCACTAAATGGACCAGACCAAAAAAATTAATCCCAATTTAATGTATTTATTAGTATAAGTTTCCATTTGATTCCACCATTGTTCTTGGAATCTTGCACAGTTTGACCCATTTTTCTTCAACTTTGTCATGGGCCTCCAAATCACATCCACCTATAATGAAATCATCCAAATAAGTAAAATTACCATTTTTAATAGTGATTAACACAAAATAATTGAACAAAAAATGAAGTTAAATTTGTTATTAAAATTTTAATTTATGATACAAGGTCGGTTTAACATAGTGGTATAAGGGTGGAAATGAATAGTGAATCACTACATGATCAGGAGCACCTCCCCAAATTCTAAAAGCTTACGACTAGCAGCAAGGTTTTATTAAGGGTAATAATGGGGAGGCTATAACATTTGAAGGTAATATAATATAAGTGTTCTGATTATAAGTATATAATGAAACAAAAGTATGAGACTCAATAAAATCAAACTAGACCAGCCAATGGTGGAAGCACAATCAATATCAATCAATAGCGGAAGCATAATAATAAACAACATCATAAATAAATAAAAATTCTAGAATAACACTTTCATATACTAAATCAAAACATGCATTCAAAACAGGTCATATAATACAATATCTAGAAGGGGTATCCAATGTATGGCCATAGTAGCTACAAAATTATAAGTCATGATGATATAGAAAGGAAAACAAAACGAAGAAAAACTCCAGCTGAGGAAATACCTCAAGGTCCCTTACCAACATGCTATACCAACTCAACTAAGATCCAACTCCTGAGCCCAAATCCTTACTTTAATTTAAAAACATAAAGTCTACATGCGTCCTGAAGGGCCCGTGTAGGGTGTAAGAATGAGTCTTAGTAGGGTACCACCCAAGTTTGCATACCCAACATAAGTGTTTAAGAATGCGTGAAATATAAATAATAAATAAAGAAACACAATGAAATTTAATTAAACAAAATCTTACCTGGTGCTCAATAACCATCAGGAAGCTATCACCTGCCTCATCCAATGCTAAAATATCTATAGAAGAGAGGACCCTTGACCCATGGACCAAGGAATCCCCTAAAGTAGAATATCCTAGATGAACCCTCAGGTTCCACCTCTGATGTAACATCTCAGCACCACATACCTCCTAGCACCTCATGTCTCAAACAAATCATTGACGTCCCAAAGGAATTCCCAAGAAAAGGTAACCTAGTCCCTCAAAACCCTACTCTAAATCACCCATCATCTTGAAATCGGACATTCATAGGCACAATGATATATATCCTCAAATAAAATCACCATCGGCTCATAGCATGACGCCCCAGGGAATGATGATCTCCATCCTCCCAAAATAGTTCAGGCCCAATAACCTCAATATGATGAGACTCAGTTCCCAAATGATATCCTCAACTCTACCATCTAAAGTCTCCTCACCTTCCCCATGGATTTCTATGACAAGAACCACAAAAAAATTACTTAAGACATAACTACCAGGGGCCTCTACCCACACGAGTGGTTAAAACCACCTCATGAATGAGTCAACTTGTATGTACACGACTTCAATTGGTGATTTTTCCATCACAAGTGAGTAGAAATCATTAAATTAGTACCTAATCCACATCCAACCAGCACCTCATGCCCCTAAAACCATGTATCTCAAGTCTGATGGCCATGACATTGAATAACATGGGCCTTGCCCTCAACCTGACATCCTCACCACCTCAAACCGACATCCATGACGCCCAACCGATGATCCAATCATCCAGGTATCCGAGTCCAAGATCAAATAGATGACCACATAACCTCAATCCCAATGGCCATGTCGCCCCAATTTCTTGGTCTAAGACCATCACAATTCAATAGATCACAATAGCATATCATAAGCAATCATATATATATATATAATTCACTTTAATTTAAATAAAACAATTCAATTTAAAACAAACAATTCAATTAAATTGAATTGAATAGATCACTTAAAAAAACAACTAAAATTAAATAAAAAAACAAATTAATTAAACCAACACACCTGACATATCCACCCAAGGTGGTAGATGACCTCTAACCTGGCCTCACATGCTTACATTTGGCTAGGGAATGCCCAAAGGTTTCCCATAGTGCCATACAGTCAATTTAACGTCAAGAAATCAACTAAAAAGGGTCTTGATAAACTACCTCAATGGTGCACTAAAAGGTGCCCCCAAAATTCATGAAAACATGAAGAAAAGTATACATTACCCACCTTGGAGTCATAGGCGTAGGCACATCCGGTATTAGTCTCTAACTCGAAGTACTTTGGAAGAAATTGACGTTTCTGTCGAACACCATGAAAACATGGTAAAACCACTTGACGGATTTAGCACTCCATGAGGTGAGATAAAAGAATAAATGAGGGATGGATGAGGATAGACTCATTGGCATGGTTCCAAAACACCCGATGGCTTGAAGAATGGTGCACCAAAGAAGGAGTTGGATCAAATCCAAGAGGAGGAGGAAAAATAGAGGAAACCATCCTACTATGCATGAACCAAGAGAGAATAAAGATGAAAAATAAGAAGAAAAGAGAAATAAATAGAGGATTAGAAATGTAATTTCACTTCTTAAATGAGTCTTTATAGATAAATAACATAGTTTTCCTAACCACAGGGCAACCATGTGTGCTACAGTGCATGGGTACTGCCTATGTGGCACTACCCGTGCGGCTTGCCACATAGTTTTCCCTAAATATTTGAAAAATTGCATGGAATACCTCTATAAAAACTAAAAACTTCTCTCATGACCATGTGACTTAGTTCATATGGTTTACCAAACCATTCTCAAGTCAAAACATGGTGCACAGTTAGTGGGAAGAGGCTACATGGTTTACCCCAAACCGCATGCCTTTACTTACAACATCAAAAATAGGCATTTGGGCCTCTGATGCAATCAGAACCATTTAGAACGCCCAAGTCACTATCAAATCCTCTAAAACCATCCAAAAAAACATGATATAAGTTTAATGGAAAACACTAAATTTAGTTCCGATGACCGAAAAAGAATTTAGCATACCCACCAATTCAAAAATTCAAAATGGGAGAGGTTTTCGACTTGCTCCAAAAACTAGGGATGTTACATATTAACAGTGGATGAACACTCACCCCACGGTTATATATATTGGCCCAAAAGATCTAAGTAATCATAAGGTTCTCACATGGCCTACTCGGGCTAAATTCTTGAGTCCCATCACACCCCTTTTCTTGGAGTTTACCTAGGAACCTATACTAAGGGACACTATGTTCACTTAATTAATTTAAGTTCTTATCCATATGAGTTAGTATATCATAAAGAACCATTTATTATCAAGTCATCTACCATCAATTAATGATAAAATCAAGCTAGTGTACAAGGGTCCATCGTGTCCTTTAACACTTTGTTTAGTCCAGGCATTCCATTTAATTATAACAATTTTTTTTAAATTAAAAGGGTTAGTTTCCTTCAATGTAAAGACAAAAATCACATTCCAAGCATACATAAACAAATTCAAATACCATAGGGTTATTCTCAAGGGACTACCTACCTCAATAATAGAGTTATTCCCTTTGATCACTAATAAAAAACTCTCATATGATCTTGTCCAAGTCAAACTAGCCACTTCCCATCAGCATAAGGCCCTAAATCATTCCAAATAATCCAAATTAATTAAATATAATAAAATTATAATTAATTATAAAATTTAATTTAATTTTATAATCAATTTAGAGTTTAATTCAATTAATCATAACTCCTAAAAACTCATCGGAAATCATCCACTCATTGAAACTATGAGCAACAGAGTGCGATCAAATCCTAAAAGACACCCAAACCTAAGCCATGAAAAATCCTCAATTTATATACCTGTTATAATGAAAAATTAATATAATTTAATAAAAAACTATAATAAATCAACGAATGACATAACTCAATCGAAACAATGATCAATGACATAAAAACATTGTCTTGAGAAGTCCTCTAGATAGGCTATACAAAATCCCCATGAACCTGGATAATTTACACTATGATCTGATTGAAATATTCAATAAAACCTAGTAGAAATTTCAATGAAATTAGTGTATATGAATATAATAAAGAAAAAAAGTAAGACGAGGGATAATAATACCTCTATCATTGTAAAAATTTCAAAAAAATTACCTAGGTTCAAGGGGGTTCGATAAAGGAGATGGTGGGGGAGGCTCGAATAAAATAACCTCCTTATGCACCTTTATTCAACCAAAAGGGATAGGTGGGATGAACTTGAAATTATGGATTTTTTCCTATAAAAAATCATCTGATAACAAGGTCATGATGTGACTAGGGGCATCATGGAATTAAACACCCCATCACCTAATAATACAGAGGCATGACTAGTGGGTCGCGACATAAAAACCCTAGGTAGAGGGCCTGATCCTCAACCTATATCCTTCATGGAATGGTGCCCTATGACTAGAGAATTTCATAGTGTAAACCCATATTGTAGAGGGTCCAACCTATCATCCACCATTCATCATGGCACAAACCCTCTTGAGTTGTGGTGAAAATTACTATAGTAGACACTTCGAAATTCCTCACTGAAGGTAGTCACGGCATGGACAATAGGTTATGATGTGACTAGATGTACCTGTAGAATTTTTAATAAGGCCTCTGGACCTTGCTACAGATCAACTGATCACTCATTATACTTCGCAGGCCTTGATTCAAATCCAAAATCTTCTCCTTGAGATATTCCAACTTTTAGAATTCCTATTTGAATCCCTATTCTCAAAAATGACCCCTCACTAGAACTACAAATTTGAATTTCCTTTTAAACTCATAACCTAGAAGGGGAGTCTTTACAAATGTGAGTTATTCCCATATAGGTAGTGGAGCATGAAGTTAATCCTATGCAATCCATTCTATGTTGGGCTTAATCTCACACAATAGTATATTATATGTTGTGATATCTGAGACATGTGGATTAATCCTTATGTAAGTTGTTGTGCTCTTGGTTAATCCTATGAAGTTCCATTTTAATCATCATGGGTGCTCAATTATTCCTATATAAGAGTTTATTTAATCTCATACAACATGCTAAATTAATGCTACACTAGCCATACTGTATACAAATAGTGTGAGATTAATCTTACATATTCCTCATCCAATTTAATCATACCCCAAACCTATTATTAGTCATAGTATGTGAATGAATTCATTGGGAATATTATTTAAAAAGATATACATGATAATTTTTTTTCAAATATTTTAATCATATATTAATTTAAATAATTTAATTTTTTTATAAATTATTTTAAAAGGAAAAGTTAAATATTTATTAATTTGTAAAGGTGTTTATAAATTAATTAATTATAAAATGTTTGTAATTTATTAATAAATGTTTATAAAAAATTTATTAAATAAATATCCACAATATTAAAAGTTAATATTGAAATACCCTTTTCCAAAGTATATGGAATGACTTATGGTTTAGATATAAAATGTTTATATTGAAATTATAAGTTAAATTTATAAAATGTTTACAAATTACAAAAGATAATGTCAACATATAAAAGGGTTTATATTTTAATTATAAAATTTTCATAATTATTAATTTAAAATGTTTAAATTAAAAGGACTGATTAAGAAAATTATTTAAACCAAATTAAAAGGAGTTTTTCTGATTTATTTTACTAGGGTTTAAATAATATTAAACATGTGATATATAGATTATGTAAGTAGGTTACATAGTAAAATTGGAATATTAAATGTTTATATTTCATATAATATCATATATTTAAAGTAAATTCCACATAATGAATAATGTGAAGGAGTTCATATTGGAAAATTAGATATAATTTTTTATATTTATATAGTTATGGAATATGTATAATGAATAAATAAATTATAAAATTTTTATAATTAGCTTTTATTTATGAATTGTTTATAAATAGTTCATCTCATGTTTGAATATATAAAGTATTCATTTAAGTTTACTCCCTACTCAATTCTTGAATATATATATTTTTTTATTAATGAGTGTATGATTTAGTTTAAAATGTTAATGTAACAAATCAGCTTGGGCTTCCACTAACCCGAAACTCAACCCAGACCACCACTAGGCCAGAAGGGATTTTCCAATACCTATGGTCCAAAAACTAGTTCCTGAGAATCAAAGAACACTCTTGGGGATGGTTTCTTACAAAGGAATAAACATTAAGCATCAACCAAATCAGAGTGCATTAGTAGAAATAAATAGATAAGAAACACAATAAATTGAACATAATAAATAAAAATCATTATAAGAGTAAAATGAAAAAAATAAATACTAAGATCAAGATGATACATACACATCATAGGAATAAAATAAAATCAATCCCAACAGCTATCGGTCACCTGGATGTGACTCCTGGTCACTTATCCCATACCAAATCAACCCAAACACCATTCAATAAGGAAAAGTGAATCAAATATTGAAAGGAAAAATGAAAGGATGCATACACAAAATGGTTTATACACGGTGTGAGAAAAAAATTCCCATTAGTATTTCACCAAAGGGTTTGTGCAATTTATTTAGAAAGGCGGTTCATTAGATATAGTTTTAAATACAATAATAAATTTGTTTTTATAAACTAGATATAACAAATAAAATAATAAGTATCTTCCTTTATCATGAAACCATCCATTTCTTTTGATAAAACTAAGGTAAAACATTTCTTTTCAATAATTTTTTTAAAATCTCTCTTCAAAATCATACACACCCAAAGAATAATCCCCTTTTTATTTTAAACACTATTTCAAACCATTTTCAAAATTGTTTAGAAAACTCACTCACACTTCCTAAGTATAATATCAATCATACAAGATGGAACCACAAAATCAATAAACATTACAAATGAAAATAAACAACCATAGGTTCCATATGAATCTATCAAGTAGGGGAATGAAGAGAAAGTCAAGAGTATCCCCTATATAAATCACTAACCAAGAAAATAGTTTTCATGGGATATACCCTAGGTCCTAACATGAGAAATTCCTAAACTTTACCAAAAATAGACCAATTATTGACCAACTTTGTGTCCTATACATAAGACAGTCAATTAGTTATCACCCACCCTCACTGGGGTCACTCCCCCACTAGCCCTATCTCATGCTAGATGGGACACTAGTAGTGTATAACTATCTGGTGTAATATAAATACAGACTTACCCAAGTTACCATGACCAAAACAATGTGAGTGTGAGAAAATAGAAAATCAACACAACTAATATAAAGTATAAACCAAAATATAACCCTCACCTCCAAATCCCTCATTAGAAACAAACTTTTTAAATCCATGACCTGATACCCACATATATCAAGTACCACCCAAAATAGGAAAAAACTATATATATCAAGGGAAATAAGAGGTTATCACACACCCATACATTTTCAAACCATTTAAAGTTCCAAACAAGACTTCCTAAAGATCGACTCTGGATACTGAGTTATTTTGTAACAATTTTTAAACCATTTATGAAACATGAAATGCACGGCCGATTGTCGCCTATCGACCGATCAAAATTCCGGTGCTCTGCTAATGTGTATAGCAGCACTCGGGTCGAATCCTCGGCGATGATACTTTGTAATAGTCGTTTGTTTTTAGTTGATTGTATTTTGATTAGGGGAGTTTGTTTGCAGAGCTTAATTGAAATGATTTATGTATTATGTTTGATTTACCAAATTGATAAAGATTGGGGTGAGTTCATTATTGGGGAGTTAAGCATGTGATATCCTTGAGCCTTACTTTGTATTGCATTAAATTAACACCCATGTCATAAGTTGACGTTGATTGGAATTCCTAAGTGTGAAGGCTTTAATCCAAGCCTTAACTTAACTTAGGGTTCTAATCTCAATCAAAACTTATTTATGGTAGTGTATTTATGGTTCCAATAATCCATGGAAACCACTCGTTAAACAAAACATATCATTAATCCATGACATATTAAGTTTAACATACACAATATTAATTTAAAGAATACTCATCGAGAAAAACTCTCAATCACTTAACATCCCCAAATTATAACTCACCCCAATGAGAGATTTACTCATACATTTGGATGTTTTATATTCTGGTTAAAATAATTATGATGATAAATTAAGAATAGAAGAAAAAGAAAGGGATTAGAAAAGAGTGGTACGTTGACACACACACACGAACAATGATGATAATTAAAAACGAATTTTCGATTGAACGAGGAAGCAAAATAAGGGAAGGGGATTCAACTGAATTTAAACTATTTTAAGAACATAAATATTAAACTACAGAAGGTGGATGAGAATAAGAGATATTGAAGAAGTAACTTGCATTAAAACAGAATTACAAAGAACGGACTTACAAAATTACAAAAACGAAGAACACAAAAGTAAGTGAAAACAAAGAGAGGAGGAAAGGTATATCAAGTGAAAACTTGAGTATGGAAGGTCCTCCCAAGCCTTTGTAAAGGCTTTTGTCGTTCCAATATGTTCTCCTCTCTTCTGAAATGCCAACCCCTCTCAAGGAGAGAAGGAGAGAGTATTTATAGCCCAAGGAGTGGACTGTTTGCATTCCCAATCTGTACCTCCACTTGAATCGCCAATTTGGAAATTCAGACAGCCAAATATTCTAATATCTCATTCTTCAAAGTTTTATAAAATAATTTTGGTCGACTAATATCAAAATTTGGAGTCATTTGGACTTACGGATCAAAAGTTATGGCCGGTTGATTAAACAAAGTTAAACTGTCCATTTCAATCCATTCTTTTTGAAGTCCATAATGTGAAAGGGTTTTTGAATATGAATATGCCTTCAAATCCGAATGGTTTCTTCAACAAAGTCGGCCGCCTATATCTCTTCTTTCACACTACAAAATCTCAGATCGATTTGATGCTTACATCATGAGATATGTCATGAATACTATACTGATTTTAATTCTCGGCCAGAATGGTGGGCTGGACTTAAAAGCTTTATTTGGGCCCCTTGTACTTGGATTTGGGCCTTGAAATTTTTATCCAATATTAAATTTAGTGTCCCCAGAATTATTGTGGAGAGTTAATGTTTTTGGACTTCTATATTGAGCCCAGTAAATCAATCTTCAAGGCTGGTCTAGTTTGTTCACAGATTCTTTAGTCTTGATTGTGAGGACCATATGACCCTTCAAATGGCAGAATTGGCTCATGGTACCTTCTAATGAAATGTTTTATATTGAAAGGAGAATACTAAAAAACAAGAACCACACAATTTGGATCCGTATAGTGACAGTTATTATTAAAACATTAAACTGACTCAATTGGACTACTTCTAAAAATGCTCAAAAATTATACTTAATATTAAAACATTAATATTTCACACAAATTATGCACATTTCATATAAAATCAGTAAAGGGGGAATATAATAAGTCATTAAAATATTAATAACATCAACTCCCCCACACTTAGTTTTGTGCATGTCCTCATGTGCAACAAATATAAAAACATGACAAAATCATTTTTACTCACCAACAGATATTAAAATTTTATTTTCTCCAATTAGGGGAGGTTTAGACTATTTCACTCATCCATTTTGAATTACACCACAAGTTGTTACAGAAAAAATGTTCCAAAACTAATTCATTTTTTTCATGCTCAAATTTAGAAATGGAAAATGTGGACACTCAAAACTCACACCTCTCAAGATGATAAAATTCATTTGTGGAGGTTCACTCTTTCACCAACCAAAAGTGGAAATCTTAGAGTTTGAAAAGATCTCTCAGCTTAAAATCCCTATACAAGGTGCACAAGAATCAAGAGGTCTTTTTAAGGGGTTTTTCCGTGGCTATGGGATGGTAGGAATATAATGTCCAAGAGAGAGAATAAGAGGGTTAAAATACCAACATAGAAAAAAAATGCACAGTTTTTTGAAATAAAACATGGAAGGAAATGAAAACAAATATTTACAAGGGAATGATTGTGTGAAGAAATACACATTAGAGAAAGAAAACATGAAGGTGATGAGAAGATGAAATATTTACAAACCACCAAAATTCTCCCAATGATATAAGAATATAATTCAAGTGTTCTTTTTTTTTCTTTTCCCTTTTTTTCTTTGTTTTTTCGAAAGTTGACCTTGAAACAGATCTCACACTCATATCCCACCCCATGTTTGATCTCCTCACGACACTAATTGTAATAGTTATAACAAGATCAAAGGTTGAGGAAGAGTGATTTTTGACCTACCCAAGACACAACCCATTTTTTCATTTTTTTTATTTTGATTTTGAATTTTTGAATTTTTTTTTGAACACTTTTCAATATCATTTGTACAATACATTCACTGAATGACAAACTCCCCCCCACACTAAAATGGATTCTTGCCCTCAAGCATATGATAACACACCAGAAAGTAAGGAAATGATACCCAAAAATGAAATCCATTCCCCCCACACTTAAATTTCAAAAACTTATGCAATGAAAATCCATGTTGATATTGGGTGGGATAAGGTATTGAGCTTGTAATGTGGCTATCAAAGAAAAGGTTTTCATAGGCTTGAAGGGGCTTTCAAAAGGAGGATTAATGTAAGGGTAATGAGAGGCTATTTGGCTATTATGATTCTCATGTGGTTCAGAAAATACCTCTATCATATTAATGCACACTAAGGCAGGAAATTCAGCTCGAAGGTCCACAAACTCAAGACTCACAAATGGGGGTGAAAACACACATTTTGAAAATATGGTCATAGGTGTCCTTGACATGAAAGCAATTGTTTGTTCTCATGGTTTGGGAAAAGCATTTTCCAAATCAAAAATTGAGCATTCAAAATTTGTTAATTTTAGCACAAAATTATTTATCCAAAGTCATGATGAAAATACAAAATTTTTGAGATGAAAAAATGTCTGTTAACTCCCCAAAATGGTTGGAAAAAATTTCAAAACTCGATGGTGAGTAAGCATGACTCTTTTTTTGTATTTTTTTTAAGTAATTGTGTTTTTTTGGTTTTTTTTAGTTTTTAAGGTTTTTTTAAAAAAAACAAACCCACACAAGAAAGAGAAAAAGAAAGGGTTTGATGAATAAAGTGGTAAAAAAAAGAAAGAGAGAGGAAGAATAAGAAAGAAGTAGAGAGAGGAAGAGATATAGAGAGAGTTAAATGGAAAGAGGTGCCCCCTGGTTTGGATTTTGGTGGGTTGCCATCTCCATCTAGTGGTGGGTCAGCTAGAGAATTTGGGGATTCGGTGGAAGTCGAGGTGGTTCCAGGACAATGGGAAGTTACCTGAAAAATAAAATTCATTATTCATCTAATGAAAAACTAAAAAGAAATTGAAATTTCATAAAAGTAAAATAAAACATGGGTTGCCTCCCAAGAAGCGCTGCGTTTATTTGTCTACAGCTGGACAATTGCAGTGGACTACCCATAGTCTGACGGTGGCCATCATATTTTCTCAACTCCAGTGTGCTTACAGAAAAACTTTTTCTTTGGGAGGCCTAATGATTCATTGGATAATTTCTTCCCATCCTTGTTGGTGTGCTTGCAATTTAATGGGGTTGGAAAGAGAATATTTCTATCCTCACTTTGGTCTTCAACCTGAGGAATGATTTTATCCACAAAGTGATGGTTTTCTATTCTTATAAATTCAGGAAGATGGCTCAATTCTGATGGTTCATTTATGTAAGGATCAAATAACACAAAAGCAGAGTATGAGATCCCAATTGTTTTTGACTCATTTATTTCATCACTTACCGATCTAGAGTAATGAAGATCAGTGGAGTCATACGACTGAATAAAATTTTCAATATCCTTTATTTCAATGTTGTTTGCCAAAGAATGGTCAATTTCAACCTCACCAGTGATCACTTTATTAATTAGGGTACAAATATCACAAACATCACTACCATCAGGACAATATAAACACATTGGTTCAAGGTTCAATTCACATATAACAGAATTTTCAGAATCATGGATAGGAAAGGATGAATGTGGGATAATCTGATCTAAATCAACAAATGAGCATTCTAGTTCATTTTAATCATTACTATCCATGTTGGAGAATTGGAGTTCAGAGGTGATATGAGATTCCAAAGAGTTTTCAAGATCCTTTAGATCAATGGAGTTTTCATTTTTAATGTCAACATCAATTTCACCATTAATCACTTGGTTAATGAGGATGCAATATTCACAAAATCCTCCATTAGTAGAACAGGAAGAACATGATGGATTAGGATTCAACACACTCTCAGAGGGAGTTTCAGAAACATGGATAGAGAATATAGATTGATTCTCTAATGGGTATCGCATGGATTGAAAAATATCGAACCTGACCATTTGGTCGCCAAATTCCATGGATAAGATGCCAGCGTGGACATCAATTTTGGTTTTAGATGTCATAAGGAATGGTCTTCCTAGAATTAGGGGAGATCGAGAAGAGTTCATCTCACCTTCCATGTCAAGGACATAGAAATCAACAGGGAATATAAGATCATTGACTCGGACAAGGACGTCCTCAATTATTCCCTCAGGACTGGCTGTGCTTCGATTGGCTAACTAAATGACAACACCCGTTGGGTGCAAGGGACCTAGACCAAGGTTGGAGAATATGGATTTGGGCATCACATTAATTGAGGCTCCTAGGTCTATGAGTGCATCATCAAAGTTTTAACATCCAATTTGGCATGGAACCGTAAAGGTCCCTGGATCTTTGCACTTAATGGGTATGGACTGCTGGGTGGAAACATTTTCAAAGGTCCTAAGTTGCCTCTTGTGGGTGCACAATTCCTTAAGAAACTTGGAATACTTAGGAATTTATTTTATGTCATCTAAGAGGGGAATGTTGACTTAAACACGTCTAAACATGTCGAACATTTCCGGATCAGGTTCATAAGACTTCCTTGGTTTAGAAACGGCTTGAGGAAACGGAATTGGATTCCTAAGTGGAATGGAAGGAGGTGAGGGAATGGTTTCGGGTTCATTTTCAAGTTTCTTTTTATTTTCATTTTCTAGGTCAACATTCAAAGGAGGGTTTGAGGATTTATCTTGAGGCATAGCAAGTTGCTTTCCTGATCTAAGTGCAATTTCACTTACATTACCCTTGGGGTTGGGTAATGGTTGAGCTGGGAGTTGGGAAGAATTTGATTGTTGTTGCTGGCTCAGGTGGGATGCAAGTTGACCTATTTGAGTTTCAATGTTTTTAAGGCTAGAACGGGTGAAGGAGGCAAGATATTCCACTGCACTTTCCCATGGTTTCTTAGAAGAAGAGGCTTGTCCCTGGTTGGGATTGCCTTGATTTTGGTTCTTGGGAAATCGATTGTATTGGTTTTGGAATTGGGAAGGCTCACTAGGATGATGGAATCCATGAGGAGGATTGTTCCTTTGAGGTTGAGGAACAAAAGTATAAGGTTGATGGAAGTTACCAACACCTTGACTGTATTGAAACTGGTTTGGGTTTTGAGGAGAGAATTGAGGGGGATGAGAAATGGGATTACCATACCTAAGGCCTTGGTTATAGGAAAGAGAGAAGGTCTCAAAGTGAGGTTGGTTGAAGTTTCTAACAAACTGACCTGATAGTTGAGGATTGGTGTTCCGTTGAGCATATGCTGCATTGAGCTCCATTAGTCCAGATGAATCAGGTTGATCCTCTTGAAGTTGCGGACATGTGTCTATTGGATGAGATGGGGAGCTACAGATTCCAAAATTCTTAATAGGTCCAGGGAATAGTGACTATGGAGAAGATGAGGTTGGGGATTTGGTAGCCACCGCTAGTTGACGCACAAGACCTGTAAGTTCACTCATCCACTCAGTCATCTTGTTAAGCTCTATGGATTGATTATCTTGGGCTTGTTTGACTTGAGAATGTGCTCGAGTATGGAATTGTTGTGTGTTTGCAGGCATGTTACTTATGAGATCTCTTGCAGCTGCTGGAGTTTTGTCAACAAGAGCACCGCCACTTGCGGCATCAATGAGGGTTCTCTCCATAGCCAATAACCCCTCATAGAAGTATTGGATCAAGAGTTGGTCAGGGATTTGATGATGTGGGCAGGTTGCAACAAGATTTTTGAACCTCTCCCAGTACTCATGGAGTGATTCATTTGGGAATTGATGGATACCACTTATTTCCTTTCGGATGGAAGCGGTACGAGAAGCAGGAAAGAATTTTTCTAGAAAGATACGCTTCATGTCATTACATGTAGTTATGGAACCAGGAGGGAGGTAGTAGAGCCATGACTTGGCAGAGTCATCTAGGGAGAAAGGGAATGCTCGGAGTTTGATTTGTTCTTCAGAAACCCCTTGAGGCTTCATGGTAGAGCACACCACCTGTAACTCTTTGAGATGTAGATGTAGATCCTCACCGGCTAGCCCATGGAAATGAGGTAGAAGATGAATCAAACCTAATTTGAGTTCGAAGTCAGCCTCTATGTTTGGATATTGAATACCAAGAGGTTGGTAATTCATATCAGGGGAAGCAAGTTCTTTTAGGGTTTGTTCCCTAGGATTGGCCATTTCAATTTCAACTGGTTGGATGAGGGCTGGTTCTTGAATTATTTGAGTATCTCTTATGTTCCTCCTAAGTTGGCGAAGTGTTCGCTCAATTTCAGGGTCAAACAAATACGAGGGATTGTTTGGAAGGCTACAGGGAATTCAGAGAGATTTTGGAAGAAAGAGGAAGACGAGTTTTTCTTTGTATTTTTTCAGTTTATGATTTTTAAGAGAAAGACGGGTTTTTCTTTGTGTTTTTTTTTTCAATTTTTTTTTAAAAATTTGTTTTTTTTGTGTTTTCTTGACAATAACCAGAAACTAATGACTACTTAAAGCACCATCCCCAGAAACGGCGCCATTTGAAACGCACGGCCGATTTTCGCCTATCGACTGGTCAAAATTCCAGTGCTCTGCTAATGTGTATAGCAGCACTCGGGTCGAATCCTCGGCGATGATACTTTGTAATAGTCGTTTGTTTTTAGTTGATTGTATTTTGATTAAGGGAGTTTGTTTTTAGAGCTTAATTGAAATGATTTATGGATGATGTTTGATTTACCAAATTGATAAAGATTGGAGTGAGTTCATTATTTGGGAGTTAAGCATGTGATATCCTTGAGCCTTACTTTGTATTTCATTAAATTAACACCCATGTCATAAGTTGACGTTGATTGGAATTCCTAAGTGTGAATGCTTTAATCCAAGCCTTAACTTAACTCAGGGTTCTAATATCAATCAAAACTTATTTATGTTAGTGTATTTATGGTTCCAAATAATCCATGGAAACCACTCGTTAAACAAAACATATCATTAATCCATGACATATTAAGTTTAACATACACAATATTAATTTAAAGAATACTCATCAAGAAAAACTCTCAATCACTTAACATCCCCAAATTATAACTCACCCCAATGATATATTTACTCATCCATTTTGATGTTTAATATTCTGGTTAAAATAATTATGATGATAAATTAAGAATAGAAGAAAAAGAAAGGGATTAGAAAAGAGTGGTACGTTGACACACACACACGAACGATGATGATAATTAAAAATGGATTTTCGATTGAATGAGGAAGCAAAAGAAGGGAAGGGGATTAAACTGAATTTAAACTATTTTAAGAACATAAATATTAAACTACAGAAGGTGGATGAGAATAAGAGATATTGAAGAATTAACTTGCATTAAAACAGAATTACAAAGAAAGGACTTACAAAATTACAAAAACGAAGAACACAAAAGTAAGTGAAAACAAAGAGAGGAGGAAAGGTATCTCAAGTGAAAACTTGAGTATGGAAGGTCCTACCAAGCCTTTGGCAAGGCTTTGTTCGTGCCAATATTTTCTCCTCTCTTCTGAAATGCCAACCCCTCTCAAGGAGAGAAGGGGAGAGTATTTATAGCCCAAGGAGTGGACTGTTTGCATTCCCAATCTTTCCCTTCACTTGCATCGCCAATTTGGCTATTCATACAGCCTAATATTCAAATATCTCCTTCTTTAAAGTTGTATAAAATAATGTTGTTCGACTACTCTCAAAATTTGGAGTCATTTGGACTTACAGATCAAAAGTTATGGCCGGTTGATTAAACAAAGTTAAACTGTCCATTTGAATCTAGTATTTTTGAAGTCTATAATGTTAAAGGGGTTTTGAATATGAAGATGCCTTAAAATCCGAATTGTTTCTTCAAAAACGTCGACCACCTATATCTCCTATTTCACACTGAAAAATCTCAGATCGATTTGATTCTTACATCATGAGATATGTCATGCATACTATACTTATTTTAATTCTCGGCCAGAATGGTGGGCTGGAATTAAAAGCTTTATTTGGGACCATTGTACTTGGATTTGGGCCTTGAAATTTTTATCCAAGATGAAATTTAGTGTCCCCAGAATTATAGTGGAGAGTTAATGTTTTTGTACTTCTGTATTGATCCCAGTAAATCAATCTTCAAGGCTGGTCCAGTTTGTTCACAGATTCTTTGGTCTTGATTGTGAGGACAATATGAACCTTCACATGGAAGAATTGGATCATGGTACCTTCTAATGAAATGTTTTATATTTAAAGGAGAATCCTACAAAACAAGAACCACACAATTTTGATCAGTATAGTGATAGTTATTATTAAAACATTAAACTGACTCAATTGGACTACTTCTAAAAATGCTCAAAAATTATACTTAATATTAAAACATTAATATTTCACACAAATTATGCAAATTTCATATAAAATCAGTAAAGGGGGAATATAATAAGTCATGAAAATATTAATAACATCAAAACACCACTTAAAATAATATGTTTGAACCCACCATTTAAAATAATTAAGAATAACTCCCATTTTTATAAAATCTTTTAAAATTTTAAAACCGCACACTTTTATTTATTCCACGATCCAAATAGGGTCAAACCCTTTAACAAATTGAAAAAATCTTTAGAAAAAATATTTTAAACACTTATAAGAGACTTGGAATTTAAAATGTTCCATGAAAACTAGAAAAAATAATTAGATGCTTTTATTCCAAGTGTTATTCCAGCTTGAAATCATTTCAGAAACATTTGAAACTATTATATATACAATTGATTTAATAAACAAAACATTTAAAAGTCTTGAACACAAAATTACATGATAAATAAAATAAAGATAGAAAAAAACTACCTTGAGCAATTAGAAGCCAAGCCTAGATGACCCAAAACATGTCAACTTCAATGAAGAATGACCAATCATATAAGTTAACGACCTTTACAACCGTAAAACAACAAAATCCCTGAATTAAAACCACCATAAACCCTAAATTAGCCTAAAAACCATATTGGATTTTAGGAGGAGATGAAACCTAGAGGAAATGAGGAGGGGGGGGGATAATCAAGAGGGAGAGAATATGAAGGGTTTAACTTAATAAATATATAATAAATAAAATATAAAAATGCTATATATTGAAAAATGAGGGGAGGAGGTCCCTCATGGTGCACCCTTGGTTGGTCGAATGATAGTGAGGGAGGATAGGCATGGAAACCTCTAAAATCAAACCAGGGGTAAAATAGGAAAACCAAAAAATTAAACCTGAGAAACTCACATGGTTTAACCTCATGTTTTGGTATATTATATACTAACTATGTGAGATCTACTAGATACCCACTAAAAAATTTCATGGTTAGGATACATATGTATAAAACCATGTGTTAACCATAAAAAATGATTCTTCAACCTTCTACAACACTATCATACAATTATTGCTAACTGTGTGCATCCCATATTCCAGATAACCTACATGTAAAGGTATTACACATGACCTAACTAGGAATCACATGGTTCACCCTAAGTCATGCTTCAATCATGCACACTAACTGTGCACACTCAAAAATGAATTGGGATGCCCCTTTAGCGAGGGTAGATGCATGGTTTTCACTAAACTGTTTATAGTTTTTTTTCAAAAACTTAAAATTCTTAAATACTGTACTTTTTAAAAATTTAAATCATCCCAAAATAACTTCAAATAAATGGAACAACAGTAACACATGGTGCTAAAATCTTCCTACCATGCCACTTTCTTCCTTGAGAAAGTTGTTGGTCAAAAGAAAGGCAATAAAAAAGACTAAAAGGAAATATATCTATGAAAAAAATGTTATGCATAACCAAATATTAAAAACACTAGATGAGTCCTAAAGAAAGATAAGATCCAATATTGGTATCCCCAGCATTTTATAATTTATCTAAAATGGGGAAATCCAAACAAGACACACTTCTTAAGATGAGATTCCACTAAGAACCTCAACACCACCAAAAACTAAAGCACTCCTAAACGATCACAAAGATCAACATCTATCAAAGAACCAAATTAGGACCCCAAAAGAAAAAATATCCCATAATAAAACCTAAAAAAACTAACATGGGCTCTAAATCTAGGTCACCATGCTCCATATGATCATACTAGGACCTCAACCATGGACACTGTCTCATGGATAGCCACAAAGTAGAATTAACACCATTAGATTCTTATTGAAAGAAACACTAGTCCTATCCACTTGAGCATGTATCCCTAGGTTCCCCCATACTTAATACATAAAGAATCCAAACTCTATAAGGCTACAATACAAACACATGCAAAATCTAAGAGGAAACACCCAAATCCATAAGGCATGCGCAACACCAAGACTCACCTCAACTCACACAAGGAAAATCAAGCATCTCCAAGAGAAGACTAACAAAATATAAAAAGGTAAAAATCATAAATAAATACCTATTCTATACATAATAGAATGCCTAGAAAACTCTATCACATACCACCAAAATCCCAATGTATCAACTAACCTCAACATCCACAAAAAAACGGACCCTAGATAATGAAGATCACCAAAGAACTATGAAATCATCCATAAGATTTCATCTTCCGAAACACCAACCTAATAAAAACTTAAGACATGGACCAAGTGGCCAAACTTATGACACCCACTCGAAGATTTCGAGAAAGATGACCGACCTATTCTAGCCTACCCTTCAAACTTAAACTCAAACAACTCCCTCTCTCCACCAAACATAACATCTTCACTAAAATTTAGGAAGAATTGGATAGGGTCCAAGTACAAAAAGGATTTTGGTTCCACCACTCAATCCTGATTCTAGGTAGAGTAAAAAAGTGAGATTACCAATTGTAAGTGACTAGGGGGATCACCTTCAAGACCATTCTAATGAATAAACAAACTTCATACTCTTATTTGAATAATATATGGAAAATATACACCAAATGGCATAATTAAAATCCCAATAAACTCACACTCTAAAAAAATAAAACAATTGCACACAAATCCATATTTAAAAAAAACACCCCTTATAATATTTCACAAAAATTTCCCATTCCAACTACAACACATTAATGAAAACCCCCATCGAGTTTCTTTAAAAACACCATTCTGAAATTTTAAAACACGCACACCCCTTTTAAGAATCTTGTTTGGATTTAAAATCAAACTCACCTTTCAAGATAAATTTAACATTTTAATTTAATAGGATAAATTTCAATTGAAAAATTAACCATTGGAATTTAAAAAAAATCATAAAATTACAAAAAAAGTTAAATAAAATTCCCCCCTTTCCATCCCAAAACTAGTTTTCCTAACATAAAACCAAACTTTAAAAATTAAATCTAAATAACAAATAATACACAATAATCAAAACCAAATCCAATAACATCAATTCATGATGAAACAACCAAGGATTCACCCTAAATGAGTGATGTAAACCATATTAAGATCCTAAAAATAGGTCAAGAAATAAGTCCAAAGGAGTGTAGAGCCATGCACGGTCTGGCCACATGGTTTAGCTGACTAAGTGGGAATTGTAAGTCAGCCTCTATTAAAATCCTAGAACCATGTTCCCAGAGTCTCCACATTAATTCTAAGTCTGAGTGAGATACCTAATAAACTTTGTATCTCCTTTTATTTATACACCAAAATCTCAAAATGATCTCAAAACATCATGCAATGGGTCAATGATCCATAAAATAGTCCAAGAAAAATCCAACTTAAAAACAAAACCTCAACTACTAAAAGAAACTCAATATTCACCAAAATAGGTGGTGATCAAGCACCTATCCATGATATATGTCTCGAGCCCTAACATAATACTAACCTCCTTTACACCTCAACACCCCCAAATAACATAATGGATTTTTAAAGAACCCAGGATACCTTAGAATAACCTTACCTCTGATACCATTTATAACGAACCGGCCTGAGCTACCACTGACCTGACACCTAACTCTATCTACCACTAAGCCTGAAGAGTGTTCTAGATCCCCATGGGATGGAAACTATTGCCTAAGAATCAAATAAAATTCTTGATAATAATATACCCAGCAGAATTAACACCAAGAATCAACCAAACCAGAGTATAAAAGAATAAATAAATTGAAAAACAACACAATAAACTGAAAATAATAAATAAAAATCATCATAATAAAAAAAACAAAAAAAATACTAGTCCCAAGATGATACATGTACATCCCATGAATAAAATAAAACCAAGACTAATAGCTATCAATCACTTTCATGTGACCCCTGATCACTCATCCCATCCAAATACAACTTGAACACCATATAGAAATAGAAAGTAAAACCAAGACTAAAAGGAAAACATGAAAGTTTTTATACATTGAATGGTGTATGTAGGGTGCAATAAAACAATAATTCCCAGTAGTATTTCACAAAAGAGTTTAGAAAATTACTTTAAAAAGGTAATTCATTAGATCAAGTTTGAAATATAATAAGAAATTAGGTTTTCTAAAATAAATATAAAAAATAAAATAATAAGTATATTCATTTTTCATAAAACCATCCATTACATTTAATAAAACAAAGGGAAATAATTCATTTTCAATAAAAAAATTTATAACCCCTCTTTAAAATCACACACACCTAGAAAATAATTTCTTTTTTATTTTAAACACTCTTTCAAACTATTTTTAAAATCATTTAAAAAACCCACTCACACTGCATAAGTAGAAGATTAATCAGACAATATGGCACCAAAACATTAATAAATAAAATAAATGAAAGTAAACAACCATAGGTTATATATGTATCAATTAATTAGGGGATCTAAGATAAAGTCAAGAGTACCCCTTATATAAAACCATTGACCACAAAAATATTTATCATGGGATCTACCCTAGGTACTAATGTGAGACAATCCTAGAATTTAACAAACATTTACCAACAACCAACCTATGTTTCATCCTATATACAAGCGACTTGACTAGCTATCACCCATCCTAAATAGGGGAACTCCCCCACTAGCCCTATCTCACGCTAGAGGGGACACTAGTAGTGTCTATATTTATAGTGTAATATAAATCTAGAATTCCCACTAAGCTACCCAGGTTTCCATGACCAAAACAAAGTGAGTGTGGGAAAACAAGCAATTAATACAACCAAAATAAATTATAAATAATAATCTCAACCTTTATTCTAACCCCCTAATAAGAAAAAACCCCTTTATATCCATAACTCGATCACCAAATACATCAAGAACCACCCATAAAGAGAAACAATATATATTTGGGGCACTAAGAGGGTTTCACACACCCAAACATTTGAAAACCATTTAAATTTCCCAATGGGCCTTCCTAATGATCGAATTAGGATATTGATTCATTTTGTAAAAAATTGAAATCTATTTTTGAAACACCACTTAAAAAAATATTCCTTAACCTACCCTTTAAAAAATCACTCCCCTTTTAATAAAATATATTAAAATATTAAAAAAATACTCTTTAATTTATTATGACATAAATGGGATCAAATCCATTTACAAACTAAAATCATAATATAAAAAATATTTAAAACATTTTTAAGACAATGAAAATTTAAAACACTCTAAGAAAACTAGAAAACACCATTAAATAATTTTATGCCAAGTGTGATTCAACCTTTTTGAAACCTCTAGAACAACTATATATAGAAGTAATTTAATAAATAGAACATTTCAAAGTTTTGAGCACTCAATGATATTACAAATAAAATAAATGAACAAAAACACCTACCTTGGGAAATCAGAAACCAAGCCGAGAAAATTAGAAACATATCACCTTTGTAGGAAAACACACAAACATGTAAGAGAATGACCCCTAAAATGTTAAAATGACAAAATCATTGAATCAGAACCACCCTTAAATCCTAATATCAGCCCAACATCCCTCTAAGATTTTGTGAGGATGTGAAATTGAGAGTAAATGAAAGGAATAGGTAATAAGAAGTAAGAATGAGAGAACATGTAGGGTTTACCTCAAGAATTCTACAATAAATTAAGGGGAAAAGGCTATAAATTAAAAGTAAAGGAAGAAAGGAGACCCCCTTAACACAACTTGGGATGATCAAACATGAGTGAGGGAGGAGTGGGGTAAAACCCCCTAAAACCGAACCAAGTATAAAATAGTAAAATCAAAAAATTAAACCTAGGAAGCTCACAAATTTTGTCTACATGGTTTAGTAAACCATACGAAAACTATAGGGGATCTACTAGATACCCACTAATCACTTTCATGGTTTAACTTAATAGCTAGTAAACCATGAACCAACCACAAAAAACACCTCTATAACCATCTGCAGTACTATTGTACAATTGTTGCATGATTACTGCTAACCATGAACAACCCATGTGACAGAAAACCAACACATAACGGTAAACCACATAAAGTAACAAGGAATTTCATAGTTCACATTGAGTCATGTTCCACCCATGCACACTAAACATGCAGTGTGAGGACCTGAGCCTAATCAACCAGACTTGGCCCTTAAAAATGTTGTGTAAATTTTTTTATAAAATAAACGTGAATAAATACACAACATCACATGAAACAAAGGATCTTTTACCGGCCCAGGTTCTGGAAAATTAGATACATGAATTACATTCACAAAATAACACAAAAAGAAAATAATTATTCTTCAACATTAATTCTTCCACAACAGTGTTTCAACGCAACAAGTATGCTAAACCTATAAAAGTGTTAAAGAAATGTAGGGTGAGCACAAAAATGCCCAGTAAGGGGTTTAAAAACAAAACCTGTAAGAAATAATTCTTCTTTAAAACACATGAATTGAAATCATGAAATCAATATTTCACATAACATCTCATCACAAATTTCTTGTGATATTCTGAAATATATTTTAGGATAACTCATGATCAAAATTTATAAACCTATTTAGGAGTTTTAAATATAAAGAAATATAAAATATGCACATACTTGAAAAAAATGCATGTATTGCCACCTATAATTTGGATGATGACCAAACTTAATAATTCTTTAACATGCCAGAAGTGCGGATAAGAACTTACAAATAAAATATTATTTATTCAGAATTTCACATAAAACAATGTCATTTATCATGGTTGATTTAAACCTTAAATATTAATTCATCTTTATAAATTAATTGCTATACAAGTATACATATTTAAACATAAAACTTTAAGCCACATGAACTTGGAAATATAAGACTGATTAATACTGGTTCATAAGATAATGATCATTAGCCATGGATATTTCACTAGATAAATACTCACATGGACTTTCACTTACTAGGATCACTATGAGGGAATGCATAATACAGGACAATCATAAAAATTCTGTCAAGACCTCGTGCCAAGCCCATACATAACCATTCTTTCAAGGCCTCATGCCAAGACCGTAGTTAATCTCATGAGACCTACCGATTCATCAAGAGGCTATAGCAAACCTCACCCATCACATAATAAGTCCTATGAATTCCTCATATGTCTAATAAGAACATGTCTTTAAATAAAAGTGTCCCATACCACTTTGAGTTATTTAAATATTTTTTATATATGAAATAAATTCATTAAATGATCCAAAGTGTACCATACCACCTTGAAAAGTTTAGTTCTTAATTCATGCATTATCATGGAAAGATTCATCTTATACTTAAATTATTTGTCTTTATTAATAATTCACAAAATGAATAATGCTATGAATGTACATTTAATCAGAAATGAATTTATTATTTTGTCTTCCCAAAACAAACCTATAAATAAATATATTTCACTCATGAAATGTTAACTAGATTTATAATTTCTCATAAAATGATAAGGTTTATCCCATGCAGTTGAGAAAATAAAGTGTCACAATAAATAAATAGGTCACTCACATGAAATGGCAACTTGTTTCATAATTTCACATAAAATGATAAGGTTTAACCTATACAAATGTATAAACATGGTGAATATAAATTTATAACCACAAATTTGATGTGTGTTAGACACCAGTTCCAATTTTTAAGTAATTGAGAAAGAATATCTATGCCTAAGTTGTTTATACATAAATACATATGTATGTATTTATGTATGTATAACTACACACACACACACACACACTTACATATTTATTTGTGTGTTTGGTTTGTAACAATTAAATTATTTACAAATTCTAAATCAATAACCCTCCCATGTGAACATACCACAAAGTTGATAAATATATATAATGTGTTTACTTTCATATTGGAACATGTTTCTGTTTGCATATACATATATCACCCTTATAAAAAAAATTGGAATACTATGTTAATACATAATTTTTGGATATAGGATTCATGGAAAAGAAACTGTTAACATATACACATATATATTCTAAAAATATTAAGGTGTATATGTGTATATATGAATGTATATACACCCATATATATAATTCTTGGTAAAAGACCACAACATAGAAGTAAAAATAAAAACTTCAACTCCTAAGAAATAAATTCTTGAAAATGGAGAATTCCTATTGATTATGCTATTCGGGTTAGAGAAGGAAACATGGATTTATATATATATAACCATACATATATGAACATGATTTCAAATGAAAATAATAAAATTCCCTTAAAACAATTTTTTTTTTAGAAACATATTCTTTGAATTAGGAAAACATATCATATATGCAATTTTATTGGAAAGATATAATTTTACACACAAACACACATATTATATATATATATATATATAATTTTACCAAAATAAATTGAGAAATAAAGAAATACCTTACCTATTTTAAATCATGGAAGGGATGAGGGTTGTCTGAAATTGAGAGAGAGAGAGAAACTTGGTAGAGAGAAATTTGGGTAGCCATTTGGGTGTTCAAAGAGGGGTGTTTATATAGATATATTATACCCCAAACATCAATCGAAAAAGACACTTTATTCAAACTGAAATTTACCAAAACAAAAAGAAACAAAGATGATAATTACTGAAAAAAATAATCAACCGAGTTGATTGGCACAATATACATATAAAAATGGAACTTGTAGGGGAAACCTTTGGATTTTGGATTAAAAAAACACCATGCATGTCAGATCTATGGAAAATGATAGAGAATGGGCCATGGGTAGAGATGATAGGAATCACAGGAGAATAATCAAAGAGGAAAGCATTCCCAGTGGTTGGCCTACTTGCGATGCAGACTGGTGTGACCTAGTGTGGCACAACTCAAGGAGGAAGATGGGTACAGATGGACGACTTAGATTGGGAGTGGGTCGATCGGAGGGTTGGAGATGGTCCTATGGTTTGGAGTGAGTGAGGGAAAGAAAGAAGGAATGGAAAAATAAACAGATGGATGTGATTCGTCCATGGATCTGATCATATGGCTACGGTGGCTTGGCACATTTTTAAAGATACGGACGGTCGAAGTTAGATAGCAATTTTGATCAGACGACTATAGTAGATTTGTGAGTTTTAAATAGATTGTGCGGCATAGATCTATCGCATCCAGATCTAACAGTCTGAAAAAATGTGGTGATGAAACTACGATGATGGGGGTTTGAAGGATAAACTGGTGCAGACAGATGAGATCTCGCGTGGCGAGATCAGACGACCCAAATTGCATTCTGCAAAAAAATTCACAAAAAATTATGTATCCCACATCAAAACCCAATCAGTTTCAGGAGAGACTTATAAGACATGATGTGTGGTTCCATCTTCCAATGACACAAGCACGCACACCGGAGTCCCTATACATAGGACTCCACCCGTAGGGTTCTTAGCCCACCCTCACCCATACCGGTGCGTGACCTAGCTCACACTCTGCTCGTGCTTGGCCAGGCCCTATACACGGGCCTTTGTGCATGCCTTGACTCCACTATGTCTTCTAGGGTTCTCTCCCTCCCTACTCCAGCTACCATGGGTGCAGGTAGATACCTCCTTGCTGGGGTTGATTGGGTCCCCCCAACATAGTTGAGGTGTCCCCTAGCCTAGGGATGACACCCATTTTTTAAAACAATTTTAAAATAAAAAATATTTTATAACAATTAACCAATATTTAATACACATTAATTTTTTTAACAAAAAAAAACCTATCTTTATTACCATTGCATCTTAATTTGAAATACACATATAATACTAATGTTTAATACCCATGTTTATATTTTAAAATCCAAACTTTAAATAGTTACCCATAATTAAAACCCTTAATTTTATTTAACCAAAAATGTTATTTTAAAACATTTAAAACTCTTAAAATACCCAATGACCATAAAAAATAGTCACCTGAAAACCCCAACGACTACTTATAACAGTATTCTAAAACTTTATAAATACCCATTTAATGTATTTCAAGGATCAAGATCATTTCTTATTTAGAGGGGATGGTTCTCTACATTCCTTTGACTCTTTGTATTATTGATATTCTTTTCACTATTTTTTTTGTTTTGGTGGATTCAAGGGATGATGGATACTTAATAAGTCTCGTTGTGATGTTGGTTGGTCTTCTGTTTATTCTATTAGGTCTTGCAATGAGTTTCCTCAAGTAATTGTAATCCCTTGTATCAATGTAATATCTTAATGTTTGAATAAAATGTTTCTATTTCTTTTTAGGGTATTTTGAAACAAAAGATGCCATTATGCAGTAAATCAATATAATAATGATAATAACCAAAATTATTATTATTACATTTATAATTAATTTTGGGGTGTTACAATATCCTCCCATAATAGAATTATGCCCTCTCAATTATATTTTACTCATACTCTTCTGCAACACCAACATTATGACATCATCCTTGATGTCCCTACAAAATATGTTTTAATTATTATTAATTTAATTAATAAAATTTGATTGAAAAAATTTTAATTTATACCTTTACGAGTACCATAGGAGTTGGTGATTCTCTGTTGTCATGGTTTCCAAGGTAATTCTAAATTCTTCAATTTCTTTGGTCCAAATGCACCTCGAGCAGCTAGAGTCAAACTCCCGTTTTCAATGATCAGACCTCGGGTGAAAGTAATGGGAGATGAAAAGCTCAAAGATATCAGAAATTACTTGATTCCTATATACCAACTGGACTAACTTTTTTTCTAAAATTTTAAAATCATAAAGCCTCCCATATGAACTGAAGTTTTGGAGTTGAAATAGATAAGTTGTGCGGAGGTCACCCGCTTCAGTAGCTTCCTAAAAATTCCTTAAAGACAAATACCTTTAAAACATGGTAAAACATCTAAAGAGACCCTCAAAATAATTTCCTCACCACTCATAGAATTCATGTTGTGCATTCACTACGATAAAGTAAACAAAACCCAACCCCCAGAAGAGTTAGAGTACACTAGAGGTGTTGGAAAATTGATAAATTTGTTTACAAGATAAACGTAGACTTTTGAAAGTCTCGAATACATCCGAACACAACTTTAACATTATCATTTCTAGTATCTCACATGTAAGTGAAAAAATATTGCTTTTTGAGTCTCTAACTTCCATCTAAAAATGTATGAAAGGAATTTTATTTAAGAAAACAAACTTAAATTAGCAGTTTTATTCTAATTTTCTAAAGTTCACTAGGTCGTTCCTTTGATACCAACTGTAAGGACCCGAGCCTGAGAAACCAGACTTGGACCTTAAAAATGTTGTGTAACTTTTTTTATAAAATAAACATGAATAAATACACTACATCACATGAAACATATGATCTTTTATCGGCCTAGGTTTTGGAAAATTAGATACGTGACTTACATTCCAAAAATAACACAAAAATAAAATAAGGATTCTTCAACGTGAATTCTTCCACAATAGAGTTTCAACACAAAAAGTATGTTAAACCTATAAAAGTGTTAATGAAATGTAGGGTGATTACAAAAATTCATATTAATGGGTTTAAAAACAAAATAATTAAGAAACAATTCTTCTTTAAAACATTTCTTTAAAACACATGCATTGACATCATGAAATCAATATTTCACATAACATGTCATCACCAATTTCTTACGAGATTCTGAAACATCTTTTAGAATAAATCATGCTCAAAATTTCTAAACCTATTTAGGAGTTTTAAATATAAATCAATATAAAATATGCACATACTTGAAAAAAAATTCTTATAGTGACACCTATAAGTTGGATGATGACCAAACTTAATCATTCTATGACATGCCAGAGGTGCGGATATGAACTTACACATAAAATATTATTTATTCAAAATTTCACATAAAATAATGCCATTTATCATGGTGGTTTGGAACCTTAAATATTAATTCCTCTTTATAAATTAAATACAATACAAGTATACATATTTAAACATAAAACTTTAATCCATGTACACTTGGAAATATAAGTCGGATTAATATTGGTTTATAAGAGAATGATCATTAGCCATGGATATTTTACTAGATAAATACTCACATGGACTTTCACTTACTAGGATCACTATAAGGGAATGCATAATATATGAAAATCATAAACATTTTATTAAGGCCTCGTGCTAAGGCCATACATAACCATTCTTTCAAGGCCTCATGCCAAGAATGTTGTTCATCTCATGAGACCTACCGATGCATTGAGAGGATATAATGGGCCTCACCCATCACATAATAAGTCATATTCATTCCTAATATGTCTAATAATAATATGTCTTTAAATAAAAGTGTCTCATACCACTTTGATTTATTTAAATCTTTTTCATAGATGAAATAAATTCATTAAATGATCTAAAGTGTCCCATACCACCTTGAAAAGTTTAGTTCATAATTCATACATTATCATGGAAAGATTCATCTTATACTTAAATTATTTGTATTTATTTATAATTTATAAAATGAATAATTATATTAATGCACATTTAATTAGAAATGAATTAATTATTTTTTCTTACCAAAATCAACTGATAAATAAATAGGTTTTGCTCATGAAATGTTAAATGGATTCATAATTTCTCATAAAATGATAAGGTTTATCCGATGCAGTTGAGCAAATAAAGTTTCACAATAAATAAATAGGTTACGCACATGAAATGGTAACTTGTTTCATAATTTCACATAAAATGATAAGGTTTAACCCATACATACATATAAACATGGTGAATATAAATTTATAACCCCAAGTTTGATGTGCGTTAGACACCAGTTCCAATTTTTAAGTAATTGAGAAAGAATATCTATACCTAAGTTATTTATATATAAATACATATGTATGTATATATATATAACTATATATATATACACACTTACATATGTATTTGCATGTGTGGTTTGTAACCATTAAATTCTTCACAAATTCTAAATAAAGAACCCTCCCATGTGAACATACCAAAAAGTTGATAAATATATTTAATGTGTTTACTTGCATGTAGGAATATGTTTATGTTTTCATATACATATATCACCCTTATAATTTCTTTTTTAAAACTATGTTAATAAATTTGTTTTGGATATAGGATTCATGGAAAAGAAACTCTTAACATATACACATAAATATTCTGAAAATATTAAGCTGTATATGTGTATATACGCATGTATATACACAAATATATATAATTCTTGGTAAAATACCATAGCATGGAAGTAAAAATAAAAACTTCAACTCCTAAGAAATAAATTCTTGAAAATGGAAAATGAATATTTCTTATGATATTCGGGTTAGAGAAGGAAACATGGATATATATATTTATATATATATATATATATAACTATACATATATGATCATGATTTCAAATGAAAATAATAAAATTCCCTTATAAAAAAAATATTTTAGAAATAGATTCTTTGAATTAGGAAAACATATCATATATGGAATTTTATTGGAAAGATATGATTTTACATATATATATATTATCTATTATATATATTTTTATATATATTATATATATATATGTTTACCTAAATCAATTGAAAAATAAAGGAATCCCTTACCTGTTTTAAATCAGGGAAGGGAAGAGGGTTGTCTTGAACCGAGAGGGGGGGGGGAGAGGGAGGGAGAGAGAGAGAGACTTGGCAGAGAGAAATTTGGGTAGCCATTCAGGTGTTCAAAGAGGGGTGTTTATATAGATATATTATACCCCAAACATCAATTGGCAAAGACACTTTATGCAAACCGAAATTGACCAAAACAAAAAGAAACAAAAATGATAATTAGTGAAAAAAATCAACCAAGTTGATTGGCACAATATACATATAAAAATGGAACTTAAAGGGGAAAAATTTGGAGTTAGGATTAAAAAAACACTATGCATGTCAGATCTGTGGAAAAGGAGAGAGAATGGGCCATGGGTAGAGATGATAGGAATCCCGAGAGAACAGTCGGAGATGAAAGCATTCCCGGTGGTTGGACTACTTGCGATGAGGACTAGAATAACCTGGTGTGGCACAATTCAAGGAGGAAGATGGGTATATATGGACGACTCAGATTGGGAGTGGGTTGATCAGAGGTTCGGGGCTGGTCCTGTGGTGTGGCGTGAGTGAGGGCAATAGAGGAGGAACGAAAAAAATAAATGGAGGGCTGGGATTCATCTGTGGATCCAATTGGATGACTACAGTGGCTCAATATGTTTTAAAAGATACAAATAGTTGATATTAGATCGTGGTTTTCATCAGATGGCCAAGGTGGATCCGTGAGTTTTAAATAGATTGTACAATTCAGATCTAGCACATCTAGATCTAAAAGTTTGGAAAAATATGGTGTTGAAACCACATATATGGGGGTTCGAAGGCTGAACCGGTGGGGACGACTGAGATCTCGTGCAGTGAGATCGGACAGACCAGATCACGTTTTGCGGAAAAATCCGCATCCCACATCGAAACCCAAACGGTTTTGGGAGAACATTATAATCCTTAGTGTGTGGTGACATATTTTTATGACACAAGCACACACATCAGAGTCCTTATACACGGGACTCCACCCATGAGCAATTATCCCACCCTCAATTGTGCCGGTGTGTGACCTGGATCCCACTCTACTCGCGCCAGGCCAGGCCCTATACATGGGCCTTTGGGCCTGCCTTGCCTCTATTATGTTCGCTAGGGTTCTCTCCCTCCTTGCTCGAGCCACCTTGGGCACAGGTAGATTCCTCCTTGATGGGGTTGAATGAGTACCCCCATCATAGTTGAGGTGTCCCCTAGCCTAGGGATGACACTCATTTTTGTAAAACAATTTTAAAATAAAAAAGATTTTATAACAATTAACCACTCTTTAATACACATTATTGTTTTTTAACAAAAACAAACCTATCTTTATTACCATTGCATCTTAATTTTAAATACACATATAATACTAATTTTTAATACCCATGTTTATATTTTAAGACCCAAACTTTAAATAGTAACCCATAATTAAAACCCTTAATTTATTTAACCAAAAATGTTATTTTAAAACATTTAAAACTCTTAAAATACCCAACAACCATAAAACAAAAATGGTTACTTGAAAACCCCAACGTATAGTTATAACGGTCTTATCAAACTTTATAAATACCCATTTCAAGGTATTCCAATTATCAAGATCATTTCTTATTTAAATAGGATGGTTCTCTACATTCCTTTGACTCTCTGTATTATTGCTATTCTTATCACTATTTATTTTTTTGTTTTGGTGGATTCAAGGGATGAGGGATACTTAATTGGTCTCATTTTTATTTTGGATGGTATTCCATTTGTTCTATTAGGTCTTTCAATAATTTTCCTCAAGTAAGTGTAATCCCTTATATCAATGTAATATCTTAATGTTTGAATAAAATGTTTATCTTTTTATTTAGTGTATTTTTAAACGAAACATTCCATTACACATTAAAGAAAGATAATAATGATAATGATAAAAAATATTATTATTACATTTATAATTAAGTTTGGGGAATTACATGCATGTTCAAAAATTAAATGGGAGTCACCTTGCATGAGGGTACCTATGTGGTTTCATAAAACTATACACACTAAATCGTGCACAAAAATGAAAATTTCAAAAACTCAAATTTTTTAAAACCCAAACCTTCTAAAAATTTAAATCATCCCAAAACACCATAAAATAAATAAAACAATAGTAACATAGGGTGTTTCAGTTAAACTTATTCTAAGTTATCATACATGCATCATAGGAGTTACATTATAGGTATGATAATGGATGTAGTTTTCTTCTAACTTTTATTTAGTTTGTATTAAGTTATAAACTTTAATTAATAAGTTAATTATGATTAATACATAAAATGAAACTATTTCATGTATGTTATATATATGATGAATTTGGATATGTATGAATATAATTTACTTTTGATTTGGGTTAGTAACACAATACCTATGTTGTGTAAAGATTTACACATTAATATAGTTTGGACATATTTATCTAGTGGAAGGAATAAGATTCCAAACTAAATTGTTAAAATCATGCATATATGTAAAGGGAATAAAATGATATAATATGGTAAGATTAATTCCCCTTAAAAAATACTAAGTTCCAAATTCCTTTCAAAGTGAAACTTATAAATACCTAGATTAATCAGTATAGGTGACCCTAACCATTAGGTGACTATGAATTATATTTTATAAGAAAATTAATTAATGAGGTGACCCTAACTCATATGTTTTTATTGGAATATGATTTGGGTTACACTTATCTAGGAAACCCTAACCATTAGGATACCAAGGGAATCAAGTTGAGATAAACCATATAATGGATTAGGAAGAGTTATCCACTCAACTATCCAAGATCCATATATGATATAATAGACATGATTGTATACCATATATAGTCATGGATTATTTATTTGTTTAATCGATATAATTCATGGTGAAATATGGATCTTTTCCCACTAATGGATATGATGGATTAAAAAAGGGTCATCATTTAGTGGGAGAACATTCAATAAATGTAATTATTAAATGATTTTAAAACATTATAATCATATTATAAACACTTTTATTATAGATAATAACATCATAATTATGAAAATTAACCTTTTGATTAATCCATAAAAAGGATGTTCTTAATTTAAGAAACTCATAAGACTTGTATCTTAAGAAAAATTCTTATTTAAGGAAAAATTATATGCATTAGAGTAACACCTTCATGAGAAACCTAATTTTGAAGTTGTTCAATAGGTGAATCTAGATTCTTAGCACAAAATGATAAACTTAAGTTTTTAAAATCATTGGATTCAGGGTGATAAAATGAGCTTTAGTATACACTCATATATACTCAACATGATTAGGTATGTTAATGATTTGGAGAGACTGGAAGTTTCCTTAAGGCTTGTTCTAGTTATGTAATTCATTCTATTTTAATTTATGGAAATGTTTTGAAAATGTGAATAAGTTCAAGAAAAATTTACTCAGTATTCTAAAAGTTTTGAGGATTGATGAACTCTGAATATTATGTCAAGGTTTTGGTGCTTTATAGATAGTAAAAGTGGGTAATAGTTCAAACTAAAATAAGAAAATTTAGTTGGAGAATCTAATAATGCTTCTTATAGTATCCAATTAGGGTCATTTGAAACTTAGAGTTATTAGGAAAGAGGATTTATGTTTCTATATGATTAAGTTGACCAAGATACTTTAAGGGGTTTGATAAACTTCATGGAAAATCTATGCTAGGTATCAGTGTTATAGAAATTAATTATTTTATTTTGAAGGGTATGTAATACCAAGTGTATACTTTAAAAATATTATAAATATAAAAAAAATTAAAAATCAAGGAAATAATTGAAAAATATTATAGATTTCATTCAATTTATGAAGCAAAGAGTTTCTACATCAAATATTTAAATTTAAAGGAATATATCAAGCTCAAATGGATCTTAGTAAAGGATGTGTATAACTATCTCATTTATATTATATGATAAGAGGAGTTGTTTATAAACAAAGTCTTATTAGGTACAATATGAGATAGTGTATTTTGTAAACTTGGTTTATGATTAATCATGTTATATAATATTTTTAAAAAATTATAAAAATGATAAAGGTGTTTTATCCAGGATAAAGGGTTTATCTAGATATTCGTTAAAATATGAGGAATTGAGATTCCACCACCATTAGTGGAATATTTTAATGAATAAATTATTATTTTTAGAGAAATTATCTAAAAATATATAATACCATATAAGATATGGATGCTATAGTTTATTTTTTAAATATTCAAACTAAAAGAAAATGAGGGTTATTTCCAAAACACGAAATATTTTGTCTGTCTTATCAAGATATTATGAAGAGAATATAGCATCTAAGTGGTTAATTGGAGTATTTTCAAACTTAGAGAAGTTAAAATTTAAAAAATAAAGGATTATACCAATAAAAAATTAAATTTAATGTCATTTAATATCCTAAAGGAGTTTAGGATGTGTGTCAGCAAAGAGAAATATAAAGAGTTACATTTAGTTTCCATAACGAAGTGAATATCACTATAATCTAAATGAGTTTAGGATATGTTTGTAAAGTAATAATGTAAATAGTTACATTAGTTACCACAATATTTAAAGGAAAAATGATTGATGGAAAGGGTTCCATGAATTATTATAATGTACTTAGAAATATTTCTAAGCAGACAACATAAGTTACTAAAATCATTACATTTGATGTTGTGTAGTTAAGGAGTTTGAATATGTTCAAGGAGTATAACAATTAAGCATATGAATCCTAAGTCTCGCCATTATTAAAACTAGATTAATTCATGGATTCTACTCACTAAAGGGTTTAGTGGGAGGGATTTATCATATAGACACATAAAGATATGATAGGAATTATATAATGATGTAATGAGTTTGACAAAACCCCTGAAAGTACAACAAACACAAGGATGATTTTAAATATGTCGTATATGATATGTTATAAAAGTTATTATGTATGGTTCTTTAAGTGTTCTTAAAGAAATTTAATAATTTAAATATATCATTCTATACAAAATATAATTTAAACTTTATAATTCTTCCACATTGACTGCATATATGTATATATTGATACACATTTTGTGAAGTGAAATGATAATTAACCTCTCAAAGTATGACTTTTAATTACCCATAACTGATGTTAATCATGGATTATTATTAGTTATGATGAAATATTAAGGTTATAATGAGTATAATTCTTATATTGGGATATGAAATATGCTCATTGTAGAATCCCACCCCAGAATCCACTAAGCGGTGCCCTGAGCTGGTTAGCCACATGACCTCAAGCATGCCTCCCCATATGCTAGAGAATATTGACTAGCAGTTAGTGCCTAGGGTGTGTCTATGGGGATACTATTCCCTCTTTATAATTGTATAATAGTAGTAAATAATAATGATAAACAGTTGAAATAGTAATAAATAACTAGTAGAAGAATAATAAATCATCCAGATAATAAACAGGAAAAAGCTAAATCAATATTAGATAAAAAATGATGGTCATGTCATTATGCTATATAAAAAGGTGAGTACAAAAAATATAATGTTAAAAGCATATAAAACATGATAAAAAAATAAAAAAGACCAAAATATACCTCTACTAGAATCATGAGCATAGTCTCGGTCCTATGCTCCCATACTCCATCCCAATACATAAAATCAAACATCAGAAGATAGGTGCTTCCCTTTGTCTATCCCAGTAATCATGAAGTATGTCAGGGCACCATAAGTAGCCCAAATAAGGTTTGAGATATAATTAGTAGGTCACTACCAATGATGTCTAGAACTATCCACCCTGTTCATATAAAATGAGCAGTGTGTAGGTAAATCTTTGGGAAGAGTAATAAATAAATAAAATACATCAATCCGGGTTCCTCATGGGATACCTGACCGATACTAACTACTTTAGCCTAAGCCTCATATCTATGAAACAAGGTCAACTATCATAGATATAGTATATAAGTAATGGTGTATATATATATGTGTGTGTGTGTGTAGATACATTATAATTATACTAGAATACATGTATGGAAAACATAAATAGGCCATCAAAAGTCAAGCATAAACATGAACTGAACCCAAGAATGTTATTTGGATTGGAATAAACATCCTTAAAATTAGTAAAATGCATCCTTAGTTCTTAATAAAGAGGCATCCCAAGCCTGTCCAAGGCAATCTATAAGGAGGAACCTAAGTATCACTCTGGGAGCACCATAATTATCCATCACCATAATAGTCTGTCCAAGGTGATTCGTAAGTGAAACCCAAGTATCACTCTTAGCATGGTCTAAAGGAATAAACCTATGATCTCGTACATGGTATACCATATAGGGAACTAAGTATCACTCATGGAATTGTATATCAACATTTCCCATCGAGCCCCGTTCAAGGTAATTTTCTAGGGAACCATGGATATCTCATGGGTAAAGTACATAAGGAATCTTCCTGTTGATCCCATCCATGGTATTCTATAAAAGAGAGAAATCATCGCTGCAGGAAAATTGAGATTCATTTTCAAATACTAATTTATAATTCTTGATGAGCCCGTCCAATGCATCCTTAATTCATGACCCTTTTTTCACTCTCATCTTGAAGAAAGGGCATGGGTTTAAATAGAATGAAATTCATAACACTTAATCAATGCATTAAATTTATTACAATGACATTTAGCATGGCTCAATTGGTGGTTTAAATCAATTCAATGTATGAGGCCCTTATGCATTTATTAAAGGAATGCCCTTCAGGGCAACTCACATTGAGGTGGTCACCCTACAATGTTAATTTGTGGGTTTTTAGGACTACATTAAACATGGGTTTATCATTTAATTAAATTTATTATACATTTTGGAGGCATCACTAGAGGAGTTTGGTGCATGCACAATGATTCATGATAAATGAAATGAGAATTTAAGGAAAATAACTAGACCATATACCTTAGGTTGGTAGATGACCCCTAATCCATTATTTTCCTTTGAGTTAATATGTAATGGAAGAAATCATAAAAATAGAAAAATTCTCTTAAAATAGGTCATATTATCTTGCACCAAAATAACATAGAAGATGGTGAGAGAAACTAAGATAATAAAGAAGTGGATCAAAGCTCTTACTAAGATGAATCCGATGAGATGAATAAGGGTTGATTTCAATCTCAAGCAGAATAGTAATCTCCAAGACTAACTTAGGTTTGGAGAGGAGATTTAATGGATGAGGGGATAACATACGTCATAAGTGAGGGTAAAAATAGGGGAGAAATAAAATGGAAGTAAGGAAAAAAAACATAAGGCGCATGGTTTGGATGTATGTTTGGACAAACCGTGCACTAACCATGTGCTAGATACTATCCATGGAAAGCAGCATCACATAGTTGGGGAGAATAGTTTTTTTTTAAATTCTATACTTATTCACTCCCCTCAGTAGATCCATGCAACACTCCACATGGTTTGTCCAAATTGTGTGGCCTCAGGTGCATGGTTTAGGAAAACTGTACACCTGGTCTATTTCTTCCAAAACAAGGAGTTTTGGGCTCCGAAAAATTCTCATACACTCTCTATTTCTTTTTTATACCATTGGGAACATTTATAAGGATAAAAAGGGTTTAAAATAAAAAATAAGATGTCTAGACCTTATAAAAAAATTTAGGACGTTAAATCTTTCCCTCAAAACAACTCGTCCCCGAGTTACCCTTCTGAGGGCATTAAAGTGTCATATGAGAAAGGTTTCAGCCATTGATCACGTATGTTGGACTCTCTCTCCCATATATATTATTTTACATGTATTTTATTCCATAAAAATCATACTATAGGAATTGACCTACCTTGGAGAGCCTTCATGCTCCAGTCAATGATACGAATCGAATGATCCTCAAAGGATACATATGTCTCTAGCTTCATATTATTAGCATCAAATGAATGAGAAGGGTTGGAATAATAATGGATATGCTGTGATATATGTAATACATTATGCATGGATTGGTACCTATGAGGAAAGGATAACCAATAGGCTACCATCCCGACTCCATCTAAGTTCTCAAATGTCCCTGTGTAATAAGGTGATAACCTTCCCTATCTCAAAATCTATCTATGACCCAATCTAGGAGAAACTCATAGGAACATCTGATGTCCAACCTCAAACTATAGAGGTTGAAAGTGGTGATAAATATATGACTTATTCGTATATTGAGTTATATCCATATTCTTTTGAATAAACTGCACCTGATTTGAAGTCTCTTAAATGAGATGAGTTCCCAGTAGCACTGCCTCACCTACATCTAACTAGAACATGGTTGAATGACATGAACTACCATATAAGGCCTCTTAGATATCCATTTTAATAGTTTATTGAAAACTATTAGTGTAGGGAAACTCAATGAGTGGTAGTTGTTTATCTAAGAACCCCAAAAATCAAGGACACGTTCCTTAAGAATATCCTCTAATACGCATATCATATGCTCAGACTAACCATCAGTCTAAGGGTGACATGTTGTACTCATAATCACCTGTGAACCTAGTTATATTTATAACCCTTGAAAAAATTGTAATGAAAACTATCCATATCTATATGATACGATAGAATAAGGAACCACATGAAGGAAAACAATCTCCTGAATATAAATCCTCCCAAGATCATCAACTGGGATAGTCTCCTGGATGTTTAAAAAGTGTGTGACCTTGGTCAACCTATAGATGATCACCCATACTACATAAATATCTCAAAGAGATCTTGGAAAACCCATCACAAAATATATAGTGATGTTATCCCATTTCCACTCAGGAATGGATATAGGCTGTAAAATTCCTATAAGCCTCTGGTGTTTCACCTTCACCTACTGACAGGCGGAACTCCATGTGATAAAACCTACAATCTACCTCTTCATACCCGACCACCAATACTAACAACGCATGTCTTGGTAAATCTTGGTAAGACCAGGGTGTAATTCCCAAATGGAGGTGTGATATTCCTATATCAATTCTTTATGTATGTCCAAAGGCACCCCAAAATGACCATGAAAGTATAGGTTCTCATCCTCATCAATAACCCAACTAGGCGGTAGGTCCTCTTCTGAAACACTCTCTCTTAGGAATAATCCCTTGGAATTTTAAATCCATATCATACTCACACATTCTTGTAGGGAGTTTATCATTTCAAAAGTTTCTAAAATAGGTTTTAAATAATATACCTAAACCTCAAGATGAATCTTAGAAAATAGGGTCATTAACCACCAATCACTACTGTACTCTTGGATGATTAATGTCTGAATATTATAGCTCAGGGAATTATATACTACATTTACCTTTCCGAGTATATAAGTGAGTTCAAATTCAAACATATGAAGAAACTCTACCAACCTACATTTCCTGATATTAAAGTCATGCTATGTGGAAATGAATTTGAAACTTTTGTGGTCCATGTAAATAGAGAATCTATCCCCCAATAAATAATTCCTCCAATAGGGTGAAGCATGAACCATAGATGCTAGATAAAGGTAATGAATAGGGTAATTCTGCTCATGAGGTCTCATATTGTAGGACCCATACACCATAAATTAGTCTCCTTATATCACAACTGCTCCTAGTAATATTCTTGAAGCATCACAGTAAAATGTATAGCTTTTACTCAGATCTAGAAGAATCAAGATCAATGCTAAAGTCAGTCTCCCTTTCAATTCCTAAAAGTATATCTCACATGTGTATGATAATAAAAAATTTATACCCTTTTTAGTCAATCCCATGAGAGGAGATTCTAGGAATGAAAATTCTTGAATAAAATTCCTATATCAACCAGCTATCCCCAAGAAACTATGTATGTTAAATAAATTCTTAGGGTTTTCATAGGAAACAATAGTCCTCACCTTCTCTAAGTCAACAAATACTTCTAAATCTAAAATGATGTGACCTAGGAGGCGAACATCATCGATCCAAAAGTGGAATTTGTTGATATTGGAATACATATGGTGCTCTCTCAATGTATTCAGAATGACATCAATATGTTTTTCATGGTCATGTAAAGTGTGTTAATACACCAAGATATCATCCATGAATATCACCATAAATGAATCCAAATAAATGTGGAAACCAAGATTCATCAAATACATGAAACCTTCTAGTGTGTTCATTAGAACTAATAGTATAAAAAAATACTTTTATAGGTCGTATCTACTCTGGAATACTATACAGGATATTTATAATGGTATCACATGCACCTGATGGTAGCCCAAAATCATGTCAATATTAGAGAAAATCATCACTCCTTGGAGATAGTAAAAGAGGTCATATATATGAGGTAGTGGATACTGATTCCTAACCATAATCTAGTTCATCCGATATTAATCCACAAACAATATGAGGGTACTTCCCACCTTCTTATAAAAAAGGATAGGTGAACCCCATGGCGATGTATTGGGTCATATAAAACCCTTAGCTTATAATTATTATAACTACTTCTTGAGTTCATAAAGTTTAGCAGGTGACATAATATAATGATTAATGGACACTAGTGTTTCTCCTAGCACTAGATTGATGATAAACTCCACATCTCTCACATGAGGTAATCTAGAGAAGTAGTTAGGGAACACATCCCTAAAATTATCCTCCACTAGTGGGAATTCTATACAGTGCATTCCTTATTCACTCATAAAGAGACTATCCCTATAGGTTGTCACTCTAACTATCCCATGATGCTTTGGTCCATCTTGACTTGCCTAGAAATATCATTCGACCTTATGAACATAGGCACTACCCTCGAATGATGTAAATAACACCCTCTGGTGATAGAAATAAATATGGGCATGGTATGGAACCAACTGGTCCATACCAATAATAAAGTTAAATATTGTAATATTGTGGACAAAAAGGTTTCATAGGAAGATATATTTTCCCACATCAAGAGGGAAATCCCTAAAGTGGTGTATAATATCTGATCACAATCCTAGAGGAGTATTTAGGGTCATAACACCACAAAAAGTGATCTATTTCCAACCTAAGGATCTCCATAATTACTTTAGATAAAAAGGAGTGTGAAGCGCCAATATCAAAAAGGAAAAAACTAAAGTAAAAAATACTATAATTGTACCTAAAACTATAGGAGGCCTTGTACTTTTCTCTTAGGGAGTAGGACGCACTATATAGATATGTCCAGATATACAAACATGAGATGAAACCTAACTAACCTAGGTAGGTCTGCTCAATTGGTGTTGTACCTATGAAGTTTTACTACTTCAACCATGACCACCTCCTCATCCTAATTTGTCGATATTAGTATAGTTACTTGCCTTATGTGGAGTTACTGATCCTGAACCTGAATGCAGTGTCACTAAAGATCCTTTATCTCTAGGTACAATATGTACATTTTGGAATAAAAGCTGAAGGTGACTTATCCTTCCATAATTACAACACTCAATTGGGTCCCTCATACACTAGGGATTCTTATGGCCTACCCTACCACACTGGTGAAACACCATATAACTATCAGAATGAATCATTTGGCTGGCACTTCTCCCATGATCAAAATAGAAATGAAATTTCCTACCACTAGAAGAACCATCACCCTATCTTGGTACTAAACCAACTGGGATCACATTGCTAGCCTCCCTCATGTTCTACTTAATGATGTGGTTCTGGTTCACTATATCAAAAATGATGGTTAAATGAAATATTTTCACCTATGATTGGATGGTCTACACAAGACCATCCTCAAATTTTCTCACATTCATCAACTCGTCACTAGTTAGTGTCGGCACGTAATGATGAATCTTGGTGAAATGAGATAAATACTTCATCACAGACATATAACCCTACTATAGGTGCATAAACTCTATAGCATGGTCCACTCTAAAATTATTTGTAAAGAATTAGTCATAGAAGGATATCTAGAAGTCAACCCAAGCCATACCCTAATGTCGATCAAACCTAGTGATGATTGTTTATGATGCTTTCATCGGGGTGCACGTGTCCTTCTTTTTGGAGGATGGAGGAACATTCTATTGCCCCACATTCCCACTTTTCAAAGGTGGGCAACATCTGTTCCTTGTTCAGGGAAGTTTTCTCCTTGATCCAAATGGGATGATGGGATGTCGGTTCTTCCTTCTGGGGATTCCTCCTCGGAAATCATCACCCAGTCTGGGTATCCCTTATAGATTTAAGACGTTTTTTTGTGAAACTATTCCTAGTGCCATATCTTCATGGACACTAGTTAATTACACTGCCTCTGTTGGGAAATTCCAAAGGGTCCGGTCAGGGCAGAAACCTTCAATCAAGGTATTAGTCACGTTAGACATCACTGGCATGTCTGGATGCTAGGACACTGGCGTTTCTGGGTTTCTTCTCCTTATTACAGGGCTTCTCGATGGCGTGGAAGCCCGAGGCATCCCACGTCGAATGCGGGGAATTTTTATGCCATAGGCATGTATCTGAGGTTTTCCTCAGCTTCCTATGTTTAATATAGGATATGCCATGAGTTTAACATCTAGTAGAGACGGGTTAGACTAATCGGAACATTGACTAGAGTGGATTAGGTGAGGTGACCCCTTGAGGGAACACCAATGTTGGGGATAACGTGCGGTTAGCTACCCGATTGTTGTTAAGGGGAATGGGGAATGAGGTGGCATGATCCCATTGGGATGTGGCAACCCGGGTAAGAACCAAAATGGATGATGGATGGTTAAGTGAAGTGGGTGGAGAATGAGATGGAGTCGACTCAAGGATTACGGTGATGTTGGGCTTGAGTCTCGAAGAGACATCCTACGTATCCCTGTGGCAGGGAATCAAAGTCCTCATAGTTCATCTGACGATGGCTTACTACCGATTGGGGATTTCAATAGCTTACCACTGGATGGTGGATCACAATGGATTGCCATTGGATGAGGTCACAACGGCTTACCACTGGACGAGGTCGCAACGGCTTACCGCTGGATGGGTTCGAACCTCAGGGAGGCTTCCTACGTACCTTATCTAGGAGATAAGAATCAAACCCACGTAGTTCCTGTGGGATGGGGGTCGGTGAACCGGCGTGGAGGAGGACCTGGGGTCCAATGGTTTTTGGGCTTGAACCTCAGGGAGGTTTCCTACGTACCTTGCCTTGGCAAGGATCAAAGTTCACGTAGTTCGGGTGGGTGCAACGACTTACCGCTGACTGGGGGAACAATGATTTACCACTGATTGAGGTCCATAGTTTAACGTCATGTATGACGGGGGTGAACCGTTGTGAAGGAGTACCTGTGGCCCAGATAGATGGTGGGATTGAACCTCGTGGAGGATTCTTACGTACCATGCCTTGGTAGGGATCAAAGTCCACGTAGTTTAGAAGGAGTGGGCGAACCGACATGAAGGGGGTCCGAGCGACCAGGTGTTGGGCTTGAACCTCAGGGAGGCTTCCTACATACCTTGCCTTGGAAAGAATCAAAGAAAATTTAGTTTAGAAGGGGTGTTTGGTGAACCATCATCAAGATGATCAAGACCAATGGATTTTGGGCTTGAACCTCTGGGAGGCTTCCTACGTACCCTGCCTTGGAAAGGATCAAAGACCTCATAGTTCAGGTGGAGTGGGTTTAGGGTTTACACTCTAGGATTCCCATAGAGGATGTCATGGTAGATGCTTTCTCTAATCCCACATGAGTCATGCTCGGTGTGAGAAACAAGAGACAGCAAAGACCTGACGATCATGTCGCGGAAGGTGAGCCCGTGGGAAGTAGAGTGGGGATGATGCGCAGGTAGCAGCCCAAAAAGGAAACAGGAGATTACGTGTGGTTAGCATCCCAAGGTGATGGAGATTGGGTCTTAATCCAGGAGGGATACCCAGGTGATTACAAAGCCCATTGGGAGAGGGATTTGGCACCTAGGAAGAGAGGAGGATCATAGGTGCTGCCTCCTGTAAGAAAAGCCAAGGGTTTACACCAAGGTGGTTTCCCTTTCCCTGTGGATGGATGTGGCCCCAATAAAGAGGATTTCATTCCATGTGAGGAATAATCTCACTCCTGCGGAGACCAATGGGCATGGAGAACATCCAAGGTGGGGCTCCCTGCATGCAAGGCACGGGGCGAGGTGATAGTTTAACATCATGTGCTGAGGACGATGGGGCTTGGAAATTTATCGTCCTGCAGCTCGAACGAAGTGGGTGAACTCCACACCACTAGGACTTACATAACCGATACATTCCCACCCTTGGGGGAAGGAAGGCATCGACAATTCCATGGTGAGGGGGTGTTATGGAGCGATCCTTCAGGGGGTCCACGTTAGCATGACTATGCGAAGAAGTAATAGTCGTTAGCATGCCTATGAAAAGAAGCATGAGGTGAAGCAACGCAACATGTAGTATCATCCAAGGGACTTTGAAATTGCTTCATGCAAACCTGAAGGGCTACATGAGAAAAGGATTTGTAGAGAAAAGGGGTTCATAGTTAGAAGCCTTGTGAAGATCTGGTGCTCCATGAAGTGGAGGGGTTTCGTGAAGGGATGTGCTTCGTGAAGTGAAGTTTCCTAGGATAGGCATAGGGCATAGGTGCATATGGGAGGAGCTTAGTGAAGTGGAAAGGCATTCGAAAAGCCATTCCTCACGAAGCAAGGGTGCCTCACGAAGTAAGGTGTTGTGAAGAAATGTGCTTCGCGAATCATAGTGACCCTGCCTTAGCATGTGGGTTGCGTGTGCATGGAATGTGTTTCATGAAGACTAAACGCTTCACAATGACCCGAGTCCCCGTGGGGATCCCCTTCCTTCACAAAGGCTCGTGGGCTTCACAAAAGTCATCCCTCTCAGAAGAGGGGTTCAATTAAAGCAAAGGGGGAGGCACTTCGCAAAGTAAAAGTACCTTGAGGAGCTCATGGTTTGTAGAGAAAGAAGTGATTCGCAATTTGAGAGCTCATAAGGTGAAAGTTCGGATAAATAAAATAGGGTTGTAGAGGATCCCGCCTCCTTGGTCCATGATGGGCTCATGAATTTCAAATTCATTCACGGAGCATCCCACCTCCTTTCTCTGTTACGGGGTTGCGAACGTCAAAGGGGTTCGTGTAGCCTCCCGCCTCCTTGCTCTGCGGTGGGCTTGTGAACATCAAATTCTTTCATCGAGCGTACCGCCTCCTTGCTCAACGGTGGGGCCGCGAACATCAAAGGGGTTCACAGAGCCTCCCGGATCCTTGCTCTGTGTTGGTCTCGTGAATGTCAAATTCATTTCACAGAGCATCCCTCCTCCTTGCTCCGCGGAGGGCGTGGGGCCATGGGGCTCCACGAAAGGTCTTCACAAGGAAGCCTCAGAGACTTACCTCTTGTTATTCTTCTTCCCAACTTTTGTCATCAAAAAATTCCCCCCCTTAGACTTGCAGCTAAGGAGAAATAAAGGGTTAAAGTTTGAGGGTCAATTACCAAAATCCCTCGGCCATTTGAGAAGTTGTTTCGCAAAGAGGTCTCACAAGGCGGATAGGCGACATGCAGGCTGAGCACACCATGAATATTTGAAGGTCATTGCCTATAAATAAGGGAGTTGACCTCTCTTTTTTTCTTTATTTCCTCTATGAATTTGGATTTTAGCGCTCTCAATTCGAGAAGCTACCGCGTACTCCGTGATTGCTCTCCGTGAATCGGGTCTTCTGCTTCGTGGCACATAGTGAGTCTTTGAATTCGCATTGGACCACTTTGCATCTTGGCATTGGCAGGCCGGGGCATGGTACCACAAACTGTTTTCGTGAACATGCTCCATGAACTCGCTCCGTGAACGAGCTTCGCAAACCAAACCTAAAAAAAATCACCCAAACTCAAAACTGAATGGCTCAGCAAGAGGCTGCTAGGGGGGTCCTTGCAGACGCTGCCCGAAGGGAGGAGATGGTGAATAGCTTGGGCCTAGGGGAGTTAATACAGAGCCATTCTAACCACAGTTCGTTGGTGGAGCTGCTATCAGAGAGCCAGAGGAACTGTCCACTGCGCAAGAGGCTGCCTTTGTACGACTTTGGGCTGATGGATGACATCTTAATTCCTGAAGTAATTAGGGATGATCTAGCTTAATGGTTCAGGAGTACACCATGTTAGTGCCAATGGTTCAGGGCGGCTGATGGAAATGCTCAAGAAGACTTCATTCCTGTCAATGTTGATTGTCTGTATAACCAACTGAACAACGTGGATGGGAAGCCACTGCAACCGGAGACGTCCCCCCTATGTACCAGAAAATTTTGAAGGCAACCTTGAGGAACCCAAGGAAGGGATGGTCTGAGAAGTGGGACTTGTGCTAGGGCGGCAACTTCACAGATGACTGGGCCTAGGTCTACTAGGTAGGTGCCTCGTGTGAGGTGTTTGGGGTGGAGCTGAGAAGAGTGGGTCTATATGAGGTAGCTTGGGCCTCCCAATTACACATTTACCAATCAAAGCAGTTGATGCCAGAATTGTTGAGAAGGTGGTCATCGAGGACCAATACCTTCCACTTGCACCATGGGGAGGTTGGCATTAGCTTGTGGGATGTGCACTAGATCTCAGGGGTCCCGATATTGGGGGTTATGTACGATGAATTCCTCCTCGTTATGGGCGCGTGGGAGGATACATAGATGATGTCACTACTGGAAATGGCGTTGATGAGGCTGGTGCTCAAAGAGGACAAGGAAGTAGTGAGAGATGTCCATTTCAGGTGGTGGTTTAAGCAGTTTCTGAATTTTCTGAAAGAGAGGTAGTTTTCGGTGAGGCCTCAGACTTTCCTGAAGGGGGTTCAACAGGGCAAGGAGCACTCGTACTAGTGGCTCTTGGAGGACATCTAGTGGAAAACCTGGGTATTTAGCGTTAGCACTGAGCAGCGGCCAATAGTTAGGCTGGCGGCATTCATTGCGGCTCTCATCTGTGGTTGGATCCTACTGGTTAGGGATACAAACATGGGTGTGCGACCAAGCACATTCATCATGACATCCATATTGACAATAGGAGAGAGAGTCAACCTCGGGATCCCGATACTCGATAATATATACAAGATATTGTGGCACATCAACGAGGGGAAGAGTCCACAGAGGATATGTGGGCCATTCCACCTCCTGTATGGGTGGATGGCGGCGCATGTTAGGGGGGGTTTTGAATACCTGAACCCCATATCGCCTCTCGGATCGAACTTCCACCCATCAATCCTGAATCTTGAGGGAAGCTTTTCAGCTAAGCTGACCACACCGTTGGTGCTCAACCGGGTCTGGAAGGTGGAGGAATTCAACTTTCACCCGTTTCCATTGACAAAAGGTTCTTTTACTGATACCAACCAAGGAACGGAAGAGCACCAGTCCTATCTCCTAGACTTTCTATGTGGAGTGCTGGTGGCAAGGGTGGACCGTGAGCCCCTCTATGAGCCATACACCCCACACCAATTTTCCAGGAAATTTTGGTGTCTACAACGACTGGCCCCATAGGTCTATCTAGGGGTGAGCCATGAGGAACACCCGTGTGTGATGAGGTAGATGTGGCGCATGTTCACACGGGAAGATGGGAAGATGCAGAACGAGATGCCTCCACCTACTGTTGTTTTCGGGTTGGTAAAGGAGTACACCCAAAGCTGGGAGGCGGAATACTCAGGGGAGATGCTGAAGTATCCAACCATTTGGGTCGGTGATGGTGAGTCTTTCCAACCTCGGGGCCGGGGCTGGAAGGCGGAAAGGGCATCTCGTAGTGGCGGGGTTGCTGTGGTGGTGAGGCTTGCACCGATTGAGGGGGCGACAGTGGCATCAGATCCAGTAGCGGTAGTGGACCCGATGGTCCCATAAGAACAGGGTTATCCAGAGGGGAGGCCACCGAGAGGATTCTGTAGGATATCCACGTAGGCTCTAGGGAAGCGGTTGTGCCATATAGACATGCTGGAGAATGTTGTCTTCTTAGAGGCCTGAGACATCTGGGAAGTCAACCGAAAATTCCTCTAACCATCTCAGATGTGGAAGCACTTGAACCATCTTGGGATGGATTTGCTGAGAATAGGCCCTATCAGGGCCAACTTTGCTGTGTCCTGGGCGGAGGCGGAGCAATACCTTGCAAATTTGGAGGACTTTGTGCATTCTTGGGGTTCCCCGTGTCTAATGACAGACCGTGTCAAGGTGCTACTGGATCATATGGCCCCTCTGTAGTTGTCGGCCGTTGAATTGAATGAGCGCTTCCCTATGTTGGAAGAATCAGACGAGTCCTCCTGGGGGGATGAGGCCGGTAGAGGGAGCCCGTTGGAGGAGGGCGAAGTCGGTGATCAAGACCTGAATCTTGAAGATTTCATAGAGGCCCTCAAGGTAAAATCCCAATCCCCTTCTTCAGGGTCTACTTCCAAGTCGTTCTGGACTCCTCACTGATATTTGAACTGTGCAGGAGAGTCTCATACACAAAACCCATTCTCGCCCCTCAACAGATACATATATGGGACCTTCAGGATCTACACCTACGACTACATTGATTACCGCATCCGGCGGGGCCAGGACACCCGAGGTGGCTTCTTCAGAGCTTTCAGACCTTCTGACCATATACGAGGGGGAGGCTATGCCTCGGGGTCCCAATGACATCAACCTAAGAACGAGAACAATAATTTGACCTCTGTAAGTCTCCTCTACCAAATTCATGATTTTCACCCATTGAATATGTAAACTGATTTCCAAGACCCTTTTTGGTGCGGACAATTCTTCAAATGGCGTGGGTCTCCTTGGTGAGGTTGGTCTGGGCTTCTGGTGGCGTCTTTCCTGGAGGAATGTCGGTGAACATGGAGGCGGATACCTAGATTGACCAAGCTGCGGTGCTCCCAATCACTGGTGGGACCGTTAACAGGACCGAGCTCAAGATTATTGAGGTGGGGTCTGATGATGAGGATCGATCAGACAGCCCGGGTCCCGCCATACCCAATCAAATGCCAGATGTGGACCCTACTGATGAGTTCCTGGGGGCGTTCCCTGCATATGAGCCTGACAACCATGCCGACTGGGACGAGATGACCTCTAATGAAGAGGATAGGAAAATAGTCCGCTGTCGATCGTGGAAGCTGATCAAGCGCTTCATCGATGACACCCCCAAACACAATGGCAGGATGAGATGGATAGACTTTTCTCATGACTGTTTGAACTATGTGATGGGGGAGTGGATGTATGGCGTCCCCACATGCTCGTCTGAGATCTTATGGTGGAGAATATCCGGGAGTATGATCGTGGCCTTGGTGTGGGATGGCAGTAGAGGAAAGTGGTGAACATCAAGAGGCTCTGGGAGGCTGAAGACGAAATTCAGCAACTGTAGGTCTGGGTGGATGAGCACTCGGCCTCCCTCAATGTGAAATCAGAGCTAATATTGAAATTTAAGGCCCAACTGGAAGAGGCTGAGGAGTGCATGAAGAAAACCTTCTAAGAGATGACCGTCATCTAGACCGACGTAGAGCAGGCCCAGATTGCAGCTAGTGAATTGCGCCCTATCACTGCTAAGGAGGAACGGGAGATGAGTAGGTGGCATCAAATCCTGGATGATACAAACCAGAGGGTGGCGGAGATGAAACTTTCTTTCGACAGGGTTAATCTGTCCATGGGAGGGATCAACCCTTGGGTACTGTAATGATTACAAACCCTCAAATGTACTTTCATACTTTGATTGTTTTATGCCATATGCTTGCATGAGTTCCATTATTTGTATTGGTTTATTTCATTACCATCATATTCGTGGAGCGTCTAGTGATCAGTCCCTAACCTCACATGGGTCTAGCCCGATGTGAGAAACAATGGATGATCACCTTATTATTCCACACAAATGTAAGAGTGCAAACCAAGCTTTGGGCATCCGGGGGTTTAAACAACCAATCCGTATTTCCGAGAAGAAATGGGAGAGGCCCGATTGGAGGAAGAGGACCTCATAACAATTGACATGTCGTCCTTCCAATGTGCTCTAGTGAACGAGTGGGGTAACTCCAGGGGCATTCAACTTAATCCAAACATAGAGGGATGGAAAGTGTGAATCACAATACCCAAAGTTCGGAACATTGTAAGGGTGGCATGACAATAAAGGATGACTATTGAACGTGTTCGAAACACAGTATCCTTATTGTGTTAGCCGGGATTGGGAATAAAAAATGAGGGTTGACCACTAACCATGTTCGAAACACGGGGCCTGACTCAAAATGTCATCCATTAGTCTTCCAGAACATTGTCCCATGACAGTAGGTGATCCATAGTCCGAGCATCCATACTGTTAGGGGGTTCCTTTGGACGTGAAAGAGGACGAGGGTCTGAAAAAAGGGTACGCAAAGCGTGAAGGGTGGAGTGATGGGTTGTTCGAATGGAGTCCAACACTCTCGAAATTACGCCACCGTGGTGGAAAAACATTAGGTGGGTGTATCGGTATGATCACGGATCATACCTACTTATGAACATGACCTCTCTGGTAAGGACTTGGAATGACACATAGTTTTACATCATACAGTGAGGACGATGCACATAGTTTAAAGTTCATACTTCCTGGACCAAGGTTAACAGTTTAAAGTCATGGTACATGGACTGGAGGCTCCTAGTTTAAGGTCATAGGGACTGGACCGTGATCGGGGATGAGGGGCCAAGAGGGTTAATGACCCTGGGCTAGGCCTGAGGTGGAATGCCTGGGAGTCGCTACGTATCCCATAAGGATGAGAATCAATCCAAACATAGTTCTTAAGCATGGCATGGCCAGAGGCCAACACTGATAGGGGAAATCCTTTCTAGCAAGGGATATGGTGCATCCCAAGATTAACATGGGGCATCCAAAACTTGTTCAGGGTAGAATCGCAGTTTAGTGTCATGCATCAAGGACATAAGGACTCGTGTAGTTTAACGTCATGAGGTAGGATGAATAGAAAAAGGGGAGATCCCAATAAGGGAGTATGTGGTGTGGTAGCTATAAACCCGATGTGAATGAGGACATAAGGAGTCTGCACCACACTACATATCACCGAAGGAAGTTCTTTAGGTCAAGGAACCAAAAGTGAAAGTTAGGTTGGGCCCAAGGCAAGGTGCATGGACATTCCTACATACCCCATTAGGATGGTAATCGAGCCATATTTAGTTCTAAGGCACAGTTTAACGTTATGTGGGGTGAAGGAAGGCATGCACGATATGGTTACGCTAGTACATGTCCTACCAGAACTACTAAGCACATGTGAGTCGTGCTCGATGTGGGAAATAAGAAGTAGTGATGGGAATTTCTTAGAACAAGAAGGCACATGTTAGGGGCGATGGGATGCTAGGTTAATGATGTCCCAATGATATTGATCCACTTATATAACACACCTAGATGTGCGGAAGAGTAAAGTAGAGTATGTTGAAATTCCACTTGAATATAAGAAAGTGGAAATATGTGAATCATGATGCTCAAGATATGGACCACAATGATGGTGGCGTGACGATAGAGGATAGCTGTTGACCATGTTCGAAACACCATATCCACATCGTGTTAGCCTGAAATGGAGATGGACAAATGAGGGTCTACTATTGACCATGTTCGAAACATGGGACCTGTCACAAATGTCATATGAGGTCTTCAGGGACGTTGGCCCAAGACGGTAGGTAAGCCAGTATGGCATGAGACTAGGTCGCGAAGGGGGTCCCTTTAGACATGGAAGAGGATGCAGATCCAAATGACGGGCTCACGAATCTTGGACATGGAACGAGGGGAATATCCCCGTGAAAACTCCACACTTCGGGATATTTGTCAAAATGCATCTGAATATGACTATAAGATGTATCTGATAGAGGGAGTTGAGTCCCTTCCCCCCAAGGACAAGGGCCTTTAGGTTGAACGCTTCTAGCTTAATGGTCGTAGGATGATCCATTAAGGGGAGATTGATTTAATGGACTGTGCACAGGGCTACGAAGTATCCAAACCCAACGCGTAGTTCCTATAGGGAGATCTTAGTTTAGGGTCATAGAACTCGGACTAGATGGGAAAAATACATGGGAGGTATATGGTGCAGCCTTTTTGAAACCTGGTGCGAATGAGGGCAAAATCCCATAAGGTACTTGCCACCCCACATGTTCCTGAAAGAGTTCAGACCAAGGGGCCAAAAGAGGGGGGACAAGATTTTGGATTCCTGGGGCTAGACCTAGAGACAATGTGTCTAGGTGTTCCTATATATCCCATGAGGATGATAATCAAGCCATATGTAGTTCAATAAGGGACACAGTAGGATACCAGTGTCAGAGATAATGAGGTTGTGTGGGTCTGACCCTTTCACCGAAAGAAGTGGTATTTGATAGATCTTTTTTTTCCTTTAGGATGAATGTGTTTTTTTTTGAAGTGATGGACCTAGGATAGAAAATCCAGGTACGCCATAGAAATCAAGCCATATGCCGGCATTGAAAATTGGTATGGTGTGTGAGCAATACCAAACATGATTCCCCCTAGAGTGAGGATATCATGGTGCAGTTCCGTTTTTTGTTGTGCGGTCAAGATGATAATGTCACAGTTTAGGGTCATGTGATGGGACCAACCATGCATTTTTAACGGCGTGTAGGATATACGCAATAGTTTAAAGTCATGTGGGACTAGCCATCATAGTTTAAAGTCATATGGATTAGATGTATATAGGAGAGATGAGGTTCTAGAGGGGATGTGCACGACATGATAAAGCATACCCGACGTGAATGAGGACATAATCCCACACTACGCCACGCACGATTCTGAGGAGGAAACCTCAGGCCGAGGGCCCGGAAAAATATTAGAGGATAAGGGGAAGGAGAGGCTAGCCTCTAGTTGAGCTGGACCCGAATATGAGATGTCCGAGTGTTCTTACATATCCCATGGGAATGGGAATCAAGCCACACACAGTTCTTGAAGGCGCCTTTTAATGTCATGCGGGACAACATACAGTTTAACGTCATGTGGGATAGGAAGTAGGGGGGATAACTCCTAAAAAGGGGTGTACGTGGTGAGGTTAATGCAAAACCAATGTGAATGAGGACATAATCCCACACCACGGCACATGGTCCCATATGAGTTAGATCCCAGAAGGCAGGACATAAGAGATAAATTAGTAGAACTCAAGCTGGACCCAAATACAAGATGTCCAGGCATTCCTACATATCCCATGGGAATGGGAATCAAGCTGTATATAGTTCTAAAAGAGATCTTAGTTTATGGTCTTAGATCTCGGATCAGAGAAGCAGAAATCTTCCAAGTAGGCACAGACCTAAATCCAATTCCTAATCCCACGTGAGTCAAACTTGGTGTGGAAAACAAGGGTGGAAGAGGTTTTTGTAATACCTGGAACACACGCCAAAGGGAAATCAGTGCGGATCCCTGAATGAAGGCTTTACCATGGTTTTTGTCCTCCTAACATGCAAATGCGCACAAAGGGATAGTGTCAGTAGTGTCGAAATTCCATTTGGACATGATGGGGTGGAAAATAATGTGAATCATGTAACCAATATTCAAGGCTTGAAGGGGATGGTGTGACGGTGGAGGATAACTGTTGACCGTGTTCGAAACACAACATCCATATTGTGTGGCCTGAAATGGGGACAATAAATGAGCATCGACCGCTGACCATATTTGCAATGCGGGACTTGTATCAATTTTTTGTCTGAAACCCTCGAGGATGTTGGCCCGTAATGGTAGGAGATCCCTTAGGCCTAGAATCCATGCCATTTGGGGGTCCCTTTGGGTGTGAAAGATTATGGAAGCCCAAATGAAGGGGAACACGAAGCCTGGAAGGTGGGTGGGAACATGTCCAGGTAAAATCTGACACTCCATGTGCTGAACTGGAGTACTCTTGGGAAAAATTGGGGAATCACTATAGAGGGCAGAGGGGATCAACTTGAAATCATCCGATTTGAAAGGATGAGTATAGAACAAGGGGATAGAGAACTCTTAGGGAAAAGTGGCACATGGCGTGGTTGTTACAGACCTAACATGAATGAGGGAATAAACCCATACCACACCATATACCCCTTTCCCTAGGGAAATGTAGGCCAAGGGGACAAGATGAGGGAGATCTCTAAGAGATGGGTCTGGGCCAACAGACGAAATGTCTGGGCATTCCTACATATCCCATGAGGGTGGGAATCAAGCCACACATAGTTCTTGAAGGGGACGACACAAATAAGTGCCAGATACCCCAATGAGGGTTGTGTACGGTACAGAAAGTAACCCGACGTGAATAAGGACATGAGTCCAAACCAAACAACCCTAAGTGAAAACTTGGGCCGGGGGACTGAAAAGGCCGAGGGGCCTAAGGATGGGCATCGGATGGAAAGCCCCGGCCAGTTTGCAGTTTAACATTTTGCAATGAGGACGAAGGTAGGGGTAAGGTATCTTGTACAGGGATGTGTACGACACAGCGAGTAACCCGGTGTGAATGAGGACATAATCCCACACCACACTGTACAATACTAAGTGAGGACTTGGGCCAGGGGCTCGAGAAGGCCAAAGGGTCCTGAGGCTGGGACTTGGATGGAAAGTCCCGACCAGTTTTTAGTTTAACATCTTGCAGTGAGGACAAAGGTGATCTTAGTTTAGGGTCATAGAAATCGGACCGTATATGCCTAGTTTAATGTCATATGTGTGGGATAGAGAGGATGAATCATCGTGCTTATGTAAGACCAAAAAGCAACGACGATGATAGAGGATAGTTGTTGAACAGGTTCGTAACATAGTATCCACCCTTGTGTGACCAGAATTCGGGAAAAAAAATTGAGCATCGACCATTGGCCATATTTGCAACACGGGACTTGTGTCAACTTGTCACTCTCAATCCTCGATGGCGTTAGCCCATAATGGTAGGAGAGCCCTTGGGCCGAGAATCCATGCCATTCGGGGTCCCTTCTAGATATAGAGGGTGATAAAAACCCAAATGATGGGTCATGCTGAGCATGGAAGGGCCAGTGCTCACGGAATGGATGATAAATAAAGGAAGGGATATCTTAAGGAGATATGTGTGGCATGGTGAAATAGCCTGACGTGAATGGGGACATGAGTCTGTACCGCACCACACAATCCTAAATGAGAAATTGGGCTAGGGGCCCAAAGGGGTCGAAGGACCAAAGGTTGGGTGTCCCGTCCAACTGTAGACATATAACCTCTTGTGCGGTTACTGCCTCATCACAGATCTTAAGCCCATGTGAGCAGTGCTCAATGTGGAAAACAAGGAGCCAGATTCGGCTTTCCCTATCATATAAGGGTCTGATAGCTGACATCGCACGAAGGGAATCACAACTCAAAGATATAGCGGTCAGGATGAACCACTGCACTCAATGTTTGGGATCTATGGGGGTGGTGACAAAGAAAAAGGATAGCCACTGACCATGTTTGAAACATAGCGTCCTTATATTGTGACCTGAAATGGGAACACAAATGAGCATCGACCGCTGACCATATTCGAAACGTAGGACTTGTATCAATTTTTTTCTCAAAATCCTTGAGGGCGTTGGACCAAAGTGGTAGGAGAGCCATTAGGCCGAGCATCCATGCCAGTCAGGGGTCCTTTTGGATGTGAAAGATTATGGAGTCCCAATCAAAGGAGTGGGTGAAGCATAGTTGTGCCCATGCATTTTAACGTCAATATGGGAAGTGAAAGTGATGGACATCTCCGGGGAGTGGGACATATGGCGGGATCGATATGAGATTTACGTGAATTGGGGAAAAATCCTATACTATACCATGTGTCCCGACCCGAGGGGGAATTCTGAAGTTTGGGATAGGCCAACAGATGAAATTTCTGGGCATTCCTATGTATCCCATGAGGATGAGAATCAAGCCGTACATAGTTCTTAAAGGCCATGCAGTTTAACGACGTGTTGTGAGGACATGGGATACTAGAAGAACGAGGAGAGAGCACAGGGTGCGATCATCATAATCCTAACACGAGCAGGGCCAAAGAAGCCTTCACTACACTGTGTAAGGATCCTCCAAGAGGTCTACCCCCAGGGGGGGATAGTCAAAGAAAAGAGTTTGGGGGATGGACTCAAGACAAAATTTTTGAGCGTTACTATGTATCCCATGTGGATGGGAATCAAGCCGTATGTAGTTCTAAGGGTGTCGTTTAACATCTTGTAGGACGACATACAGTTTAACGTCATGCGAGACGTTTTACATTTTAAAGTCATGTAGGACCGGGCGATTTAGGGTCATGTGGGACCAAACAGTTTCAAGTCATGTTGAACCCATTGGCTTAGAAAAAATATTGCTTGAGGAACTTGGCATTGGTGGGAGGAGTTATACGCTCACCATCCATGGTTACCAGTGAGTACGCGCCATTGGGGTAAACCTTGTGAACAACAAAAGGTCCTTCCCATTTGGGATCCAACTTGGGTGGTTTCCTGCCAGGTATCATTGGTGTCCTGAGGGCCAATACCAAATCACCTTGCAAGAAGGAACAAAGGCAAAATTTCTTGTTGAAAGCTTTGGCTATCTTATTTTGATGCCTTTCCAGATTGTGCAGGGCATAAAGCCTATTCTCATCAAGTGATTTCAATTTAGCCATAAGGATTTCAGATACCTTATCCGGTGCCTTCTAGTCATATACCATTGTTCATAACGAAGGCAACTGAATCTCGATGGGCAGGATGACATCATTTCCATACACTAGGGAATATGGGGTCACCTGGGTGGAATTACGATTTGTTGTCCAATAAGCCCAAAGGGCGTTGGAGAGCTTGTCTGGCCAAATCTTCTTATTCTGACCAACCATTTTCTGAAAAATTTTAGAGAGGGTTTTGTTGAACACCTCGATCTGTCCATTTTCTTGCACATGATAGCAGGAGGTGTGGTTAGAATGAATGTTTTACTTAGCGTACAACTTCTTCAGCTCAACTGCTTGAAAGTTAGTGCTGTTATCGGTGAGGACGGCATGAAGAACTCCAAATCAGTAGATGATGTTGGAAATCACAAAGTCAACGATGGAATGGGACTTGACCTCCTTGAGTGGAACTGTGAAAGAGTGCTGTCGTGGGCGCCCTCAAATGATTAGTGTGATTTTGGGGTACTTAGGTGCAACAGAGTGGCTGACCAAATTCGTCTCTCAAAGGAGGAAGTGAATTAAAACAACTTTTCAGAGGTATTCTAGAAATAAAATAAAAGAGAATAAAAACACTAATTGAAAGGATGGGTGGTTTTTTATAATTTATAAATATATAAGAAGTTTTCTGGAAGAAGATTTCATTTTTTTTGTTTTTAATTTTGAAATGAAGTTTGATTAAAAAGACACAACAAGAAGATGTTTTTTTTTGAAAATATTTTAAAAGGTGTAATCGATATAACTCTACCTATTCATTTAATTATTAATCATTATCATTTAAATCAATATCCACTTAATTTTGATCCCCTGATTTGTTATCCCTCTAACCCTATGAGAGTTAACTTAACCACAAAGATGAAATTACTTAAACCCTAGGCTAGCTTCAGAACACGCAATCGCAGCACCCTGCTTTGATTGTTGTTCTAAGGATAGATTATGATCAGTGGTTAATTAGAGCACATATCCATTCTTGAAATTAGGATGAATTATTTTTAGGGATTATATTTTAATTCTACAAATTTATCCCGTGTGGTCTTGTATTACCGATTAAGATCGTGCTCTCACAATTTACACAAAATCTCGACCTCACGTGTTTTTGTATTAATTGTTCAATTTCTTTATTAGTTTCTTGTAATTTAAAAACAAAATTCATGGATCATATTATGTTAATTATAGTATCTCATTGATTAAAAATAAATGAATGAAGAAGGATATAGGTCGATCTATTACTAAAAAGAACTACTCTTCCATGGGTGGCGTAATCATCGTAGAAGAGTTTTGCATGTGCAAAGGTTTATAATGGGTATAACCCAATAACGCTTCTACTCAAGAATTATATCCCAAATAGGAAGATTAATATAAGAAGAAATTTAAACAAAATAGAATAAAATAGAATAAATAAAATAATAACAAAGAAGTTTATTACACAAACAAAATCATTACAACATGAAGGAGAAGAAGAAGGCTTCGTCGAAGGGATCCTTGCTTCAAGAGATACCCTTATTTAAATAGTTGGATAATTAGAGTGTATCCACTTATCCTCTTCCCTCAACTTTCCAATGCACGTAAAAACCCCACCAAATGAGAAAAACACCAATTTATAGAGTGGTGGGGAGGCTAGGTTCAAAGTGGTTTCAAGTGTGAATGGGGAATCTCGGGCAAATATTTTATGCCCACTTGAACCGACAATTTTACCACCAAAACACGTGAATTGGATGGCCTTCCATAAGTATAAATGTGATTATATGGGTCCTATATCTCCTCTCCAAATTTGGGCTCAATCTAGGTCCATATGAAGGAGTTATGGCCGAAATACAGAAGCTTCTCCATTCTGGCGTGTCCAACCCACCTTTGCCTCTATGGCCCAATTAATCCATCCAAATGCATTATTTTGATCTAGTGTCCTGAATAAAAGTTGTAGAAAATTAAGTTATGAACACTTTTAAAACATTTCAATTTCAAATAGTAAATATAAAAATATTTATCATCGAAATACTACAGTACACTATAAAGGGTAAAACTGGAATTTTCACCAAATTTTCAAATGAATGATCAAATCCCAAATATTTTATAAAGAAACATATTTAACACAATTTGAGGAAATTATTTCATTTATTATAAATAAAATATTCAACAAAATAGTGTTTTATCAAACTGCCTCTTCCCACTTGAAGAAGAAATCTGTAGTCGTCAGGATGAATCTGCACTGGCGAGCTGTCGCCAGTGGATATGGTCCTACAACATCGAGTCCCCATACCGCAAATGGCCAAGAGTACTTGGTGGAGTAGAGAGGCTCTAGTGGCTGATGCATAAAGTTATCATGAATTTGGCACGCATGGCATCTCTTGGAAAACTCGATGCAAGCATGGATTATGGAGGGCCAAAAGTACCCCAGTCTCTAGATCTAGTGAGATAGCTTCGGCCCAGTCTGGTGGGTGCCGCAAGAACCGGCATTAATTTCTTGTATGACCTGAGAAATCTCCACTCCTTGGATTCAACAGAGGAGAATACCATCAAACTCGCACTTTTAGAGGATTTGATCATGACCGGGACCTTCCTGGAGGGTAAACTGTAATGCGCGACATTGGATTCGCTCGCACTTGGCCCAATCAGCCGGGAGGTAACCATTTTGAAGATATTCGACAAAGGGGGACCTCCAGTCGAGAGTCACTTCAACCACTGCATCTGGGGGTCCTAACGTGGAGGCTTTGACGGTAATATGGCTCACCTGTAGGCCGTCGTCGTCCTCTGGGGAGACAAGAGTAATGACTCTCCGATGTGCCATGTGGATAATCAGATCATCCTGCTCGAGTTCTGCAAGTGATGTAGCTAGGCCGGTCAGGGAATCAGCTCAAACATTTTGAGATCGAGGGACATGAGTAACTTCTGGCCGAGATGGGAACTGGGCCATTAGCTGGAGAGTGCACTCCAACAATGGTACGAGCTCTAGCTTTCTGACGACGTAGTCACCGTGATCTACTTGATGACTAGTTTTGAATCCCCTTTCACATGTAAATGGGGCACACCAATCTTGAGGGACAACTCGAGGCCAGTGATGAGAGCCTGATACTCTGTCTCATTGTTAGTGTAGCCTTCTAACAACATGAATGAGTACAGAAGAATGGATTGTGCTGAGGTAATAAAGACGATACCCAAGCCTACCCTGTTGAGCCTGGGATCATTGAGCCTCCTACCGGTGGGGATTTGGGAAGCACCATCAAAGTGCATCTTCCAGCATGAAATGGATTGGTCCACCAAGAGGATCACCTCATCGGGGAAATCAAGATCCAAGGACTGGTCAGCAGGGGTTGGTTGGGCAGCCAGGAAGTCTGCCAATGCTTTCCCCTTAATAGATTTCTGAGGGAAAAACCTGATATCGAACTACTGGAGAATCACTGCCCATCGAGCGAGACAACCCATCAACATGGGGCAGTTCAGAATGTACTTCAGTGGGTCTACTCAAGATACCAGCTGTACCTCGTGGTGCTGTAAGTAATGTCACAATTTATGTACTGCGAATACTGGTGCAAGGCAGCTCTTTTTGATGAGGGAGTATCCGGTCTCCATATCGAGGAGTATACGACTGAGGTAGTAAAGGCTGTTCTCCATCCCCTTATTGTTCTTTTGGGCAAGAAGGGTGCTGAGAGATCATTCCAGGGCAGTCACATAAAGGACTAATGGATTTACGAAGATGGGTGGCATTAAGACTGGAGTTTGGAGCAGATACTGATTGATCTCCTCAAAAGAAATTTGACACTCTTCGTCCCATTCGTAAGCAGTGCCTTTCTTCATGAGCTGAGAAAATGGATTACACTTGCAAGCTAGGTTCACGATGAATCGGAGTATTTAGGCTAAGTGGCCTTGGAAACCTCGAAGCTCCCGAATTTTTCTCAGAGGAGACATCTGGCTAATGGCCTTGATCTTCTCTGGGTCGATCTCAATGCCCCTGTATCTAACAACGAAGATGAGAAACTTTCCAGAGGTGGCCCCAAAGGCACACTTCAATGGGTTCGTCTTCAGGTGATGGGAACAGAGGAAGATGAACACTTTATCAAGGTATATGAGATGGTCCTGACACTAGCGAGATTTGACCACCAGATCATCCACATAGAATTCCACCAACGTCCCAAGGATCAGCTTAAATATGCGATGCATAGACTGCTGGTAGGTGGAACCTGCATTCTTTAAACCGAAGGGAATGACTTGGTAACAGAAAGTACCTTGCGGTGCCCTGAAGGATGTGAACTCCTCATCCTTGGGGGCTATTCAGATCTGGTTGTACCCAGAGTACCCATCCATGAAGGAGAGGGCTCGGAATCCAACTGTAGCATCAATCAACAACTCCGTCATAGGAAGGGGAAAATCATCCTTCGAACAATGACAGTTGAGATCATGGAAGTCGATGCAGACTCTGATCTGTCAGTTCTTCTTCCTTACTGGCACAATGTTGGCTAGCCATTTGGGGTACTCGACCTCCTTAATGAAATTGGTTCTAATGAGCTTATCAACTTCTACCTCTACCATGACACCGTGAGAAGGGTGCATCTTTCTGGGAGGCTGCTTGAACCCGTGATGATTTGCAGGGAGACCAAGGTGGTGGATGGCTATCTGAGGATCTAGTCCTGGAATCTCATCATAACTCCAGGAAAATACATCGTAGTGTTGTTTTAGGAAGTCTATGTACTATTGTTGCTCCTTGAGGGGCATGGTGGCACTGATCAATGTGGGTCTCGGGTCTACCTCGCTACCAAGGTTCACCTGTACCAACTCGTCGATTGTGGTAGAAACACCCTCCTCAAAGGCAGGGGGAGCATCCTCTAAATCTTCTTCTTCACCTATAGAGGGGGGATCATCGGTGGGAGGAATTTCTTCTGAGTTCACAGATCCCGACGGGAGGCTGGTACCAGCCTGATCGGTATTGGTCACTGCATCGGAGGACCCTTGTGTTGCCGCAACCATAACAATGACATCCGTTGATCTGATCCCATCTGGACTTCGGCCCAAGGGGCCACGCTTGATGATATCGAAGCAATAATGGCACATTGGATTGATCCGGTTAATTCTATCCTAGCGGAATAAGCACGTATGACGTATTGTCGTTGCCATGGGGTGGACATAATGATACCTTATGGGGGTAGGAGGCTCCAGGATCACCTGATCCTGATTTGTACAGAAGTACGAGGTGATTTTATGTCATCGCTTAGACCTGGGAATGTGTTCTCCCCTCGTCCTAGACACAATGAAGCATTGTATCATGTCCGGGGATGTAGCCTCCAATCGGTGGATTAGAAAGATGTAGGCATCATCCAGATCTATCCACAGTTCGATCGTAGTCATGGCATGCTTGACCTCGTTGGTCTGAATCTGCTTGTCCTTTCCCTTGTAGTAGTTAGCATCCAGATAATGGGCCTCACAAGAAGCAAAGGGAGATGTGTCACCTTGAAGCACACCCACTCGACCATTAAGGGAGTACTTGAGGCACTGATGATATGATGACTTAACTTCCACATGAAGGTGGATCCATGGCCTTCCCATCAACACATTGTAGGCAGTGTCCTGGGAGACTACCATAAATTCAGTGCTGGAAACTAGGCCACCAAACTGGGTCTTAAAATGGATCTTACCGACCAGCGTCTGTTCCATCCTATCATAACCTTTGATTATTAGGTCAGAGGGACTCAGATCATCTTCATAAAATCCTAGCTTTCGCAGTGTTTGAGTTGGGATTAGATTAATTCCAGAGCCTGTGTCGACAAGACAGCGACGAACCTCCACGCCATTGAAATGGCCGGTGATGTACAGTGGGAGAATGTGACCCTGTATGGTGGAGCCTTCATCTTCCTCAGAGAATGATATAATGGCCTGACATTTAGCATTCTCGACTGTTTCAGTATGAAAAGATTCTGCGACTGCTACTTCCATCTCAAACTAGAGGGGGCTTCTTAAAGCCTTAGTAAGGGCCTCATGCATATCTGACGATAGGAGAAGGGCCTCAAGGATGTAGAGACTTGCTGGGATACTGTCAAGATTCTTAAGAATATCATACTTCTGTGCCAGGTGTGAACTTTTGCTTGCAGGCGGTCGCTCTATGACAGGAGGTATGGTGGGCCCTGCCGAATGGACCGACGACTGACTGGTACTGGGAACATCCCGCTGCCCACTGGCCGAGGCCTGCAGAGTGGCTACCGGATGAGCACTAGATTACTGAGACCGGTATGTAGCAGGGTGTGGTTGGTCACGGCATGGTTGAGGTGGCTCTGCCTGATCCAGCAACACGAATGGCGGTGAAGGCGGGCCTGATGCCGCTAGGTGAGAAGGTTGCGCATACTGAGCTCTACACTGAGCCTGTTGCCTGGTTTTGGTATCATGCACAACTTGGCTGGAAGTGATGACCGAGGCACTCTGATGGCCCATATATCCATGGATCTGTTGACACTATCAACGACTGGGGACGTTGGTAGGATCCGCCTGGCGCTCCTCATTGTTAGGAATCATGTAGGGATTTACCAGCTCTATGGTGTTAACTAAGGTGTACCCGTGACCGTCACTCGAAGAGTCGTCCACTACTGGATGGATTCTGGGAGGGATCGCCATCTCCGTGGGCATGAAGTTGCCGAGAGTATAGGATGACGATGGCATCAGTGGGGGACTTTGCTTTCCCTTGTATCGTCGGTGTTTTCTCTTCTGGGAAGAGGCCGGCTGAGACAACGATGCAGAAGTGGTGGCTGCAGCTTCTGAAGGATCTAGCCAATTCAGGCATTCCCGAATGACACCATGGGAATGGGAAACTATTTTTCAAGCCATCCAATCATAATAATTCTAGGATTTGTGACTGGAAACCTGATTCCACTCACCCTCACTGTCGTTGTTGTTGTTTGGCCTCACAAAGACGCATGCTACCTGCACCGGGGCTAGGGCTGGGCCCAGACTGACTATGTTTTTGTCGATCTGGCCTTGGAGCCAGTCTTTGAACACATATCACTTCTTGATATTATTCCCCTAGATCCAGTGATAGGGGCAGTAATTAGGGTGATCAGTAGTTTTTTCCTCTTCTGATCTTGTACACTCAGGAAAACGCACAATCCCCTGTTCTAAGGCACTACAGAAGTAACCAGGGACCTATGTCTCGTTGAATGAGTAGGTCTAGTTTCTCTTGTCCGGAAAGGGGGCCCTTGGAGCCTGACCCTGACGGGGGGCTAGAGGAGCCCACCGAGGAGTTGGAACTCGGTTATCTTTCCTAGGCGGTGGCAGTGCATTATGCAGGGTCACCTACCGATTTTGAGGCGACCGCTGGTGGGCTGGAGGTTGTGCCTGTGGTGGCAGGACTCTATGAGGTTATAGATGCGACTCCACTGGAAACAACTCTAATCACCTGGGGGAATCTATTTGGTCCATTGCGGTGGGCTCGGCCCTGGAGGCCCTTCTCACGGGGATTGCAGGAGGCAACAGACGTGCCTGCTTAGCCTGCTGTAAGGCTTCCTCTAGGTGTTGGGCCTTATCAGAGAAGTCTTGAAATCCCTTGGGATAGTTCTGGGTGATTAGAGAGGGGACCAACTCCATCTTAACATTTACCACACACATCTTCAGTAATTAATCCTGAGTCAGTGGCACGTTGAGGGAATATGTGAGTCCTTTCCATCGGGTGACAAAGTCGGTGACGCACTCATCAGGCCTCTGCTTGCACTTGAAGAGGTCCGCGATACTCATTTTCCACATGGTGGAGATGAAATGGTAGAGGAATTGCCTATAGAGGTCCTCCCAACCGGTCACCGATCCGATGGGGAGCTGGTTGTACTAGAAAAACACAGTTCCTTCCAATGGCTGCACAAAACACTAGAGTTTGGTGGCTTCTTGCTACGCTGGAGTTCCCAACACGGGGCCACACCTTGAGGTAAAGTGGGAAAGGTGTTGTGGTAGGTCCCCTGTCCTATTTAAGGGAGAAACTGTGGGATTCTAGAAACCCGGGGGTGCTGGCATATCATCCACCCACGCTGGATATGGCTTTCCATCAGGTTGGAGTGCCACCTATCGCGTTTCCAATGCCTTGAGGCAGGAAATGAGTGCCTCCATTGGATCATCTAGATGGGGGTTCCTGTCTTGATAGGGATCCCTGACCACCAGTGAATTGGCGGGTTATTCAACATGATAAGGTGTCCCAGCGGCTCGTGGGGTGGCTGGTGGAATGACCTGTGGGACAGCTGGGGGAGCCCGATCTAGACCCTAAGGGTTGTTACGCCGTTCAGGAGGATTTGGCGATACATACCGCACCCTCTTGCCATAAGCTCTGGCCTCAGCCCTGTCTGCCTAGGCAGGATGGTCAGGGTCAGCTGGAGGAAATTCTACAAGGGGAAGCTGTGCTTGCCCCGAACTAGGATCACCATAGTCCAGTCGGCGCTCTGCAGCGCGTTCAGCAAGGAGGTCATCGACTAACTTCTTCTGTTCGGTAAGTTGCTGATGCAACACAGATTTCTTAGGGTATTCCTATGTCTTCTGCACTAAGACAGATGGGTCTGAGGACTTAACAGCCCCAATATGCTCTTTACCCTTACCGTGATTTCAGTTAAGGACTAATGCCTCGGTGGGCGCAGGGAGACCCAATAGGTTCCTCTGTTGATGAGTAACCCTCCCCGAGGGGTCCAGTAGCTATGGAATGCCTTCCGGGGGGAGGTCCCCATCCAGGAGCTCCATCTCATTTTACTCTTCTAATAGGGTGTCCATGTTGACCACAAATCTACCTGGGAGTATGTCCTCAATGTCTCTTAGCGAGTCGGGTTTTCGTCGAATAGGAATGAAGAGGAGGGCAGCATATTTCCCCCAACCATGGATCTGCAGGTGGGGGGAAGCCTTCTTGATAATCTTTCGGAGTACCTCAAATATCTGAATTCATTACTATTGGAGGGCCCTATTGAAACCTGGTGACTCAGGGCGCTGGTCCACAGGGAGTGCGGCCAAATCAACTAGATGGCATTGCTTGCCAATATCTTCAAAATGCGCTTGGCTCCTGGGATAAACCACTCACTGATGACGAAGGTGAAAGTTCATCGCCCAGAGGGTTTGACAGAAACACTCAACTTCCTCTGGGGTGAGGGATTCCAGTGCACATAATTTTGGCACTGCCACGGGCTAAAACATCTCAGGGGAGTGGTCCGTTGTGAGGATACTCCATAAGCTCCTTGTATCAGATTCAGTTTCTAGCCCTTCATTGCCCCACTCATCAACCATAGGTGGTTGAGGAACCGGTAGCGATACCAAAGCAGACCGATGGGATGGTAGGTTGGCTGATGGATAGTACGATGGGCGAGATGACAGACCGCCGCATCTCAGGCTGTCCTCCGAAGAGTGTAGCAACTTAGACACCACATCGTGGTATGATGGGCTGACGGCCGTAGTTCCTAGCGCAGGGGCTATGGCTACTGGCGATGGGTTGTATTGCTGATCGCCTGCCATTGGTCCCTAGAATAGCTCTCTGTGATCTCTAATCAAGGTAGAGAGTGATTCTGGTGACGACAGTGGTGATTTCACGACCGTAACCTATGGGGTTTCCAAATTTTATTCCTCTTGGATATACCTGCGGAGGGAGGCAGGAATCCGATGGACCTCGCATTCTGGGAGTACTAGGCTGATGCGCCTTGTTTTTTCCCCAACCCTTGATTCAGAGGAGCGAGGGGAGGGTTCCCGCGCTGAGTCTTACTCTGATTCAGAGTCTGAGAAGTAGACTGGTTTGATCTCTATCTGAACCTTCCTAGAATTCTTCTTATGTTGGCGATGACCCACCTTCCTACCCCTAGATGGCTCTTCGGGACATGGTAGATTTCTGACACGAGGAGTTCCTTTGGACGTACTGATACTGGGGTGGAGAGGGTTTCCACCTGTGTAAGTTGGGGTGCGAGGAGCACTAGGACAGATATTAAAGGGGACATGGAGAGGACCTCTGTGGGTAGCGCTGGAGTGGGAAAAACCTTCGCTTGAACTGGTAGAAGCATGGGGAGGACCTCCATGATTGTTTCCCCTGGTGACATCAGTATAAGGAGGGTTCTCATACTGGTCGAGCTGAACACGGGTAGGACCTCCGTGCTAGGCGCTAGTGAAGTGAAGCTGGCCCTCACTCCTCTGATTTCTGGGGTTAGGAGGACCTTCGCCAGCTGCTATGAGGACACGGGGAGGGTCCCCACGTTGGAGAGTGACCATATGTACAATATCCCCATACCAACAGTCTATGGCAGGAGGAATTACTCCATATCTAGTGTAGTGGGAACGGGAGAGACTTTCGTACTGAGTGTCATTGTCGTGGGGAGGACCCTCATTTGGATTGAAGGTGGCATGGGGAGAACCTCCATGCCAATCCTGAAAGTGGGAAAGGCTCGTATTCTCAATGGTAGCGGCATAGGGAGGACCTCCGTACTGGGTGGCATCGCTGCGGGTTAGTCTGCGGCAGCCACTGCCTATGATGGCGACCAAGAGAGTCGACCCAGCCTGCCCGTGGGGCAGTTGGGGCCTCAATCCAGGTCAGGCGTATGAATGTCCATGCTTAGCGTACATAGGGAGTGGTGATATGCATCAGCAGTGGCTCGGGCCATAGTAGCCACTGACTTTGATGCCCCTTGGAGGATGTCCTCTTCGTCTTGCGCCTGACACTGGTGTCGGGTTAGATGGACCGAAGCTGGTGGTGTAGGTACATGGCTTACCTACTCCTCGGCCAGTAAGACTGGGTGGCAGCAATGACACGACCTGGTGGGAGTCCTTGCTGGGAGCCCCGGGAATGGGATCTGGGCTGGGATGACTCGGATATCCCCTACCTCGTCAGCGTAGGGTAGGGAGTCGTCGAGAGGTTCTGGGGAAAGGCTCATGAAACAGTTATATGTTGGAGTGGGGAGTAGTGGCTCCCTACATGGACCTTGGGGGAGACGTTGATGACGAGGCACAGATGCCTCTAAATCCAGGCGGGCTATATCCTAAGTCGGGATAATACCCTCCTCCTCATACCGGCGTACAAGGTCATTGATCACCCTTTGTTGGATGAACTCTGAGGGAGAGATTGGGTGGGGGAACCCAGCGGTCGTGGCCGTTGATACCATCGTAGAAGAGGCGGAACAACATGGGACTACTGTGCTGGTACTTCCCCTGCCCCAGCGTCGGTGGGCAGGCGACGATCAAGTTCCGGGTGCAGCAGCTTGATTTTTGAAAGAAGGGAGATTAACTTATCAGTGCTGAAAGAAAATGGGAATCGACGACTAGTGCCCCAATGACATTCTGTCTTCCATGGTTGGTAAGATAGATCCACACTGACAACATCACAAACTAGGACATCCAAAATTTTGACTACCCCAAATTCTGGGGAGTTTCATGCCAGGCCCACTATTTTCTTGGCAGGACCCGACATCGAATAGCTGGATCCGATGACATGCTAGTCCATTGATGTATCGAACGCTAATAATCTCCATATTGAGGAGAATATATTCACGTTCAGATTCACCATTTTAGTTTCCGATGCTTTCACCGGGGCGTGTGCATCCGTCTTGTTGGAGGACGGTGGTGCTGTTTGTTGCCCCGCATTTTTGCTTTCCAAAGGTGGGTGACATCCATTCCTTGTTCAGGGACATTTTCTCCTTGATCGAAATGGGATGATGGGATGTCGGTTCTTCCTTCTGGGGATTCCTCCTCGGAACTCGTCACCTAGTCTGGGTCTCCCTTATAGGTTTAAGACATTGTTTGTGAAACTCTTCCTAGTGCCATATCTTTATGAACACCAGTTAATTACACTGATTTTGTCTGAACATTCCAAAGGGTCCAGTCAGGACAACAACCTTCAGTCAGGGGGGTAGTCACGTTGGACATCACTGGCATGTCTGGACGCTGGGACACTGACGCGTCTGGGTTTCTTCTCCTTATTATAGGTCTTCTTGAGGGTGCAGAAGCCCAAGGCATCCCACGTCGAACGCGGGAAATTTTATGCCATAAGCATGTATCTGAGGTTTTCCTCAGATTCATATGTTTAACACAGGGTATGAAATGATTTTAACGTCTAGTGGAGACGAGTCAGACTGATAGTAACACTGACTAGAGTGGATTAGGTGAGGTGACCCCTAGAGGGAACACCGATGTTAGGGCTAATGCATGGTTAGCTACCCGATTGTTATTAAGGGGAATGGGGAATGAGGTGGCATGATCCCACTGGGATGTGGCGGCCCGAGTAAGAACAAAAATGGATGATGTATGGTTAAGTTAAGTGGATGGAGAATGAGATGGAGTTGACTCAAGGACGACGATGATGTCGGGCTTGAGTCTCGAAGAGACATCCTACGTATCCCTGTGGCAGGGAATCAAAGTCCTCATAGTTCATCTGATGATGGCTTACCATCTATTGGGGATTTCAATGGATTACCACTGGATGGTGGATCTCAATGGATTACCACTAGATGAGGTCACAACGGATTACCGTTGTACGTTGTTGCAATGGCTTACCACTGGACAGGGTTGCAACGGCTTACCGCTAGACGGGGTCGAACCTCAGGGAGGATTCCTACATACCTTATCTAGGAGACAAGGATCAAACCCACGTAGTTCCTATGGGATGGGGGTTGGTGAAATGATGTGTAGGAGGACCTAGGGTCCAATGGTTGTTTGGATTAAACCTTAGGGAGGTCTCCTATGTACCTTTCCTTGTCAAGGATCAAAGTCCACATAGTTCATGTGGGTGCAAGGACTTACCGCTGACTGGGAAAACAACAACTTAATGCTGATTGAGGTCCACAATTTAACATCATGCAGGATGAGGGTGAACCGACAGGAAGGAGGACCTGGTGCCCAGATAGATGGTGGGCTTGAACCTCGTGGAGGCTTCCTATGTACCCTTCCTTGGCCAGGATCAAAGTCCACGTAGTTCAGAATGAGTGGGAAAACCGACGTGAAGGGGGGTCGGAGTGACCGAGTGTTGGGCTTGAACCTCAGGGAGGCTTCCTATATACCTTGCCTTGGAAAGGATCAAATACCACATAGTTCATAAAGGGGTGTTTGGTGAACCGGAGTGAAGATGGTCGGAACCAATGGATGGTGGGTTTGAACCTTAGGGAGGCTTCCTACGTACCCTGCCTTGGCAAGGATCAAAGACCTCGTAGTTCAGGTGGAGTGGGTTTGGGGATTACACTCTAGGCTGCCCAGAGAGGATTTCATGGTCGATGATTACTCTAAGCCCATGTGAGTCATGCTCAGTGTGAGAAACAAGAGACAAAAAAGACCTAATGATCACGTCATGGAAGGTGTGTCCGTGGGAAGTAGAGTAGGGATGATGCGCAGGTAGCATCCCAAAAAGGAAACAGGGGCTTACACATAGTTAGCAGCCCAAGGTGATGGAGATTGGGTCTTACTCCAGGAGGGAGGCCCGGGTGATGACAAATCCCAACGGGAGAGGGATTTGGCACCCAGGAAGAGAGGAGGAGCAGGGGTGCTTCCTCCTGCAAGGAAAGCCATGGGCTTACACCAGGGTGGTTTCCCTTTCCCTGCAGATGGATGTTGCCCCGATAAAGAGGATGCCATTCCATGTGAGGAATTATCTCACTCCTGTGGAGACCAGTGGGAGTAGAGAACATCCAAGGTGGGGTTCCCCACATGAAAGGCATGGGGTGATGTCACAGTTTTAACGTCATGTGCTGAGGATGATGGGGCTCGGCAGTTTAATGTCCTGTACCTCAGACGAAGTGGGTGCACTCCACACCCTTAGGACTTACATAACTGATACTCGACCGCCCTTGGAGGAAGGAATTATAAATGTTGTGGTGAGGTGGTGTTATGGATTGATCCATCTAGGGGTCCACGTTAGCGTGGATATGCGAAGAAGAAATAGCTGTTAGCGTGCCTATGCAAAGAAGCATGAGGGAAAACAACGCAACGGGAAGTATCATCCAAGGGACTTTGAAATTGCTTTGTTCAAACCTGAAGGGCTACACGGGAAAAAGAGTTGTAGAGCAAAGGGGTTCATAGGTAGAAGCCTTGTGAAGCTCTGGTGCTCCATGAAGTGTAGGGGCTTCGTGAAGGGATGTGCTTCATGAAGTGAAGTTTCCTAGGCTAGTAATAAGGCATAGGTGCATATGGGAGGAGCTTCGCGAAGTGAAAAGGCATTCGCGAAGCCATGCCTCACGAAGCAAGGGTGCCTCTCTAAGCAAGGTGTTGTGAAGCAATGTGCTTCGCGAAGCATAGTGACCCTACCTTAGCATGTGGTTCGCATGTGCATGGAGGGTGTTTCGTGAATCATAAACACTTCATGATGATCCAAGTCCCTATGGGGATCCCCTTCCTTTGCGAAGGCCCATGGGCTTCACAAAAGGCACCCCTCTCGGAAGAGGGGTTCAATTAAAGAAAAGGGGGAGGCACTTCGCAAAGAAAATGTACCTTGAGGAGCTCATGGTTCGTAAAGAAAGAAGTGCTTCATGATTTGAGAGATCAGAAGGTGAAAGGTTAGATGATCCATCCATTGGGCTTGAGGGGAGCCCTGTATTTATAGGCAAGAGGCACCACGAAGCAGAGTTCGCTTGGCGCGAAGGCAGAGTTTGCTCCACGGCGGGTCACGAACATCAAATCGGATCATGGAGGATCCTACATCCTTACTCCGTGGTGGGCTCGCAAATGTCAAATTCGTTCACAGAGCGTCCCACCTCCTTGCTCTGTGGCAGGGTCACGAACATCAAAGGGGTTCGCAGAGCCTCCCGCCTCCTTACTCCGTGGTGGGATCGCGAATTTCAAATTCATTCGCAGAGCATCCCGCCTCCTTGCTCCGTGACGGGGTCATGAACATCAAATTTGTTCACGAAGCATCCCTTCTCCTTGCTCCGCAATGGGGTCACAAACTTCAAAGGGGTTCGTGGAGCCTCCCGCCTCCTTGCTTCATGGTGGGATCGTGAACATCAAATTCATTCGCGGATCATCCCACCTCCTTGGTCCATGGCGGGCGTGGGGCCATGGGGCTCCACGAAAGGTCTTCACGAGGCAGCCTCAGAGACTTTTCTCTTGTTCTTCTTCTTCCCAACTTTTGGCGTCAACAATGACATCAAACCAATTTTTAGAAAAGTCACGAATCATATAGGTGGGGATCTTAACCCTCCACTCTATAGGAATATTTGAATGCTCAAAGATGGATAACATGGCCTATAGCCATGAATTAGTAGCCTGAGGACCGCCATCCCCCAAGAAGGTGGGAGGATGCTGCTGCTGAAATTCTTGCATCAACTATAACATAGTAGGGGGAGGCCAAATAGCTCCCTACACAGACTTCATAAAGAACAAGACGCTCGCTCGAACCTGAGCACTGATTCCTAATGGAAGAAGAATTGGATGTGCCTCTAGTTGAATTGCTGGAGATAATACGTGTGGTTCATGGACCACAACCACCAGATCATGGATGTTAGTTCCCTCCTGGAAAATGACTCAAGGACATTATAGTAACATAACTCTAAAACTTCTAAATGCATGCCTCGTATAATATTTTACAATAGATAAGAGAAATATAACATGAAAGGATAGGTATATAGACTTCCTATAAATGAGTCAAACATCTCTTCCTACTTCTAAAACTAGGTATAGGTGATAATAAAGATCATAACGGATCAAAAGAGACACTGCCCCAATACTATGATCAAGTTAGGGCCAGGGTCTCATATAACACCACCAAGATTCCAGTATATAGACTGTCAATTAAAAGGTATAGAGGAACAAACTTTTTTAATTTGCTATTGGAATCCCCATTTAGAGGTATCCATTTCATTTAAAATTTTAGTTTCATTTAAGTTTATACTCTTTTATATATACATATATTATAATTCATTTATATGCATCACCATTCCCAATTTATAAAGGCCCATACTCTTTATAAATTGCAATTGGTACATCATGTAATTACAACCTGACCTTTACATCTGATATCAGGATGTAATATTCCATATAAAATGATTTGATTAAATGAATCAATATCCTCAATTTATAGAAGTACATGCTTCATAAATTACAATCGACATTCATGTAATCAAATCAATTGATGTTTCACCCCATAAAACTAGTGGTCCAGGACTCAAACATGCTATAATTGGTTAATTAAGGTGTCATCATTAGTCTATATGGTAAAATTCCATTTAGATTAATGCAGAAATTTTAATTAATCTAATTATTTTATCCCTATAAGAAATGTTATCACATTTCCATATATAACGTTCAAGGCACTCACAACAATCATTGGCGATACAAGCAATGAAACAACAAGATATACCTGTATGGCATGACATAATGCATGACATGTGAATACTAAAGTGACTGTAATGATGCATGAGATGATACCTCATTTCCATACCAGGACAAGGAAAAATAAGTCCATATTAATAATATAAACAATATAAACATCACAAAACATGTATGTCACCCAATGGTGAAATCAGTACAACTATAATAGTCACAAAACAAAATAGTAATAACCCATCCCATGTAATTTGGTTTTTCCCATATACATGGGTTTCCTACTCCCAAGTACAAACTCATTACCAAATTTCAATACATTCATAGTTTCTTGTCTAATACCCAAATAGTAAAACAAAAGGAAAAAGAACCTATGATACCACATTGTAGCACCCCATACCAAAATCCACTAAGCGATGCCCCGATCTGATTGGCTACATGACCTCAAGCATGCCTCCCCATATGTCAGAGGCTACTAACTAGCAATGAGGTCTTAGGGTGTGTCTATGGGGAGACTATTACTTCTTGATAGAGTGTAGCACAGTGGTAACAAATAATGATAAACAATAAAAATAGTAATAAATAACTAGCAGCAGAATAATAAATCATCCAGATAATAAATAGGTAGAAGCTAAATCAATATCAAATAAAAAATGATGATAATGTCATTATGATATACAAAAGTAAAGTACATGGAATACATGGATAAAAACATATAAAAAATTCTAAATAAAAAGATAAAAGACCAAAATCTACCTCCACTAGCATCATGAGAATAGGCTTGGTCCTCTTCTCCCATACTCCATCCTAGTACTGAAAAGCAAACATCGAAAGCTATGTGATTCCCTTTGTGTATCCCTATAATCATGAAGTTTGTTTGGAAACCATAATCTGACCAAATAAGATGTGAGATATAATTAGTAGGCCGACACCACCAATATCTAGAATTATCTAGTCTGTGCATATAAAATGCGTAGTGTGCAGGTAAAGATATGAGTAGAGCAATAAATAAATAAAACACATCAGTCTGGGTTCCTCATGTGATACCCGACCGATACTACCTACTTCACCCTAATCTAGATATCTCTGAACCAACATTAACCTATATAAATATAGTATATAAGTAAAGTTATATAAATATATATATGTATATATGTATATACATTATAAGTATGCTGAAATACATGTATGAAAAACATAACTAGTATGTCCGTTTTCAAGTGTAAACATGGACTGAACCCAAGCACGTTCTTTGGATTGGAAGACACATCCTTAAACTTAGTAAAAGGCATACTTATTTCTTAATAAAGAGTCATCTCAAGCCCATATAAGGTGATCCATAAGGAGGGAACCAAGTATCGCTCTAGGATCACCATAAGTATCCATCACCGTAAGAGTTTGTCCAAGGTGATCTGTAAGTAGAACCCATGTATCACTCTCGAAATGGTTTAAAGGAATAACCCTCTAATCCCATCGATGGTATACCATATAGGGATCCAAGTATCATTCATGGAATGGTATATAAATAGTTCCCATCAAGCCCATCCAAGGAAATATGCTAGGGAACTAGGTATCGCTCATGGGTAAAGTACATAAGTCATCCTCCTAATGATCCCATCCAAGTTATTCTATAAAAGAGAAAGTATTTATCCCATCACATTGATATTCATTTTCAAATTCTAATTTATGAAGCTTGATGATCCCATCCAAGGTGACCTTAATTCGGGACCCTTGTATTAACCTCGTCTTGAAGAAAGGGTATGGGTTTAGCTAGCATGAAATTCATACCACTTAAGCAATGCATTAGATTAATTACAACAATATTTCACACACCTCAATTGGTGGTTTAAATCAATTCAAGGCATGAGGCTCTTATTCCTTTATTGAAGTCACACCCTTCGAGGTAGCTCGCATTAGGGTGGTCACCCTATGACATTAATTTGAAGGTTGTTAGGACTATATTAAACATCGGTTTATCATTTAATTTAATTTATTAAACATTTAGGAGGTTTCATCGGAGTTTGGAAAGCAGAAAAATGATACATGATAAATATAGTGAGACTTTAAGGGAAAAGAAGTAGACCACCTACCTTAGGTTGGTAGACGACCCCTCATCCTTTTTTGTCCTTTGAGTTGAGCTAGAACAAAATAAATCATCAAAATAGACAAATTCCCTAAAAATAGGGAATATTATATTTCACAAAAAAGTGTAGAATATGGAGAGAGAAACTAAGAAAAGAAAGAAGTGGATAAAAGCTCTTACTGAGAGGATTACATTGAGATGAATAGTGGTTGATTCCAAGCTCGGACAGAAGAGTAATCGCTAATCCTTGCTTATGTATGGAGAGGAGCTTTCACAAATAAGGGGTTGTTGTGCATGAGATGTGAGGGGTAAAAGAGGGTAGAAATAAAATGGAAGTGAGTAAAAAAATGACCCATTTTTTTAGCAGTACATAGTTTGGCGACACAGTTGTCCAAACCGTGCACAAACTGTACACTAGCCACTATCTATGGACATTGGACTCACACAGTTGGGGAGCATGGGTTGTTTAACCATGATCTACCTATGTGCTCCCCTCTATGGAGCCCTGCAACACCCTATATGGTTTTTCCAAACTGTGTGCCCTTAGGTGCATGGTTTCGGGAAACCATGGGCATGGTTTGTTTCCTACAAAACACAGAGTTCTAGGCTCTGAACAAGCCCCATACACTCCCAATTACTTCTTTAGACTATAAGGAAAATTTATAAGTATAAAATGAAGGGTTTAAAATAAAAATTAATATGTATTTAACTCATAAAAAAAATTAAGGATGTTACACTCATGAGGCGTAAAATGTTTTTTGTGCACTGGATGACCCATGAAGTATACCACATAGAGTGTCATATTTGGTATAATAGGGATGACTTGTTCATATTTGGAGTCCAAAATTCCTTAGTTTAGTAAAAAAAATTATGATAAACTTTATACTTTGATACATTTATTACAAAAGACTTGAGGCTTAGATAATTAGATGTGGTTGGGTATGTTGTTGATCATGTCATCAGTTAGAGCTCAACTAAGAATAGAGTTTTCCTCTCATATAATGAGTATGGAATTAGGACCCTTAATTGTGATAGGTTGAGGAAGTGAATGATCGTACCAAGATAATACATATGGTGTGTTTATCTATTTGGGTGAAGGATATGTGATGTACTCATCTATAAAGGTGAATGACATTTTGATGCATTCATTGACCTGGTTGGTCTATACTTGGAGAATCAAGAACATTTGAGATGGATATATGATATTGACATACTTTGTGTCTCATGGTCACACGATGTTTTGGAAAAAGGGATCATATGAAAACAAATGATTTCATTTGATGCAGTTGGTGGAAAAAGGTATAGAGATACATATGTATAACCAAGATAATACCAAATCCCATTATTACTTTAGTAGCATTGATGCTTTTCTAGGGGCCACTATTTGCTTACATTTATGGTTCTAGTGATTATTATTTATTTTCAATGCTAAAAAGACTTTTGAGGTCACACTTTTTGTTTAATTGAATGGGGACTGAGTTTTTATTAGAGGTACTCTAAAAGTGTTTTAGAGTTTATCCAGAAGTGTTTTGGATGAGTATTCATAAGGTGTCGCATATGACATGAACAAGATGAAGTTGATTATAGCTTTCCAAAAGTGTTTTTTAAAACATCCAAAAAAAAATTGGATATGGTTTCAGGAGTTATTAAATATGATACAATATAAAGTAAAATGGAACTAAGTCTAGAGGCTTTAGTGAAAGTGGTGGATTAAAGGAGATATGACCTAAATCCCATACACATATAATGTGTTATGGTGTATATCGTAAGGTATGATATATTTATATTGTATGGTATGATATAAATAATACAAGGCATATAGTATGACTTGTTGAGGGTTTGTCTTATAGAATGATTATGCTTCAATCCTTCTATTACCACATAAACTATCATTAACACACGTAATAAGGTTTAATGTTTCATTTATATGATAATTGTAAGTACATATTTAGTTTATGGGTTACAAGCTATTGTAACCACATGATATTTACTCATGTGTCATATACTAGAAAAGTCGGGGGAAAGACCCTTTATTAAAAAAGAGGAAAACACACAAACCCCTTTTGAAGTGAGAAAAGGGGGAACCCATCGCAATCCGACAGCCCAGAGACACATAGGCCTTAAAATACTATAGATCAAGAGCCCAATAGAACAAAACCATTACATAGAACATGTGTCAAAGTCACATAGACCCAAACACAAGTCTAAAAAGAGGCCTAAGGCCCAAATGATAACCGAGCTTCCGCCTGAAACTGTATACACCACAGTACCCCACCGCGACCAGATCTGCACAGCACCAGCCGTTGTCCGGTGACTGAATCTGGACCCGCCTCCATCACCTGCAGCCCCATCCTCACATGCCTAGATCCAATCATACTGAAACGAATAGCGTTGCCGCTGCATATCAACGCCGCATCCAAAACCCCACAAATCCTCACCCCGAGCCAGTCATCCCGAGAAGAAACCCCGCACCGCACCTGGAAGCCACGCATTGAAGTTCGGAGACCCGCCTTCTCCCACCTCCTATCACCGAGGAAATCACCTCCGCCACTCACCGTATCCATCCCACACATCCACGATGACCTCCTCCATCACGAAGTCACCCGAGGACCGCAATCGACCCTTGCTAAACAGATCTGGACAGATCTGAACCAGATCTACCTTAGAACGCACCGCCTCCGTCATGAACGCCGCACCCCGTCGCCGCCTGTCCCTGTCCCCGCTATTCCTAGACGCACCGCTCTAACGACCTCCATCTGATAGCTGAACATGAAGCGCCGCCGTCCCCTACCGCCAGATCACGACCCACGAATCATCGAGAAACGCCGACAACCAAATCTTCAGATCGGGTGGAGAAAAGGGTCCGTCCGAAGCTGCCGTGTAGGACGCCACCTCCGACCGTCAAGATCCACCATGGGCCACCAAACACCAGCGCAACTGCCGAAGAAACGAGCCAAATCCAATGGGTTGAAACCCTAGAAATCCATAGAGCTCTCCGCCGAAGCGGAGCCATGTGTCATATAACACATGAGTAAATGTGTGGTACTCGGAGTGTCCCCAAAGCCTATATAAATAGTCCAAAGTCTATGGTTTTGGTGTTATTTTCTTACTAAGATACTAGACGAACCTACCTCTTCTTTGAAGATCTCTTTCTCTACTTCCCATTGATTCCTTCAGATACTAGCATATTATGGGTGGTGGAGAGTCCCACTTGAGTGTTGAGCGATTCAGTACAACCCATTGAAACACCATAAAGTAGGGATGTCTTTTATATGCATCTTAGGTGATCTTTATCAAGCATATTGATCGAAGATAGCAGTGGTGGAGAATAATGATGTAAGTAATGCATTGCGGTTTTTTCATTTTATATAACATGGTTTCAAATATTCTTACATGGAGATCTTGGTTTATGGTTTCTTATTGCTTATGGTATGATTGAAAAATGTTTTTATATCTTAATAAACCTAAAACTGGATTCAAAATGGCTCATCATTTTAATGGGAGCACATTTAATAAAAATTCTTATTAAATGAATGTAAAATATGATACTCGTCTGATTAAAGATTATTTTGTATATATAATAACATAATCACCATCCAATATAACTTTGAGATCAATCCTTAGTAAGGAGAAGCTTAATATAAACAACTTCTTAGATTGTTACAGAAACTTTAGAATTGTTCTTAAGCTAGAATAAAATTACTCATGTTAGAGAAATCCCTTACTGAGTAATTAATGTTGAATTTGTTTAATAGGTGAATCTAGATTCTTATGATAATTATAAAATGATTCACTTAGGGTTTTGAAATAATTAAATGAAAAATGACCTAAGGAAATTTAGTCTCCACTCATATATTCAATATGATTTAGTATGTTAACAACTTAGTGAGACTAGAAGTTTCCTTTAAGTCTTATTCCAGATATAATTTTATTGTGTTGAAAATGATTAGAAAATATAAATGAGTTCAAGAAAATTTTACCCTATTTTAAAAAGTGTTGAGAATAGATGAACCAGGGCATGCGATGTCCATGTTTTGGTATTGTATTGACAGTACAAGTGACTAAAATTTTAAATCAAAAGAAGAAAAATAGTTAGAGTCTAACAATGTTTCTTCAAATAGTTCGTCAAGGACATTGAAATATAAAGGGGGTGTTAGGAGGGAGGGATAATTTTTATATAGGTTGTAAATTGTCTAGAATATTGTAAGGAGTTTGAGAAACTTCATGGAAAGTCTATGTTAGGTATCAGTGTTATAAAAATCCAATCTTTAATTTTGAAAGGTATATGATACCAAATGTATACTTTACAAATATTGTAAGTGTGTAAGAGCTCAAAATAAAGGAAGATTGTTTGCATTGAGATAATGATATAAAGGGTTTCTGAATCATGGAATTGAATACAAAAGAATATATCATGCTTAGATGGATCTTAATAATGTGTGTAGTTATATAATTTCTCTTACATGATAAGAGATTTCTTTTTTGTAAATAAGGAGTTGTTTTAAACAATATGAGATGATGGATATAATACACATGGTTTATGATTGATCATATTCTATAACATACTTGAGGAGAAGATAAAGAATAAAAAATATTTATCCAAGATAAAAGAGTTTATTTGGATGTCTGTTAAAATATGAGAGATATTATCTCACCACCCTTCATTGGAATATTTTTAAAAAATAATCACATTTTCAATAAAATTCTTGAAACATATAAAATAGAATCTATGATATAGATAAATAGTTTATTTATTAATATTCCCACTAAAGAAAATAAGTGTTATTTCCTAAATATAAAGAGTTTATGTATCTTATCATATTCTAAAGAGAATATAGTGTCTAAGAGCCTTTTTTTTTCAAATGGCCTGAAGACCTTCTATTTTTATTTATTTTTGATAAAACCTCTTTTAAGGGTTAAAGGGGAACCCTTACATGGCCCGTCAGCTTCATGACATTACATGACCCGAAGGTCTTAGAGGAATTCATCCAGACTATAACTACTTAGAACGGATCCTCCCCAACATCTATATCATGATGTCAGCTCTCCACCTTCACATGCCTGTTCGAATAGGCTTCCCATGCATGAACATGCTGGTACCAATGTCAATTTCCATACCCTCTCATTATTCAAAATCCATTAGCTCTGATCTAGTGAATATGCCTTGCTCTGAATCCTCATCTGGATCCTACATCTTGTAGAGTCTTTCTGGTCCATTAAGCACAAATTCATGTGGCCCGAAGGCCTTGAGGTGGCCCAAAAGCCTTACTAGCTCAAAGACCTTGGGTGGCCTGAAGACCTTGAAGGACCTGAGGACCAAACTAGTGGCTCAAAATCCCAAATGGATGAATAGTTCCAGCTGATATAGAACCTACTATAATGCCTCCTACAGTAACCTAGAAATATGTCTTCGCCTGGATTTGATCTCGGGTCTCTTGGATGCACTTTCCAAGTCCTCACCAACTAGGTTGAGGCTATTGTGCTCTAAGAGGCTATTAAGAGTATGTTTTTACTTTTATAAGTTCAAAGTTAACAAATAAAATATTATTCTAGCCAAAATAAAAAGTGAGTGTAACTTTAGACCCTAAAAGGGTTTAGGGTATGTTGGTAAAAGATTAATGTAAAGAGTAACATTAGTTATAAAAATATTTCAAGTAAAAAGTTTTATGGAATATGTTTCAAGTATGATGATAATGATGATCAACTTATAAAGTGTTCTAAGTAAACAAAAGAAGTTTTTAACATCATAACATTGGATGTTGTTAAGTTATGAAGTTTGAATACTATGCTTAAAGAGTTTAATAGTAGGAATATGATTTCAAATTCCCACTATTATTCAAATGTGATTTCTCCATACATTTTATTCACTAAATATTTTAGTGGGATAATTTTATTAGATAGTAACATAAATATGTGTCCTGAATTACATATAGATGTAATGATTTTAACAAAACCCTAAAAGCATAGAAAACATAAGATTGATATGATAGTCTATCATACGTGATATGAAAAGTTAGGTGATTATTTATGCTTTTTAGCATTATTAAAATATTTTAAGAATATAAAATGTATCATGTTATACAAAATTAATTTTCCACATTATCATTCTTTCACATTGAATGCATATATTCATGAAGTGAAATGAAAATTTAACTCTCGAAGTATGAATCTAAGTTATCCCTAACTAATGTTCATTTTGGAGTATTATAGTTTGTGAAAAAATGTTAAGGTTATCATTAATAGGATTTTGTATAGTGATATGAAATATTATTATGAGGAAAAAATGAGTTTTGTGCGCTAGATGACTCCCCAAGTATACCACATGGAGTTTTATACACTATATATTTGGTATACTAGAGATTTATATTTCATATTTATATTTCTATAATACCTGAGGTTGGTGATATAACTATCATGAGAACATTTATACTTTGATACCCTTTTTATGTAGGCTTGAGGCTTAACTGATCAAGGGGTGGTTAGGTATGTTACTAATAATATCATCCATTGGAGCTTAACCAAGATGATATTTTTCCTCTCATATGATGAGTATGGAATCTTGGCCCTCAATTGATATATAATGAGGAATTTTACATCAATACATAGATAGAATGAGTATGGGATTGATATAAACTATGTATCATAGTCACTTGATTTCTTAGAAAAATGGATCATATGAAAATGCGTGCTTGCATATGATGAAACTGGTGGATACATGTATAAAGATATATGTTTTTCATGGAGATCACACTAGATCCCTTTACATATTAAGTAACACTAATTATTTGATATAAGACACTCTTTTATTATAATTATAATTTTATAAATTCATATATATTTTTTCATTTCTAAAAAGGTTCTTGAGGACATGCTTTGTGGTTGACTGAATGAGGACCATGTTTTTCTCAGAGAGATGCTCTAAAAAGTTATTGAGAGTTTTATCCAAAAAAATAGTTTTTATGGGTATTCACAAGGTATTTTATATGATGTGATACATGGTGAATTTCATAATAGCTTTACAAAAGTGGTTTTGAGGATATACAAAAGTGTTTTGGATATGGTTTCATAAGCTATTATGTATGATATAATATAAGGTGAAATGGTATAAATTTTATGAGGATTTATTTCAAGTAGGATATTGTTAGAGATATTACCTAAAGATCATGAATATTTGATATACATTGGGCCATATAATATTGTACAATATATGTATGTCTTATAATATGACATGCTTGGAATTAAGGTGTATCATATGCCTTTGTAAAAGGATATTGTAATGCATGGTACATGATATCATGGAACTGCCTATGATTAATAAGGAAACCAAATTTTATATGGTCAATGCTCAAATTATATTCTACATTAGCTATAATTAAATGTTTCATAAGATGAAATGTATGGAGAATAAAGGGTTTCATTTAAATGTTAAATGAAAGAATAGTCTAATCATAACTCAAAATTTTTGTAATGTATGAGTTATTGCATGAAGGATCAAGGAGTGTTCTCAAATCCTATATTAGAAGGAAACCACTATGAGATGGGGGTGTTTGAGTATGTCATTTATTATATTGATTCACCTTCTCCTTGTTTCTCCCTCTCCTCCTTCATTTACATTATGGGACACTAGCATGTCATGGAAGGTATTAGAATCTCTCCTGAGCATCTAGTGATTCATGTTAACCCATGAATATACTATAGAGGAGGGAGTCCTTTGGATACCTCTTAGGTATTTTCATTAAACCATTTTGATGAAGATAGTTTCATAGGATCGACTAGTCCATGGAACACAATGTTCTCCATTTAAGTATTTACATGGTTTTAGGTTTAAATCATGGTAGATAATAAAAATTTGGATTTTATGTTGTTTCTACTATATTGATTAAGCATCAATTTATCCTTATAAACCCATCAATAATTCCAAACCTACCTTTACCTGGATTATATTTTAGGTCAAACTATAAAGGTATTCTCAACAATAATTCCCAAACCAACCATTTCTTGGTCCCTTTCACCTAGTAGTCCATTCCACATGACTTTAAATTGCTTGGATCATGGTCCTAGTCATAAAACATTAAACCATAAAACATGTTAGTACTAGTTATATGACCTTAAACTATGAGACATGTTGGTCCTATTTTCATGACCTTAAAATGGAATGCTAACAGTTCTAGTTGTACGACCTTAAATTGAAAGACACTATGGTATTGGATGTGCGACCTTAACACTCACTTCATTGGTCTTGGTTACAAGACCTTAAAAGGAACCATAATGGACAATGTAACATGATTATAAAAGGTGTGGAGTTTCTTTTTAAAAGTCACAAAACCAAATGGGTTTTTGATTCCCTTCATAGGGATACATAGTTATCCCTTTTTATAGGTGAAATACCAACTCCAAGACACTTACTACCTCCCTAAATGGTGATAAATTCTAGAGTATCTAGATATATGAGTTTAAAAAATAATGTAACCAATTGTTGAGGGTGAAGATATAGAACCTATCATGCATATAGATCGTAAAATTACGATACATACAGATGTTCACATTGATGCATGGTGTTGATTAATCACTTTTATAACAAGGGTAACCAATATTGTTAATGAGAAAGATTTCATGGATATGTATTAAATCTATAAGAGAGTCCCACAATAGTTAATAATACCTCTAATGGGATTATATTACCTCCCATCCTCTCAACCATGATGCAAAATTTTAAGTGTATTTAGTTCATTCTAATGGCCACCCAAATTTGAAAGTGGGTTCACAATCGAACAAAAAACACGGGCGCGAGCATAAAGGGGAAAAATAATAGCGAACTTAACATGAAATTTTTTACCTATGAAATACATTGATTTATTATACACTCTTACTTGTGATGTTTCATTGATGGGTTTATTTTTTTGGTTTCTTTGCTTAACCCTATCCCATCAAATATCATCACTTAATGCACCATTGAGCATCAAATTTTACATCTAGGATAGGAATAATGATGTATCAACCTAGGTGATTGTGCATCACCAAAAGGTGTCCCCCTAGACATATTATTTGACCATAATGACTACCATGACCCCTCAAACTTGATAGATTTTTCCACTCACTCAACTTATTTAATTCCAAGTGGTAAATGTCATTGTTTGAGAATAATATCTCAATAGTTTCATTCAAAAACTAGAGGTGGCTCATGAAAGCCTTCAGGAGTTAAATCCTCACCGGCCTTTATATCAATGATAGATTAATGGGAGGAGAGTGGCCCCTATCACCACATCAAATCACTTTGAAATTACCAAAGTGAAGCAACAAATATCTCCCTTACCTTAGGGAGGTAGAGAAGAATATTCATTACATCCTGATGTCCATCTAGGAGACACTTAAAAGGTCTCACATCAACCATGGTTTCCATAATATATACTCAACCTTGATCCCTCTAGAGTTTTTTGATGAAGTATCTCCACATCGGTCATTTGTATCGGGGTATTAGGGAGGAGGTCCCACCAGGGGATATCCGCTATCTAAGACCAAAAGCAGCCCTTCTTCCTAAGGCCATAAATTTACTTATCACCTGCTAATATTTCCTGAAGATGAATCATGGATGATTCTGAATCACCATCAGTAATAAGCCTCAAATTATGTCAATGTAGACACTGGTGGCTGGTTCATCAAGCCCCTCAACAATGAGGGAAGATGATAAATATTATATAGGTCCTCCCTATAGTGATATATCCAACACCACCTCTATAGGTACTTCCTATAACACCTATAATGAATGTATTCTCCACAAAAATTGAATTTCCAACCACTATGGAGATTCTTCTTATAGTGATATAGTCAATAATTTCTCTATAGATCCTTCTTGAAGCACTCATCACGAAGACCCTCAATGCAACAATGGAAAAACCTATATTTCATGTTAGGAAGGTCCTCCTGATATCCATATAAATACCAACTGTGGAGGTCCTCCTATAATGGAACATCATCCAATAATCACTAAGGTCATCCTTATGATGCCACTTATAGAGGTCCTCCCTAGAGTGTAATGCTCAACAAGCAAGGTGGACCTCCCTTTGTCAATCAAGAAATGATCAATGGACACATAGGTCCTACCTATGGTATTCAAGTAGAAAAAAACTAAAATGGAGGTCCTCCCCATCTCGATGAAAATAAAATCAGTAATCATGGAGGAACTCCCTAAATTGATTAGGTTAATATCTCTGGAGGATCTCTCTAGGGTATATGTTATAGAGCCCCCTCCCCATGAAAATATATATGACCAAAGTGGAGGTCCTCCCCATGAATGAAAATAAGAAATCTATAACCATGGAGGCCCCCCATGGTGATCAAATAGTAGTTGAAGTAGAGGTCCTACCCATGAAAAAAATTTAAAATCAACAATCATGGAGGTCCTCCATAAGGCATTGATTGTTAAGGTCCTCCTCATGATGAAAAATCTACTTGGAATGAAAGTAATCCACATTTCATAATGATTCCAATTATATCCTTATACACAGAGGAATTATAAAATCATAAGTTAGCTAAACTAGGCATTCTATCATATTCTAGTTGTTTTTTATCCAAATCAATGGAAAAAATGATACAACGATCATCATTTGTGCCTTCCCAGATCATAAAACCCTGGTTGTAACTTAGGAAACCACGAATGATCCCAATATTATTGATGAAATTGTGGGAAAACAACCTTTATGGTCAAAGCTGGTCAAGCAGATGATTAATAAAGATGAGGAAAATTCCAACATCATATGGAAGGAACTGGTTGGAGATAAAATAAAAGTCATGTTCTAGCCTATTTCCACACTTTAATATGATGTTATAGAGATCTTAAATGAGGAATATATACCTCATATTCATCAAAATCTATGGGATAATCTCTATCATCTTAGATCTATTCACTTTACTTATGAGAATTATATTGATTATCTCAATGTTTTGGATGCGAAGTGACATCATGTTGACTTGGAAACCCTTTTGATAGCTCAGAGTCCCAAATAGGTAAATCATCATGAGTGCCTCCATCAGTCCTAGTTTAATGGTTTTAGGGCACTCCGTTGAATCATCAATAATGTTCTTCCCAACATACACATCAGAGGGTGGGTAGAATATGGAGCCCTAAACTTTATTCCACTTATAGGATAACAAGGTTCTTCAGGAATGGTATCTTACAACATTGTTACCTTAGGATAAGTCTCTGGTCCTGGGTCTGCATATATTGGTTGTTCAGTCCAATGAAATATCATTTTTATTAAATCTTATAAAATATAAATTCAAAGGGAATGAGCTGATTTACAAGCTCTTGCATCAATCCATTAGAAAGGTGAAGTATGTGAACAAATTGTGAAAGAAAAAATCCATGAATATTTAATAACTTTAAATGGCTGAAAACTATTTTCCAGAGTGGCTAGAATAAAAACTACACCCATATCAAATCATAGTGAGATCCCAAAAGGTAAATAAAGATACAAAAAATATCTAATGGAGACACTAGAGCATCCCCCACATGTAGGGGTAGGGGAGTCTTTATCTTCATATCCACCCCTAAAACCATCAAATATACAACAAGGTTTGACTATGACCATAGATGAACATGTTCTTCCCTAGCCCATAGGGTTGGGATCATTTTTTCCACTCCCTCCTTTGAGGTAATTAGTCTTTTTCAAATTGAGAGTAGCTCCATAAGAAGTTACTTTGTGGTTCATTCCATTGAAATTTTGTGATTCATCCCCTACAACGGAACCATGTTCAATGAAAATTATGAGAGATTCACTCAGGATCACTTTTTACAAATGATTTTATGATTCCTATCAATATGATCTCCAATGGATAGAATTGAAAAATCAAAGGGGTTGTAATCCCAAGAAATATTCAAGTAGGGCACGGTAGAAGGAATATTATGATCTATTCCTTTAAGGATACTTAAAAACTGATGAGGCTCATTATTACTATAATATAGAAAAGGATTTTATTTATAATGATTGATTTTCATCAGTAAATATTATCTATGAAAACCCTATAGATAACACAAATCGTGATACTGATGTAGAAGAACATGATGTAGAAGAATCTATTTAGAATATGGTTAGCACCAAGGTGTGAGAAGAAGGTTTACTAAATCAGCATTAAAGGTAGAATCATGAATTTTGAGCTTTGATAAATAACCAATTTCCCTAAATTATGTGGGATATGGATACATCTACACCTTTTTAATCAAAGAAAAAATGGGAATGGAAAGGTGTAGATGTATCCATAGACCACATACCACTTAAAGAAACCGATCCACTTTCTATTGAGGAAAATATTTTCCGTTATGAGGTAGAATTATATAATTTGAGATGAATTAATGTTGAGATACTTATAAGAAATATACTCACTGAGTGAAACACTCAGTTTGTGTTAGTCATGCCTTCCCTGACGGACCCCTTGTACCAAGAGAAAATTTATTGACTAGAAAGGGAATATCTGAGCCATCCATTCAACCCAAGGTCAAAGTAACTAGTTTACTTAACCCTAGAACAAGATGATCATAAATATTTTCTTCTATTAAGAAAAAATGTTTCCATCAATTTATGCAAGCTACCTTAGGATAACTTAGAACAACTATCAACCATGGCTGCAGATAGGTCAAACATATGTTAATTCCAACATTAATACCACAATAACTTATTAAGTCTATAAAATCTCTTTTTGTTTGAATGGAAACCATGGAGAGATAATGAGCATCAATGTAGCTGGAAAGGAAGCCATACCCTGAGTGGGTGGATTTGAATCCTCCTCTATCTAACTTTAGGAATCTCATCTTCTCAACATTTAATGGAATGAAAGATCCAGAATAACACCTTATACATTTCGTGTATTGGTGATTTCATATGTTGGGGACACTGTAATAGTAGAAATCAATGAATCTTAGATGTTTTTTATACACTTTAGAAGGAACTACTTTTGTCCAGTAGAAAAAATTAAATGCTGGATCCATTATCAGTTGGGAAGATATTTGATGAAAACTCCTCTATTAGTTCAGCTAAATGCTAAGAGGGATGACCATACATGACTACTCAAACTGAATGCAGTGTAAAAATTATAGGTTTTCAGATTTTATCATTGGGTGAAAGTGATTGAATTATTATCTAATCATGTAACTCCCATCAAAATAGTTGTTGGAAATCTATACATAGAATTTAAAAAATGTGATACAAATATCGATCATCCCATTAAAATATTATGACAATTATGATAATTTATTATGGTGGTGAAATGGTTGTAAGATCCCCTTTGGAATTCCAAATTTAAGTTTTGACCAAATTCCTTAATGCAAGGAAAGAAATATATCATGTTAAAAATGATGACCATCACTCTGAAAATAGTTCCAATGCCATCTCTAACTTCTGATCCTACCAACTATCATGAAGTACCTCATCTTAGATAGTATAAACAATTCACTGATCATGACTGTTACAAAATAACCTGAGTCACCCTTGTAATGGGAACCTAATCCAACCTGTGACATACCCAAGGTGCATTCCCAGTCATCCTAGGTTGACAACTAGTTCTAGGGTTTCAAAGAAAAACCATCTGGAATGATTTCACCCTCAGTAAAAGAATAAACACATACAATCAGAGTATGTAGTATGGAGGGACAAAAAATAAAATTAATTGTATGATAAAAAATACTAAATTACATAAATAAAGGATAAATAAATAAACTAAGCAAGATTTGGGTCGTCCAGCCTGATAAAAGAGTATCCAAAAAATAAAACAAAAATAAAAACCCAAATCACAATTGTAAGTCTTAATGTGATCCTCAATCACTCTCCACATCCTATCCAACCATCATGAAAAATATTAACTCCTAAACAAAAAGACCAAATACAAGGAACCTGAAATGAAACCATGAAAGGTTCATACACTAAATGGTGTATGGAGGGTGTGAGAAAAACAAATCCCAGTAAGATCCCACCAAGGAGTTCATGTAATTTCCTTAAAAAATTCCATTTCAATTATGATAGTTTTAAATACAATTAAAAAATATCTTTTTCATACACACATATATAAAATCGAGCATCACATCCATTGATACTTAAAAAATTCCTTTTTCTTTCTATTTTAAATGAAAATAATCACTTGAAAATAATTTCCTTGTTCGAAGCCTCCTTGATGAAAACACCCATTTCAAAGATCACTTTCCTAAACCAATTTATAAATAAACCATTTCAAACACTTTGAATACATTTTTATAAAACAATATAATATGCAAGAGTAAAAAAATAAAACACAAAGACACCATTTCATAAGGAAATAAATAAGAAAAAGAAAGGATCCTCAAAGCCATACACACTAATAGATCTATGGAACACAAAATAAAAAATTCCCCTATAGGGGTTATCTAGTATCATGGGAAACATGCTAAGTATTAAGGTGAGATGATCCTATATTGTTACAAAATAGATCAACTACCGACCTATGTTACATCCTTAATAGAATCCACCCGACTATCCTGCACCAAGACTAAAATTGATGGCACTCCCCATTATCCATAACACATAACTAGGGGGACACTAGTAGTCTATGACTAAATAGTGTACCATAAATCTTGACCTCACTTAGTTCCTAGTGATCCCATGAAAGAAACAATAGGAAGTGAAAAATTATGAAATCCACACGATCCATACATGCATTGAATAAATATACCTTACCTATAATACCCTCACAAGAAACAACCCTGATCACATTATCCCATAAAATATAAAGCATGCATCTAAAATTTAAAATCTATATAATTCATAATCAAATAGGGTCTCAAGATGGTCTCACACACCCATATCATTTGGAAACTATTTAAATGTTCTAAAAAAGACTTCATTAAAATGAACTCATAATTTCAAGTAATTTCTAGTCATTTGAAATTTTATTCAAATGAATCTTTAAAGTCATCCCATTGAAATCCACTTCAAATAATTCATTCTCTTTAAAATCAATGTTTTAAACCATTTCAAAACTTAAACCCCTTTCCCTAGAAATCATTCAAAATCCAAAACCTTCCCTTCACCCAATTTATGACCCAAATAGGTTCAAATACCCTTTACCACACCAAATTCATTTAGAAAATCCTTACAACCATTTTACAAACAGTTGGAATTCAAATATTTTTTTTTAAAATAAAACCCCTTGAAATATCCTTCATACCAAGTGGAGAATAAAATAAATTCATTTATAAAATCTATTTTTGATATTATCTATATGAATAAATTGAAAAATAAAGAATTTAAAAACATAAATCATGAAATGAAATTCTAATTTAAGGAAATATAGAAAAACACTTACCTCTATTCAATGACAATTGAGCCTGAAGTCACCAACAATGATGGTGAGCACTCAAACAAGCCATGAAAGACCTCTATCAATCCCTAAGCACCTAAATAATCAGATAAGAATCACCCCTAAACCTTAATCATAGCCTAATATCCTTTATAATGTTCAAAGGGGAATTCAAAAACTAAGAAATGAGTGTAAGGAGAAGAAAGAAGGAAGAATATAGGAGGATATAGTTTACCTTATAAAATCACTTGAAAATGGAGAGGTGGGGCTTGGATTAAAGGAGGGGGAATGGATAGATCTTTCTATAACATTAATAGTGTTGGATAAATTACATAGATAATAAATAAGGGGAAATAATTTTTAAAATTTAAAGGGTAAATTTAGCAAATTCACATTTTTAAGAATATGGGAAGATCACATGATTAACGAATGGTTTTGAAAACCATGAAACAACCATGTAGAATGGATTTATTACACTGAAAAATACTATCACATGGTTACCACACAGTTTCTCTTAATTGTGTGCAAATGGTGTGCTGTGAAACTCCTATAAAAGGGTAACCCAGTACAGTCTCCCCTAGCCATGCGCTACACATGCAGACTAACCATTGACATTCAAAGATGTAATAAAAAGGTCATATGTAAGGGTAACATACAAGGATCCTCCTTAAATAGTTTACCCATTCCATGTTTCTCAAGAGTGATATTAAAGGGTCATATGTATTGTTTTAATAAACCATGTAGTGATTTTGTGTGTAATGAAAAATTCCAAAAAAATAAAAATTCAATCCTAAAACTTAAAAAAATTTAAATTAGCCCAAAATTAATTTTTATAATAATTGATACAATGACACATGGTGTAGAAAAATCCCCATGATGCCACTTTATACCCCTATAAAGTCCTTTATCAAAGTGGAAAAGAAAGTACCAGAATAATTTTCATCAACAACTCATGGAATGAGGTGGGTCAGATAGAAAACTAAACTAGAATGAATCCTAAAAGAAGAAATACTGAACACAAAAAACTCCTCTAAACCAATATACCACATACACTAAATTATTTATTATCTCCAAGCATAACTTCTATTTGATTAAAAAATACAAACCTGAAGGAAATGGAGAATAAACATAGGTCTCCCCACCATTTATAATTTATTTAAAATGGTGAAATAAAAAGAGAACACCTCCTTAAACTAAAACATTAACCATGAGAATTCAACCATGAGAATTACCCAAGAATCCACAAAATTAAAACTACCACCAATCTCATCAACACATGTGAACCATAAGAATATAGGAAAATAAACTCACAAGTATGCCACAATAATAAATAACATGGGATCTAGACCTAGGTCATGATACTCAATGGGTAACTACGACTTAAATCCTAGAATACCACCCCATGATGATCCAATAAAATCAAAACCAACACTACCAAGTGCTCAATAGCTCGAATAAAATACCTATATCAGTTACCATAACACTGACCCAAAGGTCACCCATGCTTAACTCATCATGGAATTGAACTCAAAGAATCCAAAACATGATGTACATTATAAAGGAAACACCACCCAAGAAACTAGGTGCACAAAAGATCACAATTCATTACAATACACAATAAATAAATGAATAAATTGATAATAAATTCCACTTTAAATCCCCAAATACATGTGAAAAAATCCCAAAGAAACTAGATTATCAAAATTCAATTACACTAGAAACTTCCCTTTTTGATAATTTAACTTAAAAAACCTTTGAAGATTTCATAAGAAGCCTCAAAAATGACAATAACTCATAGATTTAAAACAAAACAACTTATAATACCAATGTTATCTACACTATAAGCACACAATATGCCCTTTTTATTTACTATTCTAAAGATACTGATCTTTCTCAGCTTAACCATCCCAATTAGGCTTAACCAACACTTACTTTCCATACAATGGATCATCCCCACTCTCTTTAACAAAAACACCTTGAATAAATTCCACTGACATGAATCTACCAACTACCTCCTCATGAGATGATAAAATAACTACAACCACAAAAACTCCAAGATCAGGATGAAGACCAATCTAATTTGGTAAGTCCTAGATGGAGTCCAAGGATTGGGAAGAATTCAACTTTACCACTTAGCTATGAGTCTAGGTAGAGGTGATAAGTAAATAATACACTCCTAAATGATGAGAGGATACATCCTTAAGGTTATCCCAATGAGCATAATTTCCACTTACCTTTGAATATTCTCTAGGAGGCATAATCTACACACACAATACATGAACCGCATTCATTCCACATCCCAAAAATTAAATAACCCAACAACATCAAAAATCAAAATAAATTTTCTAAACTTCCTTTTTTCACAACCCCAATTTCTTAGAATAATATACCCTTTTAAAATATTTCATCCCATTCAATTTTTTTGAAAAGTTCCCATTTTCTAAACTGAAGCATACTATGAATTTCCATAACAAATATAAAACCTTTAATAAAAATATTATTTACTTCTAAATTATTTTCCAATTTTATTTTCAAAACCACCGACCTATCAAACATTTCATGGGAATTAACCCCCTTTTCATCCTAAAATACTTTCTAAATTCAATTTTTAAATCAATTTATTTTGACTACATTCTTATTAATTTTTTTAAAACATCCCATTTTAAAATTCAATATTTCAAAAATTATACCTTTTAAACCAAAACACATTTTTCACATAAAAAAATTCCTTAACATCATACCCAAAAAAATTCAAATTATTCAATATAAATCCAATTCAAAACAAATTTCCTAAACATAAAACAAAAATTAAATACAAAACTATACATATCTAAACATTAATCTTTAATAAAACCACATTAAACTACATTAATTCACCAAAAAACCACATTATTTAACATCACACCAATGGTAAAAACCATTAAGATCATTTCAGAAAAAAGAGAGGAAAAACGACACTTCAGGAGGAGAAATTGAATTGTGTATAGTTTGGTCACATGGGTTAGTAAACTGTGCACCAACTATAAAACATGATCTATGATGGTTACAAAACCACCATGCATGGGCCCCTTATAGTTTATCAGACTATGCATGCTAGCCGTGTAGCTCCAATTCTCTCTCTATTTTCACCTCTAAAACCAGATATGACCCCCAAAATCAGTGACATACTCAATGGGGATCAAAATATTCCAAAAAAATATCAAAATACATCAAATAAGGCCAAAATTGAACTAAAAAGAAAGTCTAAAATCTCAAAAACCCATGAAAAATTGAGTTTTTGAACAATGAAGAGCTTGCAAGGCCCTCCCCCACACCTACCTCTCAAGTTCTGATGATGGTACTTGTCTTAATACTACCCAGACACACCCAAATATTAAGAGGGGGATATAATACCATTTTTTCATGAACTAACCTAGACTATCCCTATAATGATCACTTGAGCTAATATGTGATGTAAATAAGGTGTGTTCCCAATCACCCAGGTCTAGAAACTAGTTATAGGGTTAAAAAATAAAACCATTGGGAATGATTTCACCCTTGGTAAAATAAAAAACACATTCAATAAAAATTTGTAACATATTGAGAGAAAATATACAATAAACTGAATAATAAATAAAGATGGAATCACATAACTAAAGGATAAATAAATAAACTAAATAAGATCTCAATTGTATAGGAAAATACAAGATCATCCTAAAAATAAAAGAAAATAAAAAACTAAACTAATACCATGAGTCTTCATGTGACCCTTAGTCACTCCCTACATCCCAAACCAACTATCAAGAAAAAACTAAACCTAAAAAATACTAAATCCAAGAAACCTAAAATGAAACAACGAAATATAGATACACTGAATGGTGGATGAAAGGAATGAGAAAAACAAATCCCAGTAGGATCCCACCAAGGAGTTTGTGAAATTTCCTTGAAAAATCCATTTAATTTATGATAGTTTGAAATAAAATTAAAAAATAGGATTTTTGTACATAAATACATAAAATACAACACCACATAATTTAACACTTAAAAAATTCACTTTTCTTTCACTTTTAAATGATAACAACCACTTAAAAAACATTTCCTTGTCCAAATCATCCTTTATGAAAAACACCCATTTCAAAATCCACTATCCTAAACCACTTTATAAATATATTTTTTTAAAAATTTGAATCCATTGTTTTATAAAACAATACAATGTGCAATAGTAGAAAAATAATATATGAAGACACCATGTCATAAGGAAATAATAAAGTAAAAGAAAGGATCCATGGTTCTATACACATCAATCAAGATAGGGAACACAAAAGAAAGAAGTACCCAATATAAGTCATTTAGAATCATGGGAAACACACTTGGTCCTAAGGTGAGATGATCCTAGACCATGAAAATATGGATTAACTACTGATATATGTCAAATCCATAACACAAGCCACCCAACTATCCTGAACCAATCTTAGAATTTGGGGCACTCCTCACAAGCCCTAATGCATAACTTGGGGGATACTAGTAGTGTGTGACTAACTAGTGTGACATAAATCTATACCTATCACATAGTTCCTATTTATCCCATGAAATTAGTAATAAGAGTTGAGAAATAAAGTAATCTGTGTGATTAATACATGCATTAAATTAATATCTCTCACCCCAACTCCCTCATAATAAAGAGCACCGATCACATTGTCCAACATAATATAAAGCATGCCCCTCAGGGAAAAAATTAATATTAGTCAAAATAAAACACCATTTAGAAACCATTTAAAAGTTCCAAATGAGCCTTAACTAAAGTGGTAGGGGAATACCAAATCATTTCTAGTCATTTGAAATTTCATTTCAAACAACTCTTTAAAATATACCCATTTAAATATACTTCAAATTGTTCCTTCTCTTTAAAATACTATCTTGAAACCATTTCAAAACATGAACTCCTTTTCATTGGAAACCATTCAAAATCTAAAACCTGCCCTTTACCTAATTTATGACCCAAATGGGACCAAATACCCTTTACCACACGATTTTTTTTAAAATAAACCCTTTAAACCATTTCAAAAACACTTGGAATTCAAATACCATTTTATAAATCAAACCACTTGAAATAATCTTTATGTTAAGTGGATAATCAACTAAAAGAATTAAAAAAATCCATTTTGACTATTACCTATCTACATAACTTGAAAAAATAATAATTTAAAAACATATAGAATCAAATAACAAGATAATTTAAGGAAACACACAAAACACCTACCTCAGTTCAATGACAATCGAGAAAAAAATCATCATCTATGATAATGAACACTCAAACAAGCCATAAAATACCTTCCTCAAGCCCCAGACACCCAAAGTAGCAAATAAGAATCACCCTCAAACCCTAATCTCATCCTAACGACATTATTAGGGTTTATGTGGTAAGGTTTAATCCAAAAAATCGGTGTAGGGAAAATAAATAAGGAATAATAGAGAAGGAGGATGGATTTTACCTTAAGAAATAACTTTCAAATAGAGTGGAGGAGCTTGTATCGAAGGAGGAGGAAGGTATAGAGCTCCCTCTCACATGCCTAGGGATGTCCAAATGATATAGATAAGAAATAATGGGAAATACCTTTTAAAATTTTAAGGGATACTTTGGGAAATTCACATTTTTAAATCTAGGCATCTTTTATGGTTTGTAAAACTATGCGGAGTGGATCTATTAAACTAAAAAACAAACTCACATGGTTTTATCATAGTTTCTCCTAACCATTCACCTTGAAACTCCTATATAAGAAAAAACATACATTCTTTACCCTAGTTATGTGATACCCATACAAATTATCATTTCATGTTCAAAGATTAACTAAAAAGTCCCTACATAAGGGTGAAAAACACGATTCCTCCTTAAATAGTGTGCATTGGGAGTTCTATAGAAGGGTTATTTGCATTGTTCAAAAAATTTTATGGTGATTATGAATGAACCATTCATATAAGTAAAAATTATATAAAAATAAAATTTAATCATAAAAATTATAAAAATCTAAATCCGCTTAAAGTTAATTCTTATAATAATAGCTATAGTGACACAAGGCTTGAAAAGGATTTCCAGAAAGAAAAAAACTGATAGAACTTTGAGTATTATAAGAACAAAATTTATTCATTCTAGAAAGAGAAGTTACTAAGGTATTTTATTTCGAACTTAGAAAATAACCTGGTTACATTGCGAGAAGTCAAGATACTAAATAAGGTTGGTTTGAACGATCAACCCAATTATTTCCCTTATCATCAAATATTAGGGCATAAAATCCAAGGGTGACTTTTCTTCAAATAATTACTAAAGAAGATGATATATGGGTTATCCCCCATATCGAGTGGCTTATGTGTTTTCTACCCCATCGGGATAAGGAGAGTGTTTGGAAGTCTTATTTAGAAATGCGTAGAAATTTAATGATTGGATAACCAAAAAATAAATCAATTGTATACACGCTATAATCAAGGCATGACTAAATTATCCAATTGTGACCTTAATTCCCTCTATAATACCCAAGGTATCATATTCACCTACACCATATTCTAAAATTTGATGAAATAAACCTTTATGGATTAAGTCACGTGAAGAGTAACTTATAATAATTCCCAAGCCGATCCACACTTTTTTTTGGATTTACTTATCCCATCTTTGGGAGGATAAGAACCACTACACTAAATGAAATTTTTATTTGATAAGGAGAAACAATATTCTTCTATCAATTCCATCCACCTGATAAATCCCTTCACCGATGAATAAGTCCCTTATAAATTATAGTTCCCCACTAGTAATTATTTAGGTGTCCATAGAGGTTGAGGATGAAGAGACCATGGATGACCTGACATTCAGGCGTCATTCTCACTGATATCATACATGTGTCTAAAAATAGAAGATAAGTACTCCATAAATATCAATAAGAACATAAGTATGATCTTGTGTCATATATATCTCATTTAGATCTAATCATAATGGTGAAATAATTGGTAGGAAAGCATTTGACCGATAAACCCTAGGATATAGAAAGGAAAACTCAATTTGATTGTCAAAGAATAAATATTCCCCTAATGATGATCAAGGGAAAAGATCATTATCACAAGTAACTTCAGGCCCTAAACCCTAAGTTTAGGAAAAATAATTTGTCATGAAGGAATATCCTTTGGATTAAAAGTATTATATGTTAAAATATCTCCCCATAATCTCTAATTGGATTTCAATCCTATATGCCCTACATCTCTCTAAAGAAATTATAGAATCTTTTATTGATACACTTTCATACCATCAAGAGTTTAATATTGCGGAAGCTAAAACCAAGACATATCATAATGGAATGTGTTCCACTAAGTTCTATACTTTTTTTTCATCGAACAAGATTAAGAAAATGCTATATAGGGAAACATTATATCCTTATATATTTATGGAAATCTCGATAATGGATATATTCACCAAACCTTGGTTGAAAATAGTTATAGAATTAGCCACACTCTAATTTGGACCCTTCACCACTTAGGATATAGTGAATTTGATTTGTCTTCATCAAATATAATGATCTAATGATATGAAAATATTGAGAATATATTTCTTAGGAGGATCAAGTTAAAAATACAATTTTGATATCTCATTTCTGACTCACAATTCATGATGGTCTACCAAGATATGAATTTAAAAACTTTTTATAGGAAGGACATGACTTTATATACACATAATAATTCACTCTTCATGCCACCAATTCCTAAAATACTTTATTAATGGGAATATTATGGTACTATATGGTGAAAAATCCTCTTTTGAATCCTTCAAATCCTAATACATTGATGTAAGATATTATAAAAAGGAGGGAAAATGGTTTTTGATGAATGATACCACAAATGTTTCTCCCCCTAATGGATTTAAAGCCTCCCCCATCAATACAGAGAGTGAATTGGGTGAAGACTTCATGTTTACTACAAAATGAATTAGGTAAATAACTCTAAATCAAGGGAGTAATCTTTCCATTTTGGTCAATAACATGGACCCTATGATCAAATTCTTCTCTTATAACGGTTTTATGGACAATTATATTGAACAAAAATCATCAATAGAGGAAGTGGTTCCTATTCAGTATATGCAAATCAATTTGACCCTGAGCATCTCTACATGAGCACATTGATATTATATCAAAACATAAAAGGATCTTTGAGTGCTTGTACATGATTTTTAGAAGGATAACATGGGGTTTAAGTACCCTTTTCTCCCTTAAAATGGTTGAAAATTCACTTGATGAACCATAAAACTCCCTAGATAGGTGTGATACCAATGAAAATGATGATGATCTTGTGTTATCTTAAGAGATCAATCTATCTTACACTTTTTATAACTAAGAAGAGGAATAGATCATGGATGCTCCACTAAAATTTAAAGAGGGTTCTTTGACCACCATTTATGAACTCAAATAAGTGAATTTGGGTATATAATAAGTCTCATGTCTAACATTAATTAATGCGACTATGGTTTTAAAAGAAAAAGAAGAATATATCTCTTTTCTCAAGTGACATCAGGTTGCGTTCACATGGAATTATGTAGATATTCCTAGGTTAGATCCCTAAGATTCCACCCCCCATTTGGGTCACAAGAAAACCTTTGTAACTATAATAAAATAGTAAAGAGAAAACATATATCCCTTTCCAAAAAGGTGAAAGATGAATTCAATAATATAATCTAGCCCAATTTCATTTAGGAGGTTCAATAACCTAAATTAATCATGAATATTATCCCTATAAATAATAATAATATAAAAATAAAAGTCCATATTGGATTTAGTTATTTGAACCACCATTTTCCAAAAAATTATTTTTTAGTCCCAATTATAGAGCTTCTGATTGATACATTATTTGGTTTTCAAGCCCAATTATTTATGGATAGGTATTATTGATATGATAAAATCTGAACGGCCCTTGATAATTAAGAAACCACTAATTTTAAGGAACCCCAAGGAGTATACTTCTACAAAGAAATTTATTTTGGATTTAAGAATATGGTTTATACCTACCAATATTCTATACACCATATCTAAAAGTTATTTCAGGTGAAAAAGTGAAATTTTATGATAATGATATGGTAGTCAAATCCCACTAGTTTCATGATTATTTATCCGACCTTGAGGTAGTGTTCAATAAGATACAACACCATAACTTGAAAATAAACCCACTGAAATGTGATTTAAAGGTGAAATTAGAGAAATTCCTTAGCTTCATGGTATGTCATCATAGTATCAATGTTGAACTTGAGAAATCATGGAAATAATTGATACCCCCACCTCAAAATCTTTGATAATTAAGAAGAATATAGGGAATTATTTCCCATATTAGGCATATTATTATAAATCTCTCTAGTAAATATATACCCTTGAAAAAGTTGATGAAGAAAGGGGTGTCTTACCAATGGTATGATGACTACCAGAAGGCCTTTAAAGACCTCAAGGAGTATCTTATGCATCCTCCAGGTTAAAGTTTTATGTAGAATGGAAATCCATTATTATTTATGTGGAAATAATTTAGTTTTTTATTGGTTCCCTCTTTTCTTAGAAAAATTATTCAATCAAGGAGAGTAGTATTTATTACTCTATTAAAGAAAAGTTTGAATATAAGACTTGATACATTGATATCATAAAGAACTTCCTAGAAATAATAATCACAGTACAAAAAAATTGTTTTTTTTTTGTAATATCATGAGGTCCAACTAATTTATCATGTGTATTTACTCAAATATATCATTTTTGACCCCATGTTAATGGAAAGATCGGTGATATGGGTTGTTATTATACAACAGTTTGACATATAATTCATATCCTAGAAGGTGATCATGAGACATGTGCTTGTATATTTCCATTCTATATACCATACCCTAGAGGAGGTTCTATTAGACACATAAATCCCCAATGAATAAGTTTTTTTCATCCATGAAACTTCCCAAACTTGGGAAATATATTTTGATGGTGTTTCTCAAAGTCTATCTGAGAGATATATGGAAACTCAAATCTCAATAAAGTGGGATTTGGTATTGTGTTTATTTCTCCAATAAAGTCAGTTCTACCCTATTCTTTCCTTAAATCATAATATTGTACCAATATTGAGACAAAATGCTTTGTTCACAACATAGGTTTGGAATTGTCTCTACAAATACCAATTTATCATTTAAATTCAAAGGGAGATTTAAAGTTTATGTTTAGGAAAAGAAATAGAGGCTATTGTTGGATCATGCACTAAAATGTGCATGAACATGACATGGTATATGTCATGGTTTATGATGGAGTTTTCCACAGTGTATTGAAAGTCACTATTTCATGGTTCCTATTTATAGAATTATCATTCCATGTGATAATTTACATGTTCCTTTGGTCTTCTATCCCAAAAAATATCATATTCAATTATCCATATATAATGATGAATCATAGGATTTTAAACTTTATAAAAAATCATTTAAGCATTAAATGAATTTATAGGGATCAAAATAAAACATTTCAATGAGTTGAAACATTTTGAATGATTATAAAACATTCATATTTATATTGTTCATACATTTATAGTTCCTTAATACCTATATAATATACTTTTATCTTTATAAGAGGTGTTTTATTATATTATGTTGAGTCACATTAATGAAAATCCTCAAGCTAATTCACTCATTGATCTTATTCTCTCCCACCTTTAAAAAATGTTTTAAAAGACCACAGTGTCAAGAGAGGTCCTACCCATGGGTTAGGTGATTCCCATGATTTGTGGATACCTATGGAGGAAAGAGTCTTTCAACTAATTCTCAGTGATCTTTTTTAAAAGATTATGATATTCTTTGATAGGTTGGATTGAATATTGTAAGGAATGTTTTCCTTATTCTTAATTTAATTCATTATAAATATATATACATATTCTAAGATTAATTTATTTTTGGATTTATTCTTCCACTAAATTTAGGATTTTAAAAATCCCTTCAAAATACTTCAGTGGTATCATAACAAAGGTTAAATAGTTAACTAATTCCTAGTAAATCTCAGGCATGAATGTTGTTGAAGTGAATATCTCCTCCTAGGAGATTCATTGTCTATGAAAAGAGTTTTATAGTCCAAGATTTGAGATAATGGAGTGATTTAATAGCTTTATATGAACACATCCAATGTGAAATCCATATAAAACTATCAAAAAACTCCATTGACTTAACTATTGGGATATGAAACTCTTTGGTTTGATCTTCTAATGAACAATGAATTCTAGAAAAAGTGTTTCCTAGGCACCATTGTATAACCTATGAAAAATAGTTATTTTGGATTTTCAAATTGAAATACCATGGAATAAAAGTTATTTGAAATGGGAATTTTATTTAAAAAATTATAAATCCACATTGTAATGGTAGAAAAAATAACTGTTTTGGGTGTCATAAAAAATATGAAAAATGGAGTGTTATAGGATGGCGTTCTATGCCATGGTGAACCAATATTTGTGCTATGGTGGCCTTAAAAATGAATTTTGGCTAAGACACAGGACAAGTTGTTTTGGAATTATGAAGTATTTCACAAAATGGCATGCTCCCTATAATGGATGGTAAACGAGGAAAATTCCAAAATGGATTGAACTTAAAATGGATAAGGGATAAGTTGAAACAGTCGCCAAAATGGTCGTGACACATGAAATGTTTAAATTACTAAAAAAGTGTGCACTAAACCATCATGAAATCAATTTTTTATATAATTTTAATGAAAATTATATTTTTGTTAAATTTCAAAAAAATCTCCTCCAACATAGGACTGAATTTGAAGGGGATATTTAAAACAAAACATTTCTTTGGTAGATTTGATTAAGGTTTAAATTGGATTTACATGGTAAATAATTTATAAAATGTTTATAAATTAAATAAGGTAAAATATAAAAGAGTTTATATTTATTTATCAATATTCATAAATGTAAAAATTAAATATTTATATTATGGCCATATTCTGAAAAATTTATTTGAACCATTCCAAAAAGTGTTTGGGTTGATGTGATCAATAGTTTAAACAAAATACAATGCAATATATTCAATTTGTATAAAATGTTTACATAAAATATGAAATTTTTATTATTTGATAACTTTTTTTCATAAAATATATTATAGTTTGAATATGAATAAGTTCATATTAAAACCATGTAAATGATAATATGAAATTTTTATATTGGATAAAAGTGAATTATTCAAGTTTATATATTCCTAAATTATAATATGTTTGTAATTTATTTATGAATCATTCATAAATTGTTTATCTAATTATTAAATATATGAATTATTTATTTATTTATTCCCTATTATATTCATAAATATAAAGTAATATATTAAGAATAGATATATACTTTATTTCAATGTGTTTAACTGATTCTAAATTATCATACATGCATTTAAGGAGTTATATTATAGGTATGATAAATGATTTAGTTTTCTTCTACCTTGAATTTGTCTTGTTATTAGTTTATGATCATAAATAAAGAAGTTGGTTACAAGTTTATATATATTAGGTGTTAGCATTGTTATGGAATAGAAACCTATCTTTATTAAAGTATCCCTAGGTAGAGGAACTTTGATATAGACTTCTCACTAACCTAGAGACTTATACCCTATTTAGAAATGTAGGGGTTGGATACCTATCACTCTATGATTAATCTTGTGGATATTATTGATTTATATGATTATAATCCTTTATATGAAATATTTGCATATAAATTATGCATGGGAAGTATTAAGATATGTATAAATATACTTTTATTTTAATTTGAGTTATTTACACATGCTATAAGTTGTGTAAATAGTTACACATCAATATGGTTTGAACATATTGATTTAGTGAAAGGAATAAGATTCCAAACTAAATCAATATAATAATTCATGAATGTAAGGGTAATAACATGAGATAAGATGATGAGATTAAATTCCCCTAAAAAATACTAAAGGTTCGATTCCTTTAAAAGTGGACACTTTTCAAGACCTTGATCATTAAATTAGGTAGGTTCTACCAAAGTAGGGTTCCCATTAATTTTATTGTATAAAGAAATCAATAAATGAGGTGAACCTAAGAGTTAGGTGCCTCATTTTTTACATTTTATTTTAATTACACTTAGTTAGGAAACCCCTAGGAAGGATATTAGAGGAATAATATTGAGTTTATCCATATAATGGATTTGGAAAATATTTGTTCACTTAAACATCCAATAGTCATATATGATATTATTGACATAGTTTCCTACCTAAATAAATAAGTGGTGAGTGGAACAACAAAAATCACCCATTTCTGAGTTAAATATGGATTTTTTTCCAATAATAGATATGATGTAATTTAAAAAGGTTCATCATTTTAGTGGGATCCCATTTGATAATATTTTTATTAAATTACTATAAAATTTATAATCATATGATAAAATATTCTGTTATTGATTAATTCAATCATCATCAATGAAAATTAATTTGAGATCAATATTATATAAAGGATAATCTTAATGTAAGAAAAATTCTTAGTCTAGTATATAAACACAATACTTGTTCTTAAGTAAAAAAATTTCTATGTGTTAGAGTAACCCCTTCCTACATAACCAACTATTGAAGTTGTTCAAAACTTGAATCAAGATGCTTATGAGAAATATAAAACGATCCACTTAAGTTTTAAATGTCATTATATACTATATATCCAAAGGAAAATTAGTCTACACTCTTGTACTCAATATGATTTAGTATGACCAATGATCTTGTGATACTGAAGATTTCCTTTATGGTTTGGGTTGACTAAAAAATTAATTCTATTGGAAGTGTTCTAAAAAAATGTGAATGAGTTAAATATATGTTTAACATATTTTCTCAAAGTTTTGAGGATAAGTGAGTATGAAATGTGATGTTATGGATCTAGTACTTTATTAAAAATATAAGTGGGTAAAATTTCAAACTAGATGAAGAAAAGTTTGTTAGAGAATCTAATAATGTTTCTTTGAATAGATATTCAAGTTCATTAAAACCTAAAGGTAGTGAAAAAAATAAAGGACATTGTTTCTATATGATGGAATTTTATAGGATACTTGAAGGATTTTTAGAAACTTCATAGAGAGTCCATGTCAGGTATTAATGTTATGAAAAATGATTTTTATATTTGAAGGGTATATGATACCAACCATATACTTTACAAATGTTGTGAATATACATGAGTTCAAAATCAAGGAAATAATATATGGAGATTAAAATTTTCATTTAAATGATTAGAAAAGGGTTTCTAAATCATGGGTTGAATGAAAAAGAATAATTTTAGCTTAGATAGATTTTAAAAAATGATGTTTATTTTCATCCCATTATCTTATATGATAAGGGAAGTTGTTTGTTAACAAAAAATTATAATAAAAAATATGAGATAATGGATTTAATACACATGGTTTATGATTCATTATATTTTGTAACACATTTGAATAAGATAAGTATACAAGGATTTTTATCTTTGATAAAGGGTATATCCAATATATTCATTAAAATATGAGGGAAAGAGTTCCCACCTCCCAAAAGTGACATATTTAAAAAAAATAAAGTCTTCTTTTAGAAACATTTCCTTAAACACATAGTATACCATATATGATATGGATACAATAGTTTATTTTTTAAATATTCCCATTAAAGAAAATAAGTGTTATTTTTAGAACACAAATGAGTTTGTGTATCTTAGAATGATGTTTTTAAGAGAATGTAGTTTTAAGAGGCTAGTGGGATTATGTTTTATACTTAAAGAAGTCCAAAGTTAACAAATAAAAGATTATCCCAATTAGTATTTAAAGTGTATATCACTTAATATCCCAAAAGTTTTTAGGGTATGATGGTAAATAGAAATGTAAAGAGTTATATTTATTTACCATAATGAGGCGAATATTAATTTTTATCCTAAAGTACGTTTAGGCTATATTGGTAAATAAATAATGTAAAGAGTCACATTTGTTACAAAATGATATTAAGGAAAAATTTTAATGGAAAGGTTCCAAGAATGATGATGATGATGAACTTAGAAAGAAATATAAGTAGAAAGTAGAATTTATTAACGTTATAATATTTTATGTTGTAAATTAAAGGGGTTTGAATGCCTATTCAAAAAGTTGAAAGTTATGAATATGATTTTTAAGTATCAGCATTATTCAAACTAGATTTATTCAAATATGTTACTCACTAAAAGAGTTTATTGTTTAGGTTTTATCAGATAGTCATATAGAGATGTGGTGGGAATTATATAGAGATGTAATGATTTTAGTGAAACCTAAAAAATGAACCACGCATAAGGATGATCTAAAAGTTTATCATATGTGGTATAGTTAGATAGGCGCTCATGTATGGTTTTGTTAAGAATTATTAAAATACCTTAAGAATATAAAATTTATCATGTTATATAAAATAAAAAATCTATATTATCATTATTTCACATTAGATGCATATCTTATATAGAGTTTAATTATAATTAATCTCTCAAATTATGAATTTGAGATATCCTCAACCGATGTTCGTCATGGAGTATTATATGCCACTATAACATTTTAAGGTTATAATGAGTATGATTTCTTATATAGATATAAAATACGCTCATAAGACACAAAATAGGTTTTGTTCCCTGGATGACCCCCAAAGTATATACCACATGGAGTGTCATATACTGCATATTTGTTTTACTAGAGATGATATTTGGATTTCCTCACATCTGCGGTTTGAGTGATACTTAGCCTAATAACCTTCATACTTTGATACCTTTGTTATGAAAGCCTTGATGCTTAGCTAATCAAGGGGAGTTGGTTATGCTGTTGATCATGTATTTATTTAAAGAATAACCAAGATGGGAATTTTCCACTGATACGATGAGTATGAAATATTATCCCTCAATTGATATAAACCAGGAAGTTTATAGTTGTTCCTAGATAGTACATATAATGTACTTATCAATTTGGGCGAGGGGCATGTGATGTGCTCATCAACATAAGATAAATGACATGAAATGTATTCATTGGACTGGTTAGTCTATAATCAGTTAATTAAGAATGTATGAGTAGCTAAACAATATTAAAATACTTCATTCCCTAAGGTTACTTGATACCTTGGATGAATGAATCATATGAAAATTCATAATTTCATATGATTTAGCTGATGAACATAGGTATAGAGATAAATGTGTTTGATAGAGATCACACTAAATCCATTTATAATTTGAGTAGCAGTAACTCTTTTTTAAAGGCTTATATTTTTGTACATTTATGAATTCAATAATTCATAATTTTTTTCATTGATATAGATTCTTGTGGGGTCACAATTGGTGGTTGTGTGAGTGAGGATCATGTTTTTTAAACATTAAAAACTACCCCAAAAGTGTTTTAGAGGATATATAGAATAAGTTTTGAATGGATTTTTCAAAATCCGTTATATATGATGTAACATGTGGTGAAAATGATTGATATATTTTTAAAAAATGAGTTTTAAAAATATCCAAAAGGAGTTTTGGTTATGGTTTCATGAGTTGTTTCATATGATGTGATATAAGGTGAAAGATCACTAAGTCTATGAGAATTTTAATACAAGTGGGATATTGATGGATTATGAACTAAAATGGGCATGACCACCCCATAATATATGTCGTGACCCATACTAGAGTGCACCAAGACATAGTAAAAGTCACTATTCTATTGTGTATATTTATGGAATTATTATTCCATGTGACAGTTCACTAGTTCCTTCAGTTATCCATCCCAACAGAAAATATATTCAGTTATTCATCATGTGATGATGAACTAGTAGAGTATGAATTTCAGAAAAAATTATTTAATAATTTAAAAAAATTATGAGGATATAACAAAATTTTTTCAATAGGTTGAAATATATGGAACAATTATTAAATATTCAAATTTATATTGGACAAACATTTGGAGTTCCTTGATTCCTATATAAGCTAGTTTTATCTTCATAATAGTTGTTCGATCCAATTTTTTCAAAACTTCTTAAATAAACTCCACAAGAAAATTATCCCACCTTTAAATAAGGTTCTATTAGGCCATGGTGTTGAGATATTTTCTACTCAAGCATCGAGTAATTCCCATGATTTTTGGTTACCTCTAGAGGAAGGATTATTTTGGTTTCTTTTTAGTGATCTCATTTAAATGCATGTGATATGATTTGGCAGGTTGGATCGACTGATGTAAGTTACACCATTATTATTCTTCATTTAATTCATTCCAAATATATATAGATTCCAGGCTTAATGGTTTTTTGAAATTATTCTTTAGTTTCATTTAGGATGTTAGAAATCCCTTCAAAATCCTTAAACTATTCTATCAAGAAAGATGAATTGATACCCCTACTTAACCACATGTGGGATTTTATTTCAGATTTTACTTTTTATCCAATGTTGTCTTAGATTATATGCTTATAGAATTCTCAAGTTGATTCATTGGAAAATACATACACTACCTTGGTAGATCCAAAATAGGATGAGATGGCGATTCTTATTGGACACAGTAGGGTGGTCTATCCATTCATCATCAACAAAATGGGGGGAAACAATGGAGTTAGTGCCATCACAAGTCAAATAGATAATTCATCCATGTCAACCAAAATCACAGTTGTTTGGATGTATCCTATAATAAAGTATCTCTAGAATGGGGATATCATATAATAATGAGCTAAGAAAGAGGAAATTATTCAGTGGAAAAAAAATCATCCTTTATGATAGCCTGAATTCTCATAAGGCCCTTTAAGGATTTTATGGTATCCTACTTATATGAATTGAAGGATAGACTCTCCCTATTATATAGAAAGTTCATGATATCACCTATGATGCTCATTAGTTAGGGGTGAAGTTGTAAAATTAAAGGAAGTCAGGATAAAAGTTGTCATTAACTTCATCTAGTCTAACGTCATCACCAGATTCAGAGTCCCACATATGATTTTGATGGATAATGGAACTAATTTTTTTCATAAAATAAGAATAAGTTATATTAGGAGTATAATATCCAGTCCAATCAATCATCTCACTATCATGTAGTGACAAATATATATATAGAGGCCTTTAAAAAACTCCATCTAATATTATTTAGAAGATGGTGAACAAGGACAAGAAGTATTAGCTGAAAAAACTTCTTAATGCTTTGTGGGTATATCACACCATGACATGTACTACCACAAAAGAACCCCCATACTCTTTGGTATATAGGAAAAAATAATTATTTTCCATCGATGTTTAGTTTCCATCACTTTGCACAACCATTTTAAATCAAATTTACGAAGATGAATAGTCTTAGATCTAACCCAATGAATTGGAATGACTTGATGAGAAATGGTTATGGGAACTATATAACTTTTAAGTCTATTAGAACCATATTTCCCAATAATTGAACAAGAATGTTCACCTTCAATCATTCATCCAATGGGAATTGGTATTGGCCTTGATAATGCCAATGATACATAGAAATAATCTTATGAACATTGAGAATAAATGGGAATGACCTTACACCACACATAAGGTATACTCCAACAAAGCTTAATCCCAAATCACAATGTATAGATATCATATCACACCTATCACCATTTCAGAGTTTCTCAATAAGTATTTTTAATAGATTGACATGAAATTATATTCTTCTTAAATTTAAATTGCTTGTAGATGGTCTTAATCGTATGACCTTAAACTAAAATACACAAAGGTACTATTTAAAAGACCTTAAACTATATGAATCTATCATCCCCATCAAAAAATATTAAACTGCATGACATAAAGTTCAACCTCATATAAAATATAAATTGGTTGGAGTGGTTTATTCACATGACCCGATTCCTTGCATGAGATCCCAATCCATGAAAAAGTTTCTAGTGTATGGTTTTACCATCCATAATCCTACAAGGGGACCAAAAAATTACCCCATTATTAAGAAATAAATGTGTCTTGATTCCTATAAATCATGATATATTTGGCATAAAAATCACCTATTTTGGAATCAACCACAAATTTTATCTATCAAATTTCTATTCCATACCAGTTTCTAAGGCTTTTTCAATTCAAATCAGGTTTCCTACAATGACTAGGAACTAGGATAAAACCATTTCATTTTCCCTTGTACATGATCCATATTTATATAGAGGCCTATTAACAATTCCTCACTATATGATCTTAAACTATATAACATATCATCCCTATCACATGACATTAAACTGTCTGACATGAAGGTACACCCCACATGATCATTATGCTACTTGGGGTAGTCTTGTTATACAAAATTATTTACTTAAATGATATCTAGGTTAATATAGGATTTCTTAGTGTATGGATTTCCCCATCCATTAGCCTATAAAAGGATAAAAATTCTCCCACATCCAAGAAATATGAATGAATTTATTCCCATTATCACAGGATATGTAGTGGCACATGAGTTTCTTACCTCGATCCTAATCACAAATCTTATTCATTCCAACCTTACATTATATCATAGTGCTCGGGTTTATCATGTTGGGTTTCATTATCCCTTTTAACCAAGGAACCCATCCACTTTATCATAATTACCTTGCATATGAACCAAATCTATGCATAGAAAATTTATAAGAACTATGTATAAATTTATTCCTATAATGAAAAGATATGCAATGATGTCCAAATCACTTATGTTAGACCCATATAAAAATAAAATTCCCATTTGAATCTCTCCCACTATATTAATATTTGGGTTTAGTAATTCACATCAGGGTTTACTTTATACATAGTGACATTCAAATAATCTATATGAAACCCAGATAAAAATTGTATTAAAATAAAATCTCCCTCCCAACATATGGTCTCCACATCCATGTTAGGTATTTCTATATTTCAATATATACTAGGATAATATATATATTTTTCTTATAACTATGCATGGATTGTTTTTTATTATTATAAGATATGTAGTGATGTCTGAACTAGATTTCCCATACCCAACCAAAAATCCTCATCCGCTTCCACACCCCTCTAATATTCTATAACAACCCAATCTTGGTATGATCTAAATCACATTGTTCTAATTACATTCTAAATATTCTTTTCCCATATACCATGATTTATACTTGAGTATATGAATCACTATAAATATTTCATGGATATTGTAAATGAGTGTATCAAATCTTGAGGACATGGCGCCACACTTGCCCGACACTCCCGTCACCCCCTCTTCCTCTTCCTTCTAGGGTTTTTGTGGTTCTGATTGGAGATGATAGAGCTTCTCTCTTCTCTTGGATTTTCCTTCTATTCCCTACATTGTCCTTCACTTACCCCACTTCATGGATGATGATGTTTTTTTCGGTGTGGACATTGTACACTTGTCACTGCCCCTCTTTTTGCCTAACCCTATGCATCAAACCTCCATTATAGGTTTGTGTACTGGTGCTTCAGACGGTTTGGGTTGGTGTTAGTGGTGGCGTCTAGGGTTCTTCTTCTCCACTTACCTTGCTGGACAACCCATAGTGCTCGAACCCATATTGGTTGGTCTTTATGAGGGATTTGGGTCAACTTGGGATAATGTTGGAGGGGGGCTAATAACGGTCTCAGTCCTTTTCCTCCATCGATGTTGGATTATTCTTCTTCCTTTGTTGGTTCTTATTTCTTCCTGATGTTATGTTCCTATTATCACTTGGTTTTTTATTTGTGGGTTTTAGTTAGTTTTTACTGTGGTTTTTTTTGTGTGGATTTGGCTTCTTAAAATTTACTAGAGATGGTTCGATGTTTGGATGGTGGTATGTTGGTTTCTTGATATATTTATCCCTTGATAATGATGATGTGATCTCTGGAATGTTCCTTTGTTGAAAAATACTTCCAATCAGCTATGATCTAACATCCTGGTATAACAATCCCTTATGAGTCGGTTTGGTGTGGTGGTCTTCATGGAGGTTTTGGGATGTTTTGTTCAAGATACCAATGGTCTCCAAGTGTCATGACCAGTGTTTTTTTCTATTACGTTGGGTCACTATTGGTGTTTCTTATTATAATCATTTTTTGAAGTTTTTTGAATCTATATGGTGTTCTATTATGGTGTGCTGAAGGTGGCGATGATAGAGTTCTTTCGATGGTGTTGTTGGTGTTTTTATGGTGGCAATGAAGGTTTCCGACGAGCGGTTCTCATCAGTGTTCTGGTGTGATGATTTAATTTGGTGGTAGGTAGCATTTCACAAGGTGGTATGTGGATCGAGGTGTGATGATGTTGTAACATGATTTGAATTTTAAAATTTTAATTTGGTCTTTGTGGTGTGCTATGGCCCAATAGGATGTGGGATTTCTATGTATGGTTACCACTTAACCTAAAGTGTCTTTTCAAATAATAAAAAATGGATTATGATGTGAGTGTATCGAATCTTGAAATACCCCTATGTTTGATGTTAGTGATTATTACATGTATCTGACCTACTTATAACCATCCAGAGGCATGTTTTTTCATAAAGGAGAAATATCCTAAAACCTTATATTCCATTAATAATGTTATAGTGAAACCCATTATCCGAATTTGGTCATTCATCTTCCTTGATATTCTTATTCAACTAGTATAGTAACATGCCATTTATTTCATATATGTTTAGTGGTTACCCTAGAATATCCATTTTCATTTCACCATTTCTTAATTCAAATAATTCAAGTTATGATTTATATCACTTTCATCCCCAATTCAAAAGTTATTGAAAGGATTATACCTCTTAAACCTCTATTTAGTTTGGCACACTTTATCATTAGTCCAAGCATTTTGAACTTAAACTATGCACACTTCTATCTGAGTCTACCTATACTAGTATTATGCATTCCATTCTTATTGGGTTTACCTTACTCTCATTGTTATATAGACAACCTTATCATTGGGTAAAATCTGTATGACCATAAAATTCATCCTTCTTTTTATCAAAGTTGTTTGACATTAAACATCAGCCTCATTGGTCCAATTTATAAAACCTTAAATTTATAAAGTAAAGAGACAAAGTACTCATTATGTTGAAAAACTATAAATGGAATCCTGAGAAAATACCAAGACTCCACATTACATGCCTGCAATTTATATATCCTATAAAAAATTTAGAGTGTTTTAAAGGGAAAAGGGTGAAAATATTGTTAAGTTGAAAACTCATAAATAGAATCCTGATGAAAATCCAAGTTCCTACCCACTATCCTTTCATATAAAAACCTTAATAATTACAATTATGTTAATTCATTCACTCCATCATATTAAACTAATCTAACCTTGGGTTATGGTGATGGTAAATGAATCATGTATCTGGACCACCTATATCTGTCCAAGATTAAAAGTACAAGAGTAATCCAAACTAAAATCTTTCATTAAATAGGTTTATCTAAGCTTATAGTAATGGTACATGATGAAAATCCTATCATAGGGTGTTCAACAAATTTTTTTTGAACCCAAATAAAATAAAGTAATAGTGATCCTTGGGTTTGTCTCTAGAGAGGACAATGCTATGGGTGCGTTCTAATTTTTTTGGTGGGTTCAGTTTATGAAAAAATATTGAAAGATTTAGATATATTGTTTTAGAATTAAATTTAAAAGAAGTGGGATAACTATAAATATCCCCTTATTTACCATATTAAATCATTATTCCAATTTTACTCTCTTGTTTTCTCTTTAATCAAGTGAGATCTTACACAATTACTCTATCATGTAATTTTCTGTTAAATAGAAGGGATACAATAATCACCACAACCTCCAAGCTCCCCTAGCACAGTGATCAGAGATATCCGTTTACCCTTAAGTCAACTAACTTCTCACAATTGTAATAAATAGAGAAGACCTAAGTGTCCTATGTGTGTGATATAGATATAAAGAGAAGAATAATTCAAAATTAAATAAATAAGAAATCTCCAATTTCTTAAATATTTCTAATATATCTAGAGATTAACAAAAAATATTAAAAAGTTAAAATATAGAAATATTTAATAGAGGTGATAAGGGGGGTCTCCTCGGCTCAAACAATAATGGATTAGTGTGCCATCACCTGAGTTATTACAGTAATAAAATGAGAAGAACAAGATGAAAAATACAGCAGAAGGTCTGGTTTGATGATTGCGGAGGAGGGAGTGAGATCTTCCTTTATTTTGTGAACAAGTCCTCTTTTATAGAAATATTCTCCCCATTATTTGATCCCCCATCCTTGGCCACATGATTAGCATGATATTCCCTTGTAAATTAATTTCATTAAATTTAGGATCATTAAAAATAAAATGCATATCTAGATAAATGAATTTAAAATAAAAGGCATACCTTGATCCATTAAACTTTTGGATTTGAGTCTCCTTGATTTTCTCCCACTTAAAAGGATTTCTATCCTTTTCCCATTCCCTCTTCCAGTTTTTATGAAACACGCTGGAATTGTGATTGAAACATAATTGGAAAGGATATGACTCTTTAAATAGGGATAAAATACTTTTCATGGATGGTTATTTAATTAACTATCAAAGTCCATCAATTTGACAAGTTTATCCCTTATTATCCCATTATAATAATATTAAACAAAATACGACATGAGTTATTCCAACATTCTCCCACTTAACTCATGTGATATTACTTTATGATGTTTGATATTCAATAAGTCATTATGCATATTTATATATATTCTACCATGTATACAACATTCATCATAATTAAGGATAATGTCCACATGAGTTAGGGCAGTCGTATATTCTCTATTAATATACTCCCTTCCATGTACTACAGTATATCATTTTCCCTATCATAATTAAAATGATATATATATATATATATAATTGTCCCAACGATAATGTATTTATTTAAGACTATGTCTTTTATCGTTATTAAATTCAATCATGTATACTTATTGAAAAAAATAAACAACATGATCAAAACATTTATAAATCCAAGTGTCAACTGTAATAATCATAACATTAAATACAAACAATGAAACCTACTCAATGAAAATGCTCATACTTTCAATATGAACAATAAATGTCTTAAGTGGAAACCCTTTTATCAAAGGGTCAACTATCATAATATTTGTGATAATATGTTCAATTGACACCTTACATTTTTGAACCTCCTCTTTAACTAAAAAGTACTTTAATTCCATGTGTTTAGCACCTTTGGAATATCGGTCATTATTTGAAAAGAATATTGTTGTAGTATTGTCACAATAAATTTTCAAGGGCTTGGAAATACTGTCGATAATTCCAAGTCCTGAAATAAAGTTCCACAACCACATACCCAAAATTGTAGCTTCAAAGTGTTCTACAAATTCAACTTCCATGGTTGAAGAAGCTATAAATGATTTTTTTTCACTTTTACATGAAATTTATCCTTTGGATAGAAGATAAACATAAAAAAAGTGGAATTTATTGTATCAAAACAACAAATAAAGTTTGAATCAGAGTATCCAATCACCTCAAGATCACTGGATCTTTTATAAGTAAGCATGTGATCCTTTGTTCCTTGCAAATATCACAAAACTTTCTTTACAGCTCTCCGATGATCAAGTCTAGGATTTCTTTGGTATCATTCGAGCATACCAACTAAAAAGTTAATATCTAGATTTTTACATGTTTGAACATACATAAACCTTCCAATAATAGATACATAGAGAATTTATTCCATATTTTTTGTACCAAATCATTTTTGGGATATTGATTAAAATTAAATTTGTCTCCTTTCTAAATTTTAAATAGTGATGCTAAACATTTTTCCATCCTAAACCTCTCTAAAATATTATTGATGTATCAATTTTGAGATAAGCCCAATAAACATTGAGTTCTATTATGGAATATTTTTATTCCAATCACATACTTGGATTATCCCTTGTCTATCATTACAAAATTATTAGAGAGGAATTTATTGGTCTCACATAACAGAACAAGATCATTTTTAGAAAGAAATATGTCGTTAACCTATAGAATCGAGAATATAAATTTACTCCCATTGATATTTTGGTATATACACCAATTAATGATGTTTTCCTTAAATCCAAAAGATATAATGATATTATTAAACCAAATATACCATTGTTGGGAAGCCTATTTAAGTATATATATTAACTTATTTAATTTACATACCATATGTTCTTTTCCTTTAATGGAAAAACCCAATGGTTGATCCATGTATACATATTCCTCTGAGTTTACATTTAGAAATGTTGCTTTAACATCCATTTGATGTAACTCTAAATCATACTGAGCTACAAATTCCATAATAATTGTAAAAGAATATTTCTTAGAAATAGGTGAGAAGGTTTCCTTATAGTATATTCCATACTTTTGAGTGAATCCTTTAGCAACAAGTCTAGCCTTGTAATGTTCAAGGTTACAAAGAGAGTCATGCTTGATTTTGAAGACCCATTTACATCCAACTCTCTTACATCCTTCAAGAAATTCCATAAGGTCCCATACTTTATTTTGTTATATAGAATTAAAATCACATTTCATGGAATCTAACAATTTATCATAATTATCACAATTGATGGCTTGAGAATATGAAACTGGATCATTATCAATGCTAGAATCACTTTATATTTCATGCAGATATACCAAATAGTCATCAAAAACAGATGACCTTCTTTCCCTTTGGGATCTTCTTAACACTATTTCTTATGGTTCTTCAGCCATTTCTTCATTTTAAATTTGGGAAACATTATATTGTTGTTCAACATGATTATTTTGTGATGGAATAATTTGAGGAACAACAACATGTGATGTTGAAATATAAGAAAATGGAACTTGAATTCTAACTTCTTTAATTTCCACATTTGGTGGAACTTCACTCCCATTGCATTCACCATTCTTGATAAATCTAGCATTTCCAGTTTTAACAATTCTCATACTATGGTTAGGATAATAAATTCTATACCCATTTGATTTCTCTAGATATCTAATGAAATTTACACTAATTATTCTTACATCTAGTTTTTTTTGTGAATTATATTCTCTTATTTCTATCTGAAAACCCCATATATACAGGTGTCTTAAAATAGGTTTCTTACCAGTCTGAAGTTCAAAATGAGTCTTTGGAACTACTTTACTAGGAACTCTATTCAATAAATACATGACAGTTTTTAAAGAATACACCCACAATTCATGCACGTTACATTTATCTTTCATGGTGTTGTAGTTCATTTGGAATGGTCCATACTCATATGGTAATGAGTTTAGGAAAAACTATACAAGGAATTTTTCACCCACTTCTATCCCTAAATACTTAAGTCTTGCTGCAACATTTGTCATTTCAATGGCATGCTCATGCATAGTATGAGAACTATCAAACTTCATGGTGGTCAATGTACTCATTAATGTCCTAGTAAGATATTTATTAGCATTTTAAGATCCGTCACCCATAGATTTCATAAATTATTTAGTGCTTTCAGTTTTAGGGTGACTAGAATTGATGTTACTTTCTATACTCATTTTCATGAACATCAAAATTAATCTATTCGATCTTTATCATGTTGTATAATATACTATATCATTATCGCTACTGTCATTTGTTATAGTAGCATGTTTCTCTACTCAGAGTAATAAATCAAGATTCAATACACCAATGTGAAATTAGATTTTCTTACTCCAATCAGAGAAATTTAATCCATTAAAGATTGGAACAGTTGATGTCTGTGAGTATAATGATGATGAAAATCTAACTACAATAAATACATGCTTAAAATTAATTCTTTGAAATAATAATAATTCATTTATTCGGAAAAATTATTTAACATAATTTTTTATTAGTGTTCTCTTTTGAGTGATTCACTAATACACAAATATAATTGATACTAATTAAATTAACTTTATTTGGAAATAATATACACATCAATTTGATTAATTTATTATCTTGGAATATATAAATAAATCTCATAATTCATATATATTTTTACAATAACTATATTTATAAATTATAAGAATATGAAAATTTCCTTTTGTAAATTAATAAATATCTCATAATAATGAATTTTAATTACTCATAAGCTATAATAATAGTATCAAATTTATGAGAAATCAATATATATTATTTTAAAATAATTTCGAAACAATTTTAACTTTATGATTTGACCACTTTGGTGATTAAAAAATCTCATGCAGTAATGTTCCAAATATAAAACATCATAACTATAACATAGTTATAAATACAAATAAATTTTAATAAAGATAAATCCAATTTTTTACTTGTTTTTTAATTTGTTTGGGATAAAACTTTAAAACTCTTATACTTATTTCAAATAATGACAAATAAATATTATAATTTTTTTAATTACAATATTTAACACTTTCCAACATCTAAAACAGAAAAAAATTATAACAATAATCATTATTTTCTCATTCAAATAATGACAATCATTTTTTTTAAATTGCAACTTCATCCCATTTAATATGCAATAATAATAATAAATAAATAATACCAAATTCTAAAATCATGAAGGGGATTTAAAAAAATTTCATAGAAAATTAGGATTTAAAAACAAATATATATTATGTAATTTAATATTATTTATTTATTAATTAAACTGCAGAACCATAATAACATCATAATAAAAATTATTATATTTTTTCTGAAAAAATGAGCCAAAAAATTCAAAGTGATTTCAAAAATTTTGTACAACCTTGATCCCAAAAAATTCCACATAAAATATTAGATTCTATGTATTTTAAAACCAATTCAAAATTATAATAATAAATAAATAAGATATTTCAAAATCTAAAACATGAGGAGAGACAGTGTTTTGGGATTCCCCAAAAAAATTACACAACAAATTTTAAATTTTAAAACACATGAGGAGAGAGATAGTGTTTTGGGATTCCCAAAAAAAATTTCACACCAATTTTCAAATCTTAAAACACATGAGGAGAGAGGTAGTGTTTTGGGATTCCCAAAAAAAACTACACAACAACTTTCAAATTTCTAAAAAAATTACACAGTCGATTATCAAAATAATAATAATAATAATAATGAAAATGAACAATGGATTTGGATTTCAAAAAACTTCATTTCCTGAAGAACGTAATCCAGAATTTTGATTCTTAATTTAAAGCAACACATAATAAATCTAAATTTGGAAAAACACAGATTTCATAACCCTACTCTAATATCACATGTAAATTAATTTCATTAAATTTAGTATCTTTAAAATATATATTTATCACATATCTAAAAAAATAAATTCAAAATAAAATACATACCTTGATCCATTGAATTCTTGTTTTTGAGTCTCTTTGATTTTCTCCCACTTAAAAGGATTTTTATCCTTCATCTATTATCTCTTCCACAACAGTTTTAATGGAATATACTAGAATTTTTATTGAGACATAATTGGAAAGGACATGATTTTTTAAATAGGGATAAAATGGTTTTCATGGGTGGTTATTTAATTAACTGGAAAAGTATATCAATTTTGAAAAGTTTATCCCTAATTATCCCATTATAATAATATTAAAAAAATATGATGTGAGTTATTCCAACATCCCATGAAACACACTCAATATGTCTAGATCATTCCTCAAATTCTGAGCCCACTTGGGTTTCCACATTCATGTTTTGACAGTCATGAATTTTCCAAATTAGGTACTTGAATCATTTCTATTAAAAAATTCTTCTCCCATGATTGTGCTTTGTAAATATTCACGAAGGATCAAAGAGAAATGATTTGGTGCTCCACAGCTTCACTATATGTCACCCTCTTTTTATTGGGGGGAAAGACATGTTGTCTGTGTTGGGATAGTGATTCTGGTAAAAAGTGGAATCAGAATGGGCCTTGAAATCATTGAATTTGGGCTTTTACAATCTTAGATATGGGTCTTCTTGGGGTTTTAATATAATCTTACATTTCTTTAGGCTTTATTTCACTATTTTTTTGATTTTCTTTATCTTGAGCATCTACAACTCAAATTATTTCCCAATTTATCATCTGGTTTTTAAATTTTTTATCCTTCCAGTGATCTTGGTAAATCTTAATTCATTTTGGCATTTATTATAGGTGTTTCAAGCTTCAATAGGAAGGATTCTCTAGAAATCTAGTTTAGTTTAGTCTCATTATCCTCTCTAGTGGTTTGAATACTTCTTCACTAGTAGTTAAAGCTTCTCCAGTGGTGTGGCTCAGTTTCAACTAGTTTTCCATAGGTGGTGCGAGTTTTGAAATTTCTTAAAGGTCCTTCGGTTGGATTCCTTAGTAAGACTTGAGTTTCCTCCTTATGGAAATTAGCCGAATCTTCTTCTCTGATTCACCATAGATCACGGTAGTGTGGCTCTTCAAGGGTGGTTCATACTTTTGACTTCTTGGCATTGTTAACTATGGTGCTCAATGGTCTACTTCATCCTCAACTAGGGCTTCACTGTGGTGGTAATCTTCTTCCTTGGTAGTTTTTGACTTCATCCAGATTCTGCGGTATGACTTGTTTTTCAAATTTCGTTCCACTTATCTTCCATGGAGGTGACTAGTTAAATTTTTGAAATTCAACCAAAGTTTGAGTTCATATCTGGTATAAGAACATGGATCCTCTTCTACTTGGTGGTGTAACACTGGTGAATCTCAACTTCATGATGGTTGGATGGGGATTTTCTTCAACCAAAAATGTCCTCATAAGCTACATTTTATTCAATAATGGTTCAACCTTCATCAGATGATGGGACTCAGTATATCTGCTCAGATTTGGGAGTACTCATGGTCTTATAGGTCAAACACAGAAAGTTTCTTTGGGCCTTATCACATACAAGGTATAGTCACTTCTTTTTCCAATGCAGTAGCTCCATGCCTTTGTTATTTTCGTGGTTATGGCCGATCTATTTTTTTCTTGTGGTCAATGAACACATTTTACAAATAATACTTCAATGGAAACTCTTTATAGGTGCGGTCTATCCATCATTTTTCCAAAAATTTATCCATGGTAGCTTGAAAATCACATCCTATGGTCACTCCACACACTAAAAAAAATAGTACATTAGAGGGGGTTATGTACAACCCCCTCTAAATTCATTTTTAGTAACATTAGAGGGGGTTCTGCACAACCCCCTCTAATCATCGAATTTAGAGGGGGTTATAAACCCCCTCTAAATTCATTTTCTATAAAATTTAGAGAGGGATTGTGTACAACCCTTATTAATCATTGAATTTTGAGGGGGTTATGAAGCCTTGTTATTTCTTAAATTAGAGGGGGGTTTTGAAACCCCTCTAAATTTTTTTAACTTTATTTCTTTAATATCTAGTTGGATTTTAGAGGGGGTTCAAAACCCCCTCTGATATCTTAAATTTGAGGGGGTTCAAAAACCCCTTTAATGTATTTAAATTAGAGGGGGTGAAAACCCCCTTCTAATGTCATTAAATTAGAGGGGGTTCAAAACCCCCTCTAATGTCATTAATTTAGAAGGGGTTCAAAACCCCCTCTAATGTCTTTAATTTAGAGGGGGTTCAAAACCCCCTCTAATTTAAGAGATTAAATGGGTTGTGAACCCCCACTGTTTAAAAAAAATAAACTTCTATAATATATATATAAAATAAAAACACAATATATAAATGTATTTAAATACATTATATGAACACATTATAGAAAAAATTTATATGACTGTATTTAATTGTATTTATATGTATACATAATTATAATTGTATTATATTTTGTAAATTAATATATGTTTATTTGTATAAAATATATTTTATATAATATTAAATATTTATAATATAAAATCATAAACATATTATATAAATATATACATAAATATAATTAATCTAAAAAATATATCATATAAAAACCCAAGCTTGTAGTTTTCATAAATTATATAATAATAATAATAATAAATATATTTTTATCTAATAGGTTTAAGCCTTTATATTATATATAATTAATATTATATGAAATAGAATTTATACAAATAAATTTATATTTATGTATATTTATTGAAATACTAATAAATATTAATGTACATAATAATAAATAAATGTATTGAAATATATTATATAAATATTTTTATAAATTGTATTTCATATAATATTAATTGTATATAATATAAAATTTTATTTCATATATTATTAAGTATATTTTTCTATAAATTGTATTTCATATAATATTGATTATATATAATATAAATATTAATTATATATAATATAAAATTTTATTTCATACAATATTGATTATATATAATGTACATATTAGTTATATATAATAGAATATTAATTATATATAATATAATATTAATTGTATATAATATAATATTAATTGTGTATAATATAATATTAATTATATATAATATAATATTAATTGTATATAATATAATATTAATTATATATAATATAATAGTAGTTAAATATAATATTAATATTTTTATAAATTATATTTCATATAATAATAATAATATATTAATTTTATATAATATTTTACAGTTTATACAAATAAATATATTTATTAATATAAAAAATAATAAATATATGTATCGAAAGACATTATATAAATATTTTTTTAAAGACCTTATATAAATATATTAGGTAAATACTTATATATATATATATTCTTTAAACAAATAAATATATAAATATATAATATAAATATGTATATAAGTATATAAATAATTTACATAAATATATAATATAAATGTATTTAATATAATATATATTTTATATAAATCATAAAATGAATTTATAGTATTTATAAAACCAGTATATAATTTTGACAAATTAAAAAATAGATTTTATAAGAATAATAATAATTAATAATATTATTGTTATCACGCATGCACACACACACATATAAGTACAATATAAAAGTTGAGGCCAAAGCCTCAGTTTATTCGAGGAAGGGGCTAAAGTACAAAGAAAATCATGCAACAAGCAATACAGGGATGAACTCGGCGAGACTCGAACTCGATACCTCACCGAGACCCACAGGAGTGACTACCAACTGAGCTGTACCTTGGGGGCCATATAAGTACAATATATACATATATAATTGTGTAATATATTTAGGTGATATATAAATATATAATATATAATATATATAACTTCTTATAAAAATAAATATAGTAAACAATATATATATTATTATTTAAATGTATGTAAATATATTATGCTGATAATATTTATTATTATTAAATGTAAAATATATAGAAATACTATAATGTGTAATTTATATATCAAAAAATGCTTTCTATAGTGGTGTGCAGGAGGAAATTGAACGGTGTTATTGGCGCGACAGTGCAGGTTCAATTCCCAGCTGACACCTTTTTCAATGGGCATGGGAATTTTAGAGGAGGTGGGTTGGGTGCTATGCAGAGGAGGACTGGGCAACTTTGGGGAGGCTATGTGCAGAGGCGGGGAGGAGGGTGCGGTGCACGGTGCCAGAGGTATGAACCAGATGGATTTGGGGGGATCCCGTGTGTGGAGGCAGACCTGGCCACTGGATGGTGGCTGGCTAGGGAGGCGCTGTGCGGAGGTTGGGCGGAGGGCACAGTGTGCAAGGCACGAACCACAGAGGGATGGGATGGGGGCGTTGTGCGGAGAGAACCAGAGGATGGGGCGCGGTACTGGATGCGGGGGAATTGGAGGGATGGGGGATTCGGAGGCTGGGCAGAGGGCACAATGCACAAGGCACGAACCACAGAGGGATGGGATGGGGGCGTTGTGCGGAGAGAACTGGAGGGATGGGGTGTGATACTGGATGCGGGAATTGGAGGGGTGGGGGATTCGGAGTGAGAGTGAATCAGGGGGAATGGGATGGTCATTAGAAAAAAATTTACAAAAAGCATTAGGGGTGGTTTTCACAACCGCACCTAAAGTTACCCCTTTATTAGGGGCAGTTTGAACCGCCCCTAAAGCATTCCAACTAGGGGCGGTTGGAGTGGTGCTGGTGAGTTTATGTCAACATTAGAAGGGGTTTAAACCCCCTCTAATGTAACCACCGCTAAAGTCACCTTGACTTTAGTAGTGGTTACTCAAAACTGCCACTAACGGAAGTAGGCGACCACATTAGCGGTGGTTCCTCACAACCGCCTCTAATGTATTTAGAAGGGGTTATAACCCCTTCTAATGTCAAAAATAACCCCCTCTAATGTGTCCATTTTTTGTAGTGACAATAGGCACAATCACTTCCGGTGTAACGACACAATATTTTATCAATGGAAATTCCCTTCTTATAATTATTTCATATAATCACATGAAATCACAACACAATGAACTACTAAGAACTACATAACATTTAAACATAATATTTTCACTTCGGTGATTTGAATTTTGAAAATCTAACATACATGGTTATGATCAGTAAGATGTTTGGATTCTGATAAGATAAACTTAAATTTTTGGTAAATAGTAACCTACCCTTATGAATAGTAACCTACCCTTATGAATAGTAATATGAACCTTATGAATAGTACATCATCCAAACAAATAGTAACCTCACCCTTTAATGTATAAATAAAATTTAGGCATCTTATAAGTGATAATATGACCATAGTAAAAGTATTGGTATTTTTGTAAGTCATAAATAAATAATTATAATTAATTAATTAATTTAAAATAAAATTTATTTTCCTAAAAGGTGTTCATAAATTAATAATTTTATGTCTTCTATTTTTAGGATAATTCTACAAGACCTTATGTAATTTTTGAAAGCATTATAAAATCAGTTATAGTTTTAAAATCTGTATTTTTCAAGTAAATTATGATTTTAATTAAAAATTTCATTAATCATATTTAGAAAATTATTTTCATAAAATGGAGTACATTTTTGGATTCTACAAATTAAAAAATAGTTAGAGTTAATTTTTGAGATTTTTCTGAAATACTTGCTTTTTTGCTGAATAGTAAAATACGATAATTTACGATGAATGCTAAATACACAAATTATGATGTCATCAGCTGATATATGGATGATGTAATGCAATTATCTCAAACTCACATGCACTATTTACTATTTTTTTTCATGGAATCATCACTATTTCTGGTATTTAGGAAAATTAATAAACTATGGAATTAAATATTATGAAAACCCTACTCTCCTCCACTATAAAAATAACCCACACTCCCCTCTTCTCTTCACTCCTATCAAGCCTTGTGACTTTCCTAAATTAGGACCAAATATATCCCCAAGATTCTTAACCACTTCTATCAACCCTTTTCCCCCTCAAAATACCAAATCCTCTCCCCTTAAGAGGCTCTCAAGGAAGATTAAATCAAGAGGTAAATTCCTCATTTCTTTTCTTTCACTTTCTTTTAAAGTTCCTTTGTTTTCTTTTCTATCCTTAACTCTACTCATCCAAATGTTATGACAAGTCCAATAATGTATATTTACTATATTTTTTTTGTGATAATGGGATAAGTTTTTATCCCCTCTCATTTACCCTTCTTTTATTTTAGTAGTAAAGACACTATCTGAGATGTGTTAATTTACCACATTCAAGGATGATGGGATTTCAATTTTTATTACCATATTCAATTCTAGCCATGAAACCATTTTCATGGTTGAAAAAAACCATAAAATATTTATTATGTCTCATATATGGTTCTATAATCTTTTTTTAAACATGGTTTTGATTTATAAAACAAACCATGTTCATTGTGGTAAAAAACCCTCAATTAACACAGAAGGTTATAACTAAAGTTTTACATAATGATTAATCTTCAATACAAGTAACCAAGTAAAATTTACAACCATGTAACCTAATATATTTTAAAAAATAAAATATAACTTCAATATTGGAAAACTGTCCCCATTTTATACTATTCTTCATTCATGAAAATAAGTAAACTGATCATAAAAACCAAGAAAACAAACGGACCTGAACAATGAAATTGAACCACTTAACCCATCAAAAAGGTCATGAATGAACTTAAAACGGTTATACTAAGTCATTTACATGTAAAATAGGTTATTTAATTATTAATTAATGAACCTAATTTGATTATTCAGGTCATTAATATCAAGTGGAGAACACCACCAGACTTAAGGTAAGGGAGCCTCTCTATTTCAATTTTATTCAAGAATGTCCTACATGTTATGACCTTTTATGTGTAATCCCTAATTATGGGTATGATTTTTCACCTCCCCCATACTTCCCTAATGATGTAAAAGTGATGATAAACCCATTTCTCTCTCATTAATCTCTCTTAAGTACACCTGATACCATGCCGATATTTCGTAAGGGATTATACCCAAACCTCCTATACTCCTTCGGGTTTCTCTATCTTTATTTTTATCCAAATGAATTTAAATTTTAATTTTATATAAAATTTATAAATACTATTTATATGCTTAAAACTCCTGTTTCAAGATCCACCCATCATTCTATTTCAGGTATATACATGTTCTTAAATGATTTCTTCCTCAATACCTTTCAATAAGAAAACCCATTTTAAGAGAACTTTCTGAACTCTTACCCATAATAATGTACACTGTATTATCTGTTTTTAATCCACCATTGTTTTTATAAAATCAATATTTTTATTATTTAAACCTTCTTGGTTCACTTTTGGTTTTATGTAAAATATCATTCCCTTTTCTATTTTAAAATCTCTTTAGTATTTTCCTTAAAACCCTACCAGAATGTTTTAATGCTAATTTTTTTAAATACTCTTATTAAATGTCGTCACTTATATTTGACATAAATTACCAAGATTTATGACTATTTTACCATATTACTGTCCATGTATTTTCTAATTCCTTTCTTTCATGGTCACTTTTATGATATGCCCATTTGTTATGCTTTATGACATGATTATGATATCCATTTCTTTCCACTGGTTCCCTTATGTTTATGACTATTTATGTATGATTTTTTATGTGGAAAGAATATCCATGAACATGTTAATATGGGTGCACCCAGATAGCGCTCCAATGCATTGGTTAAATTTTAGTCTCATGAGACGTTATGTGCAACAGTCTTGGCGGTTAGCCTTGACTCGTGCTACTATATGCAATGGTCTTGGTGGTTAACATTGACTTATGCTCCTCTATGTGAAAAGATCATTGAATCATGCTAAATTCATTATTTATACTGATTCCACATTACTATGAATTCATGTTTATATGATCCTATGTTTATGTGTTATGATTCCATGTGTTCCATGCCTTTTATTTTCATTATTCCATGCCTTCTAACCCATGTGTTAAAGTTTAATTACTATTATTTTTTCCCTTACTAGGATATTTAGCTCATCCCTCAGTTCATGTATTACCTAGGGTACCCTATGTAGATGTAAGGGCTCAAATGACGTTAGGAGATCTTTATGAAGATGAAATAAAGAAGTGTTTTATTTATTCCCACGTTTTCATTTTTATGTACCTAGTATTCAAAGACAATAGAATTCATGATCCTTGGGTTGTACTCTGATGTATAATTATGATTAAAACCATGTAATATTATGTGTAAAAGGTTTGGGTCGCTATAGTTGGTATCAAAGGATGGTCTAGTTATTTTTAGAGATTAGGAATATCAAACTTTAGTAAGAACCTTAAGGATGAGAATAAGTATAAGAAAACACCCCTAAATTTTGGTAAGTATAGAGTAAGTGTTTTATCAAGAAAATACATCCCTATCTAGATACAAATAGGTAGAGGTGGATCTAGAATAGATGTATCTAGGGGTAAAAAATGAAAACACCACTTTGAGCTAGACTCAAATGGGAACTGGTGCATGACAACAGGCCTTGCTGCACTCTTGGTTTGACACTCCCAAGGGATATTATTTGGTAAATTCACAATCTTGGTACAAACCATTATTAAGAGAATGAAAAAAATACCATACGAATATAAGTTAAGAAATAGATCAAAGATAACCTATAATGAAACATAGGGAATCACAAGTTATGACATACTTATCCTTTACAATTTTATCCTCTTATGTTCAAAGTTTCCTTTTTATTCTCAATAGCTAAGTATTCAAGACCTCTAATTGTATTATCTTTTTCTTAGTTAATGGAGGGAAATAGAATAAAATGTGCCAATAATCAATATGACAGGGAATGTAAAGATTTCCTTAATGACATGCTTGATATGATGGGTGTAACGAACCCGGCAGACCTAAAGCCCAACCAAACTCTGCCACGCCCGAGCCCAGCCCTCTGGTAGATAGAAGACCCCCACCTAGTGGGAAAATAACAGGCCCCCACCCCAGACTCGCCCAGATAACACGTGGCAGGAACTGTCCCCTGCCTGGCGAGGATTTAATACGCCTCCCCCGCAACTCGAACCCGTGACCACAGGCTTAAAGGCCAACCGGGAAGCATTACAAGTACCAATGGCTTAGTGGTACTCGTAACACTTCCTGGTTAGCCTTTAAGCCTGTGGTCATGGGTTCTAGTTGTGAGGGAGGTGTATTAAATCCTCGCCAGGCAGGGGACAGTTCCTGTGACATGTTATCTGGGCCAGTCTGAGGTGGGGGCCTGTTATCTTCCCGTGGGGTGGGGGTCTGCTATCTGCTAGAGGGCTGGGCTTGGGCATGGCTGAGTTTGGTTGGGATTTAGGCCTTCCTGGTTCATTACAATGGGAGAGGGTGCTCAAAACATCTTGAAAGTACTTGCTCAACTGGATCAAGTTATGAATAATAACTTGAATCTTGTGGAACACCCTCCTCCTCCAAGGAAAGATAAAGTTGCCATTGAATCCTTCATACGGAAAAGCCTCCCATGTTTAGTGGATCTTATGATCCCCTACTCATGGAATAGTGGATTAACTCCATTAAAAAGATATTATTTGTACTCTAGTGCTAGAAGAATATAAATTCATACTGGTAGTCTATCATTTTGATAGGGAAGCTGATCAGTGGTAGACACTGATCAAGAATACAAATCCATAGGTGGAAATTAATTCCATGGATTGGGAGGAATTCAAGAGAATGTTTTTCAATAATTATTTTCCCCAAACCATCCGTCTCAAGATAGAAAGATAGTTCTTTGGACTCAAGCAGAAGGAAGATGAGTAAATCAGGGCATATGAAGCAAACTTCACAAGGCTTTCATGGTACACCTATAGCTTTGTCATAAATACCAAAAGCAAGGTGGATCAATTCTTTAGTGGAATAAAGCTGAGTCTACAAAATGTTTTGGAAATTCAAGACTTTGACAGCTATGAGGAGATTTTTTATTGTTCCCTTAAGGTTGAAATGGAGATCAGAGACTCTCAGTGGTATCGTGGGCCCAGTGACAAGAAGAGGAAAATGGAATCTAATGTGGGCGGTTCCATAAATAAATTACATGATGGAAAAAATCCTGACCATCCCAAATATAATTTTTTTGGTAAGAATCATCTTGAGAACTATCTAAAGGGAACCAAGAATTGATTAAAATGTAGAAAGTTTGGACATTTAGCTAAAAAATGCTGATGGGATATGAATAATCCTACTAATGTGGAAGAAGAAAGGAATTTTCAAATTAATACTTAGCCTATAGTGTAGTGTTACAACTGCAAGGATCATGGGAATTATTCAAAAAATTGTCCTAAGTTGAGGGTTTTCAGAGGAAATCAACAACAACCTCCAAGGAAACAAGGAAGGGATTATGATATCACTACTACTGAGGTGGATCCGGAAAACAATGTGGTGATAGGTATGCTAGTTATTCATTCAAGAATTTTGAATTTACTATTTGATTTTAGTTCTACACATTCTTTCATATCTTTTAAGTTTAGTATAACTATTCAAGCACCACCTCAAAATTTGGAGGACAAGTTATCTATGAGAACAATGAATGGGGAAATTATTGTGTCCATGGTTTATAAATCCTCCCTAGTTAATGTTTGTGGACTGAACCTCCCAGAAAATCTCATCATACTTCCTTTAGTGGAGTTTAACGCTATCTTGCACATGGATTGGCTATCTTTATACAAATCCAACATCAACTTTTGAGAAAGGGATATCACTCTTCACATCGCAAATCATCCTCCAATTCTTTACAAGTTTAAGGAGGAAGATGAATCTCCTTTGGAATCATTGTCTCAAATGTGGATATTAATTCCTTATGAGAAATCATGTCTAGCTCAAATGATTAAGACAAAAGAGAGAATAATTCTTGAAGACATGCCCATCGCGAGGGATTAAATTGATGTATTCCCTAAAGAGTTGTCTGGTCTTCCTCCTAATCGAGAGATTGATTTCTCAATTGAACTTATTACTATATATCTACCTACATCAAAGAAACCTTATAGAATGGACACCGTAGAAATAGAAGAGATAAAGAAGCAGTTATAGGAGAATCTAGATAAGGGTTTTATACACCCGAGTGCTTCACCATGGGGTGAGATAGTCCTCTTCATCAGGAAGAAGGATGGATCAATCTTCCTCTACATTGATCATTGTGAGCTCAATAAAATCAAGATAAAGAACAAGTATCCCCTACCACAGATAGATGACTTGTTCGATCAGCTTCATGGGGCCAGTTATTTCTCTAAGGTGGACCTTCGGTCGGCATATCACTAATTAAAGGTGAGGAAGAAATATATTCCCAAGACTTCCTTTCAAACTAGGTATGGATATTGAGTTCATAGTGATTCCCTTTAGACTCACTAATTCTCCATCAATTTTCATGGATTTAATGAATATAGTATTTAGAGATTACCTTGACAAATTTGTGGTAGTCTTTATTGACAATATTCTGATATATTCCAAGAGTAAGGAGGAACATGAAGAGAATTTTAATACTATGTTAAAGACTTTGCAAAGGGAGAAGATGTTTGAAAAGTACAGCAAATATGAGTTCTGGATGGAGAAAGTATCATTCTTAGGGTATGTTATCACCATAAAAGGGACATCTGTGGACCCTTCCAAGACAAAGACAATTGAAGAGTGTCCTAGGCCAACATCTGTAATGGAGATCCAAAAATTTCTGGGTCTAGCTGGGTATTAACGATGATTTATGAAGAAATTTTCATGATTTTCAAACCCAATGATCAAGCTGACACGGAAGGGAGTGAAGTTTGTTTAGACTCAAGAATGTGAAGACTATTTTAAGGGGTTAAAAAAGAGGCTAATAACTGCACTAGTACTCACACTCCCAACAAGTGGAGAACTCTTTGTGGTGTATAGTGATGCTTCAAATAAGGGCTTAGGCTGTGTGTTTATGCAAAAATGATATATTTATAGCCTACGCCTCAAGGCAGCTGAAAATACATGAGCGAAACTATCCTACACATGATCTGGAGTTGGTGACTGTGATCTTTATGTTAAAATTATGGAGAAATTATATCTATGGGGAGAAGTGTGAGATATATACTGATCACAAGAGTCTCAAATATATATTCACACAAAAAGAGATTAATATATGCCAGTGAAGTTGGATAGATCTCATCAAGGATTATGACTGCTCAATCTACTACCATCATGGTAAGGAAAATAATGTGGTAGATTCTCTAAGTAGAAGGGATCCTGCATATTTATCAATGATGAGAATTGAAAAGGATCCTATCTTCTTAGATTTTCATAGGATGGACATGAGGATAATTAATGGAGGAACATCATCAATACTTTCTCAAATGATCACTCAACTATCCCTTATGGAGAAAATAAAGGATACTCAAAGAAAAGATGTGAAAATTCAGAAAAGGGTAGAAGCCATTAAAAATAGGAAATCCTTTAAGTTCATGATTGATGAGGAAAGAGTTTCAATATTTGGGTCATGATTATGTGTACCATCCGATCAAGAGATAAAGAAGGAGATTATTAATGATGCACATAGCTCGACCTTCTCTATCCAACTAGGGAGCACAAAGATGTACCGAGATCTCTGAGAGAACTTTTGGTGGGACAATATGAAGAAGGAGATTGATGAGTATACATCAAAGTTCCTGGTATGTCAAAAACTAAAGGCTTAAAGATAGAAGTATAAGGGGATGATGCAACCACTACCCATACCAACATGGAAGTGGTAGAACATCACCATAGACTTTGTCATTGGACTTCTAAGGACATCCAAAGAAAACAATGATATATGGGTCATTATGGATTGTCTTACAAAGATAGATAACTTTATCATGATTAGAGAGGACTTCTCATTGGATAAAATTGCATGGATATATATCAAATAAGTGGAAAGGCTGCATGCAGTACCACTGTCAATTGTATCTGATCGAGATCCAAGATTCACCTTGAAGTTCTAGAAAAGTCTCCAATATGCTCTAAGAACTAAATTGAACTTCAGTACAACCTATCATCCTCAAACTGATGGCCAATATGAGTGGACTATTCAGACATTAGAAGATATGTTGAGAGCATGTTCTATGTAATTCAAAGGAGTATGAGACCAACATCTTCCACTAGTTGAATTCTCCTACAAAAATAGTTTCCACTCGAGCATCTGAATGAAACCATATGAATCCCTTTATTGGAAAAGGTGTAGAACACTGGCGTGTTGGGATGAAGTCAGTGAGCGTAAGCAGCTGGGACCTAAAATGGTTAAAGAAATGGCAGAGAAGGTGAAAACCATTCAGTAGCACATCAAGACACCCCAAAGTCAACAAAAGAGTTATGCAGACAATCGTTGATGAGACCTTGAGTTCAAAGTTAAAGACATGGTATTTCTATGAATATCTCCATGGAAGAAGTTCACGAGGTTTGGGAAGAAAGGAAAGTTAATTCCCAAGTATATCATCCCCTTCAATATTTTTGATCATGTTGGGGCTGTGGCCTATCGACTAGCACTTCCACCTACCATTTTCAAAGTACACAGTGTCTTTCATGTATACCTATTAAGGAAGTACATACCAGACCCTTCACATGTACTCTATTTAGAGGTGGTACAGTTGGAGAATGATATTTCTTACGAGGAGCATCCAGTGAAGATCTTGGATCATAGATATAAAGTTCTATGTAACAAGACTACTCACCTGGTCAATGTACTGTGGTGGAACCATAAGTACGAAGAGGAAACATGAGAACTGGAGGAAGCAATGAAGGAAAAGTATCTGCACCCATTTATGGATCAGAATGCAAAACAAAATTTCAAGGGTGAAATTTCATGAGGGGGGACAATGCAACAACCCAATGTTTTATCAATAGAAATTCCCTTCTTATAATTATGTCATATAATCACATGAAATCAAAAAAAAAGAACTACTAAGAACTATGTGACCTTTAAACATAATATTGTCACTTCCGTGATTTTAATTTCGAAAATCTAATGTACACAGTTGAGATCAGTAAGATATTTTGAGTTAGATAAGGCAAACTTAATTTTTTGGTGAATAGTAACCTACCATTATGAATAGTAACTTACCCTTATAAATAGTAATATGACCCTTTTTAATAGTACATAATCAAAATGAATAGTAACCTCACCCTTGAATGTATAAATAAAATTTAGGCATCTTATAAGTGATAATATGAACATAGTAAAAGTATTAGTATTTTTATAAGTCATAAATACTTAATTATAATCAATTAATTAATTTAAAAGATAATTTATTTTCCTAAAATGTGTTAATAAATTAACAATTCAATGTCTTCTAGTTTTAATATAATTTTATAAGACCTTATGTAATTTCTGAAAGCATTATAAAATTAGTTATAGTTTTAAAATCTGTATTTTCAAGTAAATTATGATTTTAATTAAAAATTAAATTACTAATATTTAGAAAATTATTTTCATAAAATTCAGTTCATTTTTGGATTTTTCATATCAAAAAATGGTTAGGGTGATTTTTTGGGATTTTTCTGAAATACTTGAATTTTTGGAGAATAGTAAAATACGATAATTTATGATAAATACTAAATACATGAGTTATGATGTCATCAGCTGATGTATGGCTGATGTAAGGCCATTATCTCAAACTCACATGCCCTATTTACTATTTTTTTATGGAATCATCACTATTTCTGGTCTTGAGGGAAATTAATAAACTAAGGAATTAACTATTATGAAAACCCTCCTCTCCTCCATTATAAAAACCACCCACACTCCCTCATTCTATTCACTCCTATAAAGCCTGGAAAATTCCCTAAATTATGCCCAAATCTATCCCCATGATCCTCCCCCATTTTCATCATCTCTTTTCCTCCTCAAAATACCAAACTCTCTCCCCTTAAGAGGCTCTCAATGAAGATTAAATCAAGAGACAAATTCCTCATTTCTTTTCTTTCACTTTCTTTTCAAGTTCCTTTATTTTCTTTTCTATCCTTACCTATCCTTATCCAAATATTATAAAAATTCCAGTACCTTATATGTAATAGATTTTTTTTGTGATAATGGTATATGTTTTTATCTCCTCTCATTTACCCTTCTTTTATTTTAGTTGTAAAGACACCATCCGAGATGTGTTAATTTAGCACATTCAAGGATGATGGGATTTCGATTTCTATTACCATATTCAATTCGGGTCATAAAACCATTTTGATGGTTAAAACAGACCATAACATATTTATTATGTCTCATCTATGGTTTTGTAATATTTTTTTACACGTGGTTTTGATTTATAAAACAAAACGTGTTCATTGTGGTCAAAAATCGCCAATTAACCCAAAAAGTTATAACTAAAGTTTTACAAAATGATTAATCTTCACTCTAAGTAACCAAATTAAATTTATAACCTTGTAACCATATAGATGTTAAATAATAAAATATAACTCCAATACTGGGCAACCATTCCCATTTTACATGATTCTATGTTCATGAAAATAAGTAAACTGATCATAAAAACCAAGAAAATAAACGGATCCAAACAATGAAATTGAACCACTTAACCCATAAAAAAGGTCATGAATTAACTTAAAAATGTTATAATAAGTCATTTACACGTAAAATATGTTCTGTAATTATTAATTAATGAACCTAATTTTATTATTCAGATCTTTAATATCAAGTGGAGAACACTATCAGACTTAAGGTAAGAGATCCTTTTTATTTCAATTTTATTCAAGAATATCTTCTATGTTATGACCTTTTATATGTAATGACTAATGATGGGTATGATTTAGAACCACCCCCATACTTCCCTTATGATGTAAAAGTGACGATAAACCCATTTCTCTCTCATTAAGCTCTCTTAAGTACACCCAACACCATGCTGATATTTCATAAGAGATTCTACCCGAACCTCCTATACTCCTTCGGGTTTCTCTATCTTTATTTTTATCCAAAATAAGTTGTATTTTCCTTTTATGTAAAAATTATACATACTATTTATATGCTCTAAACTAATGTTTCAAGATCCATCCCTCATTCTATTTTAGGTATATACATGTTTTTAAATTATTTCTTACTCAATACCTTTCGATAAGAAAACCCGTTTTAGGGGAACCTTCCGAATTCCTACCCATCATCATGTACACTATATTATCTGTTTTTAATCCACCATTGTTTTTATAAAATATGTATTTTTATTATTAAAAAATTCTTGGTTTACTTCTGGTTTTATTTAAAATATTATTCCCTTTTCTATTTTAAAATGTCTAGTGTTTTCCTTAAAACCCTACTAGAATGTTTTAATGCTAAAATTTCTTAAATACTTTTCTTACATGTTGTCACTTCTGTTTGAAATCACTAACCATGATTTATGACTATTTTACCTTATGAATGTCCATGTATGTTCTAATTCTTCTCTTTTATGGGAATTTTTATGATACACCCTTTCGTTATGCTTTATGACATGATTATGATGTCCATTTCTTTCCATGGGTGCCCTTATGTTTATGATTGTTTATGTATGATTTTTTATGTGGAAATCATATCCATGAACATGTTAAGATGGTTTTGCCCATATAGAACTATAATGAATTTGTTAAAGTATAGTATCATGAGACGTTATGTGTAACGGTCTTGGCAGTTATCCTTGACTCGTGCTATTATATGCAACGGTCTTAGTGGTTAATGTTGACCTTTTCTCCTTTATGTGAAACGAGCATTGACTCATGCTAAAGTCATTATTTATGTTTCTTACACATTAATATGAATTCATGTTTATATGATCCCATGTTTATGTGTTATGATTCCATGTGTTCCATGCCTTTTGTTTTCATTATACCATGCCTTCTAACCCATGTGTTAAAGTTTAATTACTATGCTTTTTCCCTTACAGGGATATTTAGCACATCCCTTGGTTCATGTATTCCCCAAGGTACCCTATGTATATGTAAGGGCTCAAAGGAAGTTAGGAGCTCTTTTTGAAGATTAAATATAGAATTGTTTTATTTGGTCCCATGTTTTTAGTTTTATGTACCTAGTCTTTGAAGACACTAGACTTCACAATCCTTGGATTGGACTCTAATGTATAATTATTATTAAAATCATATAATATTATGTGTAAAAGGTTAGGGTCACTATATATGGACTGCCAAGATTTTCAATTGTGGTGGCTGGAACACTTGTGGTCTCTTGGTTTTACAGTGTGGTAGATCCATCCCTTTGTCATTTTTTGGGGTTAGATCAACTGCAAGAAAAGAAGTCATGGATGATCCATGCATTTACCAAAATTTGAGTGAGCTATGCAACAAACATTTTTTAAAGTGCAAGATTAAACTAAAAAAATGACAAAACAATTTAAAATCACAATTTCACCCTTTAAATTAATAATTTCAAATTAATGAATTCAATCAATTAAATCATAAAATTCTCATCCTTAAATGATCACACTCTAATCCAATTTTTCATTTCATGAACAAAATCACACGATTTAAAATTCAATTTAAAATTCAATTTGTATATTCTATTAAATTTAAAAAATGTTTGAAATAATTAAAGCTAAAAAATTAATACCTTTAAGAATGTAAGTTCCATAATGAATCAAAAAATCAATTAAAATTAAAATTTCAAAATTAATGCATGACTTCTCAGTTAATTCTAAAAATCAAGTATTCCATTAAAAATTAATATTAAATCTAATTTCCAATAAATTTAAAATTCTCAAAAATTAACCAAGATCACTATTTTACTTGGAAATTAGATAAAGTAAGGTGGAAGTTTTAATAAATATCAGTAATTGTTTTTTGAAAATTTGGGATCATATCACCCCCTCACAATTGAACTATTACACTTACAAATAATTTTATCATTGATTTTTTTTATTCAATTAGAAAAACAAAGAAATTCATCCTACCTAGATTTATATTTACCAACCAAAATTGAAATAGATCACAGTTTCATCCACTATTTAAGTCATCATGCCTATTATATTATTTCAATTCACTTCTCACTCTAATATAGTAAAAGTTCCAAGTCTAAGAGTGGATCAAATTATATTTGAGTGGAATAAAAGTTTTAATAATAATCACTTCCATTTATCTCTCTATTTTAAGTTTTCTTGAACCAGAGTTCAATTTTACACTTCTTTGTACAAATAAAATTATTTTTTTTACAATTAAGTTTTCCCCTTCATGGGTTAAATATCCCTCACACCTAAATGAATTAATTTTTGACATATAATCACTTTATTCTTTATTTTCCATCCATGAATGTGAGAGGCACTGTGCATAAGCACTTATTGAAATTTTAATATAGGACTACTCACACACTCAGTGCCATTGTCTTAGATATTCATTGTGGGATCCGAATTGCAAATTTTAATCCAAGTTCAAAGGAATTATATCAATTAAATTTTACTTGGATCTATAAGCTATTATTTTTCATAGAGGTCAATTTACCACATATTAAGTTCAAAATTACAGTGACTTAAAGTTAGAATTCTTGTTCCACAAAAATAGTTTCAGTCACACTCCCTTTCCTAGTTCTAAAATTAAATTTCTATGAAAGTAATGAAAAATTAAACTCAATAATCATCTAAGTTTTACACTGTCATACCCAATGAATTCTTCAACTCATCATGGTTTTTTCAAACTAAGTAGGTCATATTAAAGTTTGAATTTACTTTCTCACTATTTTTTAAATTTTTATTTATCCACACTTGAAATAGAGAAACCAACATAAATTATGTAAAGATTAGTAATTTTTATATTTATTTTATTTATTTATATTTGTTTTGTTTTTTGTCTCATTATATATATATATATATATTTAATGTAAAATAGGAAAATGATTTTTTCATACTAAACCTACTTTGTCCCTATCCCCCACACATGGTTCAAAAACACTTCCCATTGAATTTAAAATTGAATTTTTTTAAGAAAAACTATTAAAAATAAAGTAATAATCATGACCAATAAGAGGGAAAGAGACAACCTGATAGAGATCTATTTAGCAATAGTAGGGAGGAGTCTTGATTCCTCGTTAAGTTCTTTAAATAATTCCTCTTGGTACTTCTTCAATTATTATAAATTCACCTTGAATGGTTTCTTTGAACCTTATCCTTCAATCTCAATTTCACTAAAAGGAAATATATTAGTTACTGTGTACGACCTAGTCGACGTAGAGTGAAGCTTACCAGAGAAGATATTTATCCTTAAAGAAAATGAAAATACTTTGTCTTCAACTTTTAATTCTATTTTATGGATCAACATTTCATGAGAATATTTATTTTTCTCCTTGTATAGTAGTGAGTACTCATATGATTCCCTTATAAAATCCTCAAACTCAATATGCAGCTTCCTCTATTATCTATCCTCGCCAAACTCCAGGTTCACTCTTTTGATAGCCCAGTAGGCTTTGTGCTACCACTCAATGGGAAAGTGATAATGTTTACAAAAAAAAATTAGATAGGGTGACATAAATAATAGGGTTTTATAGGTGGTTCTGTATTCCTACAATGCATCTTCCAATTTCTTACTCTAGTCTCTATGGTTGGGATATACTATTTTCTACAAAATTATTTTCACTTTTCTATTGGAAATATCATATAGTCCATTTGTACATGAGTGGTAAGAAATATAAGTTTCATGGTGAACTCCATATTTATTCATGAGTAATTCCATATTCTTATTGCAGAAGTGGGTTCTTTAGTCACTGATTATAGCTTGAGGTATTCCAAACCTATAAAAAATATTTGATTTTAGAAACTCAATCATAGTTTTTGAATCATTATCTTGAGTAGATTTTGGTTCAATACCATTAGAAACATATTCTATTACTTATAGTATATAGGAAAATAAAAATGAAATTGGAAATGGGCTCATGAATTCTATTATACATACATCAAATATCTCACAGATAATCAATGGGTTTTAGGGAATCTCCTGTCTTTGGGAAACTCCACCATTAAATAAGAATTTAATAATTTTTTTAAAAAATAATGTGAATTTTTAAAAACTAAGGGCTAAAAAAATACTGGTTCCAAATTTTTTCTAACAGTTCTTTGAGGTCCAAAATGGCCGCCACATGCAAGTGTATGGAAAAACAAAAGTACATAGTTATTTTCCTCTTTAAGGATGCACATTATAATGACGTTTTCATTGAAAATTTACCATAAATAAGGATAATATTAGGCAAAATATTTTGATTCAAATTTCAATTTAGAAGTTTTATGTTTAGAAAAAAAGGATGTTGCCTTTGTTGTGATCAGAAAATTCACTATGTCAATATAACAAGGAATTTGGGTGAGTTTTTATAGCTGCTCACCATGGAATAAATAATCCATATTGGACTTGGAGATTAGTTCTAACTCATTAGTGTGTGTTATAAAACTCATGTGGGCTGCCACTATATTCTCATATCCCTTCTTGTCCTTAATATATAAGAAAAACTCTTATAGCAGCAACATCTATCTCACTAGTCTGGGATTTGCATTAGATTTCTTGACCAAATATCTGAATTATTTATGATTAGAATAAATAGTTACTTTACTCCCTAAAATATAAGAATGAAAATTTTCTAAAGTTAAAAAGATAGACAAAAATTCATTCTCTGTTGTTGTGTAGTTATTCTGGGTAGTGTCTAGGGTCTGTAAAGTATAGTATATCACCTATGAAAGTACATCAATCTTTTGGGAAAACATATCTACTACAACTCCATTTTAATAATCACATTTAATTTGAAAGGGGAAACTCTAGTTTGGTGGACATATAATGGGGGCAGTAGTCAAATATCCTTTCAATCATTCAAAATATATCCTGCATAAATCTTTAATAATGAAATCAGTATCGTTCTTGAGCATGTTAGTTAGGAAAAAAATAAAATTATCTAAATTATCTAATAAACATTCTATAAAATTCAACAAGTCTTAGAGATGATTTAATATGTCTCAAAATGGTGGGGTAAACCAATGTATAAATAATATCAACTTTAGATTTATCAACTCCAACTCCTTATTTATAACTTAAATATCCCAAAAAATTTCCTTTTTGTACCATAAATATGAACTTTTCAAAATTTAAAACCAAGTTTTTCACAATACATGTTTTAAAAACCTTTTCCAGACTCTCCAAGAAGCTTTGAAAACAAGTTCTATAAATAGTGAAGTCATCCATGAATACCATTTAGAAACTCTCAACCAGTTCTGAAAACATACTTACCGTACAATGCTAAAAGGTACCTTAGGAATTATAAAGATTGAAATGCATCCTTTGGTAGGTAAAAGTAACAAAGGGACATGTGTATGTGGTCTTGTCTTGGTCCTCATGAGCTATTGGAACCTAAAATTACCTAGAAAATACATCAAAAAATTAATAATTACCCTCCCTCACCAGTCTCTCCAACATTTCATCCACAAATGGTATGTAGAAGTTTCCTTTTTTGGTAACATGGTTCAATATCCTATAATCTATGAAGACTATCCAGCTATTCTGAATTTTCATGGGGACTAAATCATTATTCTAATTTTTTACAATTGTGTATCTAGTTTTCTTTAGGACAATTTTAATGGTACTCACCTATTGGTAACTCGAGTTGGGGTAGATTATTACATCTCCTAAAAGTCTTTATACCTATTTTTTTACTACTTCGAGAAGGGTTATGTTGGACCTACTTTGGGGATATCTCATTGGTTTAGATTTATCTTAATGTAAAATCCTATGAATACAAGTGGTAGGGATAATCCCTAGGATATACCCTAATGTACAATTCATTTCCCTAGCATTATGTTTTAAAATTTTAATCAATTGGTGTTCTTTTTTTAGGATTTAAATTATTTGAGATTATGACTAGAAGCTTCTCATTTTCCTTTAAGAAGGAACATTTTAAGATTGATGGAAGTAACTTAAGTTCTAGTTCAAGGGGTTTTTCAGAAATGATTTTAGTTGAGATTTCTCTATGTTGGTAACCTGCACATGTAATGCATAAATATTATTAATATATTTTAGTAATTCATCAAAATAAATTTCATCAATTTCTTCATTTTTTTAAACATTGGAAATTATCTCAAGATAAAGTTCATTTTAAAAAAATTATCAAGTTGTTTGGGTGTTTCAAAATATTCTCCTAGTTTTATTATATCATTTAATATTTAAATATCTCACTAGAAGAACAAGGTAGTTAAAAATATTTTAATGTGAAAATAGATTGCTCTTCATGTAGGTGTTTCATTGAGTCAAGGATGTTAAAATCCACTATTTTCTCACCAAAATTCATGGAAAGGGTCTCTCCATTGACATTTATTATGATTTTACTAGTCTTGTGAAATGGAATACATATAATTATGGGAGAGTGGTATTTACCTTTTCCTTATTCCATGTTGAGAATATAGAAGTTGACAGGGAATGGGTAACCTTGTACACTTACCAAGATATCTTCAAGAATACCTTTTGGGTAAGAAATGGCTCAATTGGTAAGTTGGAAAACAACTTGGGTAGGTTTAAGTTCATTCATTTTCAAATAATAATAAATGTAATAAGTTATTATATTTATTGATACTCCTAAATCACATAGTGCATTGGAAAAATTGAGTGATCCTATAGTTTAGGGGATCAAAAGATACCCAAATCTTGATATTTTTGGGGGGTTTGAGGAGTAACAAGGGAAGGAAAATTATTACTTAATCTCACCTCTTAATTTCCTAACAATATTCATCTCCCTATGTATATGTCTTTAATAAATTTTTCACACCTTAAGTTTGGTGGATTTCCTCCAACAAAGGGATATGAATCTCTACTTTCTTGAATATTTTAAAAATATTTTATTGTAGTGTGTCCTCATTGGTTTTCTTAGCTGTTTTCATCCTTATAGGGAAGGGTGGATGGGGTTAATTTCAATATTATATATCATATTTCTCTTTGTGTTTCTTTGATGGTGCCTTCATATATTCCTCCTCATGTTCTCTTTCCAAGGATTATTCACCAGGTAGATGTTGGTGTTCATTTACAGTTTTAATCTTAAGAAGTGTTCCTTCACTATTTTTCTACTCCTTTCCACTCCTTAATGTGAAAGTACTAAAATTTACTTTGGTTTTATGAATTAGTTGAGTATTAATATTATCTGATCATTGATTTACCATATTATTAAAGGTGGTCACGAGATGGACAAACTATCATTTTAATTCATGAAACTATAATAAATTAGTGGTGAGAGAGATTATTAACTATTTTGAGATTATATTACCTATATTTTCATGTCCTTCATTGAAGGTTCTTGAGATTATCCTTATTGGTAACTTTGGGGTGGTTATAAATTTTTTATCTAGAACATAGGGGCTTGTAAAGGCTTTTGAGAATCATGTTAGAATGTTTGCTGTAATGGTGGACTCTGTGGATGTTGGCTCTAGGTCCAAATTGATTAGTGTTAAAATAACTAAATCCTTGGTTTCCACTTGGTTGATTCTATAATTGACTTTAGAATATAGAATCACATCTTTTAGTCCTTTGAACCCAAGGGAATCCATCATTAAATGGCTCCTAATAATAGTAAATATGGATGACCCTTGGGAGTGTGGTGAGTGATGGAACCTAAACCTTTTTCACTGATAACTGTATCAAAATATAGGTTAGTTATTTAATTTTATTTTCTAGTAAAGGTTATTTGGAAATTTTTATCTCATATACTCCTCTAGTTTTAGTTCTTGTACCAAATTTTTGTGAATTTTGGGATATTATCTCAATCAATTCTCTATTTTCAACTGGTGACTTATCAATCAGCACACCTTCTGTATAAGCATCTAGTAGGATCTAATAATTGTTCATAAATACTTGGTAAAATAATACTAATATGTTAAGTTATTCATAGGGATGACATGGGTAGGATACAATCAGTTTCTTGTACCTTTCCCAAAACTCATAGAGAGTTTCTCTAGTTAATTTTTTGATTCCATATACATCGTTTATTAATTAAGAACTCCTTAAAATAAGGAATTATTTTTTAGTTAGGCCCTCAATAGTTCATACCATGAGGTATCTTCTCCACGTTATAGACTATAAAGGAACTCCTTGGCCTCCCCTTCAATAGAGAAGGATAATTCCTTCCTACTAATTTGAGCCTTAGTGACCCCTCTTATTCTGAATCCATTGAATACTTATTTAAATTATCTTATGTTCTTGTTGGGTATTCACCTTATAATACATGAGATTTAGAAAAAATAACAATCATTCTAGTTTTGAGTTCATAGTATTATTAATCATTCAATTATAATTGTTTGTTATTGATGTTGAAATTTGGTGCATACATTTCCCTCAAAGTCTTTTTCACTTGATCCATATTATCTTTCATTTTTTCACTACCTAAAGTAAATATTATGGAAGAAGAAAATATGGAAGGAAAGTTAATAAATGGAAAGGTAAAAAAATACCTTTCCTCTTGTTCTTTTATTTTAAGAGTTTGAAGTCCAGTGAGCACCGTTCTCTCAACCTTGAGATTAAAACCAATGAGGTTGGAAGTACTGGATATAGTCATTTGAAGCCATTTAAAAAAAATTAAAAACACTAACATTGGACTCCCTATAAATGATTCTAGGTTTGATGAATTATTTTTCACGGGTTATTCAACAAAATAATTTTAAACCTTAATAAAATGTAGTAGTAGTGAGACTCAGGTTTGTATTTGGGGAGTAAATTGCTATGGGTGTGTTAGAATTTTGTTTAGTGGGTTTATTTTTTGAAAATAGATCGATTCATTTAGTTGGATTGGTTTAAAATTAAATGTATAATAAGTATCCTAACCTCATATATCCCATAATCCACCCTATTAAATCATTATTCTAATTTTAATCTCACGTATTCTCTATAATAAAGTGAGATCTCACTTAATTACTCTCTATAATAATTTTTGTTTAAATAGGAGGGATGAAATAATCAATATAACCTTCAAGATACCCTAGCCTAGTAATAAGATATACTTGATTATCCTTAAGTCAACTCACTACTCATGATCACAAGAAATGGAGAAGACTTAATTATCCTGTGTGTGCGATCCAGTGATTAATAGAAGATTAATTGAAAATATAATAAATAAAAAATCTTTCATTACTTAAATATTTTGAATATATCCAAAGATTAAAATGAGATATTAAATAGTTAAAATTCAGAATTCATTAATAAAGGGTATATGATAATATCCTTATCTTAGTCACTAATGTCTTATTATACCATCACTGGAGTTATTACAACAATAAAATGAGAATAACAAGGAGAAAAATGTAGTAGTGGGTTAGGTTTGATGATCATGGAGGAAGGAGAGAGAGATCTATTTATTCGGGGAAAAATTTCTCTTTTATAGAGAGATTCTCCCCATTGTTTGATTCTCTATACCTAGACACATGATTAGAATGATAATTCCTTGAAAAACACCCAACATGTCTGGATAATTCCTAAAATTCTAAGTCCACTTGGGTTTCTTTAGATGGTTTCCACATACATGGTTCAACAGTCATGATTTTTCCAAATAAGGCACTCAAATATTTTCTGTTAAAACATTCTTCCCCCATGATCACAATCCATACATATTCATAAAGTATCAAAGAGAAATTCATTAATTCTTCACAACTTCACTGGATGTCACTTTCTTTTTCTTGGGGAGAAAGAGATGATGTTCATACTGGGACAAGGATTATAGTAAAAATTGGAATCGGAATGGGCCTAGAAATCACTAAAATTAGGCTTTCATGATATGATATGTGGACCTTCTTGGGCCTGGGCATGCCTAAGTGTGAAATATGGGCATGATTATGGTTTTTATTTTAGTTCTATCTTCCATTTCTTTAGGCTATGTTTCTCTATTTTATAATTTTATTCACCATGGGAATATTAAAATAAAATTATTTATAGATTTATCATTGGGTTTATAGATTTTTTATCTTTATAGTGAGTTTGGTTATTATTAATTTTATTTAAAATTCATTGGAGTTTCCATAAGATTCAACATGGTGGATTCTCCAGCAAGCTCGTTGAGTTTAGGTTTGCCATTCTCTCCATTGGTGTAGCTACTTATTCAGTGGAAGGATGAGCTTATCCAGTGTCATGAATCATATTAAACTAGTTTTCTATAGGTGTTATAGGTTTAGAAATTTGTTTAAGTAAATTTGGTTGGATTCTCCAGCAAGATTTGTGTTTCCTCCTTATAGAAATTGGCCCGAGCTTCTTTTATGGTGGACCACAGATCTCAGTGGCATGGATCTTCATGGGCAGTGTGAGATCTTGGGATCTCAACATATTTCACCATGGTTCTTAGTGTTCTCCTTGATCCTTGACTTGGGCTTCACTATTGTGGCTGTATTCTTCCTTGATGGTGGTTGTGTAACACCCTGAGTTTTTGTGAAATATTATTTTCAAATTAATTTAATATTTTTTATATTTTTCATTTCACGCAACATAGAATATAGTTTTTTTAATAACAAAAAACTAATTTTTGTTGGAATAAAATACATGAAATAATTATATTAGCTTTCACTACAAGTAACACTGACTTGGCTTGTGTTACATGCAATGCCGAGTTTCTACAAAACATTATTTTATTATTATAATTATTTAAATGTGATAGTTATAACATAACCATTAAGCACAGTAATATGAATAGTAATAAATAATTTTAAAATATTATTTATAATTATTCTATACAAATAAAACATATTTATAATGAAAATTATAATTTTTGGTAATGTCTTTATATGTTTAAAAATACTATTTTATCAAATGAACTACTTTTTATGTCCTTCTATAAACAACAATAAGATTAATTTTAGAAAATTTTAGAAATTTAATTTGATAAAATAAAATAAAAATTTCAATTCATAATGTTTTAATTATATTAGGGTGAATTTTTGATATTTTTCTGAGAAACTTCATTTTTGGATGAATAGTGAAAAATTCTGAATTTTAATTCAAAACTGCTTTTTCATCTAATTTATTTATATAGAAAAATTATATTTTAATTTAGTTTTAAAGTATAATTAGATCAAATATACACAAATTAATACAATTTATTTCATTGGAACCAATTTCACAATGAAATTGGATATAGAAACTTAGAAAACAATTGAACATATTTACTTTAAAAACGCGCAGTGTCATCCTGTTTGCGGGATTAATTTTAAATTAATTTCTGACACTTTTGTGTTTGGAATTTAAAAAAATGGATTAAATATTTTTAATAAAAATAATTTATAATTTATAATAAGTTCAAATTATTTTTTGACTAAAAATAACAGTGAAAGTGATTAAAATTAATTACAATGATTAAGTGGAAAATTTGCTTAGCAAAGGACTAAAATTAAACTTAAGACCCAAAAAATACTATAAACTTGTCAAAAATCCATTGGATGGCCATATTTAGAATCTATCCTCCATTTTATCAAATTTTGACCATTATTGGATCCACTTGATATGGGAAAAACATGGGTGAAATTCCTTTTCCAAAAATTTACAAGAGCGCCACTCCTCCTCCACTATAAAATCCCTTCTCTCATCCCACTTATTCACACCTATAAAATCACTTAGGTTAAGACAATATTTGAAAAATACACTTAAAATAATCCCTAACTTACTCCTTGAACCCTTATTTTGGGTATAAAGTCAATCAAGGAAGCCCTTTGGTGCAAACCAAAAGGAGTTACCCAAAGAAGAGGTAACATCCTTCCTCAAGCTCCTTTCTTTTATTTTATTTCTCCACCACCTCAATTATTCTAATTCTATGCACAAATAATAGCCACATTATCCTAAATATACTGATATATATTTATTTTAAGGGTTCTAAAATCACTTACACACACTTCTGTTTAATGGGTAACGAACTTACCGTTCTTGTGTACGGTGAACTACCACCTCACGAAACGATGTTATTCGTTTTAACTTTACCACCTATTATGGTTGGGAATTATGATGTAAAATATGTTTTTATATGATATATATGACATTTAGGATTTATTTATACTTATTTATTTATTATTTAATTCCTAGCTTCATGATTTATATTTTTTTAAATACGATAACTTTGATTGTGGAAGTGTGGACTACCGCCTCCTCATAGCGATTTTATTCATTCACATTTTACATAGAATTTGTTAAGGATAAGTTTAGTAAAATTATATGATATATATGAAATAATAATTATAACTTAATGATATTATATACAAATATACATATATTTCAATTACTTTCTTTCTTTTAATACACCTTAAAAATGGAAACAACGTTCATACGTAAGTATGACCTACCATCTCCATGAACGATGTATTCTATTTCACATATCTAGATTTTATAGTTTATTATAAATGTTTATATATTGAATATTTATGATATATAATTCATGTTTTACATTATTAAAATAAGTAAATCATGATTTAAGTCAGAGGATCAAGAATGACAAGTTAAAACACATGCGATAAACAAAACAGTTATTACCTGAAACATTACTTTAACATATAATTGTTAATAAATGGGTAATAAAAGGTTATATGAAAATATAATATGGTAGTATATATATGAATACATTTCTTTTATAAATTTATAATAAAATTATACTTATTATACAGGAGGCTTGTATGTGTATGACGAAAGTCAAGACACAAGTTAAGAGAATTTCGTCTCACTTTTTATTTTCGTGAGATACATTTCATATTCACCACTTTATTATTTTGTGTCATGTATATAATTCCTTATGAAATGTTATATCATAAATTTAATTTATTTAATTATACTAAAATATTTAATTTATTCTATTATTTCATGAGTATCATGATTCAAAAGTTACCCATGTAGTAATGGGTTTCTCGTCTCACTTTTATTTTACATGAGACACAAGCCATGTTAACCACCTATTTCTTATATGTGGTATGTATACTAACCATGGATATATTATACGATGATTATAATTATATTTAATGGTATTTAAATATCCATTTTACTATCTTCCTTTCATGGGGTTTATGTTTCAAAATTTACCATGTTGGTAAAGTAGTTTTGTCTCAATTTTCCTTCTTTGAGACACATTCCATGTATACACCTATATTTTTCCATGATGTGTATATACTTCATTTTAAATTTTATATAATTAATATACTTATTTTCATGATATTTTAAGCTTTATTTAATGTTATTATTTCCATTTTTTTATGATTTAAGGTTACCAAATTAGAAATGGTTTATAGCTACAATCTCACAGTTTATCGAGATTTTTTATGATTATGCTTCCATTGATGAAATATTATGATCCATTACCTAAGAAATCGCATGAGTTTTATTAACCTATATTTATTAATGTTATATCCAAGTAATGGTACCATTTTTTCCACTCTTTGGTACATAATATGATTAATAAATTATTTTTAAGAAAGTATGACTTTACTTTTATCTTCAGTCATAAATATATGTTACCTCAAAACCATGTTTTATAAAAGGTTTCAAAAAATATTATACTATTCTCCAATTTTATTTGAAAGAAAATTTTACCCATGTTTTACCTTTTAAATAAAAGTATTTTTAAAAAGTAATCTTCTTGTCATTTTTTGACTGAGACACTTTTCTTACGGTGTAAAAAGAATGATCAGCATGTACGGATTCACCCACCGTTATGACCATAATTCCCTTAAAGCTTCTTTCAAAAGATTTAAAAGTTATTTTTTAAGGAAAATGTTTTCCTAATATTCTAGAAATTCGTTGTTTTAAAGTTTTTTTCAAAGAAAAAGTTTTTTAAAATGTTTTAAAGCTTCTTTTATAAGTTTTTAAGGGAAAAGGTATTCAAAATTATTTCAAGAATTATTTTTATGTTTTCAAAGTAATTTCCATGTTTTTTTTCAAAATGTTTTATGTTTTAAAGAGAATTTATCAAAAAAGAAAGGATATTTTCCTCAAGAAATGTTTTTAAAATATATTTCAAACTTATTTTCCAACTAATATGACCTCCGTTAATGTTACTCATGAAATGATCCAAAGGTTCCATTAATATTATTTCTTGAATGGTTTATGTTTTGATGGAATGATTCCTATGACACCAATTTCTCTTCCATAATTTATATAATTTTTAAAAACACTTCTTTTCATGGGTTATTCTTTAATGAAATGATTAAAAACCTATCTATTTTCCATAGGTTATGATGTGATAAAATGTTAATGATACCCATTTATTTCAGGGTTTTGATTTGATGGTTATGAAACCCATTTATTTTATGGGTCATGATATGATGAAAGTTTTATTATCTTTTGGAACATATTTAAATGATTTTATTATGATATGGGTGGGACTTATATCTCTCTAAAATTCATTGGGTAATGATAGGTTGTATATGAGCTCAAAGGGTACATGAGTTGTAGCCTAAGCCTAAAAAGTAAGAAGGTACATGGGTTGTAGCCCAAGCTTGAAATTAATAAGACACATGGGTTATAGCCCAAGCCTGAAAGTAAGAAGGTACACATGTTATAGCCCAATCTTGAAAGTAAGAGGGAACACAGGTTGTAACCCAAGCTTGAAATTAAGAGGGTACATGAGTTGTATCTCAAGCCTGAAAACAATAAGGAATATGGGTTGTAGCCCAAGCCTGAAAATAAGAATGTACAAGGGTCGTATCCCAAGCCTAACATGTTATATAGGTCTTGGTAGGTTGCCTTGACATAATATTTTCTATTATGATGTGTATTACAAAAAGTTCACATATTATTCCTCAATTATGCTTTAATGGATTATGCCCTTGATTCAATTATGATTCATGTATTATGAACTACCAAAATTTATGCCATGATTCAATTTTTATGATCTTTTATATGGTGGGTTTGATCTTAAAATGTCATGATCATGGTCTCTTACCCTCATTTCCATGTTATGCTTATGTATTTCCTTTTTTACCCTTACTAAACATTCAATATCACCCCTTTCTTATGATTCCTTTCCCCAAGTTATGAAGTAAGGTTTTTAAGTAGGATTATTAAGGGGAAAGATCTTTTTGGGAAACATTGAAGATATTTCACTTAGTTAGAATATTTTTTTATAATATTCCAAAGGAACTAAACTAAAAAGTCTTTGGGCATCTTTTTTTAATGTGTTAAGTATTTCAAAAAAATGGTTTAATTTATATGTATAAAAAGAGAGGGTTGATATAGTTGGTATCATATAGAAGTTTTAGTTAACCTTTTGAAACTATGATTAGAAACTTTAGTGATATCGTTAGGAATATTTCTAAGGATATGTCTATCTAAGGATAAGTTTATGGTTATAAAAAAGTATATGAAAATATCATGGAATCTTGGTAAATGACAGAGCGAGCAGTTTCCTAGAAATTCATCCCTGTTTGGATACTACAAGTGGATGTGGCTCTAATATAGATGTACCTAGGAGTAACAACTCTGACATGGTGTATCATGCATGACTTGGCGTAACCTGGTACACAACAACTTACCTTTCTGTACACCTGGTTTTACACTCTTAGGGGATATGCTTTGGGAATTTAAAAGTTCTTCACGATCCATCATGAAGGATTTAAATAGAATCTGACCTTGAATAAACTAGAATAAACCTAATATGTCATATATTAAAGAAGTAGGTGTCCTTATTTAGACATCCTATGAGTAATTATTTTCTTGATTATGTGGTTTTCTACTATGATAATTGTTTCTTACCCTATGATTTCTAGTTTTAATCAATAGAGGGAACTAGATATACTTTTGTTAACATTGAATGTTTCAGATATGGAAAGTATGGACATGATGAAAGTAAATTGGAAATATCATAAAGATAATTAGGAAGGTCCGTGAGTATTGGATATACTTATTCAGATAAGGAGGCCCAAATGACATGTGAAAAGTATTAAATATTCTTCCAGTATTGTTTACATTAAATGTAAAAACCATGATTATATTGAGGTTGAGGAATCTTAAGAAATGATTCATATTACATATTCTAGGAAAAGGGGTATTAAGGAATGAGATGATGAAGCCCGAGTAATGGTTTAAGAATAAAGTGTTATGATTAAAGGGTATATGTTTTGGAATTCAAATATTATGAATCATAAAAAATATATAATAATTTTTAGTATAAGTTTTTTATTAAGATATGCTGAATGGTGCTGGTGAGGTAGGAGAGTGATTTTATGAAAAGGTGATATTTTTATTAAGGGAAGGTAACCCTTAATTTATTCCTAATATTGAGATAATAATGGTTGGATAAACATATGTTGTATATGAATAAGTAAATTAGACAAAATCGATTACCTTGGAACTATTTAAGGACCTTTTGACATGTGGTTTATGCTATCATTGATGAAGTTTACAACAAATTTGGATTTAATGAATAGATCCAATATAATTTGGAATGAGGAAACATGCATGTTTTCAGTAAGGATTTATGGTAATTTAGTTCATTACCATGTTTTAAGAGAATACTTTATAAAGGTATTGACATGTTTGGAATGTGACAACCAAGAGCTACTTTGTGATATATGGCTGATCAATGTTAAGCTAATTTCATGACCTTATTTTTAAAGTTTTGGATTTTACTCTTTATAAAGGGTTATATGGTTAACCATTTATGGAAATTTTAAGTTAAAATTTAGTTTAAGTTTGTGAGATTAAAGTAATATCTCAAAATATAAGGATTTATGCATATTGGATAACCTTCTCTAACAACTTTCTATTAATGGTAACTGAAGAGAGATGGGGTGAGTTATCATGGATCTCATGATCTTTTAGTGCTTTAGGAATGAAAAATTCACCTTCATTTTTAGAGAAATATGTGAAGTGGAAATTGGGCAAGATACGACCAAAGGGTGATATTTTACTTATGAAAGGAAATGAAATCAAGTAAGTATAACTTCTCATGAAAATTCTTTAACATAAGGGAATGGATCTTGAAACCTAAAAGGTTATCCTAGTACCTTCATTTATGATAAATCAAATGGATCCTTAGATAATAATTGATTTATGTATTTGGAATTGTTAACTTTATCCTTACAATTCTCTCTATCACTCTCCATCAGAACTTGATAGTTATATTTCTCTTATATGTCCATGTTCTCACTTCCCACCTATGTTCTCCTATGCGGGAATCTAGTTATGAGTTACTTTGGGTAACTATTATGGATTCAACCTTCCATTTTTAAAGGAATTTTTTGTATTAATTTTTATGACATGGGTTCTATTAAAGGAACATAAAAGTATTAAACCATTTATAACCCAGATGAATTTCTAGGGAGAAATTCAATTTAAGGGGGGTAGAATATAACACCCTGAGTTTTTGTGAAATATTTTTTTTCAAATTAATTCAATCATTTTGATATTTTTCATTTCATGCAACACTGAATATAGTTTTTTAATATTAAATCACTACATTTTTTTGTGTATAATACATTCAAGACTTATATTAGTTTTTTCTACATGCAACATTGTCTTGGATTACATTACACGCAATACCGAGTTTCTACTAAACATCATTTTATTGTTATAATTATTTAAAAAAGTTAGTTATAATTTAGTAGTTAAATATAGTAATATGAATAGTAATAAATAATTGTAAAATATTATTTATAATGGTTTTATATAAATAAAACATATTGATAATGAAAATTATAATTTTTTGTAAAGTCTTTATGTGTTTAAAAATACCATTTTCTCAAATGAACTGCTTTTTAAGTCCTTTTGTGAACAAAAATAAGATTAATTTTAGAAACTTTTAAAAATTTAATTTTATAAAATAAACTTTATTTTTGAATTCATAATTTTGAAATTATCTTAGGGTGAATTTTTGATATTTTTCTAAGAAACTTCATTTTTGGATGAATAGTGAAAATACTGAATTTTAATTCAAAACTGTTTTTTTCATCTAATTTATTTATATAGTTAAATTATATTTTAATTTTGTTTTAAAGTATAATGAGATAAAATATAAATTAATTAATCCAATTTAGTTCATTGTATACAATTTCACAATGAAATTGGATATAGAAACTTAGCAAACTTTTAAACATTTTTACATTAAAAACCCACAGTGTCGTCCTGTCTGCGAGATTAATTTTAAATTAATTTATGCCACTTATGTGTTTGAAATTTGGAAAAATGTATTATATATTTGGAATAATAATAATATATAATTTCTAGTAAGGTAAAATTATTTTTTTACCAAAATTATTAGTGAAAATGATTAAAATTAATTATAACAATTAAGTGAAAAATTAGCTTAATAAAGGACTAAACCTTAAGCATAAGACCCAAAACAACTTATAAACTTGTAAAAAATCCATTTTATTGAAATATTATGACACTATTCTCAATTTTATCTAATTTTTACCATCATTTTGTCCAATTTACATATGAAAAAGATGGGTGTAATTCCTTTTCCAAAAATTTACAAGAGTGCCACTCCTCCACTATAAAGGCCCCCTCTCCTCCTACTTATTCACACCTATAAAACCACATTGGTTCAGAAAATATCTACCTAATAAAATCACCAAAATACCTCCCTTTATCTTTGAATCCTCATTTTGGACATAAATATAATAAAGGAATCCCTTTGGTGAAAACCAAAATGAGTTACCCAAAGAAGAGGTAACATCCTTCCCCATGCTTCTTTCTTTTATTTTCTTTCTCCACCACCTCTAAATTATTATTATTCAATGAAAAAATAATATATTAAATATAATAATTATACTGAGATATTTTTATGTTAAGTTTTCAATATTCACTTACACAAACTTCCATCTAATGGGTAATGAACTTACCGTTCTTGAGTTTGATGAATTACCGCCTCACGAAATGATGTTTTTCGTTTTACCTTTACCACCTCTTATGGTTGGGTATTATGATGTATAATATGATTTTATATTATATATATGATATTTATTATGTATTTATACTTATTTATTTATTATTTAAATCCTACCTTCATGCTTTCTATTTTGTGTAAATATGATAACTTTGTTTGCAGAAGCGTGGACTACAGCCTCTTCAAAACAACGTGATTCATTATCACTTTACATGGAATGTATTAAGGATGAGTTTAGTAAAATTTTATGATATGTATGAAATAATAATTATAATATAATGATATTATATACATATATACATATATATATATATATATATATTCCATTTACTTTATTTATCTCAATACTCCCTGAAAATGGAAACAACGTTCATGCGTACGTACGACCTATCGTCTCCATGAACGGTGTATTCCATTTCATATATCTATCTTTGATTGTTTATTATAAATGTTTATATAATGAATATATATTATATATAATTATTTTTTCACATTCTATAAATAATTAAATCATTATTTAATTTATAGGATCAAGAATGACAAGACAAAACACGTACGATAAACAAAACAGTTATTACCCAAAACGTTACTTTAACATAGAGTTGTTAATAAAAAGGTAATAGAAGGTCATAAGAAAATATTATATGGTATTATATATATTAATATGGTTATGTGATAAATTTATAATAAACTTATACTTATTATACATGAGGCTTGTACGTGTACGATGAAATTCAAGATATAAGGTAAGAGAATTTCGTCTCACTTTTTATTTTTGTGAGATACATTCCATATTAACCACTAGATTATTTTGTGTGGTGTATATACTAACTTATGAAATTTTATATCATTAATTTAATTTATTTAATAATAATAAAATCTCTAATTGATGCAATTCATTCATGGGGATCATGATTCAAAAGTCACCCATGTAGTAAGGGTTTTCTAGTCTCACTTATTTTCTGTGTGACACAAGCCATGTTCACCACCTATTTCTTATATGTGGTGTGTATAATACCCATGGATGCATTATATGGTTCTTATAATTATATTTATGTGTATTTACATATCTATTTTATGATCTTCCTTTTATGGGATTTATGTTTCAAAAGTTACCAAATCAGTAAAGTAATTTTGTCTCAATTTTCCTTCTTTGGGACACATGCCATGTTATGCACCTATATTTTTCCATGAGATGTATATACTGCCTTTAAAATGTTATATCATTAATCTAATTATTTTCATGATATTTTAATATGTATGTAATGTTATTATTTTCATTATGTTATGATTCAAAGTTATCAAATTGGAAATGGTTTATGGCTAAAATCTCACCATTTATCAAGATTGTTTATGATTATTCTCCCATTGATGAAATATTATGATCCATAACTCAATAAATCTCACGAGGTTTGTTACCCTATATTTATTCATTTCATATAAAAGTAATGGTAACATTTTTTCCACTCTTTGGTACATAATATTATCAAGAAACTGTTTTTAAGAAAGTATGACTTTAGCTCTCTCTTCAGTCAGAAATCTGTGTTCCTTCAAAAGCATGTTTTATAAAAGGTTTCATAACAATATTATCCTATTATTATATGATATTTTAAATAAATTTTTACCCATGTTTTACCATTTAAAAAAGGGTTTTTAAAAATAAATCTTCTTTTTGTTTTCCGATTGAGGCACTTTTTAAACTTTTTATGGTGCAAAAGGAATATTCACCATGTTTGGATTCATCCACTTTAATGACAATCATTACCTTGAAGCTTATTTTACAATATTAAAAAGTTATTTTTAAGGAAATATTTTTCCTAATATTATGGAAATTCATTGGTTTAAATAAATTTTTTTAAAAAATGTTTTCAAGCTACTTTTATAAGTTTTCAAGAAAAAATGTTTTCAAAATAATTTCAAGAATTATTTATAAGTTTTAAAAGTAATTTCTATGAAAATGGTTTTCAAAAGGTTTTATGTTTTATAGAGACTTTTTCAAATAATAAAGGTTATTTTCCTTAATAAATGTTTTTAAAAGATATTTCAAAATTATTTTCTATCTAAGATGACATTCATTGAGGTTACTCATGAAATGATCCAAAGGTTCCACACATATTATTTCTTGAATGGTTTATTTTTTGATGGAATAATACTTATGACACTCGTTTCTCTTCCAAGGGTTATATGATTTTGAAACCCACTTCATTTCACGAGTTATAATTTAATGAAATGATTAGAAAACCTATCTATATTACATAGTTTATGATGTGATGAAATGTTAATGATACCCATTTCATTTCATGGGTTATTATTTGATGTTTATAAAACCCATCTATTTTACGGGTCATGATATGATGAATGTTTTATTATCTTGTGCCACATATATAAAATATTTTATTATGATATGGTTGGGACCTATATCTCCCCCCAAGGTATTGGGTAATGATAGGTTGTATATGAGGTCAAAGGTTACACAGGTTGTTTCCCAAGCCAGAAATTAAGAAGGTACATGGGTTGTGGCCTAAGCTTGAAAGTAAGAGGGTACACGAGTTGTATCCCAAGCTCGAAAGTAAGAAGGCACATGGGTTATATCCTAATCCTGAAAGTAATAGGAAACATGGGTGGTATCCCAAGCCTAAAATTAAGAGGGGACACAGGTTGTAGCCCAAGCCCGAAGACAAGAAGGTACACAAGTTGTAGCCTAATCCAAAAAATAAGTAGGTACATGGGTTATTGTACAATCCCAAAAACAATAAGGCACATGGGTTGTAGCCAAAGCCAAAAAATATGCAGGTACACGGGTCGTAGACTAGGCAAAACATGTTATATAGGTCTTGGTAGGTAGCCTTAACATAAGATTTTATATGATTATGTGTATTCCAAAAATTACATGTCTTATTCCTTAGTTATTATTTCATAGATTATAGTATTGATTCACTTATTATTCATGTATTATGAACTACCAAACTTTATGCCATGATTCATGTTTATGATCTTTGATATGAAGTTTTTGATCTTAGAATGTTATACTCAGGTTCTCGTACCCTTATGTCCATGTTATGATCACATATTTCCTTTATTTATCCTTATTGAGAATTCAAGATCACCCCTTTCTTATGAATAATTTACCTTGGTTATGAAGAAATGTTTTTAAGTATAATTAATAAGGGGGAAGATCTTTGTGTGAAACATTGAGAATATTTCACTGAGTTAGAAGATTTTTGTTCCAAGCTTCCAAAGGCACTAAACTAACAAGATCATTGGTCGTATGTTTTTGTAATGTATTAAGTATTATAAAAAAATATGTAATGTATATGTATGAAAAGTGATGGTCTCTATAGGTTGGATTCTTCTAGATTGAACATCACAACTCAGTTTTCAACTTCCATGGACCTTATCTACCATGGAGGTTACTGGTTCAATTTCTAGAATTCAGATGAGGTACGAATTCAAATCTGGTATAGATGTGTGGATTATATTCTCCTTGTTGGAACAAAACTGGTGAATATTGACTTCACGGTTGTCAGATACAACTCGTATTCAACTAGAAATGGCCGCTATAGCTAAAATTTCTTCAATCATGGTTTTATCTTTGTCATCTGGTAGGACTTGGTAGATCTTCTCATATTATGAAGCACTATAGTCTTATATGTATTCTTATAAGTGTGACACCAAAAGTTTCGTTGGATCCCATAGGTAGAGAGAATAATGTATTCAAACTTGGTTAGTATATTCTAGTGATGTGTGATTCATATTTTTCTTCTAGTTTTTGTCTTGTAGGTTTGATGATTGTCAGGAGAGAAGAGGTCAGTGTTGATGAATGGTTCAGTTTCATCCCCTTTGAGAGCTTCAGTTTCAAATCTTTATTAGTGAAAGAGAGTGATGCGGTCAATTGGGATGATCGACTGTGAGAAGAGGTTTGGTTGGTTGTGTTCTATTTTTTTGTGTGTTTGTGGAATCACAAAGCCTTTTCCGACTTTTAGTCATTTTCCGATTATTTTTCACATATAGGGAATAATCACTTCTTTTTTCTATTTAGGCTCACTATGACTTTTTCATTTTTATGGTTGCGGTCGATCTATTTTTGTCCTATGATCAATGAAAAATTTTAAAAATATTTTTCTTATAGGAACTCTTTATAGGTACAATCGATCCATCGGTTTTACAAAACATTATCCATTGTATATTGAAAATTACTTCATACAATCATGCTAAAATAAGAATAATTTCTTCTAGACTTCCAAACTTTTTGGTTGTGGTGGTTGGAACACTTGCGGTCACTTAGTTTTTTAATGTTCTAGATCCGTCCTTTTATCATTTTTTTGGTGATTGGATCAACAACCAGAGGATAAGTCTTGATTGATCCATGCCTTTTCCAAAATTTGAGCAACCTTCAAAACACACATTTTTATTAGAACAAGATTAAATTCAAAAATGATAAAATAATTTAAAAACATAATTTCACCATTTAAAAGAATAATTTAAAATTCAGTCAATTAATCAATTACATAATAAAATTTTCACCATTAAATGTTCACACTATTATTCAATTTTTCATTTCATGAATAAAATCACACAATTTAAATCTAAAATTAAAATTTTAGATTCCTTTTATTTTTAATTTTTTTTAAAGAATTAAGGGTAAAAAATTAATCTATTTAATAATTTCAATTCCAAAATAAATCAAAAATAAAAAACAATTAAAATTAAAATTTAAAAATTAATATATGGCCTCTTATTTTATTCCAAAAATTAAATATTCCATTAAAATCAATATTAAATCTGATTTCTAATAAAGTTGAAATTCTCAAAAAGTAACTAAGATCACTATTTTACCCTAGAATTAGACGAAGGGTATTTTTTTAATGAATACCAGACAAAAAATTGAAAATTTTGAATCAAATCACCCCCATACTTGGACTATTACAATCCTAGACAATTTTATCATTGAATTTTATTTATTCAAAAATAAAAATAAAAATAAAGAAATTAATTATTACCATCTATAATTGGAATAGATCACATATTCATCCAATGTTTAAGTTTTCATACCTATTCTATGATTTCAATTCACTTCTCACTTAAATCCATTCAAACTTCCAAGTAAAGGAGTGGATAAAATTATATTTGAATGGAATCAAAGTTTTAATAAGAAGAAACTCTATTTATATATCTCTCCCAAGTTTTCTCAATCCAGAGTTAAATTTTCCACTTTATTGATAAAACTCAAATTATTTTTTTATAAGTCAATTTTCCCCGTCATTGGTTCAATATTCCCCTCACCTAAATGAATTCATTTTTTTATATATGAGCACTTTATTCATTTTTTTAGTTCTATGTGTGTTTGAGGTACCATGAAAAAACACTTATAAAATTTGTACAGAGGTATACTCACACACCCAATGTCATTTTTTCAGATATTAATTGTAGGATCACAATTTAACATTTTAATAGAGGTTTAAATGACTTATATCAATTAAATTGTAGTTGGATCCCTGAGGCTTTATTTTAAACAGAGGTCAAGTTATGTTAGATTCATTCCAAAATTCTAGTGACATCAAGTTATAATTATGATTCCATAAAAATATTTTCACTCACACTGACTTTCCTAGTTTTAAAATCATATTTTCATGAAAATAGTGGCAAATTTTACTCAGAAATCATCTAAGTTTTACACTATGAACTAATAAATTTATCAACTCAGCATGATATTTTTAAACTGAGAAAGGCAAATTAAAGTTAAATTTCCATTTCTCTATCTATTTTTAAATTTTTTATTTATTTATAATCAAAATACAAAAATATAAAGAAGCTATGTACATATTAAATGTTTTCTTATTTTTTGGTTTTTGTGTTTTTATATGTATATTTTAATATAAAATATATATTTTTTAATCCTAAAACTAATTTGTCACTATCCCCCATAATTGGTTCAAACATACTTCCAATTGAATTTCAGCTTTCATTTTTTAAGAAATTTTTTTCAAAATAAAGTAAGTAGCTATACTAATTATAGGGAAAGAGATAACCTAAGAGTGTTGTATTTAAGAACAGTAGGGAGGAGTCTTGACTTGTACATAATTTCTTTCCAGAAGTTATCCTAGCACTTATTCAATTTTTTTCCATTCACCTTGAATGGATACTTTGAAAATTATCATTCAATCTCAATAACAAAAAAAGGATATATTAGTTACTGTGTATAGACCAGTCCAATTAGAACAAAGCTTATGAGGTAATAGCTTCATCCTTGAAGAAAGTAGAAACACTTTATCTCCAATTTGGAATTATCTTTTTTAGATCAATTTTTCATATGAAGATTTAGTTTTCTCCTTGTATAATAGTTAGTACTCATACACTTCCCTCATTAACTCCTCAATATCCATAATCTATAACTTCCTCTTTTTTACGACCTTTACAAACTCCAATTTCACTCTTTTGACAACCTATTAGGCTTTTTGATACTTATCAACATAAATGTAAAAATGTTTATCATAAATAATTCTATAGGGTGAAATACCTAATGGGGTTTTATTGGGAGTTTTGTATGTACAAAGTGATTTTTATAATTTCTTACTCTAGTCTCTGTGGTTGGGCTACTCTATTTTATCCAAAATTCTTTTGACTTCTCTATTGGACACCTCAACTATTCCATTTGTATGTAGGTGGTAGTTAGTATAATTTTAACGGTGAAATCTATGTTTCTTCATGATTAATTCCATGTTCATATTGTAAAAGTGGGTTCCTTGGTCATTGATTATAGCTCAAGGTATTCTAAAACTACAAAAAATGTTTGATTTTAGAAACTCAATCACACTTTTTGAATCATCATTTTGAGTAAGTTTTACTTTAATACCCTTAGAGACATAGTTTAATACTAATAGGATGTAGGAAAATCCAAATGACACAGGAAATGGGCCCATGAAGTCTATTCCCCATACATTAAATATCTCAGAGAAAATAATTTTTTTTAAGGGAATCTCATGTATTTTGAAAATTCCACTAGTAAACTAGAATTTGGGATATTTTTTTTAAAAAATAATGTGAATTTTTAAAAATTAAAGACCAAAAAAATCCAGCTTTCCAAATTTTTGCATCATTTATTTGAGGTCCAAAATTGCCTCCACATGCAAGTGCATGGAGAAAAGAAAGCACACAGTTCATTTCCTCTTCCATGATGAACCTTATAATGACTTTTTTGTTTTAAATTTTCCATAAATAAGGATCATTCTAGACATAATATTTTTTTAATATTTCAATTTAACATTTTGATATTTAGAAAATAAAAAGTGTACCTTTGCTATGACTATAAAATTCACCATGTCAATATACCGAGGCTCTTGAATGAGATTTTAAAACTAATCATCATGGAATGAATCAACCAGATTAGTCTTGAGGACTGGTTATACCTTGACAATTTAAGGTATTTGAATCATGTGGTTTTCTCCTATATTCTCACAAACCTTCTTTTCCTTAATCTTCAAGTAAATCTCTTATAGAAAAAACATCCATCTCACTAGTATGGGACATGCATAAGCTTTCTTGATCTAATATCTCAATACTGTATGATCAGAATAAATAGTTACTTTACTCCCTAATAGATAATAATGAAAGTTTTCTAAAGCTATAAAAATAGAAAAAACTCCTTCTTTATTATTGTGTAGTTAATTCAGGAAGTGTCTAGTTTTTGTGAAGTGTAAGCTATAACTTATGGAATTCCATCAATATTTTGGGAAAGCATTACTCTATAGATCTATCTGAATCATAAAAAATAATTTCAAATGGTTAAATCTATATTTTTGGAAAAAATAATGGGGGTAGTGGTCAAACATTCTATCAATATGTCAAAATCTATCCTGTATGAATATTCAAAAACAAAATTAGTACCCTTATTGAGTAGGTTAGTTAGGGTAAAATAAACTTTTCTAAAGTACCTAATAAACATTCTATAAAATCCAATGTGGCCTATAAATTATCTAACATGTCTCACAGTGTTGGGGCATGAAAATATGGAAATAAAATCAACTTTACATTAAAAAACGTTAATTCCATGTTTAGAAATTATATGGAAAAAGATTTTTTCTACCATAAAATGGAACTTTTAAATATTTAAAACCAATTTTTTCTTAATACATGTTTTTAAAACCATTTACATACTATCTAGGAATATTTTAAAACAAGTTCCATACATAGTGAAGTCATCAAAGAATACCTCTAAAAAACTCTAAATCAGTTCTAAGTAGATACTTACCGTATAATGATGAAAGGTACCTAGGTAATTATAAAGACCAAAATCCATCATTGGGTAGGAAAATGTACCAATGGGACATGTGAATATGGTATTTTATTAGTCCCCCAAATCTATTAGAACCTAAAAATTCCCAAAAAACCCATGAAGGAACCAATAATGACCCTTACCAGCTAGTCTCTCCAACATTTGTCCACAAAGGGAATGGGGTTGTGGTATTTTATAGTCACATGGTTTAATATCCTATAATCTATACAGACACTCTAACCATTCTGAAATCTCATGGTAACTAACTCATTATTCTCATTTTTCACAATTGTGTATATAATTTTCTTTGGGAAAATTTGTATGGGAGGGAACCATTGGGATTATGATATGGGGTAGATTATTCCATCTCTTAAAATTATTTCTACATATTTTTTAGTACTTCTATAAGGATTGTTTTGATCCTCCTTTAGGATTGTCTCACTGGTTTGGATTCATCTTCAAGTAAAATCCTATGCATTCTAGTTTTGGGGATAATCCTTGGGATATCCCCTAATTTCCAACCTATTCTCTAGAATTATATTTTAAATTTTTTAGTAACTGTTATTCTTAGCTCAACTCTAAATTATTCATGATTATGACTTGTAGTTTCTCATTTTCCTTTAAGAAGGAATATTTTGAGTTTTATGAAAATAAATTATGTTCTAGTTTATGGGGGTTTTCCAATGATTATTTTAGTTGAGAGTTCTCTATGTTGTAAACCTATACATGTAAGGAAAAAATATTAATAGTATATTTGAGTAATTCATCAAAATAACTTTCATCAATTTATTCAAATTTCTCAACACTCGAAACTATCTCCAAATTAATTACATTTAAAAAAAGATTCATCAAGAAGGTTGGGTGTTTCTAAATATTATTTTAATTTGATTATATCATTTAATATTTCAATATCCTCCCTAAAATAACTAGGTAGTTCAAAATTTTTTAATATAAATATTGATTACCCTTAATGTGGGTGTTTCATTGAGTCAAGGATGTTGAAATCCACTGTTTCCTCACCAAAAGTCATGGAAAGGATGCCTTCACAGACATCTATTATGATTTTAGAGGCCTTGATAAATATATTATCCATAATGATGGGAGAGTGGTCTTTACCTTTTCATTCTTCCATGTTGAGAATATAGAAGTCGATAGGGAAAGGGCAACCTTGTACACTTATTGAGACATCTTCAAGAAAACATACTGGGTAGGAAGTGGATTGATTGGAAATTTTCACAACCACTCAGGTAGGTTAAATTTATCCCATATAAAAATAAGAATAAATATAATAAGGTATTACATTTATTAATGCTCATAAATCACATAGCTATTTGGAAAAAGAGAGTGATATTATGGTACATGTAATAGAAAATATAATTGGATCTTTAAATTTATAGGGGATTTTAGGAGTAATAATATAAAAAACATTCTTACTTAAAATTAACTCTTTATTCCATCACAATATCCTTCTCCTTGTGAACATGTATTCAATAATTTTTATATACCTCAATATTTGGTGGATGACATCTAGAAAAGGGATATTGATCTATACTTTCTTGAATATTATACAAAATATCTTATTATAGTCCATCCTCATTGGTTTTCTTGGGTGTTTTCATCCTTGTAGGAAGGGTGGATGGGGTTGATATTGATATTTCATCTTACCTTTAACTTTTTCTTTATTTGATGGGGCCTTTATAGATTCCTCCTTAGATTCTATTTCCTAGGAAGATTGACCAGTTATATATTGCTTTTTAATTCCAGATTTGATCTCTTGGGGTATTCCTTCACTATTTTTTAGCTTATTTCCACTCATTAATGTGATATCACTAAAATTTACTTTGTGTTTAGGAATTGGTTGAGCAGGAAGCTTACTCGAGCCTTGATTTACTAGATTATTGAGGGTAGTCATAAGCTTTATAAACTATCATTTCAATTCCATGAACTTTGATCAATGAGTAATGAGAGTGGTTTGTTTACTATTTTGATATTTTATTACCTATATGAGAATGTCCTAAATTGAAGGTTCTTTAGATTTTATTTTTTGGTAACTTGTGTATGTTTTGAAACTTTTTATCTGAAATAGAGGGGGTTGGAAAGGCTATTATGAATCTTATTGGAATGCTTACTAGAATTGTGGCCTCTATGAATATTGGATATCATATCTAAATTTATTAGTGGAAAAATCTCTAAAATCATTGGTTTTCACTTGGTTGATTTTGGAATTACCTCTGGAACATGGGATTACATCTTTCAGTCCCTTGAACTTGAGGGTATCCATCAATGAAATGCTCCTGGGAATGGAAAAGCTGGTAGATCCTTAAGGTGTGGTGGGTGATGAATCCTACACCTTATTCACAATTATCTATCACACAAGAGTGGTTAGTTCATCAATTTTATTTTCCAGTAAAGGTGAGTTGGAAATTTTAAATCCATGTACTTCTCTAGTTGTAGTTATTGTACCAAACTATTGGGAATTTTGGGATATTATCTCAATAAATTCGCTAACTTCAACTGGTGACTTATCAATCAATGATCTACCCAAAGAAGCATCTTGTAGGTTCTAATTAGTGTCCATAAATCCTTGGTAAAAAAATACCAAGAAGTGATGTTCTACATAGGGATGGTGCGGGTATGATACAATCAATTTCTTAAACCTTTCCCAAAAATCATAGTGAGTTTCTCTAGTTGATTTTTTGATTCCATAGATCTCCTTTATTAGTTGATAAATCGAATCAAAGAATAATTTCTAGAGTAAGTCCCTATATAGTTTGTACTATGAGGTAACTTCTCCAGATTTCTAGTTATAAAGACACTCCTTGGATGCCCCTTTAAGAGAAAAGGTGAAAGCCTTCTTGCTGATTTAAGCCTTGGTGAATACTATTATTCTAAATCCATTACATACTTCTTTAAATGATCTTAAATTTCTATTAGATTCTTCACTTAATAATACATGAAATTTAGGTAGAATACCTATCATTTCAGTTTTGAGTTCATAGTCTTGTGATCGTTCAATTGTAATTTTATATTATTGATGTTGAAATAAGGTGCATGTATTTCCCTCAAAGTCCCATTCTCATGGTCCAGACTATATTACATTTTTTACTACCTAATGCAACTCTTTTATTATAAGAAACTGATGTAGGATAGTTTGTTAATGGAATAGTGAAAAAATCTCTTTCCTCTTATTCTATTATTTTACGATTTTGAAGTCTAGACATCACAGTTATCTCCACCTTAGGATAAAAACTAATGAGGTTGGAAGAATTAGATCTAATCATTTGAAATCATTTAAAAAAACAGTTACATTGGCATCCTTGATAATGACACTAGTTTTGATGAACATCCAATCACAGGGCATTTAGTGAAACAATTTTTAACTCAAATAAAATATAGTAGTAGTGGGACTTGCATTTTTCTACATAGAGTATAGTGCTATGGGTGTATTCTACTTTTTTTGCTGGGTTTGATTTTTTAGAAAAGGGTCATGAATTTAGCTTGATTGGTTTAAAATTCAATTTTGAATAAGTTCACTAACATTTGATATCCCCTTATCTACCCTGTTAAATCATCATTCCAATTTTAATCTCCTATTTTCCCTCTAATCAAGTGATATGTCACTTGATTACACTCTCCTATAATTTTCAGTTACACAGGAGTGATGTATTATTCACTACAACCTCCAATATCCCCAAGAATAGTAATTATAGATCTCTAATTAATCTTAAGTGAAATCACTAATCACGATCACAAGAAACAGAGAAGACCTAAGTAGCCTATGTGTGCAATCCAGTGATGAAGAGAATATTAATTCAAAATCCAAGAAATAATAAATCTTTAATTACTTTAACCATTTGAATAGATCAATAGATTAAAACAATATATTAAATAGTTAAAATAAATAAATCATTAATATAGGGGATGGGGGGTGTCCTTGGTTCATCCACTAATGGATTAATGTACTATCACTAGAGTTTTTACTATAAAAAAAAGTAAAAACAAGAAGAAAAATACAGCAACATTTCTGGTTTGATGATCAAAGAGGGTAGAGAGGGATCTCCCATTATTTAATGAACATTTACTCTTTTATAGAGATACTATCCCTATTGTTTGATCCTCCATGCTTACCCATGTGAATAAAAAAATATTCCCTTACAACACACCCAAAATGTTCAGATCATTCCTAAGATTCTAATCCCACTTGGGTTTCTTTACATGGTCACAACATACATGGTTTGATGGTCAAGATTTTTCAAAATTTGGTACTTGAATATTTTATGCTAAAACATTATTCCCCCATGATCAGACTCTATAAATATTCATAAATGATCTAAGATAAATGATTTGCTGCTCCAAAACTTCACCAGATGTCACCCTCTTTTTCTTGGGGGGTAAAGAGATGATTTTTTGTGCTGGGACAAGGATTATAGTAAGAAGTGGAATCAAAATGGTCCAATAAGTACCTGAATTTGGGCTTTCACAATCTCATATATGGTCTTGGTCTTGCCTATGTGTAAAATTTGGGTCTGAAACTAGTTTGGATTTTAATGTCATCTTTTATTTATTCAGGCTTCATTTCTCTATTTTATAATTTTCTTCATCATGTTAATCCACAACTCAAATTATTTCATGATTTATCATTGGGTTTATATATATTTTATCATTCTAACAAGATTGTTCATTCTTAATCCATTTTGACATTCATTAGAGGTTTCACAAGATTCAATATGGTGGATTCTAAAGAAACCTTTTTGAGTTTAGGATCATCATCCTCTCTAGTAGTGTGACTATTTCTTCAGCATGAGGATGAGATTCTCCAATAGTGTGGCTTGATTTCAAAAAACTTTCCATAGAAAGTGCGGGTTCCAAAATTTCTTCAAGAGCCTTTAGTTGGATTCCTTAGTAAGACTTGAGTTTCCTATTTATGGAAATCATCCCGACCATCTTCTCCAGTAGACCATGGATCTTGGAAACATGAATCTTCAAGGGAGGTACAAGTATTTGGGATCTCAATATCTTTAACCATGGTGCTCAATGGTATCCTTCATCCTCAAATCAAGCTTCACCTCTATAGTCGTATTCTACCTTGACAGTGGTCATAATCATCCATATTTGGTAGTTCATATTAGTTTTCAACTTCCTCTGCACTCATCTTCCCCGGAGGTGACATGTTTGATTTTCAACATTCAACCGATGCACGAATTTAGATCTGGTATAGGCACACAAATCATATTATCCTTGGTGGAACAAGACCTGAGAATCTTGAATTTATGGTGGTTAGATGATACTTTCCTTCAACTAGGAATGGCCATGAAAACTAATTTTTTTTAATCATGGTTTAAGATTCACTAGATGGTGGGACATGGTATATCTTCTTGGATTTGGGATTACTTGCAGTTTTGAAGGTGCAACATCGAAAGTTTATTTGGCTCCCACATGCAATGAGCATCAGGTGTTCAAACTCAGTTAGTATATTCAGGTGATATGGGATTCAACCTTTTCTTCTATTTATCAGCTTATGGGTTTAGTGTTTTTTAGTAGAGAATAGGTCAACATCAATAACTGGTTCAATTTTATACCCTTTGAGAGCTTTAGTTTCTAATATTTATCAGTGCAAGAGGGTGGCATGATCGATCAAGATGATCAATAATGAGAATAGGTGCAGTATCTTATGTTCTATTTGTGTGTGTGTGGGTATGTAGCAGTTCCCTGACTTTGAAAACTTTTAGTCATTTTTCCATGGTTAATGTGACATACAAGGTGCAGTTTATTATTTTTTCTATAAAGAAGCCCCATTCCTTTTTTATTTTTGTGTTTTCGGTTGATCTATTATTTTCCAATAGTCGATGACCACCTTTTACAATTATTTATCTCATATCCACTATTCACAGGTGTGGTCGATCCAACAATTTTCAAAAAAATTATCCACAGTATCTCAGAAATCACTTCATGTGGTCGATCCAAAATAGGCACGATCATTTATGGACTACCAAAATTTTCAATTTTGGTTGCTAGAACACGAGCATTCTCTTGGTTTTGCAGCATGAAAAATTCACCCCTTTTTCATTTTTTAGTGGTTGGATTGACCACAAGAAGACAAGTCACAAAAAATCCATGCATTTTACAAAACTTGAGTGACCTAAAGAACACAAATTTTTTAGTACATGATAAAATTAAAAAATTGTAAAATAATTTAAAATCAAAATTTCACCTTTTAAAAATAATTTCAAATTCATTCAATAAATAAATTTAATCATCAAATTTTCATCATTAAATGTTTACACTCAAATCCAATTTTTTATTTCAAAAACAAAATCACACAATTTCAATTTCAATTTCAAAGAAAATTTGTATATTACATTTAATTTCAAATATGTTTTAAAGAATTAAATCTAAAAAGTTAATCCATTTATAAATGTTTGTTCTAAAATGTATCAAACAATAAATTAAAATTAAAATTTCAATATTAATGTATTTATTCTCAGTTAGTTCAAACAATTAAGCATTCCATTAAAAATAAATATTAAATCCAATTTCTAAAAAAGTTTAAATTCTCAAAAAGTCACCAACATCACTATTTTACCTGGGATTTAGATAAAGTAAGGTAGTATTTTCAATGAATATTAGTAAAAAATTTTGAAAATTTGGGATCAAATCAATACATATACATTTCATATCTTGATTTCCTATGTTTTTATAGGATCACATGCCTTAAGGATGATAAATTGATTCAAAAGTTTCATCATTTGACTCAAGTATTTTGATTTTATGATTTACTTGACCCATCCCCATTTACTTTTTTTGGGATCCAATTATTATGATGTTACTCCATGTTAGTTTCATAAATTTTGAATGATTGATAATTAAATCTGTATAGAATTTAGAAAATGGATGATAACCTTGAGACATGAAATTTTATCATTCACTAAGTAAAAAAAGGAAGGAAGGATCATCAAAAGGCCTATTATATCTTGCTAATTATAACCAAAATTAAAATGAGAATACAATTAAAGGTTCATTACAATATGTGTTATATCAAATATTGAAGAAATATCATTGATCAATTCAAGTCATAAATAGATCAATGAATTTTTTCTATCTTTTTACTGTCTGCCTCCTCCTCTAGCAATAGTTTTTTGGCTCCAACTGCATCACCATCTCCTTCCTTTTCAACCACTTTATTTGGAATATGGTGTTCCTTTTTAGCTAGTTATTGGTAGAGTCATATTTCTATAGATATACATCCATTGAATAACTATAGGTGATCATATTCAAACCTTACCCATTAAGATTATTTTTGAAGAACCATTTCGCTAAGCACCATGGGAAGAGCTACAAATTCAGTTCTCAAGAGGTCCAGTCAAAGATTATTTTATTTCTCTTATTTATTGACTATTTTCTTCCCGGTGACATGGATTTCATGATTTTCAAGCTCTATGTAACCCTATGTGATAAAGATGTAATGTATTTCATGAAACTTGTTCTGTAACTCTTCAACAGTGGTTTCAAAAAATTTCCTCCAAATATATTTTCACACCATTTGTCTCATATTTAATTTAAGTCAAAGGGAACCTGGATCTAAATAAAATCCCATTCGAGAGGCTAAGACATAATCTAGTACTTACCCACTCAAATTGACTATGAAATAAAATTCCTCATTACTCTCTAATTCCTTTGATGGATGGGATAGTTACCTTTCCCAGGTGACACTCCACAACTACTGGTGGTATTAATATGACTGATCATAGAAAATATATATTTAGGACCCTAGAACACCCTGAGAGGGGAGGTGTGAATCAGGGTGTCGGTTTTTTCTTTTAAAGTGATAGATCTTGTTCCCACATTGGTAAGAAATTTTTAAACCCTTCTGATGGAATTGTAAAGTAATCAAACATTCTCATTTAGAGAGATAACACACCTATTTTACATGGTTCACCACTAAGGTCTAGTCTAAGGAGCATACACTGAAAATGTGTCAATCATACCTAACTCCACTAATCTTAACTATTTGTGGAATACATAAGTTCAGACATAGTCGCTTTATTCCAGGAACACTGCCTTTACAATATTTTAGGGAAAGCACACTACCTCTCTCAGAACACTTCCATCAACTACCCCTATCCTACTACCTTGGGTGAAGTATTGCTCAGTTTAACAATGTGAATTCTGATTTAGTAGATTTAAATTTAAATATTTTTCCCATACTAGCATGATAATATTCTTTCACTATAATCCCAATTTGATTCACTTGAATTCATTGTTCGCTTAAACCAAATGTTCAACTACTACTATTCTTGAATCACCTTTGAAAATCTCACAACCTTCATGAATAAAACTTCCTTACCAGAATAATAAGTCATCATGGAATAAACAATCATCATGAAAATCATTTTTGTTTCAAAGAAATACCAACCTTTGTGAAACCACACACTTTCACAAAGCTCCCAACCTTTACAAAGCTCACAAACTTTGTGGAACAAACTGGATTTGCGAAGCTTACTACCTTTATGGAACAAACTACCTCCAAGAAATAATAAGTCTTCGTGAAACTCCCAGTATTTATGGAACTACCATAACTCAAAAGCATTAGCATCAGTTAATTCTTAATCAGCCTTTTCACGATGCTTAAGCTCATATAGAATTCTAGATTCACAAAGCTCTTAACCTTATCAAAATCAGAGTAATTCACCCTTTTATCCAATTATCTTCACATAAAATGAAGTGGGGGTAGCCGACTATTTATAGGATCATACATTCATGAAGATTATAATCTCCTAACATATTTTTATTGAACCTACAGATTCATGTTCATGAAGATCTAGTGAAATTTAATCCATTCTTGAACATTCTTTTAGTTGCGTAGATTTACCATCAAACCATCACACATTCACAAATCTTCTCACAGTTTCAAAGATTTACTGTCATCTCATCATGTTTTCCATGATGCTCCACATATTAATGAATCTCAACCTTTATGAAACCTAGTATTTATGAAACTCATGCCTTTACGATATTTGATAGGAGTCAATCCATAAAAACCAATTTTCATGAATCTTGTTTGTGATTCTCTATACCTTATCAAAACTTTCTCTTTCCTCCTGATTTTGAGCCTAAAAATTTGGAAAAAATTAAGAAATGAAACCACCTTCAACAATATAGACATCCTATACTGTAATATCACTTTCCTTTCAAACTCCCTGATCAACACTGTGTGGATTAACCATTAACACAAACTAGACTCTGTTTAAAACTTCCACCTATGGTAGTCCATGGTTCCAAAAATCTCCCCCTTTAGGTTTTTTGGAAATATATTAGATTAACTAATTAAAGAACCAACCACTATCAAAAAAATAAATGGAAATAAACAACTTATACAACACTCTAAGTCTATGTGATAAAAGATCAGTGTAGAAAAAAAGAGGGGAAACATGAATGAGGTTCTCATGAGTTGGAATTCTTAAAGATGTAAAAGCTAAGCTCTAAGAAATATCAACTATTTTCTGATAACACCAAATTATCATCATGTCATAGAATTATTGCATGCTATTTCCTTATAGCACCTAATTCTCATCATGCTACAAAATCATTTCATGGATTACTAAAAACTAACGAACAAATATTTATAGCATTTAATTTGAACATACCGTTATAAAATTGAATTTTTCTATTCTTCACATTTGAAAATAAACCCAAATAAACTATATTTGCATTTTTAGAACTCAAAATAGACTCCCCTTGAATCATATATTCCCCATAAACCTACATCACTTCTTAAAATAGATTGAAATAGTTAACACAAATGAGGAGAGGGGAGAAAACGTAACATCCTCATGTATTGGGAGGTGGAAGAACATTAAGGTCAAAATGATGTTTCTCGAACACATGTTCCACCAATGTCTTAGTCTGAATTTCATCCACTCAGTCATCAGTTCCAAAAAAATCCATTTTAATCACATATTATTCAATTTTTTCCTTGATGAAGTGATATCTAATCTCAATATGTTTTGTACAAGAGTGTTGAATTGGATTCTTCATAAGATCGATCACACACTTATAGTGATAGTGAATCACAATATACTATTTAAAATCATCACCAATATCAATCAGTTGTTTCTTAATCCATAATAACTGAGTGCAAGCCTTGGTAGAAGAGATATACTCTGCTTCATCCATACCAAGAGAAGTGATTTCCTATTTCTTGATCAACCATCCCGTACATTTTTTTTTCTAATTTAAAATGAACCACCACTATTGTAATTTCTATCCACTATGTCTACATCCCATTTAGAATCATAAAATTATGATAATTCATTATCTATTTCTACTGCAAAGTATAAGACAAAAATGAGCTTGCCTTGAATATGCCTCCCAATTCATTTAACCACTACCAAATTATCTTCCTTTGGATTACTTTGAAATTGAGTTACTGAGAATGTTTCAAATACGATATCTAGACATGTTTCATTAAAGTATAATAAGGTTCTAATGATTCTCCATTATAGGATGGGATTCACAGATGTTCCATCGTCATTCCTTCCTCAATTCTAGTATCTAAATCTATCCCTTTCCCACTAAAAATGATACCTAATGAGATGATAACACATATACCTATCTTTAATTGTCATTAAATTTAATTATAGGATGAATATAATAAATGTGATATGAAAATTTCAAGGACAATCAACTAGAAAATCCTTTTAAAATGACATGATCTTTCAAAAAGTTCAATAATAATCAAATTTTATAACAATTTAAATAACGATTCTGGCAGTATTTTCATCATTTTTCATTTGTCTCCCCCTCAAGGTAAACACCTATCAGTATATCCATAATGGTGGATCACATCAAAAATGGATTTCAATAAATTTCAGTATGGAGAATACAATAGAATGGATCTTCCACTTGTGACTATTCACATTGGAAAATTTTCACAACTTCACCAAGGATAATCTTCTTGAACACTTGTTCTCCAAAATACCATAAATAAGGTCAAGACAAGATGATACCTTATTTATCCTATTTTTCAAAAATAGGAAAATATTTATCTTCATAAAAAATTATCCTCCATCATATTTATATTTGAATACCAAATTGAGGAATCATTCAAATCTGGTAACTTCTTTAGCTTGGCTATCAAGAATTGATAGTCCTCACTACTTATCATGTTTCCCCCATGAGAACTTGAATCACATTCAATTAACCTCATTATAAGAATAAATAAAATACACAAATAATAAGGGAATAAGGTGGATCCTACTTTCTTTATCAATATAAACAACACAGTTGAGATGATCTTGTAAACCAAGTTGCTCTATTTTCTCTATTTTTCATGTTTTTACATCTGAACATCTATTCTATTTTTTTTAGCATGGATCTATTCACATAATCTTTTCCTTCATATGGATAATTTTTCTTCTTAACATACTTTATGTATTATACATTCTAACTCCTATTAATAACTGCTTCTTTTTCTGGTAGTAAGGTTAAACAACCTTTTTAAATGTGACCAAATTTCTTACATCTATCACACAGAACTTCTTTGACATAAAAGATGTCTTTTTTTCAAACACTCATGAACTTTTTATTCATTAGGTGGAATATTTTCTTTTCCTTTTCACCATCTTTAGTCTATAAATCTTTATGTTTCTTTATTCTTTCCAAATATTTAAGCCAAATAACTAACATGTCATTAAGAACTATTGAAAAAGTTTAGATATTCCACATGGGTTCTTATGAGTGTTATCCCTATTATTATTTCTTTTGGATATACTACCATTCAAATTATTGGATTTAGAATCTAGGGTCTTCTTAGATTCCTTTTTTGATACCTTCTTGGGAGAATTTGTGTTCACACTATTCTTCCCATTTATTCCCAATGTAGCTTCTTCTTACTTAGCTAGATTTTTTTGTTTTATTTTCTTATCAACATTGAATTCATGTTGAGATAAGCATGTACCAACCTTGTGATCACTTCCATTTCATAAATCACATATGTTATCAAGCTTCCCAAATATTTTTTTTTCATTATACATATTCTTTGGGACCTATGGACATTTTTTCTTATTCTATAGATTAATACCCCTTGATATAGGATTCCTTTGTGTTTTTTAATTTAGATGATTATACCAATATTCTAATGAAGAATGCAAAAATATATTTCATCACCAACATTGACAAAAAAAATTGATCTCCTTATATCTTTTGTATAAGGTTGTTTGATTTTATTCATAACTTTTTGGACTCTTTGTGGGAAACCAGATTGTATACTCTTTTTTCTATCCACCATGGTAATGGTCATAGGTTTATTATCACCTTTATTCATCCACACTTGTTATGTATTTGTATTACAACCTACACTCTTCATGATAATAGGTTTAGGAGAATTAATACAAGTTAAAATGGATGGTACCAATTTATTCTTAGCCTATTGAGATATATCATAAAAATATGTCATGATCTTATTATCACATGTAGGAGGTCATTCGACTTTAGAATCCTCCAGTGAATTTCGAGTAGCTGCAACAACTGTTTCCTTCTTTTGTGAAGTCTCAATATATTTCTTCTCAATATTGGACAACTGAGCTTCTAAATCTAGACATTTCATATTTAAGATGATTTTATGATCTTCAATCATAATCATCTTTTCCTCACATGCATTTTTCATTCTAACAAATTCTTCTTCATGAAACATAACTTTATTCTAAATCAATGAGTCAAGTTCCTTGAAATTATTGGATATTTATTCCAATTGTAAACACTTTACATTAGTTCTATTTTTCAATTTCACTTCAAGAGAATGGATCTTTTATTAATGTTTTTTTAATCCCTATTTCTCTTTAATTTCTTTGAGGTATTTTGAGGAACTTATTTCAAGTTCCCTATTTGTTTCTTAAAAGGTTCCAACCTGTATGGGATCTTTAAATAGCCAAGAATTTTTCCTTGCAATCTCTTTTCCAAAGCATTGGCTTCTCCTTCCATCTAGGTGATCTCTACCTACATAAATTTAAAAACCCCACAAATAAGGGGGGCTATTTCTTTGGGAATATCATGTAAAAAATATTTTAATCTATTAACTGAAAATTATTTATAAGTTGTAGATTGATCATCATCACCACTTGTGCTAGAATCCTTATTTTTAGGACAACTTTCAATGGTTATAACACATACCTCTTGATAAATTGAATATTTTTATTTACATGAGTTAGAAATTTTGTCCTTATATTTGGTGGATACATGATCTACCTTCTCTTTAATTTACAAGCATGATATATCATCATTTTCAAAAAGTCTTGGAGAACCAAATACTACCTCTTCTTTAGATAAGAGGTACTTATTTAAAATTATATTCTCTTTCTTTTTCATGTCCATCATAGTATTTGTGGACATAGAATTATTCTCAGAGATAATTGAATATTCATCAAAACTACACTTTATTATTTAATCAGGAAAGAAATTCAAATCTTCAAAAGAGAATATCTTTACTATAGAGAATCCAACATAGGTGGACCTTGAATCTGATACCACTTGTAGGAATATGGAACATCGTGAGAGGGGAGGGGTGAATCATGATGTCAAATTTTTAATTGATGAATCTTGTTACCATGTAGGTAGAAACTTGTTAAACCTATCTGATGGAATTGTGTAGTAATCAAAAATTCACATATAGAGAGATAACACAACAATTTTACTTGGTTTACCACTAAGGTATAATCCAAAGAGCATGCACTAAAAGTGTGTCGATCATACCTAAGTTTTCTAATCTTCACTATTTATGGGATAAAAAAGTTTACACACAGTCACTCTATACTAAGAACACTGCCTTTATAAGATTTTAGGGAAATCACATTGCCTCCCTTGAAACAATTTCATAGACTCCCCCTAGCCCACTGCTTTGAGTGAAGTCTTACTCAATTTAATGACTTGAATATTTCTTCTGTAGATTGGTATTTACATCTTTGTCACTGACTAACATGAGACTCTGCTTCCACCATAGTACTGAGTTGATTCACATGAAAGCACTATTCTCTTAAACCAAATTTTCAATCACTACTATTTGTGAAGCACCTTCATGAAGCTCACAACCTTCATGAATAAAACTTCCTTCGTGGAATACTAAGTCATAGTAGAATAACCAATCATCACAAAAATATTTTTTTTGTTTCCAAGAAATACCTACCTTCATGAAACCACACAATTTTATAAATCTATCCACATTTTCGAAGCTCACATCCATTGCAGAACAATCTACCTTTGCAAAGCTCACTACCTTCATGGAACAGACTACCTTCATGAAACAGTAAGTCTCAATGAAACTCCCATAACTAAAAATCATTTGAATTAGTTAAGACTTAACCAGTCTTTTCATGATTCTCAATATCAAAAATAATTATGGATTTTTGAAGGTCCAATCATTTTCAAAATCAGAGAAATGTACACTTTTATACAATTCTCTTTGTATAAGATGAAGTGGGGAATCCACCTATTTACAGTTTCAAACTTTCAAAAATATTCAAATCTCCCAACATATTTTTTCATAAACTTAAAAATTCATATTTTCGAAGGTCCTCCATTCACGAATCTCTAGTGATATTTAATCCATTCATGAACATTCTCATAGTCGTATAGTTTTACCATCATGCCATCGCGTATTCATGAATATTATCAGAGTCACAAAGATTTACCATCATATCATCACACTATTCATGATTATTATTCATGATGCACCATATATTCATGAATTTAAACATTTATGAAACCCATTCTTCATGATACTCATGCCTTTACCATATTTGAGATGAATCAATCTAGATAAACCAATTTTCATGAATATTGTTCATGATCATCTGTACCTTCAAGAAAATTTCTCATTTATCTTGATTTATAAGCCTAATTTTTTTAAAATAATAAGAAATGATTCTACATTCAACATTGTATCCATATCGTACTATAAGACCACTTTCCATGCAAACTCCCTGATCTACCCAGTGTGGATTGATGGAAAACACAAACTATTCTAGTTTCATACTATGAAATTCCTTAGTTCCAACAATATGAACCATTAAAAAAGTGTTATAGTCACATATATATATTTTTGGTGTTTATATCTACTTCCACAAGCTTCAATACCTCTCATTACTAGTGATTCTCTAGGTTGTTTGATCAGAATACCTTTTTTCACTACCGAAACCTCTCTAATTGACTCATAAGTTTGTGCGAGGGAGATGATAACCCTTGTTACCACTATATTATTGGATATATTGATTCCTATATCTTATCTAGGTGGGACTTCTTATGCATACTTAGATAATTCCCTTGGAAATCCTGAAAAGTCTATAAATCCGACCCAAGGCCCCAATACATGAATCACATGGAAATTAACTGGTAAAGAAATGAGTACTTGAACCTCTCACTTGAGTATTAATTTAAAATGTTTTATATGGACATATCTATACATACATAGAACCATAGTTAATATTTCATATGGATAAGTGATAAAAAAACATTGATAGTATGACTTAAAATTTTCATGGTTTTCGTTGTAGCCACTAAACTCTTATAGAAAATTTTAATGATCTTGGTGGGTCATCCCCATGACATCTATCATGCCTTATTCCAAATCCACAAGCCTTTTAATTACCTTAGGAATTATTATTTGAGATGGTAATAATCATTAATAAATTTTAGTATATGTGCTTAAATATATAATGAAGATGCCATTTTCTTGATTCCTAGAGGTATTAAGTGGGTTAACTCATAATTTACCATTTACTGTAACCTGTGGCCCCAAAATAAAACCAAAAACTACTTCTACCAGAGCCTCCTTCTTAATGTCTTGGACTCTAGCTCAAAAAATCTATACCTCACCAGTGATGGTGAAACAATTAGTCATGGGAATTTGGGTCTCTATTCTTATAGTTGAGGCTCCCACCACTACCCCATGTGAAGAAATGATATATTAGCACTTTTATTCCTCCTTTACCTCTCCACTGGATGCATAATTCACTTTAGTTAGAAGGAAAATAGCATTTCAATATCCCAAAAATAAACATAGTAAAGTACCTAACTGTGGATGGGGACATAGTTTAATAGAGAAATGTTCATTAAATAATGGAACCTATTCAGCTACCTCATTATCAATGATTTCCTCATATGATTCTCTTTTTGAGAAGTAAGGCTCTACAATTAAATGGATGCAATATATGTATCTAGATGAGAAAATATATAATGACCTAGAATTTTTATAAATAGATATAACATCTTAATAGATGAATATTTATTAAATAACATGATGATCCATGCCAAAATTGTATAGGTCTAGTGCCTTTGTAAATTTGGATATATAAACAATTGGTACATAAAAAATCTATATTATCTCCCACTAAGTTAGGCATAACTAGAACCCTTCTTAGATACATCATAATTAGTACCTTTATTCATAACACATGGAAAGAAAATATAAGAAAGTGTTAGCCCAGATGCTCAGTAAGGGTAAACAATGGTGATATCAATTATCATCTGAGCATAACATGAACATAAGGGAAAGATAACATGATCTTAACATTTGAAAAATAATACCTATTATATCATAGATCATAATCTCGGGTAATTAAATAAATCTTGGTAGTTTATAAGAAACCAATAATATATGAATCAATAAACTTAATCCATGAGAACATAACATTGGTGTAAGACATAGAATTGTGCCATACACATAAGCATAGAAAATAATTTCCTTAGTAGTCAAGGATTAACTTCTAGTACTATCATAGTGGATTAGGTTCACTTCCCAAACCATATTAGTAGTCATAATTCTCTCCCAACACTATCATAGTGGATTAGGTTTACTCCCCAAACCATCATAGTAGTCATGATTCACTCCCATGACTATCATAGTTCATATAGACCCTTATTGAAATGGGTTTACTCTCTATTCTAGTATTATTTACCTCATGAGATACCAATATTTACCTAATTCATTATAGGGAGATATAGGTCCTACCCGTACTTAGATATAATGTAACTACCATCCTTGGATATAACTTAACCACTGTCCTTGTTTATAATATGACCTCTAGACTTGTTTATAACATAACCATAATCCTTGGTTATAACATAACCACCATCACATAATCAAAACCATACATAGGTTTTACACAAGATCATAAATCATTCATCATGTCAACACATCATAACCCATGAAAATAAAACAAGTTTCATAAACATTTCATCAACTCACTATAGCACAACCCATCAAAAATAAATTGGTTCAATAAACATCTCATCAACATAAATATTAAAAATCCAATGAAAGATTAAGAGTTGTATCATTGGATGATATCCATATTAAAGAATAATTGACATAAAATATGTCATCTTAGATAGAAAATTATTTTAAAATATCACTTGGAACATTTCTTGAGAAAAATATCCTTTTCAATTTGAAATAACCTTAGAAAAATAGAAAAAATTCCCAATTATTAAGGAAAGTTTTTTATTTGAAATTAAAAATGAAAAATTGTAAATTAACATTCAAATATTTGAAAATTAATGATGTTATGATATTCCTTTCATTCTGTATAAGTTAAAAAACATTCATTTCAAATTTTTATAAAAAGTAAAAAAGTATCTTAGTCAAAAAATGATAAGATGATTCCTTTTAAACCATTTATTAAAATGTAAAACATTGTTAAAAATTAATTTAAAAAACCATTGAATAATAGTAAAAAAATATTATTTAAAACATTTTTATAAAACATGAATATGGAAGAAAAATGTTTTTTGATCAGAGAGAGAAGTAAATATGATTTTCCTTAAAAACATATTTTTTGTTTATTGAGTACTTAAGGTGAGGAAAATGAAAGGAAAAAATTTATTTTAATGAATTAATAATATTATAAGAAAATTCATGAGATTCTTGAGAGATATATCATAAGAATTCATCATTATAACTTAACCCTAAACAATCCTAATAAATAATGGGAATATAACTTAAATCCCTTACCGCTTTAGTAACATTTTGAATCATAATTATCATGGAATAATGAAAATTATATGGATATATAAATCCCAATAAATTTCATAATAATAATTATAAAATATATTAATGGTAATTACATACACCACATGAAAGAAACAAGTGGTGAATATGGCATGTATCTCACAAAAATAAAAGCGAGACAAAAATCCATTACCTTAGATCCGGCTTCCTTCATATGCATTGAAACCTCATGTTGAATAAATATATATTCATTATTAATATATTATGAAACAATACTCAAATATATCATACCATATATTATTTATTAATAACCTTTTATCACCTGTTTTTTAATAATTTTTTATTAAAATCACTATTCTGGGTGATATCTGCTTCATTTTTCTTATATGTTTTGGTTTTGTAGTTTTGGTCCTTGTATTTTGATCATTATTCCATCATATATGGAGTTTTATTCCTGATATAAATATAATATATATTATTTATATATATGTTTTGAGTTATTCATAAAATATATAGATAGAAAAATGAATTACATCATTCATAGAGATGGTAGGCTATATATACGCATGAACATTGTATCCATTTCTCAACAGATGGAACAAAATAAAGTTAAATAATAAATAACATTTCTAGAATCATTATTATATCATATATATCATATATATTCATTTAATCCATCCTTATTATCATCTAAGTAAACCAGAAATGAAAAACGAATCACATCACTTTGTGTAGGTGGTAATCCACACGTACTCACAATCCATGTTATTGTTTTTCGACAGTTTAGAAGGTAAAAAGGTAGATATAATATTATAATTATAGAAGTATAATTATTTCATAATTATCATATATAAACATTAAATAAATCATAATAACCATTCATAAAATATGGTGATGAGAAATGAATTGTATCACTGCATGGAGACGGTATGTCGTACGTACGCATGAGTGATATTTTCACTTCCCATTTGATGGAAAGATGGTTAGTAAAGGTGTCTTAATAATAATAATAATTATAATAATAATAATAAAATTTTATTATATTTTTGGATACTGAATTTAAAATTTTATAAAGAATATAACAGATTTAAATTAGGTAAAAGAATAATTAAAAAGAAAGCGACCGGTTAAGGCGATTAACCCTTCTTTAAAAATACTCCATTAGATATCCTATTAAGGGATTTATGGTTGGTAATTTTGGAATAATAGAACCTATATAATGTGAATATGGGAGTTTAGAAGATAAATTGGTAGATTTGGGTTGATCTAGAAGGCTCAAAGTGGCGTGAAGAAGGGAAAGGATGGGTTCCCTTTTATAATTGAGGGGAAGGACACTCTTGGAATTTCTTAAAATATTAAATTAATATAAATTAATTTTACTATTAAAATGAATCCAAATTAATAGTATTAAAATATAATATGATTAATATTCTAAAACCTCTCATACAATAAAATTTTTACAAGTTTGGTTCACATTTTTACCCTTATCTTTTTTACTTTAACCCTTCATTAACCCTTTTGACAAATACCGTAATATTAAAGTTTTCTATTATTTAAGGGTTAATAATGTTACTATAAAATAGAAAATGACTAATAAATTGACTATGTTTGAATTTTAAAACCATATAACATTAATTTTTCTGAATATAATATTTTTATGTTTTTTATATCATTTAATAATCTATTATTTATTATAAAATACCATTAATATCATTTTTAACACTATTCATTTAATTTGTCATTAAATACATCAATAAAAAGGGGGTATTTAAAAAATAACGATATAAAATCTCCCTATTATTTAATATAGATTTATTAAATTCATGGGATATATTAAATTATTCAAATTATATCACTTTAATTTTTTTAAAATCATTTATTTTATTTTCTGCTAATTGAATAAATACTATATTAATGTTGCACAAGTATTTAAGGTAATTATATAAATTATAAAAATGATAAATAAATTTATATCATGAAAATAGTTTTATTAATATTAAAATATAAATTTATATTATCTTATAACTTTATTTTTCTATATGTGGACATATAATAGATATTTAAAACCAAGTGAGTGACATATTATAACTTTCTTTAATTTTAATATTATAGGTCATTTTCATGGAATAGTGTCTATTAAATAACTAAATTTTGAGCCTATAGTTATAATGGTAGAAATAAATTCATCCAGTATGAGTTAGGATGAAAAATTATGGCCTTATCACTTAGTTTTAACCTAGATTAACCCCATTTACCGTTTAACGAGGTGATAAATTTTACTATGGTTACTATTCATATTGAAAAAAAAATAAAAGGGGTATATTTATAAAATTTGAACCTAATTATTCCAAATATTAAATCCATTTCATCAAATTCAACACCTATAATTGGAATAAATTAATTTTAAAATAAGTTTTCAAAATGAGACAAAAACCACTTTTAGAAAAATACAGTTTTTAAGCATAAAACTAGATTTATTATTATCCCATATATATAAAAATATTTGATGAATAATTTTTTTGAGAATATAATATATAAATTTAATTAAAATCACTCACTAATAGTGATCAATTTAATTTATTAAGATAAAAACACAGTGCAACATCCAAACTATTTTTCAAGAAAACACCTTTTTACATATAATGATGTTTTTATCCTAAATTAAAACATAAAATGGATTACAATGAACTTAATTGGATTATTTTTAATATATAATATAACTAATTTTAATTTTAAACCATTTTAAAATAAAATATAACTTTTTACATTTCTAAAAGAAAAGTACAATTTTCAATAAAGATCATCTTTTTTTAATTTTCATTGGAAAATTAATATTTTTAAAAAATTCCCATAAATTAATCCTAATATAATTTTAATATGATGATTTCAAAAATTATTTTCATCTTATAAAATCTATAAATTTTATATAAATTATTCATAATATTTTCTCACAAAATCATTCAAAATCCTTTTTGAAGAAAACATATTTTTGAAGAATAAAATGGCTTCACTAAAAATCAAGTGATTATTTACTAATAATTCATCCATAAAATTATATATATTTAATATATTAGTTAATCCTATTATTACCCTATAATTAAATTTCTAATTTATAATTTCCACATTAAATAATATTTTAATAGTATATCACGATTCGTTTAAACTCAGTGTTACGTGTAACGAAAGTTACCAGAGAAATTAAATTTAATTAAAAAACTTATTTCATAAAATCATAGTGTGTTAAATTATCCCCCATTTAATAATTTTCATCATCAAAATTTAAACTTGTTCTTAGTAATCAAGGTTTTGAAAATTGAAATTACTTTATAAAAAATGCACATTATAAAAAGGGTTAGTAAAACTTATTCTTGATAAGAGAATGGGAAATAAAAAGGTCATATAAAATAACATATAACTAGGTATAAGAATAAAATAAAATTGGTTAAAAGTGAAAACATGTATATGTAAGAGAAAACTAATACCCAAGGACTAATTGAGAGTAATAGGGAACATGTTCATGAAAAAGTTAACAACCCTAAGACCATAAATCTATGATGGGTAAAAAGACCATTGATTCATAAAAAATGAAGGTGTTAAGACAATTGTTTTGTTTCAATATCATTTTCCTATAGTTGAGGAATACCTTTACCATACAGACTAATAAAATAAGGAATATTATTACTTGGAAAGTATAATTTCATAATTTAATCAATTTTCACTACAATCTAATATTTTTATCCCAAATGATGAGTATTCAAGATGAATTTTTAATACCTAAACCACTAAAATAAACTTATAACATTTCAAAAAAGTATATAAATATATTCCTAATAACTTTAGAAATTAATCAAAATAAAAAATGGTTATAACAAGGTAAGAAAACTCTCATAATGTATAAACCTTTATATGAATAAATACAACATTAATCTCCAAAGCCTTAATAATAACATCCAAGGTTAGACTCAATAAATAATCCTACATCCCAAATTAAATCAATAATCTCAAAATTAAATATTATTTTAACCTCAAAGGATATGTTATAACCTTAAAATTATATATTTAAAAATTTAATTGCATTCTTCTAAAATAATCTTTAATGTTAAATCACATGTTAATCCAAAGGGTTACATTTACCTCAACCCAAAGAAATATCTCCCAAATATCATCAATCACCATGATAAATCACTATATAATCTTATAATTTAGTGAAATTCACTAAAAATATCATGAATCAAATTTAGATACTAACCTTAAAGGTAATAATTAAATCAAATTTAAATATATCTGAAAATATCACCTCGTTAATGAATTACTTTTCAATAATCAAAATTATTTATACCCCACAATTTAGTAAACAATAATTAACATCAAATCATATACCAACTCCAAATGGTTATTTAAACCTAAATAAATCATTCTTACTATTACCCAATAAAATATTTAAATATCTTTAAAATCCCATCACTTAAAACATTAAAAATGTGGTGTTGATTCCTTTGAACTTTTGATTAACCTTAAACTTATAATCCCATAGTGGTATCCATAAATTTTAAGTTAACGTCACATGAAAACATATATGTTTCCAAAAATTAACACAATACTTATTCTTAAAATATGTTAACAAACTCTTGAATATATTTTCCTAGAATTATGCTTTAAAAATTTCATCAATTGGTGTTATTTTATAGGATCTAAATTATTTGAGATTATGACTGGAAGTTTCTCATTTTCCTTTAAAAAGAAATATTTTAAGTTTTATGGAAGCAACTTAAGTTCCAATTTAGGGTGTTTTACAAAAATAATTTTATTTTAGAGTTCTTTATGTTGGTAAATTTCACATATAAGAAAAAATATTAGTAGTATATTTTAGTAATTCAGATAAATAAATTTCATCAATTTATTCAAAATTTTCAACATCAAAACCGTCTCTAGATTAAGTTCATTTAAAAAAATTTAAAGTAGTTTGGGTGTTTCTAAAGCTTATCCTAATTTTATTTTATCATTTAATATTTCAATATTATCCCTATAAGATCATTGTAGTTCAAAAATTTGTAATGTAAAAACATATTTATCTTTATGTAGGTGTTTCATTAAGTCAAAGATGTTGAAATCCATTTTTTCCTCACTAAAATTCATAGAAAGGGTGGATTAATTGACATTTATTATTATTTTAATAGTATTGATAAATTTCATGCCCAAAATTATAGGAGAGTATATTTTACATTTTTCTTATTCCACATTGAGAATGTAGAAGTCGATAGGGAATGGGTAAACTTGTACACTTACTAAGACATATTCAAGAACACCTAAAGGGTAACTAGTGGCTTAATTGGTGAGTTGGAAGACTAATTGGGTAGGTTTAATTTCTCTCATATGAAACTAAGAATAAATATAATAAATCATTACATTTATTGATTCTCCTAAATCACACAGTGTGTTGAAAAAGTGAGAGCTTCTATGGTTCGTGGGATAGCAAAGATACCCATATCTTGAAATTTCTATGACATTTGAGGAGTAACAAGGGAATAAACATTCTTAATTAATATCACCTCTTCATTTCCCCACAATATCCTTCACCATATAAACACATATTTAATGAATTTTTTATACCTTAGGATTTGGTGGATGGAATCATGAAAAGGGATATTGATCTCTACTTTCTTGAATATTTCTAAAATCTATTGTTTTAGTGTGTCCTCATTGGTTTTATTGGGTGTTTTCATCCTTACATAAAATAGTGGTTGGGGTTTATTTCAATAATCCATATTATCTTTTCATTTTTCTTTCTTTGATGGTGCTTTCATAGATTCCTACTCAGGTTCTCTTTTCTGGGATGTTTTACCAGGTATATGTTGGTGTTCACTTCCATCTTTAATCTTCAAAAGTGTTCCTTCACTATTTTACTACTCTTTGACACTCATTAATGTGATAAAACTGACATTTCCTTTGGTGTTGGGAATTGGTTGAGTATAAGTCTTATCTTATCATTGATTTACAAGATTATTAAGGGAGGTCATGAGCTACCCGAACTGTCCTTTTAATTATTCAACACCTATCAATGAGTGGTGAGATCAGTTTGTTGACTATTTTGAGATTATATTACCTATATCTATATTTAATTTATTAAAGGTTCTTGAGATTATAATTAATGGTAACTTTGGGGTGGTTAGAAAATTTGTCTCTAGAATGGAGGGGGTTGGAAATGTTGTTGATAATCATATTGGAATGATTGCTGGAATAGTGGCCTTTGTGGCTATTGGCTCCCAGCTCTAAATTTATTGGTGGGAAAATATCTAAATCATTTTTTTCCACTTGGTTGATTATAAAATTGAATATGGTACATGGAATCATAGTTTTCAATCCCTTAAACCCAAGGGTATCAATCAGTGAAAGGCTCCTAAGAATAGTAAAGATGGAAGACCCTTGGGAGTGTGGTGGGTGATGAATCTTATACCTTTTCAATACTAACTTTACCACTAGAGAGGTTAATAATTTAATTTTATTTTCCAGTAAGGTTGAGTTAGAAATATTTACCTCATATAACCTCTATATGTTGTTATTTTACCAAACTATTGTGAATTTTGGGAGATTATAACAATTATTTCTCTATTTTCAACTGGTGAATTATAAATAAGTTCTCCTCCTAAAGAAGAATCTAGTTGTATATGATCATTGTTTATAAACACTTGGTAAAGGATTACCAAGAATTTATGTTCTTCATAGGGATTTCATGGCCATGATGCAGTCAGTTTCTTGAAACCATCCCAAAACTCATAGAGAGTTTCTCCACTTTCTTGTTTTATTCCATAGATATCATTTCTTAGTTTATCACTCCTTAAAGTAGGGATTAATTTATGGAGGAAGGCCATAAATTGTTCATACCATGAGGTAACTTCTCCCAGTTTTAGATTTTAAAGGCACTCCTTGTCTTCCCCTTCAATAGAGAAGGGGAATACTTTCCATCTGATTTGAGCCTCAGTGACTCCTCTTATTCTGAATCCATTGTATAATTCTTTAAATTATCTTACATTATTATTGGGTCTTCAACTGATAATCCATGAAATTTAGTCAGAATAATTATAATTCTAATTTTGGTTTCATAGTATTATTAATCATTCAATTGTAATTTTTTGTTATTGATGTTGAAATTTGGTGCATACATTTTCCTCAAAGTCTTGTCCACTTGATCCAGATTATCTTTTAGTTTTTCAGTACCTAAATTAACTATTATAGAAGAAGAAAATAAGAAAGGATATTTAATCAATGTAATGGTAAAAAACTATCATTACTATTTTTATATTATTTTAAGAGTTCAAAGTCTAAAAATCATAGTTTTATCAACCTCAAGATCAAAACCAAAAAGGTTAGAAGAACTGGATATAATCATTTGAAATCATTTAAAAAAAATAAAAAAAATTGACACTGTAATCCATAGAATTGATGCTAGTTATGTTGAATAACTTATCATGGGGAATTCAAAAAATAATTTTAAACTTGAATAAAGCATAGTAGTAGTGGGACTCGAGTTTTTACTTTGGGAGGGAATTTATATGGGTATGTTATACTTTTTTTGGTGGGTTGAACTTGTGAAAATAGTTTGGGAGATTTAGTTGGATTATTTTAAAATTAAATTTAGAAGAATTGGAATATCCTCAGATATCCCATTATCTACCCTATTAAATAATTATTCTAATTTTAATATCATGTTTTCTCTCTAATAAAGTGAGATATCACTCGATTACTCTCTCCTAGAATTTTTGGTTAAACATAAGGGATGAAATAACCAATGCAACCTTCAATATACCCTATCCCAATAATAAAAAAATATTCAATTATTCTTAAGTCAACTTACCACTCACGATCAAACGAAATGGAGAAGACTTAAGTGTCATATATTTGTGATCTAATGATAATGAAAATATCAATTTTAAAAAAATAAAAAATAAATATTATATTACTTAAATATTTTGAATAGATCAAAAGATTAATAAAGGAGATTAAATAGCTAAAATTTAGAATTACTTAATAGAGGGGATATAGGGATATCCTCATATTATCCACTAATGGATTAGTGTGCCATCACTGGAGTTATTACAATAATAAAATGAGAATAATAACGGAAAAATTTAGTAACGGGTCTAGTATGATATGATGGAGGGGAGATAGAGATATCCCTTTCTCTAAAGAACAATTTTACTTTTATATAGAGATGCTTCCCATTGTTTGATCGTTGATACATAGCCACATGATTAACATGATATTACCTTGCAACATACCCAACATGTCTAGATCATTCATTAAATTATAATCCCACATGATTTTTTTTAAATAGTCACAATGGTTCAATGGTCATGATTTTTCCAAATAAGGAACTCAAATAATTTCTATTAAAAAATACATCCCCCATGATCACTATCCTTAAATCTTTATGAAGGATTGAAGATAAATGGTTTAATTATTTATAATTTCACTTGATTACACCCTCTTTTTCTTTGGAATAAAGAGATTATGTTTGTGCTAGGACAATGATTCTAGTAAAAAGTGGAATTAAAATGGGTCTAGATGTCTCCAAAATTATTCTTTCACAATCTCATATATGGGCCTTCTTGGGCCTGGTCATGACCAAGTGTGAAATATGGGCCCTACTATGGTTTTTATTTTAGATCCATATTCCATTTATTTAGGATATATTTCTCTATTTTCTAATTTTCTTCACTATGGATATCTTAAACTCAAATTATTTTCTAATTTATCATTGGTTTTCTAGTTTTTTTATCCTTCTAGTGAGCTTGGTTATTCTTAATTTGGTTTGAAATCAATTAAAGGTTCCATAAGATTCAATAGGGTGGCTTCTCATGAAATCTCATTGAGTTTAGTATCACCATCCTATCTATTGGTGAAACTACTTATTCAGTGGAAGGATGAGCTTCTCCACTGGCATGGATTAGTTTCAAATGGTTTCCTATAGGCTATGCAGGTTCAAAAAATTATTTAATGGAATTCAGTTGGCTTCAACACCAAGACTTAGCTTTCCTCCTTATATAAATTGACCCGAGCTTCTTCTCTGGTGGACTATAGATCTTAGTGGCATGGATCTTCAAGGGTGATGTGAGATTTTAGGATTAGTTTCAAATGTGTTTCTCTTCTCTATTACCTTTTCATTTTTATGTTTACAGTCAATATTTTTTTGTCTTGTGATAACTGAAAAACTTTTCAAAATATTTCTATCATAGTTACTCTTTATAGGTATAGCCGATCCATCAGTTTTCTAAAGATTTATACATGGTATCTTTAAAATCACTTCATACAGTTGCTCTATAATAAGAGTGGTCATTTCTGGACATCCAAACTTTTTGGTTGTGGTGGCTAGAAAACTTTTAGTCACTTGGTTTTTCAGTGTGCCAAATCTATCCCTTTTTCATTTTTTTTGGTGATTGGATCAACCTCAAGAGGATAAGTCATGGTCAATCATTTCCTTTTCCAAAATTTTAGTAACCTATAAAACACACATTTTTTAGTTTAGGATTAAATTCAAAAATAATAAAACATTTTAAAATAATAATTTTATCCTTTAAATAAATAATTTAAAATTCATTCAATCAATAAATTAAATCATCAAATTTTCATCCTTAAATGTTCACACTCTAATCCATTTTTTCATTTCATGAACAAAATCACACAATTTCAATTTTAATCTCAAATTAAATTTTTAGATTCCATTTAATTTCAAAAATGTTTGAAATAATTAAAGCTTAGAAATTAATCTATTTAATAATGTCATTTCAAAAATAAATCCATCAATTAATTAAAATTAAAATTTAAAAAGAAATGTATGGATTCTCTATTTATTCCAAAAATTAAAAATTAAATTAAAAATAAATATTAAATCCAATTTTCAATAAAGTTAAAATTCTCAAAAATTAACAAAGACCACTATTTTACCAAGGAATTGGTTGAATTAAGTGGGTATTTTTGATGAATATTATTAAAAAAATTGAAAATTTGGGGTAACATCACTCTCACACTTGAACTATTACACTCCTAGAAAATTCTATCATTGAATTTTATTTATTCAAAAAGAAAAATAAAGAAATTTATTCTTACCATCCAGAACTAAAAGAGATCATAGATTCATATAAATTTTAAGTTATCATGCCTCTTCTATGATTTCAACTCACTTATCACTTCAATCTAATCAATGTTTCAAGTCAAGAAGTGGATCAAATTTTATTTTAATGGAATCAAAGTTTTAACAAGAAAAACCTTCATTTATCTCTCTCTCTTAATTTTTTTAAAACCAGAGTTCAATTTTCCACTTTATTGATAAAAATAAAATTAATTTTTTTATAATTCAATTACCCCTATCATGGGTTCAATATTCTCTTCACTTAAATGCATTAATTTTTTAGATATGACCTCTTTATTCAATTTTTTCCATCCATGTATGTTTGAGGCACTTTAAAAAATAACTTATTGAAATTTATATAGAGGTATAATCATAGAATTGGTGTCATTGTCTTAGAGATTCATTATAGGATCCTAATTGCCCATTTTAATATAGGTTCAAATGAATTATATCGATAAATTTAGAGTTGGATCCCTAAGGTGTTATTTTTCATAGAGGTCATGTTACCTCAGATTAAGTTCAAAATTCCAGTGACTTCAAGTTATAATTTTTATTACACAATAATATTTTCACTAACACTCCCTTTCCATGTTCTAAAATCAAATTTCCATGAAAATAGCTACAAATTTCACTCAGTAATCATCTAAGTTTTACAATTTATGACCTAGTGAATTCTTAAAATTACCATGGTATTTTTAAACTAATCATGGAACATTAATATTAAATTTACCATTCTTTATTTTTTTAACATTTTATTTATTTATAATCAAAATACCGAAATATACAGAAACTATGTACATATTCCTTTTTTTATTTTTGTTTATTTTTTTATATCTATATTTTATTATAAAATAGGAAAAATGGTATTTTCATCTTGAAACTACTTTTTCCCCACCCCATACCTAATTAAAACATACTTCAAATTTAATTTCATATTTCATTTTTTAGGAAAAATAGTTCAAAATAAAGTAAGTATCTATACCAATAAGAGAGAAAGAGACAACCTAACTATGCTATATTTAACAACAACATGGAGGAGTATTAACTTGTCCAAAAGTTATTTCAGGAAGTTCTCCTGGTACTTCTTCAATTTTTAGCTATTATTCATGAATGGTTTCTTTTAACCTTCTCATTAAATATAAACAACACAAAAGGTAATAATTTAGTTAATGTGTATGGCCTAGTCCACTTGGAATGAAGCTTACTAGAGAAGAGATTCATACTTGAATAAAATAACAACACTTTGTATCTAACTTGGAATTATCTTTTATAGATCATTTTTTATGAGAACATTTAGTTTTATTGTTTGTAAAATAGTGAGTACTCATACACTTCCCTTTTTAACTCCTAAATATCCATCATCTTCAACTTCATCTATTCTCCAACCTTTTTGAAATCTACATTCACTATTTTGATAGACCATTAGGCTTTGTGCTACCACTCAATAGGAAAGTGACAATGTTTACTATAAAATAATTATATAGGGTGACATACCTAAATGGGTTTAATAGGCAGTTCTGTATGCCCAAAGTGCATTTTCTAATTTCTTACTCTGGTCTATATGGTTGGGCCGCACTATTTTCTCCAAAATTATTTTGAATTCTCTGTTAGACTCCTCAAACAGTCCATTTTTCTATAGGTGGTAGGTAGTATAATTTTAATGGTGAAATCTATGTTTCTTCATGAGTACTTCCATGTTCTTATTATATAAGTGGTTTACTTTGAAATTAATTACAACTCAAGGTATTTCAAACCTATAAAAAATGTTTTATTTTAGAAACTGAATCACACCTTTTGAATAATTAGTTTGAGTAGGTTTTTCTTTAAACCCCTTATAAACATAGTCTACTACTAACAAGATGTAGGTAAATCCAAATTAAAAAATAAATGGCCTACTGAATTCTATTACCCATGCATCAAATATCTCACATAAAATCAAAGTTTTTTGGGGGAATCTCACACCTTTTGAAATTTTCACTAGTAAACTATAATTTTAAACGTTTTTTTACAAAAATAATGTAAATTTTTGAAAATTAGGGCCAAAACATTCCATTTTACCAAATTTTCTAGCATTTTTTTTGAGGTCCAAAATTTCCTCCACATGAAAGTGTATGGAAAAAAGAAAGCATACAATTCATTTTCTCTTCCTGGATGAAACTTCTAATGACTTTTTCATTGTAAATTTTCTATAAATAAGGATCCTTCTAGACATAATATTTTGATTAAAATTTCAATTCAACAGTTTGATGCTTAGAAAAGGAAGGTACCTTTACTATGACTATAAAATTCACTATGTCAACATACTAGGGAACTTGGGAGAGTTTGTACAACTACTAACTAGGGAATGGATTATCCATATTATTATTGATGACTAGTTCTACCTTGACATTGTAAGAAAACTAACTCATGTGGTCTGCCACCATATTCTCACAACCCTTATTTTCCATAATCTCTAAGTCAAACTCTTTTAGTAAAAACATACATCTCACTAGTCTAAATCATGTATCATCTTTCTTGATCAAATATCTCAATTTTACATGATCACAATAAATATTTAATTTACTCCCTAAAAGATAAGAATGAAAATTTTAAAAGGCTATAACAATAGAAAAAAACTCATTCTCTATTGTTGTATAGTAAATTTGGGTAGTGTCTAGGTTCTGTGAAGTGTAATGAATCAAATATGGAAGTACATAAATATTTTGGAAATCAATACTCCTGTAGATCTGTTTAAAGCATCACACATAATTTCTAAGGGTAACTCTAGTTTTATGGACAAATAATGGGGTAAGTGGTAAAAAATTATTTCAATATTTCAAAAGTTATCCTATAAAAATTTTCAAAAACAAAATCAGTATCCTTATTGCGTAGGTTAGTTAAAGTAAAATAAAATTTTCTAAAGTACATAATAAATATTTTGTAAAATTCAATGTTTCCCATAAATGATCTAACGTATCTCATACTATTGGGTTATGGCAATGTGGAAATACAATCAACTTTGGATTCATTAACTTAAATTCCATCTTTAGAAATTAAATGTCCCAAAACATTTCTTTTTTTTTCTACCATAAAATGGAAATTTTCAAAATTGTAAATCAATTTTTTATCCATAATGTTTTTTTAAAACCATTTCAAGACTCTAATAGAAGATTTTAAAACAAGTTCCATACATAGTGAAGTCATCAAGGAATAACTCTAAAAAAATAAAAACCATGTCTGAGAATATACTTTCTATATAATGATGAAAGGTTCTTGGGGAATTATACAGACCAAAAGGCATACTTTAGTAGGAAAATGTACCAAAGGGTCTTGTGAAGGTGCTATTTTATTATTCCTTGAGAGCTATTAGAACCTAAAAAAACATAAAATATATCAAGGAAGTAATAATGACCCTTCCTAGATAGTCCATTAGATATTTTGTCCATAAAGGGTATGGGTTAGTGGTCTTTTCTAGTCACATTGTTTAATATTTTATAATATATGCAGACTCTCCAACTATTCTAAACTCTCATGGTCACTAAATCATTATTATCATTCTTCATAATTGTGTATCCAATTTTCTTTGGGACAATTTTAATCAAACTCACCCTTTAGTAGTCTGAGATGGGGTAGATTACACCATCTCCTAAAATTATTTTTACATATTTTTTTACTACTTCTAGAAGGGTTGGATTGAGCCTCTTTTAGGGTTGTAACACTAATTTGGATTCATATTTGAGTAAAATACTATGCATGCTAGTGGTGGGTATAATCCTTAGGATATCCCCTAATGTCCAATATATTCCCTAGAATTATGTTTTAGAATTTTTAGTAATTAGTGTTCTTAGATAAACTCTAAATTATTCATGATTAGTAATGGTAGTTTTACATTTTCCTTTAAGAAGTCATATTTTAAGTTTGGTGAAAGAAACTTATATTCTCATTTAGGGGGTTTTCCCATGTTGATTTTAGTTGAGATTTATAGATGTTTGAAACCTACACATGTAAGATATAAATATTAATAGTAGATTTGAGTTATTCATCAAAATAACTTTAATCAATTTCTTAAAATTGTTCAATACTAGAAACTATCTTCAGATTAAGTACATTTTTAAAAAATATTCATCAAGTAGGTTGGGTGATTCTAAATCTTATTTTAATATGATTATATCATTGAAAATTTAAATATCCTCCCTAGAAGAACAAGGTAGTGTAAAATTTTTTAATATAAAAATATACTACCCTTCATGTGGGTGTTTCATTGAGTTATGGATGTTGAAATCCACTATTTACTCACCAAAATCCATGGAAAGGGTTCCTTCACTAACATCTATTATGGTTTTAGTGTCCTTAAGTAACAAATTTCCCATAATGATGGGAGAGTGGTATTTACCTTTTCATTATTTCATGTTGAGAATATAGAATTCAGTAGGGAATAGGTGACTTTGTACACTTACAAATACATATTCAAGAAAATCTATTTGGTAGGAAGTGTCTTGATTAGAAATTTTCATAACCACTCGATGAGGTTTTAGTTCTACAATCTAAAAAGAATAATAAATTGAATAAATCATTACATTTGTTGATGCTCCTAAATCACACCATGCTTTGGAAAAAGTGAGTGCTCTTATGGTACAAGGGATATAAAATATACCTAGTTTTTTAAATTTATGAGTTATTTAAGGAGTAATAAGGGGAAAAAATATTTACTAATATTACCTCTTTATTTACTCATAATATCCTTCTCCTTATAAACATGAATTTAATGAATTTTGTATAACTCATGATTTGGAAGATGAAATCTAGAAAAGGGATATTAATCTCTACATTCTTGAATATTTCTAAAATCTCTTATTTATTGTATCCTTATTGGTTTTATTGGGTGTTTTCATCCTTAAAGGAAGGTTGGTTGGGGTTTATGTCAATCTTCCATATTACATTTCCATTTGTCTTTCTTTGATGGAACCTTCATAGATTCCTCCTAAGACTCTCTTTAATGTGCAGATTCACCAGGTACATGTTTCTTTTCACTTTCAGATTCAATATCCAAGGGTGTTACTTCACTATTTTCTAACTCCTTTCCACTCCTTAATGTGATATAATGAACATTTTCTTTATGGTTAGGAATTGGTTGAGCAGGAAGCTTACCCAAGCCTTGAATTACTAGATTATTGAGGGTTATCCTAAGCTTGATGAAATACCCTTTAAATTCAATGAACTATGATCAATGAGTAGTGAGAGTGTTCTATTGAATATTTTGATATCCTATTACCTATCTCAGAATGTCCTTAATTTAATGTTCTTTAGCTTTTCTTTGTTGGTAACTTGTGAATGTTTGGAAACTTTTTCTTTAGAAAGGAGGGAGTTGAAAATGCTACTGTGAAGCCTATTGGAATTCTTTCCGGAATAGTGTTCATTGTGGCTGTTGGATATCAGGTCTAAATTTATTGTTGGGAAAATATCTAAAATACTTGGTTTCCATTTGGTTGATTTTTTAATTTCCTATGGAACATGGCATCACATCTTTTATTCCATTGAACTTGTGGGCATCCATTAGTGAAATTCTCCTAATAATGGAAAAGCTGGAAGATCCTTGGGGTGTGGTAGGTGATGAATACTACACCTTATGCACAATTAACTGTCTCACAAGAGAGGTTAGTTCTTCAATTTTATTTTCCAATAAAGGTAATTTTTAAATTTTAAACTCATGTACTCCTCTAGTTGTATTCATGTACCAAACTCTTGATAATTTTTGGAGATTATCTCAATCAATTTTCTAACTTTAATTGATGAATTATTAATAAATGATACTCCAAAAGAATCATCTTTTGTGGTTCCTATCATTTTCTATCAACAATTTGTAAAATAATACCAAGAAGTGACGTTCTACATAGGGCTAGTACAGGTAGGATACATTTAGTTTCTTAAACCTTTCCCAAAAATCATAGCAATTTTCTCTAGTTTCTTTTTTGATTCCATATATCTTTTTTATTAGTTGAGAAATATTTGAATTAGGGAATAATATTTATATAAAGTTCCTCTATAGTTCATCTCATGAGGTATATACTCCAGATTTATGATTATAAAGACACTCCTTGGCATCCACTTTAAGAGAGAAGGGGAAATCCTTCTAGCTTATTTGAGCCTCGGTGACTCCTCTTGTTCAGAATCCTTTTTATAATTATTTAAATGCTCTTAAATTCCTATTATAGTCTTTACCTAATAATCCATGGACTTTATGAAGAATACCTATCATTTTATTTTTGAGTCCATAGTCTTGTGATCATTCAATTGTAATTTTCTAATATTGATGTTGAAATATGGTGCATAAATTTCTCTCAAAGTTATATTATGTTGATATAGATTATCTTCCATTTTCACTACCTAATATATCACTTTTAGAGTAAGAAAATGAGGTTGGAGATTTATTCAATAGAATAATTAAAAACTCTCTTTCCTCTTGTTCTATTATATTAAGATTTCAAAGTCTAACAAGAACAATTCTCTCAACCTTAAGATCAAAACAAATGAGGTTGGAAGAACTAGAACTAGTCATTTAAAATTATTTTAAAAAATGAAAACCATAGAAATATTCCTCCCCAAAAAATTAAATTGGGTTTTATGAATATCCTGTCATAGGAAATTTAGTGAGAAAGTTTGATGTCGAATAAAATACAATAGTAGTGGGACTCATGCTTGTCTCTAGAGAGGATAGTGTTATGGGTGCATTTTAATTTTTTTTGGAGGTTTTGGTTTGTTAAAATAGGTTTAGTGGTTTAGTTGGATTGATATAAAATTCAATTTAGAAGAAGTATACTAACCTTGGATATCCCCTTATATACCATGTTAAATCATCATTCCAATTTTAGTCTCCCATTATTTCTCTAATTATGTGATATATCACTGGATTACTCTCTCCTATAATTTTTAGTTAAAAATTAGGGATGTATTATTCATCGCAACCTATAAGATCCCCAAGAACAATAATCACAGATCTCTAATTAATATTAAGTCAACTCACTACTCATGATCAAAAGCAACAGAGAATAACTAAGTGGCCTATATGTGCGATCCAGTGTTGAAGAGAATATTGATTCAAAATTCAAGAAATAAATAATCTATAATTACTTTAACAATCCATATTGGGATAATGATTCTAGTAAAAGAAGAATTATAATGGGACTAGATGTCACTGAAATTAGGCTTTCACAATCTTAGATATGGGGCTACTTTCCTGGGTGTGAACTTTGGGCTTGGTACTGGTTTGGATTTTAATTTCATATTCCATTTATTCTGGTTCTATTTCTCTGTTTTCTAATTTTCTTCATCATGGGTATCTAAAACTCAAATTATTTCCTAATTTATCATTGGGTTTCTAGATTTTTTATCCTTATATAGAGATTTTTCATTCTTAATTCAGTTCAACATTCATTAGAGGCACCACAAGCTTCTACATGGTGGATTCTCTATAAATCTCGTTGAAATTAGGCTCATCATCCCCTTTAATGGTGTAACTATTTATTTAGTGTGAGACTGAGATTCTCCAACAATGTGTCTCAATTTCAACCAGTTTTCCATAGGCAATGCTAGTTTATAAATTTCTTCAAGTGCCTTTGGTTGGCTTCCTCAGCAAGATTCGAGTTTCCTCCTTATGAAAATTATCTTGAGCTTATTCTATAATGGACCCCAAATCTCAATAGTGTGTCTATTCAAGGGTGGTTCAAGTTTTTGGGGTCTCAACTACTTTTACCATGGTTCTTGGTGGTATCCTTCATCCTTAGATCAAGATTCACCTCTATGGTCTTCTTCTTCCTTGACGGTGGTCAACATCATCCAGATTTGATGGTGCATATTAGTTTTTAACTTACGTGGAACTCATCTTCCATATAGGTGACATATTTTATTTCCAACATTCAACCAAGGTACAAATTCATATCTTGTATAGGCACACAAATCATCTTCTAATTAGTGGAACAAGGCCAATGAATCCTGAATTTATGGTGGTTGGATGCAGCCTATCTTCATCAAGAAATGGCAGAAAAAAACTACAGTTTCTTCAATCATGGTTCGAGATTCACTAACAAGTGGGACTTGATAGATTTGATTATATTTTGGAGTACTCACAATCTTATAGGTAAAACATAGAAATTTTCTTTATATTCCATGGGTAGAAAGAATCAGGTGTTCAGCCTCAGTTAGTATATTTATGTGATGTGAGATACAACATTTTCTTCTAGTTATCAGTTTAGGGGTTTAGTGATTTTTAGTAGAGAATAGGTCAACATAAGATACTAGTTTAGTTTCATTCTCTTTGATAGATTTGATTTCTAATATCTATTGGTGTAGAAGGGTGGCATGGTGAATCAAGATGATCTACAATGAGAAGAGGTTCAGTCTCTTGTGTTTTATTTGTGTGTGTGTGTGGTAGTTCTATTAATTTTACAACTTTTAGTCATTTTTTGATGGTGTATGTCACATAAAAGGCATGATTGATTTTTTATGCACAGAAGTTCCATTTCTTTTTCATTTTTATGGTTGCGGTCGATCCATTGGTGTCCTATAGAACCCATTTTCTAATTATTTTTCTCATATAAACTCTTCACAGGTGTGGTCGATCCATCTTTTTTCCAAAAATTTATCCACGTTAGCTTAGAAATCACTTTATGTGGTTGATCCAAAATAGGCACGATCACTTCTGGACTACCAAAAATTTCAATTGCGGTGGCTGCACACGTGAATTATCTTGGTTTTATAGTGTGACATATCTATAATTTTTTCATTTTTTTATTAGTTGGATCGACCATAAGAAGAGAATTCATTGTCAATCTAGACATTTTCCAAAATTTGGGTGACCTTCACAACACACATATTTTTAGTGTATGATTAAATTAAAAAATGATAAAATAATTTAAAATATAAATTTCACATATTATAAAAATAATTTAAAATTCATTAAATTAATGAATTCAATCATCAAATTTTCATCATTAAATATTCACATGATAATCCAATTTTTTCATTTAACAAACAAAATCACATAATTTTAATTTCAATTTTCAAGTCAATTTGTAGATTCCATTTAATTTCAAATGTGTTTTAAATAATCAAAGCTAAAAAATTAGTCCATTTATGAATGTTAGTTCTAAAATGAATAAAGCAATCAATTAAAATTAAAATTTCAAAATTAATGCATGTATTCTCAATTAATTAAAAAAATTAAGCATTCCCTAAAAATCAATATTAAATCCAATTTACAAAAAAGTTTAAATTCTCAAAAAGTCACAAAGATCATTATTTTACCTGGTATTTGGATAAATTAAGGGGCCATTTTCAATGAATATTAGTAATAAAAATAGAAAATTTGGGCTTGCATCATTACATATACATTTCATATACAAATTTATTAAATTTTTATGGGATCACATGTCTTAAGTATGATCAATTGATTTAATTTTTTCATCATTTGACTCAATTATTTTGAGTTTATGGTTTACTTGACTTATCCCCATTTACTTTTTAGGTGGATTCAATTATTATGATGTTAATGCATGTGAGTTTCATAAATTTTGAATGATTTATAATTAAATCTTTATAGAATTCAAAAAATAGATGATAACCTTGAGACATGAAATTTTATCATTCACTAAGTAAAAAAAGTAAGGTTGATGCATCAAAAAGGTGGATATATATTCCTAATTATAACCAAAATGAAAAGGTTAATACAATTAGAGGTCTATTAAAACATGTGTTATATCAAATATTTGAGAAAGATCACTGATCAATGCATTTCATCAATAGATCAATGAAAATTTTCTATCTTTATAGTGTTTGTCTCATCCTCTAGAAATAGTTTTTTTGGCTTGAGCCACATCATCCTCTATTTACTTTTTAACCACTTTAGTTAGAATATGATGTTCCTTTTTATCTAGTTGTTGGTAGAAGAAGATTTATATGGATATACCTCCATTTAATAACCATAGGTGATCATATTACATATTGACCCAATATGATTATTCTTGAAGATCCATTTCACTAAGATTCATGGTACGAGCTACAAATTCATTTCTGAAGAGGTGCAATTGAAGCTTCTTTCCTTTCTCTTGTGTATTTAATATTTCCTTCTCAATGAAATGGATTTCATGATAGTCGAAATCTATATAACCCTAAGTGATAAACATGTAATGTTGTTCGATCAACTTGTGTTACAACTCTTCAATGCTGGTTTAACATTTTTTCCTCCAAATTCCTTGACACACCATCTGTATCATGTTTCATTAAAGTTAAAGGGGACCTAGATCTAAATCAAATCCCATTAGAGAGGATCAGACAAAATATAGTATTGATTCACTAAAATTTATTGTGTAATCAATGTCCTCATTGCTCTCCAATTCCTTTGATGACTAGGATAGTTACCTTTCCCATGTGACACTCCACAACCGCTAGTGGTATTAATAAGAATGAGAATTGAAACTATATGCACCAGCAAACAAGTGTGAGAGGAAAATACATACAGTTTTGGTGTTTATCTCTACTTCTATAAGATATAATCCCCCCATTACTAGTTCTTTACTACTTTTTTGGATCTAAATACCATTTGTCACTATCAAAACCTCTCCAATTGTCTTATTAGTTTTTGTGATAGAGATGATAAACTTCGTTACCACTATCTTATTGGATGGATTGACCCATGTATCTTCTCTAGGTTGACCTCATTCAACAACATTAAATTCCATTCGAATGACTAAATTTCCTAGAAATCCTACCTGAGGCTTTGAGACACGAGTCATAGGGAAATCAACCAATAAAGACATGAGTACTTGTTCCTCTCACTTGAGGATTCATTTAAATTTTTTTATATGGATATATCTATATAAACTTAGAACCCAAGTCAATATTTCATATGTAGAAGTGATAAAATAATAATTTATAGTAGGACTTACATTTTTCAAGGTCCTCATTAAAACCACTAAACACTTATATAAATGATGAATAATCTTGGAGGGTCATCCCCATGATCTCTATCATGCCTTATTCTAACTCCAAAAGTATTGTAATTTCCTCAGGACTTATTATTAGAATATGGTAAGAATAATAATTAATTTTTAGTATATGTGCTTAATGACATAAAAAATATGATGGTATATTTATTGCTAGAGGTATTATGTGGGTCAACTCCTAATGTACCCTCTACTATAACTTGAGGCCCCAAAAGAGTCCCAAGCACTTCCACTTCTAAATCCTCCTTCTTAATGGATCAAACATCAGCTCTAAAAATCAAGACATCTCCAGTGGTGGTGAAAGGATTAGTCATGGTCATTTGGATCTCCATGCTTATATTTGAGGCTCCCACCTCTACACCATGTGAAGTAGTGATATCTTGACACTTTTGATCCTCTTTTCCCTCTCTACTTGGTGTATAAGTCACTACAATCAAAAGGAAAATACCATTTCAATATCCCAATAGCTAACATAGTAAAGGACCTGACTGGGTATGGGGATCTAGTTTAATGGAGAAATATTAATTACCTAGTGGAACCTATTCAATTACCTCATTATCAGGGATTTACTCATACAATCCTCCTTTTGAGAAGTGAGACTGAACAATTAAAAGGATGCAATATCAATGTCTAGATGAGAAAATATATAATGACTAATAATTTTTATAAATAGGTATCACATCTTAATATATGAATATTCATTACATAACATGATGATCCATTCCAGAATTGTATAGGTCTAGTGCTTTTGGAAATATGGATATATAAGAAACTAGTTAATAAAATATCTATATTATCTCCCACTAAATTTTTCTCAACAAGAACCCTTATTAGATATATGATACTTTTCACCTTTCTTCATAACTTATGGAAAGAAAATATAATAAAGGGTGACCTTAGATGCTCAGTAAGGGTTAACAAGGGAGATATCAATGATCACTTGAACATAACATGAACATAAGGGTAATTTAACATGATCTTAACATTTCAAAATCATATCCTGCATATCTCATATCATAATTTGGATTCATGGAATAAAAATTGGTAGTTCATAAGACATTAATCATAAAATAATTAAATAAAATAAGCCATAAGTGCATAAAATTGGTGTAAGACATAGAATTATGGGATACGCATAAACATAGAAAACCATTACCTTAGTAGTCAATGATTCAATTATAGGACTATTATAGTGGATTGGGTTCAATTACTAAACCATCTTAGTAGTCAAGGTTCTATTCCAATATAATCATAATGGTTTGGGTTTACTCCCCAAACCATCATAGTAGTCATGGTTCACTCTTACAATTATCAGTGTATAGAGTTCCCTACTAAATTGGGTTTACTCTCCATTCTAGTCATGTTTATATGTAAAGTCCCGTATTTTTTAATCGGGTTTAAATACAAAGATTTTTAAAAAAAATCCATTTAGAAATAGGTCAATTTTTAAACTGAGCTCCATAACATTATTTTGAGTGTTGGAACACTTAAAGGTGTTGTTTTTAACTTGGGTGAATACCAGATAATGTTCACGGGTATCCCGATAATTCTCAGGAGCACCAAATCTGGAAAAGTCCACTTTAATGGATATGCATGAGATTCATATGGTTTCGGTCCAACCCATGCATCTTACCCAGTTTATATTTTATTTTTTTAATTAAATAATATTAAATGGGAGTTTTGTGTTCAAATATAAGGGTGTGTTAATAATAATAATGTTATTATTATTATTATGGTGTCATAAGTTATTTTGATGTTAAAATATTTTAACTAGATGATTAATGATTTGTAATAGTTATGTGAAATTAATGAGGCCTTTGGGTATCTCAAAGAAATGTTTTTTAAATGAGGACATTAATATTTAATGAAGATGTGTTTAATTAAATAACGAGTTTCAGAATTAATAATGAACCGTTTTTATTTAATAGAGGTGTTGGGTTTTATCTAAAGTTGAATCATGATAATAATGAGATTATTATTATTATGATTTTATGAGTATAATAATAATTATTAATAATGGTTTTTATTATTACTATGAAGAATAATAATAATGGAAAAGGGGGATTTAATTAATTTTTGTGAAATAATGGTTTCATTTGATTAAATTGAGTTACACAGAATTTAATTAAATGATGTGTAGTGGGGATTTTTGGGTTTTATCAAAGAAGAGTTTTGTTAGATGATAATAATAATTATGGTTATTATTATATAGGTTTTATTTATTTAATTTTAGATTGAAATGAATTTAATTAAATGAGTTGTTGGGGGTTTCTTTTAATTAAATTAAAGTTGTGATAATTTAATTAAATGACATGTAAGTGAAGAGTTGAGTGTTATCAAAGAATGATAATATTAAATGGTAATATTAAATGATGTGTAAATGAGTAGTTAGAGGTTATCAAAGAATGGTAATATTAAATGGTAATAATAAATGAGGAATAAATGCGGAGTTGAGTTTAATTTAATTAAATTGATGGTAATGGGGAATTTAATTAATTAAGGTGAAATAGAGGTTTTTTAAATTAATGGTTAAAAATAATTTAATTAATCATTGTGAAGCAGGGTATTTAATTAATTAATTTATTTTGATATAACTAATTAAATAAATGAGTTAGAGGTTTTATTTAATTAAATTCCATTGGAGAGAATTTAATTATTTTGATGTGTTAATGAAGTATTGGGTTTTACCTAATAGGGGTGTAAAATAATTAATGATAAGAATAATATAAGAATAATAATAATAATTATTATATTCAATCTATTATTTTAATAGAGTATTAATTAGATTATTGAGGGAAGTGATTGAAAGGAGGAGGCGCACTACATGATCAGCGCGACCCGCACCAAGCCCCCTATGAGGCATGCTACACACCTTCAACCGGGCTCCTCTCTACGCGTCGAATACTTTAATTATCTTCACGATTCTTGTCCACCTCATCAAGGTGAGTCTGTCTGCATATGTTTCGTGATTATCATCGACCGTTTGGATCCTCTCTTTCCCAGTTTTCTCAGCCAAAACCCTAAGGCTCAGAATTATTTGGGTTTCCTCATTTCTTCAGTTCTAGGGTTGTGTAATGGGATCATTTAGACCCGTTGATCTATTTTCTGACTACCGTCACCAAGGGTGAAGTGTTTTGGCTTAGTTTTGGTTCATCACCTTCATTTTAGACAACACACATAGACACACACACACACACACACACATATATATAAAGGTGTGCACACATGCAACTACTGACCAGTTGTGGATTGGTTGTCGACATATATCAAAGTGATGAATATTAAATTGGTTCCACCCAAAGGTAGGGTCCCTTTACAAGTCCTAAATTTTATAAATGCATTAATAAATTGCTTACTACACTTTTATTGGAAATTAAATCCACGCGGTGAAGTATTTATATTGAATGCATCTTAATGTGAAATTAGCATGTTTAATGATTTAAAATACTATATGTCATAAGTTATTTGTGTGATAATTAATATCAGGTTTTTATAATAAAACCCCTCAATCGAGGTGTGCTTCCTTCAAACCAAAAATTAGTGGTAGTGTTATATCATGTTTTCTTGTGATTTAAGTTTTCCATATATCTTTCTATTAGTACTGATATATAACGGGTTGATTCCACATAATGAATATTTGATTGTTTAATTAATCATGGGATGATGAGGTTCTTGAATAGTGTTAATTTAATATTGAATTAATTAAGGGATGTTGACCTTGTTGAACCAAGTTAATTAATTGTGAATTAATTAAATGGAAATGATGTGATAAATTAATTATGGAGAGTTGAGATTTATAATGAGATAATAAATTCTGGAAAATTAATTATGGGATGTGATTTTTTTTTGTAGATTAATTAATTGATGGATTAATTAATGGTAATGTGTACTTAGTTAATTGTTGCGTTAAATAATATATTTGGTATATTTAACTAATCTATTTTATTAGTAGGGGAATAAGGATAATTGATTGGTTAATTAATTGTCATGTTTTCAGTTAAGGAATTGGGATAATTAAATGTTGATTTAATTATCTAGTTGACTTGATTGTGGTTAAGAATAATTAATTATTAATTAATTATTAACTATTGATATGTTGAGTGGTTACTTAATTGTAGAATTATTTGATGTGATATCTATGTTGTTTATTAATTGTTGAATTAATTAACATATTTTATTAATTAATTTATGAGTTAATTAATTAATGGGATTTTGGGGTGTTAGACATGGAATTCTACACCAATGATAAATATATATGTATGATTGATAAATAGGTTGTGAGACAAGGACCGATGATCCAAATACTCATGGGGTGCTAGACATGGTGTTCTACACCCAACTTTCATGTAAATATTCTTTTATGGGATAAGGACTGGTGCTCCAAATACCCATGGTTTGTGAGACAAGGAATAATGCTCCAAATACTCATGAGGGTGATAGACATGACATTCTACACCCATTAATTGATATTGAATTGTGGGTCTAATTGGTCATACATGTTGGACTCCTCATGTACTAATAATGTTTTAATGATCACAAATCCTATTCAACCTGGTTAAATCCTGTAAATTATATCAAATCATATGTATTATCATTTAAGTATTCTAATGCTTTAAGAAGAGCCATTCAAGATCTTAATTTCTCTACATTTAGTTTAATTAATTTATACTATCCTTGATTTACTTATATAATACCATATTTAACAAATGATTAAGTATTATCCATTCTATGATCATCATTGTTTAAGTCTGAATACAGTTATTTTGAAAAGTATGAGACACCATGACCATCAGACACCGTGAACAAGCAGACACCGTGACCATGAGACACTGTGACCATCAGACATTGTGAACAAGTAGACACCATGACCATGAGACACCGTGACCATTTGACACTATGAACAACCAGAAACCGTGACCATGAGACACTGTGACCATCAGACACTGTGAACAAGACACCGTGACATCCAGACACCGTGACTATCAGACACCATGAACAAGACACCATGACATCCAGACACTGTGACCATCAGACACCGTGAACAAGGCACCGTGACTTCCAGACACCGTTTCCATGACATACTGTGACATCGTTTCCTAATATATTTTGTCGTCTTTCAATTTAATCTCTAACGATCATATTTGAAGATTTTAATGCACTAACATAATTAATTTTTCTTTGTAGACATATCATTGGAAAATATGAGGTACGAGGTGCAGAATACATGCAACCTGTCGGCTCTAACACATGCACTCCAAGATAAAAAGAGTTGTGCGGCCCAGAAACAAAGTGCAGAAAAAGCTTGTAGAAAAAACATGATACAAAAGAACAAGATGGTGGGCATGAGCATCACAACAGAATACTTTCTTAGGAATTGGCTCATACAACCCGATTTTGATGAAGAACACACGAAGAATACTAGAATCTCAAGAACATCTTCGCACTATAGAACACCACGAAGAACACAAGACGAATATGTATAACTTGCGACACTCTGTTTTCCATACGAGGACTTGAGTTCTGCATCTGCCTCATCTCATAAGTCCAGAGCTGCAAAGATCAACACTCAGAGCATTTCTAAACCTATCTCAACATTAATGCTCTATTGTGTATCATTTTATTAATTTTCAAGCAGAGTGTGTATCTGTATAGAAACACACTTTGTCTCCTGCATTAAACTGAAGGATTCAATATATTCTTACTCAAACACTCATTTACTCTTGTGTATACCCACAGATAAGTGTAGAAGAGGTCCCTGTGTGGCCTGGTAGTTTTTACCCACAAAGAACTGTGGAAGAGGTCCTTGTGTGACCTAGACAGTCCTGTGTACTATTTTATAACTCCAATATAGGGTGTGGATCAAGTTTATTTATATAAAATTCTTGGTGGTAGGTGATCACCAAGTGGAGTGGATTAGGTCTCAGCTTGAGACTGAACCACTTTTTTTATATTCACTGTGCTTCTTACTTTAGTTTTCTCTGTTTTAATGCTCAAATATATAATTTAGAAATCACTAGACTTACTTTGATAGTTAATCATGGAAATAAGCTATAATTGCTTTGTCTTAGTAAAATAGTTTCAAAAGTAATATTAATAACTATTATTATTACTGAGAAATAATAAATCTTTTAAGAAGTTATTTAAACAGTCAAACCTTTATAACCATATTACTTTGATTAACTGGTATGTATTTAACTTAAAGGGTAAATCCTTTTACGATCACCTTTTTAAATAGAATTTTTTATAGATACTCAATTCACCCCCCTCTTGAGTATTATACTCTGACCAACAATACATAAACTGAAATAAATTTTTAGTGAAATACAATTTGATTTAATGATTTTTTAATTGAATATAAGAAATGGTTCAGACCTTGACACATACGAGGCATGTATTGAGATACAGGTGTACTAGGAACCCAGGGATTTATGAAGTTAAATAAATAATATCAATTAATGTGTTGAAAAGATTATTTATGCAATATATATGTACAATTACTTTTCAGACACTTATTACAGGCTATGAGCTGAAGCAGGTATCTCTGCCAAGTGTCCCTTAGGAACCTGGACTAGTTGTAGTTTATTTATTAAATTCGGTTGTTACTTCATTATACCTACACACTATTTATATTTCACTTTTTGGATAGGGATAGACACCGGTGGTGTCGGCCTACTGAGATGTATATCTCACACCCTACTTTGGCCGCCATTGTACTGTGGTAACAGAGTAGACCTTTCTTGTTCGCAAGACTACAGACCTTGGACCTTGCTTGTTGCTGTATAATAGTATCTGGAGATAGGAGAAAAGAACTGAGCTAGATATCAGGATGCTCATGGAGTTTTCCCATAGGGATTTGATTCTTTTCTTTATTTATGTATTGAGATTTAAATAATGTTGTTTTGTTTACTGATTTCAAATATATATTAATAACATATCATGCATTCATCCATTATATGAAATCTGTCTTCTGCTACTTTTTCAATTATGTATTACTGCTTCCGATTTTGATTATTATTTACTCTGATATACCGCTGTGAAACTATGATAATAGGGTATAGTCTCCCCACTATCACCTCATAAGACCCTCGCTGCTAGTTGATAGCCTCAGGCATATGGGGAGGCATGCTTGAGGTTATGTGGTGATCGATATGGCAACCGATTCAAGGGTGAGAAGGGCCGGGACGTTACATTATCTCGTGAGATATCCGTCTTTACACAATTCATTATAGGGAGATATAGGTACTACCCTTCCTTAGTTATAATATAACCACCATCCTTAGTTATAACATAACCACCATCCTTGGTTATAACATGACCACCATCCTTGGTTATAATGTAACAACCATCCTTGTTTATAATATAACCACTATCACATAATTAAAACAATACATAGGTGTTTTATAATAATATAAAACACTCATCATATCATCACATCATAACCCATGAAAATAAAATGTGATTCATAAAAAATTCATCATTTCACTATAGAATAACCCATGGAAAATAAATGGGTTTCATAAACATCTCATCAGCATAAATATTAACCATATAGAGAAATATTAAGATTGATATAATTAGATCATATTCACATTAAATCAAAATTAACATCAAATATTCCATCTTATATGCCATCTTAGATGGAAAATGATTTTAAAAGATCACTTGGAACATTTCTTGAGAAAAATATCCTCTTAACTTTGAAATAACCTTTTTAAAAAACATAAAAACTTCCCAATAATTAAGGAAATAATTTTATTTGAAAGTAAACATGAAAAATTATAAATTAATATTCAAATATTTTGGGGTTAATGATGGAAGGAAATTCTGTTCATGCCATATAAGTAAAAAAAAATTCATTTCACATTTTTTTAGAAAGTCTAAAAAGTATATTTTTGGGAAAAAAATAAGAATATTGCTTTTAAAACAATTTTTAAAATGTAAAACATTGTTAAAAATGAATCTAAAAAACTATTGTATAATATTAAAAAAATATTCTTTATTTTTTTTAGAAAACATGAATATGGAAGAAAAAGGTTTTTCAACCGAAGAGAGAAATAAAGATGATTTTCCTTAAAAAAATATTTTATGTCTCTTGATTACTTAAGGTGAGGAAAATTAAATTAAAAAATTCATTTTAATGAAATAACTAGAGTATAATTAAATTAATGAGTTTCTCGATAGATAAATCCTAACAACTCATCATCAGAATGTAACTATAAACAATCCTGATAAATAGCAAGATTATAACATAAAACCCTTACTGCTTTGGTAACATTTTAATCATAATTATCATGAAGTAATGAAAATTATATGAATATTTTAATCTTAATAAGTTTCATACTAATAATCATAAAATACATTCATGGACATTATATACATCACAAGAAAGAAACAAGTGGTGATATGGCATGCGTCTTAGAAAAATAAAAGTGAGACAAAAATCCATTACCTTAGGACCGAATTTCTTTGTATGCATTGTAAATTTGTGTAGAATAAATATATATTTATTATTAATACATTATAAAACCAAAATAATATATATAATACCATATATTATTTATTTATAACCTTTTTATCACCCATTTGTTAATACTTTTTTATTAAAATCATTGTTTCAGGTGATATCTACTTCATTTTTCTAGTATGTTTTGGTTTAGTAGTTTGGGTACTTGTATTTTTATCATGGTTCCATCATCTTAAATATTTTAATAATGATATAAATATGATATATATTAATTATAAAATTGTTTTGAGTTATTCATAAAAGATATTGATAGAAAAATGAACTACATTTTTCATGGAGATGGTATGTCATATATATGCATGAACACTATTTCTATTTATCGACGGATGGAATGAAATAAATTTAAACAACAAATTACATTTTAAAAAATTATTATTATATAATATATATAATATATATTTATTAAATTCATACTTATTACCATATAAGTAAAACAAAAATGAAAAATAAATCACATCGCTTCATTGAGGTGGCAATCCACATGTACTCATGATCAACATTATCATTTTCCAAAGGTTTAGAAGGTAAGAAGGTATATATAATATTATAAGTGTATAAGTATAATTATTTCATAATTATCATATATAAACATTAAAGCCATCATAATACCCATTCATAAAATACAGTGTTGATAAAAGAATTGTATCACTGCGTGGAGACGGTAAACCGTACATACACACAAGCGATATTTTCACTTACTATTTTATGGAAAGAGGGTAATTAAAGTTGTATTGATAATAATAATATAATACATTTAGGATACTGAATTTATTATTTTATGAAGAATATAACAAATATAAATGAGGTAAAATAATAATTAAAAATAAAGTGATCGGTTAAGGAGATTAACTCTTCTTTGAAAATACTAATTTAGATATCCTCTTAAGGGTTTTAGGGATGATATTATGAGAATAAAAAACCTATATAATTTGTATATGGGAGTGTATAAGAGAACTTTGTAGATTTTGGTTGATCTAGAAGGCTCAAAGTGGTGTGAAGAAGGAAAAGGAGGGGTACCCTTTTATAATTGAGGGGAGGGGCACTCTTGTGATTTCTTAAAGTATCAAATTAATATAAATTAATTTTGATGTTAAAATGAATCCAAATTGATAATATTAAAATATTAAATATTTATTAGTATGAATCCTCTCATAAAATAATTTTTTTTACAAGTTTGGATCATTTTTTTACCCTCATCTTTTTTTCTTAACCCTTCATTAACCCTTTTGATAAATACCATAATATTAAATTTTTTCTACCCTTTAATGGTTAATAAAGATAAAATAAAATAAAAAAGACTAAATAATTGATAATTTTTTATTTTTAAAACCATATCTCATTAATCTGAACGAATATAATATTTTTATTAATTTTATATCATTTTATAAGTTATTATTTATTATAAAATATCATTAATGTTATTTTTAACACTATTCTTTTAATTTTTCATTAAATGAATCAATAAAAAGGGGTATTTCAGATATAATAATCTAAAAAATTACTAATATATCATATGGATATATTAAATTCACGGGTGATATTAACTTATTCATATTATATCACTTTTTTATATTTTTAAAATCATTAATTTTATTTTTTGCTAATTGAATAAATACTGTATTAGCATTATACAAAAATATAAGGTAATTATATAAATTATATAAATTATAAATAAATTTATATCATGAAAATAATTTTATTAATGTTAAAATATGAATTTATATTCATTAATAACTTTATTTTGTCCCTATGTGTACATATAAAAGATATTTAAAACTAAAATAGTGACATTTTGTAACTTTCTTTGTTTTAAATATTTTATAGGTGATTTTCATGGATAAGTGTCCATTAAATTACTCAATTTTGAGCCTGAGGTTATAAGGGACGAATTAAATTCATCCAATAAGAATTAGAATGAAAAATTATGGCCTTATCACTTAGTTTTAACCTAGATCAGCCCGATTTACCATTTACCGATGTGATAAATTTTACCAAGGTTACTATTCATATTGACAAAAAATAAAAGAGGTCCATTTTCCAAATTTAAACAACATGATTCCAAATATTAAATCCATTTTTTTAATTAAACACCTATAATTTTCATAAATTAATTTTAAAAAAAGTGCACAAAACAAGATAAACTCACTTTTAGAAAAATATAGTTTTAAGTATAAAACTAGATTTATTATTATCCCATGTCTATAAAAATATTAGATGAATGTTAAAACATTTGGTTAATTATATAATATATACATTTAATTAAAATCACTCACTAATAGTGATCAATTTAATTTATCAATATGAAAGCACATTGTGCGTATAAAAACTGTTGTTAAGGAAAATTATTTTTTTACATATAATAATGTTTTTATAATAAATTAAAACATAAAATTGATTCTAATGAACTTAATTGGGTTATTTTTAAAATATAATATAACAAAATTTACTTTGAAACCATTTTAAAATAAAATTTAACCTTTTACATTCCTAAAAGAAAAACACAGTTTTGAATAAACATCATTATTTTTCAATATTCATTGGAAAATTAATATTTTCAGAAAAGTAAGAAAATACCTTTTCGAAGAAAACATATTTTTGAAGAATAAAATGACTTTACTAAAAATTGAGTGAATATTTACTAAGAATTTATCAATAAATTTATATATATATTTCATAAAGTATTTAATCCTATTCATACCCTCCAATTTAATTTCTAGGTTATAATTTATTCATTTAATAATTTTTTAATAATATGTCATGGTTAGTTTAAACTCAGTGTTGTGTGTAATGAATGTTATCAAATAAAATAAATTTAATTGAAAAAATTATTTCATAAAATCCTAGGGTGTTACATTATCCCCCATTTAATAAATTGAGCCCTCGTAATTTATTTTTTTTCTCAATAATGAAGGGTTTTAAATTTAAATATTCCTTTATTAAAAACCCATACCGTAAAAAGGGTTAATAAAAATTCCTCTTGATAAGAGAATGGGAAATACAAAGTCATCTAGATTAATACATAACTATGTATCCAAACAAGATAAAATTAATGATATGTGAAAACATGGATATGGAAGAGAAAAATAATACCCAAGGACTAATAGAGATTGAAATAGAACATGGTCATGATAAAGTTAACAACCACAAGACCATAAATCCATGATAGGTGAAAAGACCATTGATTCATTAAGAATAAAGGTAATAAGACAACATTTTTGTTTCAAGATCATTTTCCTAGAGTTGAGGAATACCTTTACCAACTAGACTAAGAACATATGGAATATGATTACCTTTAAAGTATAATTTCATCATTTAATCAATTTTCACACACAATATAATATGTTACTCCAAAATTATGAGTATTAAAGATGAATTTTTAACACCTAAAGAACTAAAAACAACTTATAATAGGCCAAAAAATTATATAAATATATTCCTACTAACTTTAGAAATTAATAAAAAAATGATTAGCACAAGGTAAGATAATTATCATAATGTATAATCCTTTATTTGAAGAAATAGGCCATTAATCACCAAAGCCTTAATAATAACATCCATGTTTCAACTCAATTAATAATCCTGCATCCCAAATCACCTCAATCACCTCAATATTAAAGAATATTTTAACCTCTAAGGCTATGTCATACCCTTCAACTTACATATTTAAAAATTTAATTTCATTCTTCCAAAATAATATTTCATATTAAATAACATGTTAATCCAAAGGGTTAAGTTTACCTAAACCTAATGAAACATCCACCAAATATCATTAATCACCATGATAAATCACTATATAATCTTATAGTGTAGTGAACTTCACCAAAATATCATGAATCAAATTTATATGATAACTTTAAAGGTAATAATTAACTCGACCATAAATATATATGAAAATATAACCTTGTCAATGAATCTCTTTTCAACCATCAAAATTATTTATACCCCAAAATACATTAAGCCATAATTAACATAAAATCATATACCAACCACAAAGGGTTATTTAAACCTCAATAGAGTATTCTTCTTAATACCTAATAAAATATTTAAACATATTCAAAGTACCATCACTTAAAACATTACAAATGGGGTGTTTATGCATTTGAACTTATGATCAAACTTAAACTTATAAATCCATAATGGTATCCATAAATTTTAAGTTTACCTCACATGAAAAAATATATTCTTCCAAAAATTAACATAATCATTATTCTTAAAATAAGTTCACAAACTATTGAATATATTTAAATTGCATTTTTTTAAAAAATTTCATCAATTGGTGTTCTTTTATAGGCTCTAAGTTATTTGAGATTATGACTAGAAGTTTCTCATTTTCCTTTAATAAGGAATATTTTATGTTTGATGGTAGAAACTTAAGTTCTAGTTCAGGGGTGTTGGAATCACCGGTTTTAATAATCCCAAATCATGTTTCATTTGTATGATAATCATGTTTCATTAGATTTTATAGTTTTATCATGTAACAATTACGTATTTTTAATCTCACTGATTTCTTGATTAAGTTTACAGTGTAAAATTTTCTAAGTAAAAGGTCATCGTTATGAAGGTCTATGTTAAGAGCCTTCTGTTTTAAGTCACCGGTTGAGGCTACCACTATAAAGGTTACTGCTAGAACCTTACTTCTGGAATATACCATTGAGGCTACCACTGGAAAGGTTACCACTATAACCTCACCACTAGAACCTTACCACTGAGGAACCTTACCACTGGAATCTACCATTTAGGCTATCGCTGGAAAGGTTACCACAAGAACCTTACTGCTGAGGAGCCTTACTGTTGAGTCTACCGATGTAAGTTCACCACTAGAGGTTACTAGTACAAGGTCACTAATGAGAAGTCTACCATTGGAATCTTACTAAATTCACCACTAAAAGGTTATTGTTATAAGATTATCGTTTTAAGGTTGATTATATGAAGTTACTACTGATAAGCCTACTGATAAAGCTTACCGTTGTAAGCCTATTGATGAATCCTACTGTTACAATGATACCACTGATAAAGCCTACCGTTGTAAGCCTAACGATGAAGCCTAATGTTACAAGGCTACCACTGATGAAGCATAACGTTGTAAGCCTACCGATGAAGCCTATTGTTACAAGGCTACCACTATAAAGCTACCGTTGAGAAGGATACCGCTACTAGTCCACCGATACCTATACTCTTCTACTCTATACTTTTTCAAATTTCTTAAGATTATTCTAGAGGTCATATTTGGTAAATCTAATGCCTTTGACATTAATTAATGTTGGTTTTAGACATATATGGGGACCGTACGAGGTACAATCTAGATAATAAAAGGATGGGTGAGAGAGGTTATATGATAGACCTGAAGAACAAGGAGAATATTCCAGCACTTATGTTTTGAACCCAAGAGCTTCACGAAGATCATTTTGGGAGAAAAAATTAAAGGCTGCCTTACTATGCTTCATTGAATCTATTTCAAACCAAGAATCTGAACACCTCAGTACCTGGAAGTCAAAACCTAAAGTTGGGACACTCTGTTTTGGACACAACTTCTAAAGGACTCAAACACCAATTTCTTTACACCAAGGAGTCCAGATCTGAACTACAAACACATAGATCCTTCTAAACTCAATCCTCATAACATTAGATCTATTGTGTTATTTATCTTATATTTTTGAGCAGTGTTTGTTTTTCTATTACAAACGCTGTCTCCTGTGCTTAAAATGGAGGATATTGAAAATACTCACACCAAACATTACTTAAAATTTTTTCCCATGTAATACTGTGGAAGAGGCCGTGAGTGACCTAGTTGTCTGTTTTTTTCACAATGAACTATGGTAGTGGTTGTGAGACCTGGATAGTTTGTGAAAACTATTTTAAATCCTGATACAGGTTGTGTATCAAGTTTATTAATATAAACTTCTTGGTGAGAGGTGATCACCAAGTAAAGAGGATTAATTCTTGGCTTGAGACTAAACCTATTGTTTAATTTTTATGTGTACTTTATTTTCAAATACTTTATTTTTCCATTTTCCTTTGCTTATAATTTCAAATATATAAAACTGTTTTACATTAACTCTAATAGTTAATTTTGGTTGGTGTGTATATGTGGTTAATTCAGTAAACCTGTTTCAAAAGTTTGATAAGTTTTTATACTGATTCAGTTGAGGACTAATCAACCATTGAGAGACTTATTGAGCAATTGAAAATTTATATCTATACTTCATTAATTAACTGGGCTGTTTCAAATTGGGGTATTTTATCATAATTTTTTAAATATAAATTTTAAGTAGGAACTCAATTCACCCCCTCTTGAGTTTCAACCTCCACAAACAAGGGGGTTTTCCAAAAATGATTTTATTTGATAGTTTTTTATGTTGGTAACCTAAACATATAAGGAATATTTATTCATATCATATTTGAGAAATTCATCAAAATAATTTTCATCAATCTCTTCAAAATTTTCAACACTCGAAAATGTATCTAGATTAAGTTCATTTAAAAAAAATTATCAGGTAGGTTAGGTGTTTCTAAATATTCTATGAATTTTATTATATAATTTAATATTTCAATCTCTTCCCTATAAGAACTAGGTAATTAAAAAAAAATTAACATGAAAACATATTACTCTTTATGTAGGTGTTTCATTGAGTAAAAAATGTTGAAATCCACTATTTCCTCACCAAAATTCATGGGAAGGGTGCCTTTATTTACATTTATTATGATTTTAATAATCTTGAGAAATGGACTTCTCAAAATTATGGGAGAGTAGTATTTGACTTTTCCTTCTTCAATTTTGAGAATGTAGAAGTCGAAAGGGAATGGTTAACCTTTTATACTTACTAAGACATCTTCAAGAACACTTACTAGGAATGCATTGGATCAATTGGTGAGTTGAAAAACCACTCATGTAGGTTTAATTTCATTCATCTAAAAATAAGAATAAATGGAATTGGTAATTGCATTTATTTATGATTTTAAATCACATTGTGCATTGGAAAAAGTGAGTGATCCTATAGTTCATGGGATAGAAAAGATACCCACATATTAACATTTATAGGGTATTTGAGGAGTAACAAGGGAAAAAAATTCTTACACAATCTCACCTCTTCATTGCCTCATAATCTCCTTCTCTCTGTGAACATGTATTTAATGAATTTTTATTACCTCAATATTTTGTGGATGACCTCAAGCAAAGGGATATTGATCTCTATTTTCTTGAATATTTCAAAAATCTATTATTTTAGTGTGTCCTCATTGGTTTTATTGGGTGTTTTAATCCTTTTTGGGAAAAGTGGTTGGGGTTGATTTCAATATTCCATACTATCTTTGCCTTTGTCTTTCTTTGATGGTGCATTCATAGATTCCTCCTTAGGTTTTCTTTCCTAGGATGATTCACTAGGTACATGTTGGTGTTCACTTCAAACTTTAATATTCATAAGTGTTACTTAAATATTTTCCTTCTCCTTTATACTACTTAATTTGATAACATTTACTTTGGGGTTAGGAATTGGTTGAGTAGGAATCACAAATGATCATTGATTCACCAAATTATTAAGGGTGGTCATGATCTAGCCAAACTGTCCTTTTAATTCCTTCTACACTGACTAATGAGTGGTAAGAGTGGTTTGTTAACAATTTTTAAATTATATTACCTATCTATGAATGTCCTTCATTGAAGTTTATTGAGGATATACATACTGATAACTTTGGGGTGGTTATAAAATTTATATCTAGAATGGAGGGGGTTGTAAAGGTGGTTGAGAATCCTATTAGAATTACCATTGGAATGGTGGAATATATGGCTGTTGGATACTAGTTCTAAATTTATTGGTTAGAAAATATCTAAATCCTTGGTTGCCACTTGGTTGATTCTACAATTGACTATGGAACATGGAATCACAGCTTTTAGTCCCTTGAACTTGAGGGAATCCATCAGTTAAAGGCTCCTAAGAATAGAAAAATGGAAGACCATTGAGAGTGTGGTGGGTGATTAATACTACAAATTATTCACTACTAATTGTATCCCAATAGAGTTTAGTTATTTAATTTTATTTTCTGGTAAAGGTGAGTTGGAACTTTTACCTCATATACTCCTCTAGTTGTAGTTATTGTTCCAAACTATTTTGAATTTTGGGAGATTATCTAAATTAGTTCTCTATTTTCAATTGGTGAATTATCAATCAATGATCTTACTAAATAATCATCAAGTATGATCCAATTATTTTTTATAAATCCTTGTTAAAATATCACCAATAAGTTATGTTCTTCATAGGAATGACATGCGCACAATTCAGCCAGTTTCTTGAACCTTTCCCAAAACTCATAGAGAGTTTCTACAGTTTCTTGTTTAATTCCATAGATATCATTTATTAGTTGAGCACTACTTAAAGTAGGGAATAATTTCTAGAGGAAGGCCCTTAATAGTTTATACCATGAGGTAACTTCTCAAGGTTATATATTTTAAAGGAGCTCCTTGGGAACCCCTTCAAGAGAGAAGGGGAATTCTATTTATCTGATTTGAGCCTTAGTGAATCCTCTTATTCTAAATCAATTGCATACTTGTTTAAATTATCTTAAGTTTCTATTGGGTCTTCACCTAATAATACGTGAAATTTAGGTATAATACCTATCATTCCAGTTTTAAGTCCATAGTATTTTTAATAATTCAATTGTAATTTTCAGTTATTGATGTTGAAATTTGGTTTATACATTCCCCTAAAAGTCTTGTTTAGTTGAGATAGATTATCTTTCATTTTTCACTACCTAAAGTAACTCACATGGAATAAGAAACTAAGTAAGAAGAGTTAATCAATGGAATGGTGAAAAAACCTCTTTAATCTTTTTCTAATATTTTAATTGTTCGAAGTCCAGCGAGCACAGTTCTCTCAACCTCAAGACCAAAACCAATGAAGTTGGAAGAACTGAATATAGTCATTTGAAATCCTTTTAAGAAAAATTAAAAACACTAACACTAGAATCTATAGAAATGATACTAGTTTTGATTAATAACTTTTCATGAGGATTTGAAAAAAAAATTAAAGCCAAATAAAGCATAGTAGTATTGGGACTCAAGTTTGTCTTTGGGGAGGACATTGCTATGGGTGTAATACACTTCTATTTGGTGGGTTTGGTTTGTGAAAAATATTTGAGTGATTTAGTTACATTAGTTTAAAATTTAATTTTTAATAAGTGGCCTATCCATGGATATCCCATCATCTACCCTATTAAATAATTATTCCAATTTTAATCTCACATTTTCTCTCAAATCAAGTTAGATATCACATGATTACTCTCTCCAAGATTTTTTAGTTAAACAGAAGGGATGCAATAATCACTACGGACTTCAAGATCCCTATCCTAGTAATCAGAGATCTTCAATTATCCTTAAGTAAACTCACTACTAATGATAACAATTAATGGAGAAGACTTAAGTAGCTTATTTGTGTGATCTAGTGATGACGATAAGATCAATTCAAAATTAATGAAATAAGAAATCTTATATTACTTAAATATTTTGAATTTATATAGATATTAACACAAGAGATTAAAAAATTAAAATATAGAGTTCATTAACATAGGGGATATGGGGATATCCTCAACTTAGCCACTAATGGGTCAATGTTACATCACTGGAGTTATTACAATAATAAAATTATAAGAAAAAAGATAAAAATGTAGTAAAGGGTATGGTTTGATGATGATGGAGGGGATAGAGAGAGTTCCCTTTATTTAGGTAATAGTTTCAATTTTATAGAGAGATTATCCCTATTGTTTGATCCTCCATACCTAGCCACATGATTAATAAGAGATTCCCTCGAAACCTATTAGCATGTTTGGATCATTCCTCAAATTCTGTTCCCACTTGGGTTTATTTAGATGGTCACCACATACTTGGTTCGACAATCATGATTTTTACAAATAAGGCACTACAATATTTTTTTGTTAAAACATCATTTACCCACAATCGCTATCCGTACATATTATTAAAGGATAAAAGATAAATTATTTATTTATTTAGGGATTCACTGGATTTCACCCTCTTTTTATTAGGTAGAAAGAGATGATGTCCATGCTAGGCTAATTATTCAAGAAAAAAGTTAAATCATAATGGGTTTAGGTGTCTCCAAACTTAGGCTTTAAAATTTTTAGATGTGGGTTTTCTTGGTCTTGGGCATGCTCAAGTGTGAAATATAGTCCTAACAATGGTTTTTATTTTAGTTCCATATTCTATATCTTTAGGATATATTTCTCTATTTTCTAATTTTCTTCATTATGGGCATCTCCAACTCAAATTATTTATCAATTTATTATTGAGTTTCTAGATTATTTATCCTTTTAGTGAGCTTGATTATTCTTAATTTGGCTTCAAATTCATTATAGTTTCCATATGATTTAATAGGATGGCTTATCTATCAGGATCATTGAGTTTAGGCTCACCATCCACTCTATTGGTTCAACTACTTTTTCAATGGAAGGCTGAGATTCTCTAGTGGCACGAATCAGTTTCAAATGGTTTTCTATAGGTGGTGTAGGTTTAAAAATTTCTTTAATGGAATTTAGTTGGTTTCCTTTGTAATACCCGGTTTTACTCCTTATAGAAATTGTTCCAAGATTCTTCTATGTTGGACCACATATCTCAGTGGAATGGATCTTCAAGGGCAGTGTGAGATTTTGGGATCTGGGCATCTTTAACCATGGTGCTTGGTGGTCTTCTTTATCCTAATCTTGAGCTTCACTATGGTGGTTGTCTTCTTCCTTTATGGTGGCTATCTTCATCTTGATTCAGTAGCGGGGCTCAATTTTCAACTTTCATGGTGATTATCTTCCTCAAAGGTGACTGGTTCTATTTCTAGAATTCAACCAAGGTATGAATTCAAATCAAGTATAGGCATGTGGATTATCATATCCTTGGTGGAACGACACTAGTGAATATTTACTTTATGATGGTTAGATGTAACTTTTCTTTAACAATAAATGGGCACTATATTTACATTTTCCTCAATTATAGTTCGAGATTTTTTAGCTAGTGGGACTTGGTAGATTTAATCAGATTTAGGAGTACTGAAGTTTTACATGTTCAACACAAGAATTTTTTTTGGCACCCACGGGTAGCAATCATCATGTGTTCAACCTTGGTTAGTATATTCTGGTGATGTAGGATTCAACTTTTTCTTCTAGTTTTCTGATTGGGGGTTTGGTGATTCTCATCAGAGAAGAGTCTATCATCAATGAACGGTTCAGTTTCATCCCCTTCATGAGATTATATTTCAAATATCTATTGGTGAAAGAGAGTGATGTGGTCGGTCAGGATGATAAAATGTGAGAAGAGGTGAAATTTATTATGTTCTCTTTTCTTTTTTGTGTTTGTAGCATATCAATGACTTTTCCAACTTTTAGTCATTTTACATGGGTTATTCCACATAAAAAGGAACAATAAATTATTTTTTCTATGCAGATGCTCCATGACTTTGTCATTTTTATGGTTGCGGTTGATCTGTTTTTGTCCTTTGATCAATGAACACCTTTTCCAAATAATTCTCTTATAGCCACACTTTATAGGTACAATTGATCCATTATTTTTCCAAAAAATTATCCTTAGTATCTTGAAAATCACTTCATGCAGTCTCTCTATAATAGGCACGACCGCTTCTGAACTGCCAAACTTTTTTAGTTGTGGTGGATGGAACACTTATGGTTTCTTGGTTTTTTAGTGCGCTAGATCCATCCCTTTGTCATTTTTAGTGATTAGGTCAACCGTAAGAGGATTAGTCATGGTTGATCTATGCCTTTTCCAAAATTTGTGTTACCTAGAAAACACACATTTTTTAGTGCAAGATTAAATTAAAAATTATAAAACAATTTAAAATCATAATTTCACCCTTTAAACAAATAATTTCAAATTCTCTAAATCAATCAATTAAATAATTAAATTTTCATCACTAAATGTTCACACTCTAATAAAATTTTTCATTTCATGAAAAAAAATCAAAAAATTTTAATTTTAATTTCAAATTCAATTTATAGATTCCATTTAAATTAATTTTTTTGAAAGAATTAAATCTTCGAAATTAATCCATTTAAGAATGTCAGTTCCAAAATAAATCAAATAATCAAGTAAATTTTAAATTTAAAAAGTAATGTATGGATTCCTAGTTTATTCCAAAAATTAAATATTCCATTAAAAATCAATATTAAATGCAATTTTCAATAAAGTCCAAATTCTCAAAAATTCACCAAGATCACTATTTTACCCAGGAATTGGATGAATGGTGTATTTTCTGGGGATATCAGTCAAAAAATTGAAAATTTGGGCTCACATCACCCCCACACTTGAAATATTACACTCCTAAACAATTTTATCATTAAATTTTATTTATTCAAAAAGAAAAATAAATAAATTCATTCTTACCATCCATAATTGACAGAGATCATATATTCATCCAATGTTTTAGTTGTCTTTCATCTTCTATGATTTCAATTCACTTATCACTTGAATCTAGTCAATGTTCCAAGACCATGAGTGGGTCGAATTAGATTTTAATGGAATTAAAGTTTTAACGAGAAGAACTTCCATTTATCTATCTTTGATAAGTTTTCTAAAACAAAATTTCAATTTTCCAATATATTGATAAAGCTCAAATTATTATTTTTATAAGTAAATTTTACCCTTTATGGGTTCAGTATTCCCCTCACCTAAATGAATTAGTTTTTTTTACATATGATCACTTTATGAATTGTTTTCCATCCATGCATTTTTCTAGCATTGTGGAAAAGAACTTATTGAAATTCGTACAGAGGGATAGTCACACACCCAATGTCATTGTATAAGAGATTCATTATGGGATCCCAAATACCCATTTTAATATAGGTTAAAATGACTTATATAAATTAAATTTGAGTTGGATACCTAAGGTCTTCTTTTTCCCAGAGGTCAATCTTCCTCATATTAAGTTCAAAAATCCAGTTAATTCAAGTTATAATTGTAATTTCAAAAAAATATTTCCACTCACACTCCCTTTCATAGTTCTAAAATCAAATTTCTATGAAAATAGAGATAAATTTCACTCATTAGTCATCAAGGTTTTACACTTTTTGACCTCATGAATTCCTCAACATAGAATGGTTTTTTAAAACTAATAAAGGAACTTTAAAACTAAATTTCCCTTTCTCTCTATATTTTTAAACATTTTATTTATTTACAATCGAAATATATAAATATACATAAACTATGTAAAAATTCATTTTTTTATTATTTTGTTTTGTTTTGTTTTTGTTTTTTATATGTATATTTTAATATAAAATAAGAAAAATAATATTTTCATCCTAAAACTAATTTGTCCCTATCTCCCATACCTAGTTCAAACATACTTCTAATTTAATTTTATCTTACATATTTAAAAAACAGTTCAAAAAAAAGTTAGTAGCTATACCAAAATGAGGGAAAGATAGAACCTAAATGTTCTATATTTAATAGTAGTGGGGTGGAGTCTTACTTTTATACAGGTTCTTTCAAGAATTTATCTCAAGAATTATTAATTTTTTGGCCATTCTCCTTAAATGGATTCTTTGAACCTTCTTATTCAATATCAACAACACCAAAAGGGAATATATTAGTTAATATTTATAAACCAATCCACTTGGAACAAATATTACCAAGGAATCTCTTCATACTTAAAGAAAATAACAACACTTTGTCTCCAACTTGGAATTCTCTTTTTTGGATCAAATTTTCATGAAAATATTTAATTTTAACCTTGTACAATAGTGAGCACTCATACACTTACCTTCTCAAATCCTCAATCTTCATCATCTACAAATTCCTCTATCCTTTAACCATTCCAAGCTCTAGGTTCACTCTTTTGATAACCCAGTTGGATTTGTGTTGTTGTTCAATAAAAAAGTAACAATGTTTAACATAAACAATTTTATATGGTGACATAACTAATGAGGTTTTGTAGGAAGTTCTGTATTTCTAAAGTGCATTTTCTAATTTCTTACTCCAGTATCTATGTTTGGGTTGTACTATTTTATCCAAAATTATTTTGACTTCTCTTTTGGTCACCTCATTCAGTCCATTTTCTTGTAGGTGGTAGGTAGTAGAATTTTAAAGGTAAACTTTGTACTTATTCATGATTACTTCCATGTTTTTATTATAGAAGTGGGTTATATAGTCATTCAGTATAACATAAGGTATTTCAAACCTAAAAAATGGTTTATTTTAGAAAATCAATACACTTTTTTAATAATTAGTTTTATTATGTTTTTCTTCAATCCCCTTAGAAACATAGTCTACTAATAACAAGATATAGGAAAATCAAAATGACATAGAAAATGGTCCCATGAAGTCTATTCCCCATATATAAAATATCTGACATAAAATAAAAGGTTTTTGGGGAATCTCATGTCTTTTTAAATTTAAACTATTAAACTCTAATTTGGGACAATTTTTACAAAAATACTCGAAATTTTAAAAATTGAGGGCTAAAGCAATCAAAATTTGCAAATTTTTCTAGTAGTTTCTTGAAGTCAAAAAATGCCTCTATAATAAAGTTTATGGAAAAATAAGGCGCATAGTTCATTTATTCTTCTTAGATAAACCTTATAATGACATGGTCATTGTAAATTTTCCATAAATAAGGATCCTTCTAGACATAATATTTTTATTAATATTTCAATTTAACAGTTTGATGTTTAGAAAAGGAGGGTAACTTTTCTATGACCATAAAATTCACTATGTTAACATACCAAGGAACTTGGGTGAGGTTGTACAACTACTCACTAGGGAATGAATCATCCATATTATTCTTGAGGACTGGGTTTACCATAATTGTGTAAGGTATCCAACTCACGTGGTCTTCCACCATATTCTCAGAGCTTATATTTTCTTTAATATTAAAGTCAATCTGTTGTATAAAAAACATCCATATCACTAGTTTAAGCTCTGTATCATCTTTATTGATCAAATATCTAAATGTTACATGACCAAAATGAATAGTTACTTTACACCCTAAAAGATAACATGAAATTTTTCTAAAGATATAACAATAGAAAAAACTCATTTTCTATTATTGTGTAGTTAATTTGGGAAATTTCTAGGTTTGGTGAAGTGTAATCTATCACTTATGGAAGTTCATCAATATTTTGGGAAGGAAAATGTCATATAGATATATTTAAAGAATAACACATAATTTCAATGGGGTAAATCTAGTTTAGTGGACAAATAATGGGGGAAGTGGTCAAACATTATTTCAATATATTAAAATATATCCTGTATGGATCTTAAAAAACAAAATCAGTATCCTTATTGAGTAGTTTAGTTAGGGGAAAATAAAATTTTCTAAAGTACCTAATAAACCATATGAAAAGTCCAATGTGGTGTAGAAATTATCCTCTGTGTCTCATAGTGTTGGGGTAATGAAATGTGGAAATAAAATCAACTTTGGACTCATCAACTTCAATTCCATATTTAGAAATTAAATGGACTAAAAAATTTCTTTTTTCTACCATAAAATGGAAATTTTTAAAATTTAAAACCAATTTTTTCTCAATTCATGTTTTTAAAACCATTTCCATACTCTCTAGGAAGCTTTTTAAAATAAGTTTCATACATAGCGAAGTCATCGAGGAATACCTCTAAATAACTCTGAATCAGTTTTGAGAAGATACTTACAATAAAATATTGAAAGGTACTTGGGGAATTGTAAAGACCAGTAGGAATTCATCAATAGAAAATGTACCAAAGGGTCATGTGAAGGTGGTATTTTATTAGTCCTCAAGAGCTATTGGAACCTAAAAATTCCTATAAAATCCATCAAGGAAGCGATAATGAACATTCCCAGTTAGTCTCTCCAACATTTTTTCAAAAAAGGGTATGGGGAAGTGGTATTTTATAGTCACATGATTTAATATCCTATAATCTATACATAATCTCCAACTATTCTAATTTATTATGGGAACTAACTCATTATTCTCATTTTTCACAATTTTGTATCTAAATTTCATTGGGAAAATTTTAATAGGACTCACCCATTGGGAGTCTGATATGGGGTAAATTATTCTATCCCCTAAAATTATTTCTACATATTTTTTACTAATTATATATGGGTTGGGTTGATCCTCTTTTAGGGTTTTCTCACTATTTTGGATTCATATTCGAGTAAAATCCTATACATGTGGTGGTGTTGATAATCTCTGAGATATCACCTAATGTCCAACCTATTACCCTATAATTTTGTTTTAGAATTTTTAGTAACTGATGTTCTTGTATCATATATAAATTATTCATGATTATGACTGGTATTTTCTCATTTTTCTTTTAGAAAGAATATTTTATGTTTTGTGATAGAAACTTATGTTTTAGTTTAGGGGGTTTTAAAAAGATGATTTTAGTTGAGAGTTCTCTATTTTGGAAACCAGCACATATAATGCATTTATATTAATAGAAGATTTGAGTAATTCATCAAAATAAATTTCATCAATTTCTTTAAAATTTTCAACACTCAAAACTATATCTATATTAATTATATTTTTAAAAAATATTCATCGGGAAGGTTGGGTGTTTCTAATGCTTCTCCTAATATGATTATATCATCAAACATTTCAATCTCCTCTCTTAAAGAACAAGGCTGTTCAATTTTTTTAATATAAAAATATATTACCCTTCAAGTGTGTGTTTAATTTAGTTAAGGATGTTAAAATACACTATTTCCTCACCTAAAGTCATAGAAAGTGTTCCTTCATTAACATCTATTATGGTTTTAGATTCCTTGAGAAATAACCATCCCATATTGACGAGAGAGTGGTCTTCAAATTTTCATCCTTCTATGTTGATAATGTAGAAGTCGGTAGGGAATGGGTAAACTTGTACACTTACTAATGCATCTTCAAGAAAACCTATTGGGTAGTATATGTGTTTATAAATTTTCACAACCACTCAGGTTGGTTTAATTTATCCCATCTACAAAGAAGAATAAATAGAATAAGGTATTACATTTATTAATGCTCCTAAATCACACAATTCTTTAGAAAAAGTGAGTTCTCTTATGGTAAAGGGGATATAGAATATACTTAGATATTGAAATTTATGAGGAATTTTATGAGTAATAATGAAAAAAACATTTTTACCTAATATTACCACTTTATTTCCTTGTAATCTCATTCTCTTTATGCACATGTCTTTAATAAATTTGGCATACCTCTATATTTGGCGGATGGAATCCAATAAAGGGATATTGATCACCAATTTATGGAATATTTCCAAAATATATTATTATAGTGCATCCTCATTGGTTTTCTTTAGTGTTTTCATCCTTATATGAAGTCTGTTTGGGGTTGATTTTGATATTACATATTACATTTCCCTTTGTCATTCTTTGATGGTTCCTTTATAGAGTCCTCCTCAGATTCTCTTTCCTAGGATGATTCACCAGATACATGTTTCTTTTCACTTCCAGATTCAACCTCTAAGGGTGTTACCTTAATATTTTATAGCTCCTTTCCACTTCTTAATGTGATATCACTAACATTTCCTTTATGGTTAGGAATTGGTTGAACAGGAAGCTTACCTGAGCCTTAATTTACTAGATCATTACAGGAAGTCATGAGCTTTCCAAACTATCCTTTTAATTCCTTGAACTTTGATCAATGAGTATTAAGATTGGTCTATTTAATATTTGGAGATTCTATTACCTATCTCATAATGTCCTTCACTGAAGTTTATTTATATTTTCGTTATTGGTAACTTGTGGATGTATATAAACTTTTTCTTTGGAATGGAGGGGATCAGAAAGGCTATTGTGAAGCCTGTTGGAATTATTACTAGAATGGTGGAATTTTTGGTTATTTTCTATCAAATATAAATTGATTGGTGTTAAAATATATAAAATCCTTGGTTTCCACTTGGTTAAATTTATAATTTCTTCTAGAACATGGCCTCGCATCTTTCAGTCCCTTGAACCTGAGGGCACCCATCAGTGAAACGTTCCTGGTAATAGAAAAGCTTACAGATCCTTGGGGCATGGTGGATGATGACTCCAAAACCATATTCACAATTAACTATCTCAAAATATAGGTTATTTATTCAATTTTATTTTTAATTAAAGGTTATTTGAAAATTTTAATCTCATGTACTCCTCTAGTTATTGTTCTTGTACCAAATTGTTGGAAATTTTGGTAGATTCTATCAATCAATTCACAAACTTTAACTAATGGATTATCAATCAATTATCTTACCAAAGAAGAATATCATAGGTTACAATTATTTTCCATTAATACTAGGTAAAATAATACCAATAATTGATTTTCTACATAGGGCTGGTGTGGGAAGGATATATTCAGTTTCTTAAACCTTTCCCAAAAATCATAGCGAGTTTCTATAGTTTCTTGTTTGATTCCATAGATCTACTTATTAGTTGATAAATCTTTGAATTAGGGAATAATTTTTATAGTAATTTCCTCTATAGTTCATCCCATGAGGTAACTTATATATATTTATGATTAGAAATACACTCCTTGGCTCCCCCTTTAAGAGAGAAGGGGAAATCCTTCCAGTTGATTTGGGCCTGGCACTGGTTTGGATTTTAATTTTATCATCCATTTCTTCAAGAATTGTTTCACTATTTTATAATTTTCTTCATCATGGGTATCTATAACTCAAATTATTTAGTAATTTATCATTTTTTTTCTATATTGTTTATCCTTCAATCAATATTGTTTATTCTTAATTTAGTTCAACATTCATTAGAGGCATAAAAAGCTTCAACATGGTGGATTCTCTAGAAATATTTTTGATTTTAGGCTCATCATCATTTCTAATAGTGTAAATATTTCTTTAGTGGAAGGTTGAGATTATCCAATAGTGTGGCTCAATTTCAACTAATTTTCCACAGGCAGTGCAAGTTCAAAAATTTCTTCAAGTTCCTTTGGTTGGCTTCCTCAGTAAGAATCGAGGTTCCTCATTATGTAAATTATACTGATCTTATTATCTAGTAGAACATGGATCTTAAAATATTGGCTCTTCCAGGGTGGTGCAAGCCTTTGGGATCTTGAAAATTTTAATCATGGAGCTCGGTGGTCTCCTTAATCCACAGATAATGCTTCACCTCTATGGTTATATTCTTCCTTGACTATGATGTCCCAAACCCAGGTTCCACTCAAAGGTGCCTCATGCCTAGTTGGCTACATGGCCTCAAGTGAATCTCCCTGAATGCCATAGGCTACTGACTAGTAGTGAGGGATTTGGGTATGTCAATGGGGAGACTATTCCTTCAGTACCAGAGTGTATCATATCAGATAAATAAGATAACTATTAAATAACAGAAGAAATATAGAATCAACATATGGTATATTAGAAAAATCAATAATAATAAACAACTGAAAAAATTGATAATCATACAAAAAAGTTGATGATACATTTCATGTCTCTATAAATATGGAAAACATGGATACAAAGTATTAATAATTACATACTATAAAAATAAAAAAAAGAAACCAAAATCTATCCATCACCCTGATCCTTAGCTCAGTCATATTCTACCAAGATCTGTCCTAATGTAAAAAAGGAATCAAGTTCCCAAAGAGGGATGCTTCACTTTTTCAACACCTACCTATATGTAATCTTCTTGGGTACCAATGGATCCTAGATAGGGTGAGAGATAAATCCCATCAGGCCACCACCAATAGTGACTATAATATCCTGTCTATGTAATATAAAATGTAATAGTGTTAAATCATGCATATATGAAAGTAAAGTAGTATAATAACATAAATACCCAAGTACCTACTTCAGGCTCAGCTGGTGTCTAAACATGTTACCATGTCATTAATTAATCATGTTCTAGTTTATATATATAAGTCATGTGAGGCATAACCCGCACTAACATCTTGACATGGTAATATTAATAAAGTATCCAAGATATAACAAGGAATCCACAATGATAATAATAATGAATATATTCCAAGGTAATAACTAAGGAAACCTTGACCTCATGGGTCAATCCAACTTAGGTAATAAACTGTATCCTAACATAAGGGTACGAGTTTAATCCAAGAGGAATCTCCTAAGGAATTTTACAATAATTATTCTAATTGAGTCCCTGGAATTCATCCAAGGTAAAATGGGATAAGAAATGACTAGGGTCAAGGGTGTAACCGAGGTTCCTTATGTCCATAGACATCACACTAAATCCAAGGAGTGTATCCAAGGAATCATATAATAATAAATAAGGTATCCTATGGTGTAATACCGAGCATCCAGAAGTAGTCAAGGATCAAGTTACAAGGTGGGTATTAACCAAAGAAATCAATATCCTTAAATCAGAAGGGAATACACGAGTTCTCAAGGAATTCCCTTGGGAATCCAAGGTAGGATCGAGTCTGAACACTCCTATAATAGTGTCAAGGTCTATATAAAAAATGCACTATATAATTAGTTTATTAATTAATTAATTTCATGTAATACTCTTTCCATTTAATAAACCATTGGGTTTAATCCATTTCCTTTCAATAGTGTGATAAGGCTAAAGGGCATGGAACTATTTCATTCATTTCATATAAGTTACATTCAATTCATTAGGTTCTCTTTGTTACCTTCCATTATACATGGAATGGGGTTCTATAGATATGCAACCAAGTTATTCAATTACATTTAATTAGGACAAGACATATACATAGCGTAATTTTTAATTCCATTTAAAATTGATTTATCAAGTTAAAGCACTTACCTTAGGTGGGTCAATTGAAAAGTATACATGTGATATAAATTTAAAATTCATTGAGTAAATTAAACACTTACCTTTATCAAGGTTAATTCAAAGCACACCTGAATAGTGGCACAAATAATCTTAACAAGTTACTATAAGCTTAATTATTGAAAACACCATACATGGGGTGATCTTCATTGATATCATAACCTCCAAAGTTGTATTACATTTATGAAAAGGGCCTTAGTACATGTTTTTAATGAATATAATCAAGGAACATAAATTTAATAGGTCATGCTCAATGAAATTGGCATGCAAACATGACAATTTTTAAAATGAAGAAACTTGAGGGATGAGTTATAGAACACCTAGATTAGGCTCATATGACTCTCCTCATCCAATATCAACCTCTAGTTTGGAATGTATTGGAAGAGATCTGAAGAATGGATCAATGCCCTAAAAATAAGGAATATGATCCTTCATCTAAATAGATTTTTCGATAGAAATAAGAACAAAAAATGACTAAAAAGGAATTAAGATCTTACCGATGCAGACATAATGAGATAAACATTACTTCAATTAGATTCTAGATGGATGATTAGGATAAAATACTATAAAAGGGGATTTAAGAGATTGAAAAAGGGAGAATGATGAGTGGTTGTCTGTTGGAAAGATAAAGGGTATGAGAATAATAATTTTAATTAGATCATTAAGGGTATTTTGATATAATAAACCAAAAATATGCATCACACAATTTGGATGCATGATTAGCCAAAATGTGCACTAACTATGTACCATCTACTTTAGGGATGGAAAATTCACATGGTTAGGCTGCATGATTAGAGAATCTTTGCGCCCAATATGAAAAACACCTCTACAACATGTCTATAGTTTTTTTCTCAGGCATGAGACCCCTGGTGAATGATTAGGGAAAACCGTGAACCCTAATTCACCCCAATTTCCTGTACCGCATGGTTTCGAGAGACCATGTGGGCTGGGTTGCACTGTTTCTACTAACCATGAGGCATAGTATTGTTTTCCACCAAATTGGGTTCCTATCTTTGAACAATCCCCATAAACCCATGAGACATTTATGAAATCATTAGAAATCCATATTAGGTCAAAAATAAATAAATTGACCAAATTTAAAAGGATCCATACCTTAGAGAAAAACCAGGTTCTTATAGTCTTCCTCCCCTTAAAGGACCTCATCCCTGAGTTCACCTTACAAGGCTAGTGAAACATTTTCTAATAAAAAATCAAGCCACTGGGCATATACGTTGGCCTCCCTATCATAAGTCTCATTCTGTACATGACTATGTTTCCATAGAAATCGTACTAGAGGGACGAACTGGACTCAGAGATATTTTTTGCTCTGTTCAACAATGCATATAGCACACTCCTCAAATAAAGCATCAACATGTAGCTAAAATTACTCAGGATCAAAAGCGTTAGATTGGTTGGCATGATATCGATGAATATGTGAAATGTGGAAGACATTGTTCATGGCATAGTACCTTTGAGGTAGTAATAACTGATAAGATACCAACCCAATTCTCTCTAGAATCTCAAAAGGCCCGAAAAAGAAAAAAAAAATTCCATTTCATTTGTATCTATCTATTCCCAAGCATGGGAGATACCCATGGGAAAATAAGATCCAAAACATAAAACTATAGAGGCCATAGATGATGATCGACATAAGATTTCTGTCTATACTGAGCAGTGTATATACACTTTTTGATCAGCTAAACCTACTCTGATGTATCTTGCATGAGAAAAAAGACCTAGCAAGGCTGCCTCTCCTGACTCTATCCAGTACAGGGGGTGAATGACACGACCCACCATATAATGCCTCAAAAGGATCCATATGAACTGTCTCATGAAAGCTATTATTTTAGGTGAACTCGATGAGATGGATTTGATTCTCCTAGGAAATGATGAAATCAAGGATTAATGCCCAGAGCATATCCTCTAGAATCTGTATTGTATGTTACAACTATTAATCAGTCTAAGGTTGAAATTCTATGCTCATAAGTACCTTTGTACCCATAGATATTTGTAACCCCTACAAAAAATATGGCATGAAATAATCATCCCTATATAAAATGATAGTAAAAGGGACCCTGTGTATTCGTATGATATCATAGACATACAGTCTTCCCAAATCATCAATTTTGAAAGTCTCCCATATAGGAAGGAAGTGTTATACTTTTGTCAGTCGGTAAATGACTACCCATACAACTTCGTTGCCTCTAGGAGACCCTGATAAAACTACTACAAATTCCACGGAAACATCTTCCCATTTCTATTTCGGGGCTGGAAGTGGCTGTAGAAATCCTTTAGGTTACTGGTGTTCCACCTTCACCTATTTATAGGTGAAACACCTTTTAATATATCATATTATCTAATTTTTCATCCTAGACCACCAATATTGGCCTCACATATCTCGATACATATTGGAGATGCCTGGATGAACTACCCACTAAGAATCATGGGAATCACACATCATTTCCACTCTCATATCTATAAGAACCCAAACATTTCCATATATATGAAAGATTTCTTCTATATCCATAGACCAATCCAGAGGTAGGTGATCTCCTGAAATACTCTTACAGAGAACCAATCCTTCAGGTTCTGAAAATTTCTTTCCCTTAAAATTATCAAGGAGAGAAGAGGTAACTATCAAGTCTAAGAGATAGGTCCACCTGTGATTGTCATGAAACTCTAGATGCTTCTCATAATATTGGGCCATCAATTTCCATTCATCACTTGCTTCCGTACGACCTGTGCCTATGTTTTTCGACTCAGTGCATCCATTACCACATTACATTTTCTAAGAAATAGGAAAGCTCAAAATCTAAGTACTAAAGATAATCGGCCCATATCCACTATATTAGGTTCAATTCATGATCTGTTAAGATATTTTTGAGACTCTTATGGTCTATATACCCAAAAAAGTTCTCACCCATTAGACAGTGTCTCTAGTAATGTAAGGCTGCTAGCTCGAGGCCGTGCATTGGGTAGTTATTATTTTGAGGAATCAATTTATGATATCCATATGCAACAACTATGTACTACTTCATAAAAAATTCTCATAGGTTGATGCTTGATGCATCACATAGCATGGTATAACCTATAACATGCTCTAGAAGAACCAAAATTGGTGTTGAGACAAGCCTACCATTAATATTTTGAAAGTATTTCTCACACTCTTCTGAACACAGAAAATTAACACCCTTTTTTGTAAGACTAATAATATGTGACTAAAGGGATGATAAGTCTTTTATGAAATTCCTATAATATCCAAACATCCCAATGAAACTCTGTATATCAAATAATTTTTTTGGATGCTCCTAGGAAACCACAAAACTCATCTTATCTAGGTCAATAGAGACTCATGATTATGAGATAACATGATCGAAGAAGTAAACTTTGTTGATCCAGAAGTGATACATAAAAATATTATCATAAATATGATGCTCTCTCAGTGTACTCAGAATTATCTCAAGGTTCTTAGCATGGTCTCTATGAGTGTGAGAATACACTCTATGTCATCCACAAAGACCCTAAAAAAAGAACAAATATAGGTATGGGACACCCTAATCATAAAATCTATGAAAATAGTGGGAACATTCTTAAGACTAAACAAAAAAAATGAGTTACTCATACAGACCATACCTACTACAGATAACTATATAATGTATGTTTGATGGACCGACTCACACCTGATGATAAACCGATCTCATGTTGATCTTAGAAAACACCCTAGCTCCTCAGATCTAGTCAAAGTGATCATCTATATGAGGAAGTGGATACATGTACTTTATAATAAGCTGTTTCAACCATCTTTAATCCATGTATAAAAAAATGGTCCCATCTGAATTTTTGCAAAAAATCATGGGTGAACCCTAATAGTAAGTACTAGGACATATAAAAAATTTGGCATATAAATCCTCTAACTTTTTCTTGAGATCTTAGAGCTTAGTAAGTTCTATCCAGTATAGAGGAAAGGACACTAGAGCTGCTCCTAGAACAAGAACAATTGTAAACTCTACATCTTTCTCAGGAGGTAAGGCATAATAATCATTAGGAAAGATGTCCCTATAATGATATACTATGGGAGGAAAGTTTGAAAAGTGTAATTACTACTCTTCCATGAAAATAAAATCAATTTGGGAGGGCACTCCACCTATCCCATGATGATCTGGTCTAATTATACTATCATGGGAATCACACTCACCATTGTGTAGATAAGTGATACCCTTTGGTGATGTAAACGATACCCTACGGTGATACAAGTCTACAAATGTGTGATATAGAACTAACCAATCCATCATGACAATGACATAAGAGTCTATCATCTCAAGAAAAAGAAGGTATCAAAAGAAAGGGCAACTTCCTACCTCAAGGGGACAATCCCTACATTGGTTTATTCCCTCTGATCATACTACCAATGGTGTATCTAGGGCCATTACACCACAATAATACTAAATTTTCAGCTCGATACTTTTCATGATAGATAAAGAGATAAAGGAGTGTGAAGAAACTATATAAAACAACGAAGATACTATAGTAGAGGATACTATTATAATACCTCATACTATATATGGCCTTGCACTCTGATCCTTAGGTATCAGTAGTATGGCATGTAACTAAACAAATCCACAATCCTATGGTATAACTATAATACCCCAATCATGACTTAATTGTTGGATCTACTAATAATATCAATTATGGCTACTAAGACCAAAAAATCCTCCTCAACTAGTCTTTCCAATGCTACTTCAACTCCCCGCATGACATAGCATGAAATAACATACCCTTGAAGGTGGATTTGGTGCATAACATCTTCCACTATATTCTGATGGAAAGGTCTGACATAATCTCTAAAGGTGCCCTATACGATCGCAAGCATGGCACTCTAGAGGATATTTATCACACTAAGGCTTCATATTCCCTGGTCATCTATACTGATGGAACACCATAGAGCTACTGGAAGGAGTACTATGTATTCCACTTCCCTGATGAGAAACATCAAGGGATCGTTTCCTACTATCAGAAGAACTACATGCCTACCATGGTACCGATCCTCTATGATCAGTACTATCACCTTCCCTCAGGTTTCACTCAGTGATAAGAGTCTATTTAACTATCTCATAGAAGGTAGGTAGGTGAAATACATTCACCTGAGTGTGAATTACATACTAAATCCCATCCTTTAATCATCTAGCATGAAAAATTTCATCACTGGCTAGAAGCGGTGCAAAGCATTGCAACTCAGTGAAACACACTGAATACTCCATAACTGACATATCAACTTACTCTAGATGCATGAAATATTTGGATTGGTCACCTATAAGTGTTTGAGGAAAGAATTTATCATGGAAAGTAGTCTGGAAATCAACTCATACCATGCCTTGATAGTGAATAGCCTGGGTAACCATGTCCCACCAACACTTGGTCGAATCACACAACATATACATAGAAAAATTGAACCTCTTCAATAGAGAAGTATCCAGATTATTAAAGATAGAAAGAGTGTCCCCCAACCAAGACTCTATAGCCTGTGAACTACCATCCCCCAAGAAGGTAGGAGGATGCTGCTTCTAGAACTCACAGGTCAAATCAACCATTGTAGGTGCAGGTCATGGATCACCTTTCATAGACTACATCAAATGTAGAAAACTATCACGAATCTGAGCATCAGTTCCTAGATAAGTTAAAAAAAGTGGTGAATTAGGTAGAAATTTTGGAGGTAATACTAGAAACCCAAGGCCCACCACGTCTAGATCATGGTCATCACCACCCTCCTGGAATATGAAACAAGGATTTAATGGTGGCATTGGTCTACAAATGCCAAGGACATGCCTCAGAACAAGATTTAAGATGATAGATAACAATAGTGAAAGCAGAACGTGAGGAAAGATATCACTACCCATGGTATACTACTCCAAATACCCACTTAGAAGGCTAAGTATTGGTATGTGATCAAGAATAAATTATGGGGGTTCTAGTAGATTAAGGCTCAACTATACCTTTCCTCTTTACTGAATAGAAACCAATTAATTTTAATATATTTTTTTTACTTTTTCAGTTTTCATTTTTTTTATTTTCATATATCATGGTTCATTTAAAATAGATCATCATTCCCAGTGAATCAGGGTCCATACACATTATCATTGAAATCAACACCCATTTAATTTCCATCTAATGGATTGACTCAATAAGTCACCTATTCCAACCAAAGAGTGCCCATACAGCTCATGAATTGAAAATAGAAATCAATAAATCAAATCCCAAGAGTAGAACATGTATATATATATAAACAAGGATAACTCAAAAATAAAAATAAATAAAAGAAAATTCAAGCAGCGAAATGCACCTATATGGCATGGAAATATGCATGGAATGTGAATTCTAGGTGCCTATAATGATGCATATAATTATTATCCTAGCCCTCATATCATCAAGACAAGGATAAAATGAAATCATAAATAATAATAATGATAATAATCAAATATCATGTGTGTCACCCAATGGTAAAATGATAGAGACTGTAATAAGAAAAATAATAAACACAATCATATTTAGGAAGCTCAACATTTACCCTGAACATGGGTTAGCTATGTCTAAGAACGACTTATAACCAAGTCTCAAAGAACTCCTAATCTTCTGTATATTGTCTCCAAATAGTAAATAAATAAATGAAACTTCTGATACCACTTTGAGACACCCCAAACCAAGGGTAAACTCAAAGGTTCCCTGGGCCTAGTTGGCCACATGGCCTCACGAGTTCATCCCTAAACACCAAAGGCTTCCGAATAGAAGTGAAGGCCTTTGGTGTATCCATTGGGATACTATTACCTCATTACTGGAGTGTAGCACATTGGATAAATAAGATAACTAGTAAATATTAGAAGAAATATAGAATCAACAGATTGTATAGTAGAATAAGGAATGAATAATAAATAACTAAAACAACTAATAATCATACACAAAGGCTGATAACACATTTCATGTCTCTAGAAAATTGGAAAACATGGATACAAAGAAGAAGGAAGTAAATGCTATAAAAAATTATAAAAAAAACCAAAATCTATCCAAAATCCTGATCTATGGCCCAATTATCTACTACCAAGATCCATCCTAATGCAAGAAAGCAATCAAGTGTCCAAAGTGGGATGATTGTCAACACCTGTATACATGTAATCTTACCAAGTACTTATGGTTCCTAGATTGTGTGTGAGATAAATCTCAGTAGTCCATCACCAACAGTGTCTATAATATCTTGTCTGTGTAATATAAATTGTAATAGTGTGAAAGCATGTATTTATAAAAGTAAAGTAATACTATAACATAAATACCTAGGTACCTGATTCAGCCTCAGTTTGTGTCTGAACATGTAACCATTTCATTAATTAATTATGTTATAATTTATATATATGTAAGTCACATGAGGCATAACCAGCACTGAAATCCTGACATGATAATATTAATAAAGGATTCATGGTACAACAAGGAACCCCTGATGATAATAATAATGAAGAGGTTCCAAGGTAATAACCAAGGAAACCTTGAACTAAAGGGTTGATCCAACTCATGTAATAAACTGTAGAATGGATATAAGGGTAAGAGTGTAATATAAGGGGTATCACCCAAGGAATTCTGTAATAATGATTCTAACTGAGTCCAAGGAATTAATCCAAGGTAAAATATGATAAGAAATGATTAGGCCTAAGGGTATAACTAAGCGCCTTATGTCTGTATACATCACACTGGATCCAAGGAAGGTATCCAAGGAATCATGTAATAATAAGGAATGAATCCTATGGTGTCATACCAGGCATCCACAAGTAGATAAGGATTAGGTTCCAAGGTGGGTATCAACTAAGGCAACCGACATCCCTAAATCAGGATGGTGTCCATGAGTGCTCAAGGAAATCCCCCAGGAATCCAAGGAAGGATCAAGTCTGACAACTCCTATAATAATGTCAAGGTCCATATGCAATAGGAACCTTATAATGAGTTTATTAATTAGTTAAGACCATGTAATACTCATGCCAATTAATAAACCACTGGGTTCAAGCCATTGAATTTCATTAACATTAAAAGGATAAAGGGAAAAATACTATTTCATTCATTTCATATAATTTATATTCAATTCATTAGGTTCACTCCACTACCTTCTGTTATACATGGAAAGGGGTGTACTGGAAATGAAACCAAGTTCTTCAATTACATTTAATTAGGCCAAGTCATATACATAATATAATTTATAATTCTATTTAATATTTATTTATCAAGTCAAATCACTTACCATAGGTGGGTCAAGTGATATGAATACATGTTCTTTAAATTTAAAATTCATTGATTTAATTAAACACTTACCTTTATCAAGTTCAAGTCGAAGCACACTTGAACAGTGGAATATATAATCTTAAAACGATATAAGGAGATTAATTATGGAAAACACCCTACATGGGGTGTTCATCATAGAGGTCACAACCTCCAAAATTGGATTAAATTTATGACAAGGGTCTTAGAATATTGTTATAATGACTATAATAAAGGAAAATAAATTTAATAGGTCATGCCCGATGAAATTGGTATGCACACACGACAATTTTTAAAATTAAGAAACTTGAGGGATGAGTTATAAAACACTTAATTTAGGCTCATATGCCTCTCTTAGTCTAGTATCAACCTCTATTTTGGTTTAGATTGGAAGATATATGAAGAATGGATCAATGCCCAGAAAATAAGGCATATGAACCTAAATCTAAATAGAATCATCAATAGAAAGAAGAATGATGAATGACTAAAAAGAAATTAAGATCTTACCGATGTGGAACCTACAAGACAAAAAGTTCGTCAATTAGACTCTAGATGGATAATTAGGATCACATACGACAAATGGGCTTGGGGATATTCAAAAAGGGATAAGGAGGGGTGGATGTCTATTGGAAAGAGAAAGGTTAGAAGAAGAATATGTTTAATTAGATCACTAAGGGTATTTTGGTAAAATCACCCAAAACATGAATTGTAACACCTGAGACTTTTATGAGAAATATTTTGTTTTTATAAATCATCAAAGGAATCTTTCAATACACACAACACTAGCTTGACTTGCTTTACACACAACCACGTCCCTCCTCGATAGCTTGCGTCGTACGCAATACCGAGTTTCACTAAACAACGATATGCTATTAAAATATTATTAAAACTAGCCGTTATGAATAGTAATAAACACTTTTTGAAATTTTGTAAATTTTATTTTTCAAAATGGACTTCATTTTTGGATTTGGAATATCGAAATTAGCCTAGGGTGAAATTTTGGTATTTTTCTGAAAACTTTCAATTTTTGATGAATAGTGAAACCACTAAGTGGTAGTTAAAAAAACTGAATTTTTCATAAAACTTAATTTTACTGCTTCTGTGAGTGGAATTTTGAAAATCCGAGAGACACGGTTGATGTCAGTAAGTAAAATGTGGTTCAATGAGTTGAAAATATTTTTTTGGTGAATAGTAACTTTTTAATTTTATTTACCACAGTTAAAAGTAAATAGGGTAATTAAGGGTAAAAATGATATTATTATTACCCTAACACATGTCCTAATTATATTGGATAAGTGTAATTCGACCAAAAACAATCTTAGGAATAAAATATGACCATTTAGGCCCACTTGGATTAGATTAGGACATTTATTATCAATTTACTTAAAGAAGGGTTAAAATAGTTAAAATCAAAGTTTAATAAGTAAATCTTTTTTAATATGGGGTTATACATGAGATAAATTCAACTATAAATATTCATTAGAAAGATAAAAATATTTACAACATAATGGTATTTTATTTAAAATTTTTAGACATTAAATAATTTAATTTATTTATGACACAACGATGATGCAGTAATTATCTTATTAATGAAATATTGACATAATTGATGTTATAAATACCCAAATAAATGTAATTTGAGGCTTTTTATGAATTAAAATAATTTTCTAGGTTAATATGACATGTTAGTATTTATTTAATTAACTTTTTTAGAACTAATAATTCTGTTATTAGTTTCACAAAAATCAATTACTAAATAGTGTCAAAATTGACATAAAATAGTTTTTAAAACAAATATTATATTATTAATTGTTATTTTATTCCTAAAAATCTAAGGTTCGGCCGAATGACTTAGATAAGGTTATATATATTAATAATAAACAACTTGGGGTTCTTTTGGCTTGTTATAGTAAGTTTATTAACTTTATAATGTAAGAACACAAGAAGACACGGTAAAAGTAAAATTATATAACTTAAAGTTAAATCTAAATGATAAGGTTAAAATTGATACCTAAACTTGTCTAAATTCTATTGGATGAGAGGATTTCTACCCATAACCACATTATCTTCGAAATATATCAATTTGGAGCTATTAAAAACCGAATTTTACTTTATAATAAAATAATATTTTTAGTTATTCCAAAGGTGCCCCTCTCCTCCCTTATAAAAGGGCACCTCCTCCCTCTCTTCCTCTCACCACATTGAGCCTTCAAGCTCGGCCAACCCCTGAAAATTTATTCTCTACAATTCCCTAGAGACATCCTAGAGGTACTGGTCTTCTTCAAAGACCAATTTTAGTGCCCTAAAAGGAGGTCTTAGAGAAGCGCTTCAAAGAAGAGGTAATGCCCGTTACCGATTCTTTCATCTTTATTTATTCTCCCACTTCTTCTTCTTTATTTGTTTCATTATGAAGTAAAAAAATCGGTATCAATCATATACTGATATGTTATTATAAGTATGAAACAACCCTATTTCACCATCTATCCACCCTACGGAAAATGAAATCACCGCGCGTGCGTTCGTACGGAATACCGTCTCCACGCTGTGGTGTAATCTATTTTCCACCACCACATTACTTGGATGGGTATAATGGTGTAAATAATGAATATATATGATTATTGTAAATTTATATTGATTCTGAAATAGTATACATACACTCCAATACAATTCCACGATCATGGGAACGATATCATCGCTCGTGCGTACGTAAGGAATACCGTCTCCACGATGTGATGCGAATCGTTTTACATGATCTTAATTGAATAATGATTATATAAATGAATTGAATGAATTAATATGATATATATTACACTAATACCATTCTGGAAATGAGGTATCTATAACCTAAAAAGAAGAATAAGAATTTATTCGACAAAACACGCAAAAGAACAAAAAGTAATAAACACCCGAATAACAAGTTTCAATGAAATATTACTATTAATAAGCTAATAATATGACCATATATGATATCATAAAAATGATTACGATTATATAATAAGTCAATGACATTATTTAAATCATTATACAGGAGGTTCAGACACTTACGAAGCAAATCAGACCTAAGGTAAGGGAAATATCACAATCTCATTTTTATCCGAGATTGTTTATACTTTGGTATTTACTAGGGTGTATTTTATCATCCACATCCATGTTTCCTCAATATGTAATATTTATATCCTTCTAAAATAGTTTATATCCAATTTTACCCTTCAGTGAGTTTTTAGTAAAAGATATGAAAGGAATCTTTTGTCGTTTTTCGTACGAGGTACTTTTTGACTTTTCCGACAAAAGTACGAGAAGAATGTTTCTTTTAACTTATACGGCATGAATGGATTTTTAAAAAATTATTTCCAAGAATCTTCCTTTACAAGTTTTCAAGTTTATTTTTAATCAACTTCTTTTAGATTAAAATTGTATGACATGTTAAGAAAGGAATTTTTTTTTGAAGTAGAAAGGATATTTTCCTCAAGAATGGAGTTCAAGTGTTTTATCAAAATTATTTTCCATCTAAGATAATATAGGGTTCTGTTTATATCCCTATTATTACATTAATATGATTATGTTGTGATGGAAATATTTTTATGAATTCTTTTATCTTATATGAATTGTTTTATGATGTCATGATGTTTAAGAATCCCATTTTTATTACATGGGTTATGCTATGATGTATGGTTTATGATTTTGTGGAACACATAAGAATGGTATCATTATGAGATGGGTGGGACCTATATCTCCCTCCAATGAATTGGGTAAAGATTTTATATCTCATGATATAGACATGGCTGGAACGGCAGGTTAAACCGGTTCAGTGAAACAGGACTGAAACGAGGAGTGAACTCGGTTCAGAAATGGACTTTGTCCACCAAGATAGTCTTGGAAATGAGTCTTGACTAATAAGAAACGATTCTCTATGATTATGTGTGTATGCCACAAAGTTTCATGTTTTAAGTTATGATTATTGGGATTAAATTTCACTACTATGATTTACCCCATGTTATGAATTTATGATCTCTTTTGCAGGTTAAGATTTCCAAAAGTTATGTTCTTATGAAAACGATGTAATTGAGATTTATTTTATTTACCCTTACTGAGCATTTGAGCTCACCCTTTTGTATGTTTTATTTTCCCAGGTCAGGAAGAAGGTTATTAAGTAAGATATGCCAAAAGGGACTATAGATATGATGAAATAAATGGGAGACAATGTAGATGCTTTATGAACCAGTTGTTTATGTTTCCCAGTTTCTAAAGAAACTATACCTATACGGTCCTTTCGTGGTTTTGTTATATGTTGTAATAAGTATGCTTCAATTTTGAATTATTTACAATGTATGTAATGTATGGGTCGTTATAGTTGGTATCAGAGGAAAGGTATAGTCAACCTTTGGAAACTAGGATGTGAAAGCCTTAGTAGGAACCCTAAGGATAATTCTAAGCATAGAACACAATCTTAGTGTTTTAGAAATGACCATGAATAACCTAAGATAAGACCTTAAGTGTGAAATTTTATTCTTGATTATGTGGTTTTCCTATTATAATTAGTGTTTCTCACACTATTCTTCTTGGTTTTAGTCAATGGCTAGAACCCGAAGGAACCGTGTTAATACGGAATGCGACGGGCAATGCAATGATTGTCCCCCTGAGCAACCAAACGTTTTGGGAGATGGAATGCAAAATCTTGTAGCCATGCTCACACAACTTTCTCAATCTATGAATCATGCAGGACTTCCAAACGAGCAAAGGAAGGAGCAACATTCTGTTGAATCCTTCATGAGGCAGCGTCCACCTTCTTTCAGCGGGTCTACTGATCCATTAGTTGCTGAACAATGGATTAGTACTACTGAAAAGATATTTTCAGTTCTTCAATGTTCTGAACATGATAAAGTCATCCTAGCAGTGTATCGATTGTAAGGTGATTCTGATCAATGGTGGAATCTTATCAAGAATACGAGGCAAAGAGATGAAATTGAGTCCATGGAATGGGACTAGTTCAAGAACTTATTTTTCAATAAGTACTTCCCTCGTATTCTCCGAACAAAGATGGAGAAAGAGTTTCTTGAACTAAAGCAAAAGGATGATGAATCTGTTGGTACCTATGAAGAAAATTTTACAGGACTTTCAAGGTACGCTTCTGGTATTATTATCCAACCTGAGAGTAAGATCGATCGATTCTTTAGTGGCTTAAAACCAAGTCTTCAAAGGGCGTTAGCCATAAGGGACTTCAATAGCTATGAGGAAATCTTTCGATGTGCTCTCAAAGTTGAGATGTAGATTGAAGTAACCCATCAGTCATATGGGTTTGATAAGAAGAGGAAAATGGAATTCAAAGAAAAATCTAAAGATCACATTGAAAAGAAGATGAGATTTCCCTTATGCTCAAAGTGTGGAAAGAAACATGGAGGGAGTTGTCTTAAAGGGACAAGTAAATGTTTCAAATGTGGAAAGGAAGGTCATCAGGCATTTGAATTCCACAATGATGGGAAGAAGATGTCTAATGATGAAAACAAAAGAAGGGATACATAGAATGACCCTGCTACACTTCAATGTTTCAAGTGCAAGAAGATGGGGCATTATGCCAATCAATGCCCAAATCAAAGGGTTGATGATGATGGTCGACGTCAACAAACTCTTAAGGCTAAAGAAAAAGGAAAGTCACATGCAATTTCTATCAGCGATGTGGAGTACGATAACGATGTGGTGAAAGGTACACTTACCATCCACTCTAAAGTAGAAAATGTTTTATTTGATTCTGGATCCACCCACTCTTTTATTTCTGAAGATTTTTCTAAGGGTATCACCGTATTACCTCAACAATTAGATGTTGAGTTAGCTGTGACAACACCTAATGGCACAACAGTCGCATCCAAAGTTTATAATTCTTCCCCGATTGAAGTTTGTGGGAAAGTGCGTCCTGAAAATATTGTGATCCTTCCTATAGTGGAATTTGATGTGATTCTTGGCATGGATTGGCTTTCTTTATATGGAGCTCATATCAATTACCAAAGAAGGGAATTCACATTTCATATTCCAGATCAATCTATGATCGTCTATCGATGCAAGTATTAACATAACCTTCCAGTGGAAATTTCTTCCATCTTATGGGTCTTGATTCCACTAAATGAAGGTTATTTATCTCAAATGGTTGGTGAGAAACTCACGATTAAGAATATGCCCATTGTACGAGAGTTTGATGATGTCTTTCTGGAGGAATTGCCAGGTCTTCCACCAAATTGTGAATTTGAGTTTTCAATAGAACTCGTACCGGGTGCTTTGCCTATTTCAAAGACACCTTATAGAATGGTCCCAATTGAGTTGCAGGAATTGAAGAAGCAACTCCAATAGAATCTTGATAAGGGGTTCATACGCCCTAGTGCGTCACCTTGGGGAGCACCTGTTCTATTTGTTAAGAAGAAAGATGGATCAATGAGACTCTGCATTGATTATCGAGAACTTAACAAGATCACTATCAAGAAAAAATATCCTCTCCTGCGCATTGATGACTTATTTGACCAACTACGTGGAGCTCAATACTTTTCCAAGATTGATCTTCGTTCAGGGTATCATCAATTAAGGGTCAAAAGGGAGGATATACCAAAGATGGCTTTCTGTACAAGGTATGGACACTATGAATTTATAGTGATTCCATTTGGTCTTACTAATTCCCCTGCTATCTTCATGGATCTGATGAATAGAGTCTTTATAGACTATCTTGATCAATTTGTGGTAGTCTTTATAGACGATATTCTTTTCTATTCAAAGAGCAAGGAAGAACATGAAGATCACTTGAGAATTATATTGAAGACCCAGAGAAAGGAGAATCTTTATGCCAAATTTACCAAGTGTGAATTTTGGCTTCAAAAAGTTTCATTTTTGGGTCACATAATCTCAAAAGAGGGGATATCTGTGGATCCAGCAAAAACAGAGGTTATCGAAAGATGGTCGAGACCAACAACAGTAACTGAGATCCGAAGTTTTCTTGGTTTAGATGGATATTATCGACATTTTGTGAAAGATTTTTCCCGATTATCTAATCCACTCACCAGGTTGACTTGGAAAGGAGTTAAGTTTGTTTGGACAGAGGAATGTGAAGAGAATTTCAAGGAGTTGAAAAGAAGGTTATCCAGTGCACCTGTGCTCACACTGCCTTGTAGTGGAGAAAGGTTTGTGATCTACAGTGATGCATCCAAGAAGGGGCTGGGGTGTGTTCTTATGAAAAATGATATGGTGATAGCTTATGCCTCACAATAGTTGAAAATCCATGAGAAAAATTACCCAACTCATGATTTGGAGTAAGCTGCGGTAATATTTGAATTAAAGATTTGGAGGCATTACCTTTATGGTGAAAGGTGTGATATTTATACTGATCATAAAAGTTTAAAGTATATTTTCACACAAAAGGAGCTGAATATGCGCCAAAGAAGATGGTTAGAGCTGATTAAGGATTACGACTGCTCAATTCATTACCACCCTGGGAAAGAAAACAAGGTGGAAGATGCATTAAGTTGACAAGACCATGCCAGTTTATCCATGATGAGGATCACAAAAGATATAATATTTATGGATTTACAAAGGATGGATCTTGGAATTATAATGGAAAGGAAAAAATCGTATCTTTCTCAAATGAATGTTCAACCATCTATACATGTGAATATTAAAGAGGCGCAAAAAGAAGATGTAGAGTTACAAAATAAGGTGAGAAATATTCCTGAATTCAACCTTGATTGTGATGGGATAATAGAGTTCAGGAATCGGGTTTGTGTTCCTCCCATCCCCGAATTAAAGAAGGAGCTGCTGGATGAGGCTCATAGTTCTTTATTCTCTATTCATCCTGGAAGCACGAAGATGTATAGGGACTTGAAAGAGTACTTCTGGTGGGATGACATGAAAATAAATGTTGCTGAATATGTCTCTCGATGCTTGGTTTGTCAGCAAGTTAAAGTTGAGAGACAGAAGTCTAAGGGGATGTTACAACCATTACCCATACCCGAATGGAAATGGGAAAACATCACTATGGACTTTGTCACTGGACTTCCTAAAACATCCAAAGGCAATAATGCTATCTGGGTCATAGTTGATCGTCTTACAAAGTCCGCACACTTCATTGCTATTAGAGAGGATTTCTCTCTGGATCAGCTTGCCAGGATATATGTGAAGGAAGTGGTAAGATTGCAAGGAGTACCACTTTCTATTATATCTGATCGGGACCCGAGGTTTACCTCAAAGTTCTGGCGAAGTCTTTAGCATACTCTGGATACAAAGTTGAGTTTCAGCACTGCTTATCATCCCCAGACAGACGGTCATTCTGAGAGAACAATTCAAACTCTAGAAGATATGTTGAGAGCTTGCTCTATGGATTTCAAAGGTGGTTGGGATCAACACCTACCTTTGGTGGAATTTTCTTTTAATAATAGCTTTCACTCCAGTATTCATATGGCTCCTTATGAAGCTATCTATGGAAAGAAATGCGAGACTCCAACTTGCTGGGATGAAGTTGGGGAAAGAAAGCTATTAGGACCTGATCTCGTTGATGAGATGGCAGAAAAGGTCCGATCTATTCAACAACACATAAGAGCAGCTCAGAGTCGACAGAAAAGTTATGACGACAACCGAAGAAAAGACCTAGAGTTTGAAGTGGGTGATAAAGTGTTCTTACGAATATCTCTCTGGAAGAGGGTCATGAGATTTGGAAAGAAGGGGAAGTTGAGCCCTAGATATATCGTTCCTTTTGAAATATTGGATCGTGTTGGAAAGGTAGCTTACCGATTGGCGCTTCCACTGAATCTCTCTTAAGTTCACGATGTGTTCCATGTATCTCTCCTGATAAAGTACATACCAGATCTTTCACATGTACTCAGCTCAGAAGTTGTACCGCTGGAGCAAGATCTTTCTTATGAAGAACAACCGATAGAGATTCTGGATCGTAGCGAAAAAGTCCTACGAAACAAGACCACTCGCTTGGTGAAAGTTTTATGGAGAAACCACCAATTAGAAGAAGCTACATGGGATCTTGAGGATATGATGAGGGAGAGGTATCCTCATCTTTTTGTTACAAAGTGACGAATTTCGAGGGAGAAATTCATTTTAAGGGGGGTAGAATGTAACACCCGAGACTTTTATGAGAAATATTTTGTTTTTATAAATAATCAAAGGAATCTTTCACTACACACAACACTATCTTGGCTTGCTTTACAAGTAACCACGACCTTCCTTGATAGCTTGCGTCGTACGCAATACCGAGTTTCACTAAACAACGATATGCTATTAAAATATTATTAAAACTAGCCGTTATGAATAGTAATAACCACTTTTTGAAATTTTGTAAATTTTATTTTTCAAAATGGACTTCATTTTTGGATTCGGAATATCAAAATTAGCCTAGGGTGAAATTTTGGTATTTTTCTGAAAACTTTCAATTTTTGATGAATAGTGAAACCACTAAGTGGTAGTTAAAAAAACTGAATTTTTCATAAAACATAATTTTACCGCTTCTGTGAGTGGAATTTTGAAAATCCGAGAGACACGGTTGATGTCAGTAAGTAAAATGTGGTTTAATGAGATGAAAATAATTTTTTGGTGAATAGTAACTTTTTACTTTTATTTACCACGGTTTAAAGTAAATAGGGTAATTAAAGGGAAAAATTGATATTATTATTACCCTAACACATGTCCTAATTCTATTGGATAAGTGTAATTCGACCAAAAACAATCTTAGGAATAAAATATTACCATTTAGGCCAACTTGGATTAGATTAGGACATTTATTATCAATTTACTTAAAGAAGGTTTAAAATAGTTAAAATCAAAGTTTAATAAGTAAATAATTTTTAATATTAGGTTATACATGAGATAAATTCGACTATAAATATTAATTAGAAAGATAAAAATATTTCCAACATAATGGTATTTTCTTTATAATTTTTAGACATTAGATAATTTAATTTATTTATCACACAACGATGATGCAGTAATTATCTTATTAATGAAATATTGACATAATTGATGTTATAAATACCCAAATAAATGTAATTTGAGGCTTTTTATGAATTACACTAATTTTCTAGGTTAATATGAAATGTTAGTATTGATGTAAGTAACTTTTTTTGAACTAATCATTCTGTTATGATTTTCACAAAAATCAATTACTAAATAGTGTCAAAATTGAGATAAAATAGTTTTTAAAACAAATATTATATTATTAATTGTTATTTTATTCCTAAAAATATAAGGTTCGGCCAAATGACTTAGATAAGGTTATATATATTAATAATAAACAACTTGGGGTTCTTTTGGCTTGTTATAGTAAGTTTATTAACCTTATAATGTAAGAACACAAGAAGACACGGTAAAAGTAAAATTATCTAACTTAAAGTTAAATCTAAATGATAAGGTTAAAATTGCTACCTAAACTTGTCTAAATTCTATTTGATGAGAGTATTTCGACCCATACCCACATTAGCTTCTACATATATCAATTTGGAGCTATTAAAAACCGAATTTGACTTTATAATAAAATAATATTTTTAGTTATTCCAAAGGTGCCCCTCTCCTCCCTTATAAAAGGGCACCTCCTCCCTCTCTTCCTCACACCACTTTGAGACTTCAAGCTCGTCCAACCCCTGCCAATTTATTCTCTCCACTTCCCTAGAGACATCCTAGAAGTCCTAGTCTTCTTCAAAGACCAATTTTAGTGCCCTAAAAGGAGGTCTCAAAGAAGCGCTTCAAAGAAGAGGTAATGCCCGTTACCGATTCTTTCATCTTTATTTCTTCTTCCACTTCTTCTTATTTAGGTGTTTCATTATGAAGTAATAACATAGGTATCACTCATATACTGATATGTTATTATAAGTATGAAACAACCCTATTTCACCATCTATCTATCCTACAGAAAATGAAATCACCGCGCGTGCGTACGTGCGGAATACCGTCTCCACGCCGCGGTGTAATCTTTTTTCCACCACCACCTTACTTGGATGGGTATAATGGTGTAAAGAATTAATATATATGATTATTTTAAATTTATATTGATTCTGAAATAGTATGTATACCCTCCAATACAATTCCACGATCATGGGAACGATATCATCGCTCGTGCGTACGTACGGAATACCGTCTCCACGATGTGATGCAACTCATTTTACATGATCTTCATTGCATAATGATTATATAAATGAATTGAATGAATTAATATGATATATATTACACTAATACCATTCTGGAAATGAGGTATCTATAACCTAAAAATAAGAATAAGAATTTATTCGACAAAACACGCAAAAGAACAAAAAGTAATAAACACCCGAATAACAAGTAGCAATGAAATATTACAATTAATAAGCTAAGAATATGACCATATATGATATCATAACAATGATTATGATTCTGGAATAAGTCAATGACATTATTTAAATCATTATACAGGAGGTTCGGACACTTACGAAGCAAATCAGACCTAAGGTAAGGGAAATATCACAATCTCATTTTTATCCGAGATTGTTTATACTTTGGTATTTACTGGGGTGTATTTTATCATCCACACCATGTTTCCTCAATATGTAATATTTATATCCTTCTACAATAGTTTATATCCAATTTTACCCTTCGGTGAGTTTTTAGTAAAAGATATGAAATGAATCTTTTGTCATTTTTCGTACGAGGTACTTTTTGACTTTTTCGACAAAAGTACGAGAAGAATGTTTTTTTAACTTATACGGCATGAATGGATTTTTAAAACATTATTTCCAAGAATATTCCTTTACAAGTTTTCAAGTTTATTTTTAATCAACTTCTTTTAGATTAAAATTGTATGACATGTTAATAAAGGAAAATTGTTTTTAAAGTAGAAAGGATATTTTCCTCAAGAATGGAGTTCAAGTGTTTTATCAAAATTATTTTCCATCTAAGATAATATAGGGTTCTGTTTATATCCCTATTATTACATTAATATGATTATATTGTGATGGAAATATTTTGATGAATTCCTTTATCTTATATGAATTGTTTTATGATGTCATGATGTTTAAGAATCCCATTTTTATTACATGGGTTATGCTATGATGTATGGTTTATGATTTTGTGGCACACATAAGAATGGTATCATTATGAGATGGGTGGGACCTATATCTCCCTCTAATTCATTGGGTAAATATTTTATATCTCATTAGATAGACATGGCTGGAACAGCAGGTTAAACCGGTTCAGTGAAACAGGACTGAAACGAGGAGTGAACTCTGTTCAGAAATAGACTTTGTCCACCAAGATAGTCTTGGAAATGAGTCTTGACTAATAAGAAATGATTCTCTATGATTATGTGTGTATGAAAAAAAGTTTCATGTTTTATGTTATGATTATTGGGATTACATTTCACTACTATGATTTACCCCATGTTATGAATTTATGATCTCTTTTGCAGGTTAAGATTTCCAAAAGTTATGTTCTTATGAAAATGATGTAATTGAGATTTCTTTTGTTTACCCTTACTGAGCATTTGAGCTCACCCTTTTGTATGTTTTCTTTCCCCAGGTCAGGAAGAAGGTTATTAAGTAAGATATGCCAAAAGGGACTATAGATATGATGAAATAAATGGGAGACAATGTAGATGCTTTATGAACCAGTTGTTTATGTTTTCCAGTTTCTAAAGACACTATACCTATACGGTCCTTTCGTGGTTTTGTTATATGTTGTAATAAGTATGCTTCAATTTTGAAGTATTAAAAATGTATGTAAAGTATGGGTCATTATATGAATCACATGGTTTGGCCACATGGTTGGCCAAACCATGCACCAACCGTGTTCCATCTGCTGTTGGGAGGAGAACATCACATGGTCAGGTCGCACAGTTAGAGAAATTGTGAACCGACCATGAAAAAAACCTCTACAACATGTATTAAAATTTTTTCACAGGTGTGTGGCCCCTGGATAATTATTAGGGAAAACCATGTTCCTTCCTTCACCCCACAGTCCAACCCAACACAGTTTAGAGAGACCATGGGGGTTGTGTCGCATGGTTTCTAGTAATAGTGGAGTCTAGTGTTTTCTTCAGTTGGTCTGTGTTTCGAGCTTTAAAAAATCCCTTGAAACCCCCTAGACATTAGTGAACTCATTAAGAATCCATATTTTCTCCAAAATAAATAATTAGAGTAAATTTGAAATGATCCATACCTTAGAAAATAACTAGGTTCTTACATTGATGGTGGTCAAAATAATCTAGATTTGGTGGTGTAGATTGGTTTTTAACTTCCACGGTTCTCATCTTACCTAGAGGTGTCATGTTCGATTTTAAACATTCAACTGAGGTATGAATCCAACTCTGATATAGGTGATAAAATTATCTTCTCCTTGGTGGCATAAGGCCATCGATTCTTGACTTTACAGTGGTCAGATGCAACCTATCTTCAACTGGAAATGGCCGTAATGAATATAGTTTCTTCAACTATTGTTTGAGCTTCCCCATCTAGTGGTACTTGGTAGTTCTTCTTGGATTTGGGAGTAATCAAGGTTTTATAGGTGAAACATTGAATTTTTCTTTGGCTCCCATGGGAAGTGAGCATCGAGTGTTCAACCCTAGTTAGTATATTTTGGTGACGTGGGATTAAAAATTTTCTCCTAGTAATCAACTTAGGGGTTTACTGACTTGTTGTAGAGAACAATTCAACATCAAAAACTAGTTCAGTTTCATACCCTTTATGAGATTTGGTTTCTAATATCTATTGGCATAAGAGGGTGATATGATCGATCGAGATGAAAAAGCATGAGAAGTGGTGTGTTCTTCTATGTTTTATTTTTTGTGTGTGTGTGGTAGTTTCCTATCTTTTCCAAATTTTAATCATTTTTCACAGTCGATGTCACAGACAAGGAACAATTTCTTCCTATTTTCCATGTATGATCTCCATTCCTTTTTCATTTTTGTTGGTGTGGTTGATTTGTTTTTGTCCTATAGTCGATGAAAAACTTTTCCAAATATTTCTCTCATATCCACTCTTCATAGGTGTGGTCGATCCATAAATTTTCCAAAATGATATCTGTGGTAGCTCAAAAATCACTTCATGTGGTTTCTCCACAATAGGCATAATCACTTCTAGACTACCAAATTTCTTAGTTATTTTGGTCAGTACACGTGTAGTAACTTGCATTTTGTAACACAATAAATCCATACCTTTGTAATTTTTTAGTGGTTGGATCAACCATAAGAAGAGAAGTCCTAGTAAATTCATGAATTTTACAAAATTTGAGTGACCTACACAACACAAAATTTTTTAGTTTAGGATTAAATTAAAAAAATGATAAAATAATCTAAAATCAAAATTTCACCCTTTAAAAATAATTTCAAATTCATTCAATCAATGAATCAAATCATCAAATTTTCATCATTAAATTTTCACACTCTAATCCAATTGTTCATTTCATAAACAAAATCCCAAACTTTCAATTTCATTTTCAAAGTCAATTTGTAGATTCCATTTAATTTTTAATTTGTTTTAAAGAATTAAAACTAAAAAATTAATCCATTTAGGAATGTCAGTTCTAAAATGAATATAACAATAAATGAAAATTAAAATTAAAATTTCAATATTAGTATATGGATTCTCATTTAAATCCAAAAATTAATCATTCCATTAAAAATAAATATTAAATTCAATTTATAAAAAAGTTTAAATTCTAAAAAATTCACCAAGATCACTATTTTACCTGGGAATTGGATGAAGTAAGGGGGTATTTTCAATGAATATTAGTCAATTTTTTTTGAAATTTTGGGCTCACATAAGTACATATACATTATATATCCAACTTTCTTATATTTTTATGGGGTCACATGCTTAGTTTTGATCAATTGATTCAAAAGTTTTATCGTTTAACTCAAATAGTTTGATTTTATGATTTACATGACCCATTCCCATTTATTTTTTAGGTGGATTCAATTATTATGATATTAATCCATGTGAGTTTCATAAATTTTTAATGATTTATATTTAAAGATGTATCAAATTCAAAAATGGATGTTAAACTAGAGACATGAAATTTTATCATTCACTAAATAAAAAAATAAGGGAGGAGCATTAAAAATCATAATGCATCTGTCTAATTATAACCAAAATTAAATGGAGAATACATTTGACGGTCCATTGCAAAATGTTTTATATTAAATTTTAAAGCTAGATCATTGATCAATTTGAGACATCAATAGCTCGATGGAATTTTTCTATCTTTATAGTGTCTTCCTCCTCCTTTAACAATGTTTTTAGCTATAGTCACATCATCCTCTCCTTCCTTTTTAAACTATTTCAGTTGGAATTTGGTGTCCCTTTTTGTCCAATTGTTGGTAGAGGTGGATTAATATGGATATACCTCCATAGACTAACTTTAGGTGATCATATTACATCTTGAACCATTGGGATTATTCTTGAAGCACCATATCACTAAGCTCCATGGGACGATCTAGAAATTCAGTTCTCAAGAGGTCCAATTTAAGCTTCATTGATTTCTCCTGTATATTGACTATCTCTTTCCTGGCGGTATGGATTTCACAATAGTCAAACTCTATGTTACCCTATGTAATAAAAATGTAACGTAGTTTGAGAAACTTGTGCTATAACTCTTCAATGGTGGTTTCAAAAATTATCCTCTAAATGTCTTTCCACACCATTTGTCTCATATTTAATTTAATTTAAAGGGAACCTGGATCTAAATTGATGCCCATTATAGAGTCTGAGACATAATCTATTACCGATTCACTCAAATCATGTGTGAAATAAATGTCCTAATTTCTCTCCAATTCATTAGATGACTAGGATAGTTACATTTCCTATGTAACACTTCAAAACTACTGATAGTATTAATACAAATGATCATAGAAAATATACGCACTAGTAAAGAAGTGTGAGAGTCAAAGATATACACTGTTGGGGTTTATCTGTACTTACAAAATCTTTAATTCCTCTCATTACTAGTTATTCACTATATTTTTTGATCAAAATACCTTTTTCCAATATCACAACCTCTCCAATTGAATTATTAGTTTGTGTGAGGGAGATGATCACATTTTTTACCACTATCTTATTGGATGGATTGATCAATGTATCTTCTCTTGGTGTACCTCCTTCTTTATTCTCAGATAATTCCATTATAAATCTTGATAATCCTAGAAAGCCTACCTAAGGCCCCGAGATATGAGTGATAGGTAAATCAACTATTAAAGACATGGGTACTTGATACTCTCACTCGAGGATTAATTTAAAATGTTTCATATGTAAATATGTATAGAAAATTAGAACCCAAGTCAATATTTTATATGGATAAGTGACAAATAATTCATTGATAAAATGAATTATGTTTTCCAACATCCTATTTATAGCCACTAAACTCTTGTAGAAATGATGAATTATCTTGTTTGGGAATCACCATGATGTTTATCTTACCTTATTCCAATTCCACAAGCCATGTAATTCCCTTAGGAATTATTTTTGGAACATGGTAAGAATAATCACAAAATTTTAGTATATGTTCTTAATGATATAATTAATAAGATGATTTCTTGATTTATAGAGGTATTAGGTGGGTTAACACCTAATGTCCCATATACTATAACCCGAGGCCCCAGAAGAGTCCAAGGAACTTTTGCTACCAAATCATCCTTCTTAATGGATCAGACATCATCTCAGGAAATCAAGACCTCACCAGTGGTGGTGAAAGGATTAGTCACAGGCATAGGGGTCTCCATTCTTATAGTTGAGGCTCCCACCTCTACACCATGTAAAGCAAAGACATCTTGGAACTTTTCTTCATCCTTTCCCTCTCCACATGATTCAAAAGTCACTTAAATCATAAGGAAAATACCATGTCAATATTACAACAAGAAACATAGTAAAAGACTTGAATAGGGATGAATATCTCGTTTAATGGATAAAAGTTCATTACCTTGTGTAACTTATTCCACTACCTCATTATCAGGTATTTTCTCATACAATACTCTTTGATAACCAAGACTCTATAATTAAAGGGATAAAATATCAGTGCCTAGATGAGAAAATATATAACAAAACATACATTTTATATATAGATGTCACATCTTAATATACCAATATTCATTATATATCATGATGATCCATGCCAAAATCATATAGGTTTAGTACCTTTGGACAATTGGAAATATATAAAACTGGTTCATAAAAGTTTTATATTATCTCCCACTAAATTCTTCATAACTATAACCCTTCTTAGATATATAATAATTACAAAATTTCTTTATAACATGGGGAAATAAAATATAAGAAAGGGTGAGCTCAGATGCATAGTAAGGGAAAACAAGGGAGATATCAATGATCACCTATGCATAACATGAACATAAGGGTAAGAGAACATGATCTTAACATTTAAAAATCATACCCTATATATCATAGATCATAATATTGAGTCATGGAATAAATCTTAGTAGTTCATAAGACATCAATCATAAGGTAATCAAAGAAAATTATCCACAAGAAAACAACATTGATGTAAGTAATATAACTATTCCATACACATAAGAATATAAATTCATTTACTTCACAGTCAAATATTAACTTACAAGACCATAATAGTGGATTGGTTTCATATCCCAAACCATCTTAGTAGTCATAGTTTTCTTCCAAGACTATCATAATGGATTTGGTTTACTCTTCAAACCATCATATTAGTCATGGTTCACTCCAATGACTATCATAGTGGATAGATTCCATTACTAAATATGGTTTACTCTCCATTCTAGTCCTATTTATATCATGAGATATCAATATTTACCCAATTTATTAGAGGGAGATATAGGTCATACCTATCCTTAGTTATAACATAACCACTATCCTTAGTTATAACATAACCACCATCCTAGTTTATAACAAGACGACAATCCTTGGTTATAACATAACCACCATCCTTGGTTATAAAATAACCACCATCACATAAATAAAACAACACATAGGTGTTCCACAAGATTATAAAACATTCAACACATCATCACATCATAACCCATGAAATGAAAATGAGTTTAATAAATAGTTAATAAATTCTCTATAGTATAACCCATGGATAATAAGTGGGTTTTTCAAAAATCTAATCAAAATAAATATTATCCATCCATATAAATATTAAGAGTGGTATCATTGGATCATATCCCTAGTAAAGTATAATTAACATCAAAGATGTCATCTTAGATGGAAAATAATTTTGAAAGATCACTTAGAATATTTCTTTAGAAAAATATTATTTCACTTTGAAACAACCTTTTAAGAAACATAAAAACTTACTAATTATTAAGGAAATCATTTTATTTGAAAGTAACCATGAAAACTTGAAAATTAATCTTCAAATATTTGATCAGTAATGATGGTAGAAAATTACATTCACACCTTTTAAGTTAAAAAACATTCATTTAACATTTTTTTTGAAAAGTCAAAAAAGTTTCTTATTCGAAAAAAGATAAGAAAATTACTTTCAAAACATTTTGTAAATTTTAAAACATGGTTAAAAATTAATTTAAAGAACCATTGTAGAATAGTAAAAAAACATTCTTTAATTTTTTTTAGAAAAAATGAATTAGATGATTTTCATTAAAAACATATTTTCAGTATATTGAGTAATTAAGGTGAGGAAAATGAAAGAGAAAATATATATTTTAATGAAATAACCATAGGATAAGAAAATTAATGAGTTTATTGAGAGATAGTTCATAAGGATTCATCAACATAACTTAACCATAAACAATCCTGATAAATAATGAGATTGTAACATAAAACCTTTATTGTTTCGATAACATTTGAATCATAATTATCATGAAATAAAAAAATTTATATGTTTATATAAATACCCATTAATTTTATAATAATCATCATAAAATACATTCATGGTTAGTACATACACCAAATAAAAGAAACAAGTGGTGAATATGGAAAGTCTCTCACAGAAATAAAAGTGAGACAAAAATACCTTACCTTAGGTCTAACTTCCATCATATGCATTGGAACCACATGTAAAATAAGTATATATTTATTATTCATATATGATAAAATAATACTCATATATATCATACCATATAGTATTTATTTATAACCTTTTATCACCTGTTTGTTAATACTCATTTATTTAAATCACTATTCTGAGTGATATCTGCTTCATTTTTCAAGTATGTTTTAGTTTAGTAGTTTTGGTCCTTTTATTTTGATCATGGATTCATCATATCAATAATTTTAATCATGATATAAATATCATATATATTTATTGTTTAGAGTGAGTATCTTAAGAGGGGGGGGGGGGGTGAATTAAGTACCTAATAAAAATTTATGTTTAAAATAGATTAATTTTAAACCCCCCAAATAATTTAAAACAACTCATTTTACCAAAAGAGGTAGTATGATATAGATCTTGATATTTATAAAGATTTATCTAAATATTTATTAGGTATCAGATGAATAATATACAATATTATTTGATCATTTTAAATCAATTTAATTGATCAAAATACTATATGAACACAAATTAAGATAAACTATCAAATTTTATATTTTGTTTACAGTTAGAAAATGTTTTAGTTTTAAAGTAGAAATAAAGTTAAAAAAATTAAAATAAATAGCATGAATTTGAATACAGGACCTTCAGTCTCAAGTTGATATATAATCCTTTCCAATTGGTGATCACCTTCCACCAAGCAGTTTATATAAATAAAAAAGCTGATCCACAACCTAGATCGGGTTTTTACAAAATTTTATAATTGTCAAAGTCACACATGAACTCTTCCACAGTTATATATGGGGGTGAAAAAGAACAGTACATATAAGGACCTATAACACTATTATCTGTGAGAGTATAGATAATATAATAAAAGAATATATCTTGGTATCTTCCAGTTCAGTACAGGAGATAGTGTGCATGTGATAAAATAGAGTATGCACACACACTACTCAAATAGTAATAAAGTTAAATAGAACAGATCAATATAAAAGTGTATAGTTTAGAAAAGATCATTCTGTTTCAATGCAGCTTGTGACTCTTGATTTGAATGTGGAGTGAATATTGAGTCATGCTCTCTTAAAAAAATTCTGAAGAATAGAGTGTTGCAGACTCTTATTCTTTAATAGAGTAAATAATTGGTTATGAATGTGATTTTTATTCCTCATTAGAATGTTTATATGATGAAAATTTTTATCTCTTCAACTCTAAGAGTGTTCAGTAAATGTGAACTCTTATATTGATAACGGTTTTCTTCACACATCTCTTTGTCTGAATATCTCATGATAGAATCTTATTTCATCAGTAGCTACAAGAAGAATGTCCATGTGCATCTAAATATTATTCTTCCTCATACAACATTCTTGACACCCTCTTTAATTAATTATTTCATAAATTTAAGAAACAATCATTAAAATAGTAACTGAAATGAACTTAAATAATATAACTATTAGTAATAAGTCAAAATAAGGTAAGAAAAATAGTGACAATGGTCTAGTCTGGGGGTGTCTCGATCAGACACTGTCTCAGAGTCTTGCGGTATGTTAATCTGGCAGCATGACACTGGTATCTTCTTAGACTTAGCTGAAATTTCACTTTGCTAGTGGTGTCTCAACTGGAGGTGTCTAATCTGACGGTGTCTTAGAATTAGCCATAATCTTGTGTTGGTGGTATGACACTGGAGGAATCTCTGATGATGGTGCCTCTTCTAGTGATAACTCATACTTATCCAAAATCCTATCTAATGGTATGACATCCTGATAGTGTGATATCCTGCTGGTGTGATATAATTAGTGAGATTTCCATGCTGATGGTGAGTCATGGACAACAATGTCTCAAGTTGGCAGTTTTAGACACAATGGTGTCTCGTCCTTAGTAGTGACTGGCGGTGACTCAAACTTAGACAATTTTATCACCTATCTAAAATTAATGAAATACTTAAAAAACATAAAATTAATACATATAATTAAAATCATGAGTTTTTGGTCATTAAAACAAGGAGGTCAATAATATACCCCCTTTAGATGATCACAAATCATGGCATCAGGGAATATTATAAATTAAAAAAATAGGTCATCAAAGATAGTATAAAGAAGTACATAGAGTTCACAGTATATACAGATGGTATCAAAGATAAATAAGAAAATAGTAAGTATAAAAGGTAATGCATCAAATATCAAAGATTAAAAATAGATAATATCAAAGGAAACATATAAACATTTCTGTAATAAATCAAAAATTACATAAAGTTATCCAAAAAAACTAGAAACAAATATTCCATAAGAATTATCCCCATTTTAGGATTATCAAAAAGGTAAAGATGAGAAGAATAATGATAATAAATACAGTAATAAAAAATATACATAATAAGAGGTACGAAAGATATTCAAAGGATTAATAGAAAGTTATTATAAAACAATTCCCATCAGAGAAATATATTATAATCCCACAAAAAAAAAGATTCAAGTTGTTTTTGAGGGGTTAATTGGTGATTTTCCATTATATTTGTCTTTCTCTAGATCTGAGGCAGAAGGGTCATCCGATTCAGATGGAGCTTGAGGCAGGGAACTGGTTACACTAGTGGGAATTCTAGTAAGGGCTCGAGGAGGGCGAGGTTTGATTATAATGATAGTTTGGAGCTATCTCATGGATTGGAGAGGATTCATGGTAAAAGGCTGAAACTGAACAAGCATAGGAGCATGAGGATCCCTCATCAAACCTGGTTTGAGAGATGCTTATGGAGTGATATGAATGGCTTCCTGAACCACTATAGCTTGACCATGAACATGAAGAAATGGATTCATCAGATTTATAAAATCCACAATGATCTGGACACCTCTCTCAATGTAACTAAAGGAGTCAACTTTATCTTCCATAAATCATCTCAACACTGTAAGTAATCTTCTTGAGTTGTCTAACTTGTTTTTTAAATCCTGTGAAACTGGAGGCATCCTTAGATTTTCACCTAAGAACTTGAAATTAGCTTTCATAGCATGATTTGTGTATCTTATTAATAGATAATACACGACATATTTGCTAATAGTTTCTTTGGGATCATCTATATCCTTAGCATAAGATCTAATCATCATGTGATCATGCTCTATACTTTGATGAAATTTTCTCAGAATTTCTAATCGTAGCATAGGTCCTCCACTTAAAGGTATATTGAAGGTATCTATAACTTAAACTATGATAAAATTATGATATGATAAATGTTTTTAACTAATAAAAATCCACTAGAGGATCAGAAGGAGTAGATGTATATGAAGATGTATCCTCAAGAATTTTAAAGATACCATCCATGGAGGTAGTAAAGGTTGATTTCAATTCTTCAAGTATAGCCTTGATAGATCCCAATTCATTTCCAATCCTTTTATTTTCAATCTCAACTTCTTATATGTGATGTATCATCTTTGGTTCGATATGTTAGATCAAAAACTCAAAGAGATATCTGGAATCATGTTCACTAAGCTTGGTCAGAAGAAGAGGTTGATTTCTTAACATTTCATTGAAGTCTAAAATTAAATTTTCACCAAATTCATGAAAGTAAATCCTTATGAATAAGTCAACTGAAAAGCAGAACTAGCATTAGGGGAAAGATCAGGTTGAAGTGTAGGAGTTCTAATTGAATTTTTTTTTCAATAAACATTCAAGGGCAACTTGAGCTATCATAGATCCCTTAGGATCATCCTCACTTTAAACCTAAGGTACACCATTATTTGATAGATTCCTTACAAAACAAGATTACTTTCCACATTATTCTTTGATAGGATAAATCCATAAATATCAAAGTACAAGTGAAACTAATTCAATGGCAGGAGGTACCACAACAATAGGTATAACTGACACTTCAAGATTCCTCTATTCATTTGAACTTTGTGAAACTAAGGTGTGTTCAACACTATAAGGTTCACCAGGTTCAACCACTTTTTGTTTATAAACATAAGGTTCTAAAATCATCTGAGCATCAACCTTTTTGATATTAATAATAGATTCCACTTCCATAAGACTATCAAATAGAGGCTTATCAGCATCCAAAAATACTAACTGAACATCACTGCCTTATTCATAATAAGGTATCTCTATCTTCTCTTTCTTAGCTTCATGTTGTTCTATATAAGCAATCACACTCAACTGTTCTATCACAAAAAACTTTAAAACTATTTTACTAGTGTAAACAGAGCTGGAATCAACTTCATTAACCACTATAGTTCATTAAATATTTATACAGATGGGTATTACTCTCCCTCAATAAGTGCATTATGAATTTCTAGAGGCATCTCCACTTCCTCCTTCTTAATTCATCCACTAGAACTATTAGGGTCAAAGTAATATTGATTATCACTTCTAGCATCTGTATCCCTTTCACTTACATTACCATGTTCACCAATTTATTCTTTATCACAATTCTCATATTCATCATCCTTCTTTGAACTACTTTTGAATTGATCTTATCCTAAAACCTATATTTATTCTTCATATCTTTTCACAAGTTTTTCCCTTTTTGGAAATGTACTAGGAGGTCTAGGAGATCCAAATGTAATGGGAGAAGATTTGGGAGACAAATTATGATCACTCCATTAATCAAAAAAAGGTTCATTTTCTTCTTCTTCAGTAACAATGTCTTCTTCATCCTCATTAGAGTATTAAACTACTTCATCAAGCTCCAATACAGGATCAAATTCATCCCTTGGTCTAGTTAGATGATCAAGCAGATTATAGTCATCATATAACTTATCAAAATATTCACCCCACTGTTTATTTTAGGGGTTCCAAATAATCTTCATTCTTGAACAAATAGATCTCAAAATATAAAAACTAGCACAATCTGTAACTTTTTATTCATCCTTAGCTACTAGGCCCTTGGACTTCATCATGTGAGAGATAAAATTTGGGAAGATCAAGGAGTTGGATCTGGATGATTGCTTGATCATCTTACACATGTGCACTATGAGATATCTATGTAAATTTATCTTATGACCATATTTCATAAGACAAATAAGATAAACATATTGGTACCTTAGGGTTTTGAAATCAACCTTTCTTGGGTATAAAATTTTCTATAAAAACTTAAAGAGTAGCTTACACTCTCTTTAAAGCACTGAAGTAACAATTCTTCTAGTTATTCTATCTCCTATAACTTCTACTAAAGCCTATTCATATGAAAAAAATCCATGACTTTAGGAATTGTACCTTAGTGATCCTCATAAATTTATTTATGAGGTACATTCAAAAATTTATCCAATTTTATTGAAGAAAAACCTAATAAGAATCCTTTGACATGGCTCTTAACCCAATCATCTCCATATTGGTCAAAGCAAAAAAATCCACATTCTGATAGAATTCATAAATCGGTCTAGGGTAGAAGGGTATCTTGTTTGAAGAGAACTACTCTAACCATCCTTGGTTCTAGAGTACCTTGAGTACTAGAGACTTTCTAGACAAAATCCAATCTAATTCAACTTCTATTTATACAATAATAACTATGTTGGAATGCCCAGGATTAACTGGTAAAATTGAAATAGGTATAATCGGTTATTTATTATGCTTTTTAGAAGTTCTCGACTTAGAAGTTGAATACTCTAAAGGTCGCTTCATTCTTAATATGTAGTCTTGGTTCAACAATCTTAGTTGAGGGTGAGGAAAAATTTTGAAATGTGGGAGGAAAAGGGATACACTGGGATCAAGAGGAAAAAATACGAAAGTATCACATTCGGATCAAGGTGCATTAGTAATATACATAATGTTATTTTTATATCATTAGTGATTTTTGGTATTCTAAAAATGAAATCCAAATGATTCTAAGAAATCAAAAAATTATAATTCAAAGGAAAACAAAAATTGGGTTAGAAAAATAACATAAACTGGAAGAAATTAAACCAACAATTCAAAATACTGAGAAATAGAAAAATTTGAAAAGACATAAAACCAATAGTGTGATAAGCTAATGGTATAACAAGCCAATGACATGACAAGCCAAAAAAATGAAAATATAATGACATGACAAGCCAGTATAATGATAAGACAATGAAATAAAAATACAATGGTGTGTCAACCAAAATTTTATGTCAATGAAAATTATACTTAACCAAAATTTATTATTCCTAACTCATGTTTGATAAAGTCCATTCTCTTAGAAATTAAAGGCTTAGTAAAAATATTAGCTAACTGATGTTCTATGCTAATAAATTCAAGAGTGATATCTCCCATTTGAAAATTATCTCTCAAAAATGTATGTCTTATATCAATGTATTTTGTTATAGAACGAGAAAATGGATTCTTAGATATATTTATTGAACTTGTGTTATCATAATTTATGTTGACTTGTCATAATTAATATCCATAGTCAAGTAAAGTGTGTTTCATCCACAAAATTTGTGTACATAAACTACATACAACTATGAATTCAACTTCAACATTTTATAGAGAAACATAATTTTGTTTCTTACTACACCATGAAACTAGATATTTTCCCAAAAAGTGACATGCTCTAGAGGTTCTTTTTTATCTAACTTGCATCCTCCAAAATCAGCATTAGAATAAATTTCTAAATCAAATACTTGTCCTATAGGGTAAAATAATCATAAATTGGTTGTATACTTGAGGTATATGAAAATTATTTTTATTACATTTAAATGTGAATGTTTTGGGTTTTCTTGAAATTGAGAACACATACATACACTAAACATAATATCTGGTCTACTAATAGTCAAGTATAGAAGACTTCCAATCATACCTCTATAACTAGTTTGATCCACTAGTTTCCTAGCTTCATCAAGATCCAATTTATAATTGTCACTCATAAGAGTATCACTAAACTTAGTGCTATCCAAGTTAAAACATTTCAAAATATATTTTTTATATTTACACTGATTTAAAACAATTCCTTCTTTCAAAACATATAATGCTTTTGTTAATATAAAAACCTGATTTGGAAAGTAGGGATTTTAAAAATCAGGGAGTTTGTTCTACAAAAACATCCTCAATTATAAAACCATTTAAGAATGAACTCTTAACATCCATTTCATAAAGTTTAAAATATGAATGTGAAACATAAGAAAGCATTATTATTATAGACTCAAGTCTGGCTATAGGTGAAAAGTTTTCCTCAGAATCAATTCCTTCTTCTTGACTATAAAATTGGGAAACAAGTCTAACCTTCTTTCTAACTATAGTGCATGAATCGTGAAATTTATTCATAAATAACCATTTAATGCCAATAGTCAAGGTTTCCTTGGGTCTATTTGCATGTTTCCACAATTTTTTTCTTTCAAATTGATTTAATTCTTCTCACAAAACAATTACATATAATTCATCGTTAATAGCTTCATTGATGTTCTTAGGTTCAAGCTGAGACAAGAATTCTTGATGTTCAACCTTGTTTCTAAGAGAATATCTAGTTAATGTTCCTCTATCTAGATCACCAACAATAGCATTTAAAGAATTATATTTAAGAGTTATAGAAACTCTAGAGAAAGAGGGACTGGTCACTTCTAGATTTTTAGGTTCCAGTTTAGGTAATTCTAGAAATTCTTCAGAACTAGATGATTTTATGATTATTTTACAGTATAATATAAAGATTTGGAATTTAAGTTCATAGATGATAAATCATAATCATGTTTTTTATCAAGTCTTAGAATCATGTGGATCAGTCTCATCAAATTTGACATGAACTGATTCTTCCATAGTTTTGGTATTCTTATTAAAAACTCTTTAGGATTTTCTAGATATTGAATAACCGAGGAAAATTCCTTCATCACGTTTGGAAGATTTTTTCCAAAATATCTTTAGTGTTAAGAATAAAGACTTTGTAACAAAAAACTTTAAAGTAGTTAACCTTAGGATTCCTATCATTCCACAAATCATAAGGGATCTTTTTAAGGATAGGTCTAATGAAAACTCTATTTATAATATAGCAAACTATATTCACATCTCCAACCCAAAAATAGATAGGTAGGTCATAATAATTCAACTTGGTCTGGTCTATCTCTAGTAAATTTATATTCCTCCTCTCAACAACTCTATTCTGTCCTAGGTGTAGATAAATTATGAGTGTATCCATTTTGTGAGAAAAAATATTCAAAATCTTTATTTTCAAACTCATAGCCAAGATCACTTCTTAAGGTTTTAATTCAAAGTCCACTTATATTTTCTATAAACTCAGCATACTTTTTAAAGTAAGAATAGAGTTCACTTTTGTGAGCTAGAAAGAATAGCCAAGTATACCTAGAATATCCATCTACTAGACTATAAACATAGTGCTTCCTAATAATACTTGAAACTCTAGATGGTCTAAATAAATCCATGTGAACCAACTCGAGAGGTTGAGAAGTTGACACTTGTTTCTTCGATTTAAAAGAAAATTTGTGCTCTTTACCTTTTTGATAAGGTTTACAGACTTTATCAGTTGGGAACACAAGCTTAGGTAGATACATAATTAACCCTTTCCTAGTTAGTTTTCTAAGTGAGTGAATATTGCAATGGCCTAGTCTTCTATGAAAAAGCAAATATTATTTGTGAAAGACACTTAATCATGAAACATTTTTATAAAATAAAGAATTTAAATCAATAGCATAAAAATTATAATTTCTCAAAGAAATAAAAACTAAAATATTTTTAGAATCAAAAACATTACAAACATCATTATCAAACTTAACATAAAAACCATCATTACATAAATGATAAATGATTAGCAGATTATATTTTAAACCATCAACATATAAAACTTTAGAAATCAAAATTGATTTTTTTTTCAATCTAGCCTAGGATGATGATATTTACCTTAGAATTTCCACCAAAGGTGATATATCCACCATCAACATTTATAATTCCCTTGAAGCATGAATAATTTCTTGTCACATGCCTTGAAAAACTTTTTTCCAAATACCATATACTTATATAGAAGGTCATTAAGCATTTTTCCTAAAAAAAATAATGCAATGAATGATTTTGGTACCTAGATCTGTTTGGGTCCAGAAATGTTAGAAACTAGGTCTTAGGGAACCCATAATTCCCTCATGGGTTTCCTATAAATAGATTGATTTTTTTGAAATAAATACTCTGTTATGTACTTTTTAAAAATTATTGGTAGAATAACTTTTAGATATGGATTTAGGAACAAAATCACTTTTTTTTATTTTCCTCTCTCCTAGTTGATATACAATTCTACTAACATATTTTGGTACAACTTGCTTTCCCAAAACCTATGTGAGTGTCTCTTTACCATTAGTAAAATTTTCAAGATCTTTATTTTGTTTCTCATTAGAAAACATAATGAATTTACTTTCCTTGATAAATTGATAATTTTTTACTTTTTCAATAGACAATTCAGATTTTATATTTAAAGATAAATAATACTATATTTTTAAAACTTTATTTTTATATTAAATCTCATTAAAGGTATCCTCTAGATTGTTACAATGTTCAAATAATTATTTATTTGAAATATTCTCATCATCATGTTGTTAATTGTTAGAATAATCATAATTATAAATTTGAAGAATATTAGAAATAATTGTTAAATCCATTACCTCACTGACATTGGTCATAAAACACATATTTTATCTATCTGGATTCTCTTCACATGACGCATCAGAGTAACTGGAGCTATCCTCTGAAGAACTCCATGTTTATTTCCTGGCCTTTTTGTATCTCCTATCCTTATCCTCATATTTATTTTAATACTTATTATTTGTACAATCATATTTTATGTACCCTTTACCCTTACATTCATAGAAAACAACTTATTTTGGATCATCATCCTTCTTCCAATATTTATTCACATTTCCTCTATTTTCATACTTTTATTATAGTTTTATTTTATAAAGAATTTTTTCATTCGGTAAAATTTCTTGAATCATCTAGCTAGGTGATTCATTTCCTCATCACTATTAGGAGGGGATTCACTATCACTGGAATTGGAAGATTTCACTTTCTCTTTCTCATTTTTCTTTTGTTGTCTGGAGATTATAGTCTTGAAAGATACTGAATTTATTTTAGGCTCCTCATCTTTTTCATGGTTTACTTTTAATTACTATTCATACATCATAAGTTTACCAATAATCTTCTTGACTGATATTTTACTAATATCACAAGACTCTCATATTGAAAATGATGTGTCTCCCTATCTTTCTAGTAGGAATCTTAATAGTCACATAATTTGATCCTTGTCATAGATAGGTTTTCCATGTGAGTTAATAGTGTTGAAAATATTATTAAACCTAAGATACATGTTAGAAATAGGTTCATTAGTATTCATATTAAAATTATCATACTTAATAGTATAAGTATTAAGCCTCATATCTTTAACATTTAAAGTTCCCTCATGGGAAATAGACAAAGTATCCTAAATCTCATAAGCAGATTTGTATAAAAATATTCTATTAAACTCTTCATCTCTTAGTTCACAATACAAATCATTCATTTCTTTCCAATTATTTTTATATGAAAGTATAGTAGCATCATCCTAATTAGTTTTAGCAGTATCGGGAATAATATATTGATCTTCAATAGTAGAACAAATGTCAAAACCCATGCTCTCTATATGAATTCCCATATTAATTTTCTATTGGGAATAATTTTTATTCTTAAATAAAGGAGGTATGTTAGTAGAAGATCCTTCTTGATGATGATCTATTTAAAGAATTAAATTTATAAATAACATAAATTAATATATTTAAATCTTAAAAAAATCACAATTAAAAAGAATTTAAAAACTTTAATACCAAATAAATAAAGCCTTTGATACCAAATATTGGCCCGAGTGAGTATCTCAAGAGGGGGTGAATTAAGTACCCAATAAAAATTTCAGTTTAAAATGGATTAATTTGAAATCCCCCAAATAATTTAAAATGATCCATTTAACCAAAAGATGTAGTATGATATAGATCTCAATCTTTGTAAATATTTCTTTAATGATTTATTAGGTCTTGGATTAATAATATAAAATATTATTTGATCATTTTAAATAAATTAAACTAATAAAAATACTATATAAAGCCAAATTAAGATAAACTATCAAGTTATATATTTTGTTTACAATTAGAAAAATTTTTAGTTTTAAAGTGGAAATAAAGTAAATCAAAATTAAAAAAAGTAGCAGAAATTTGAATATAAGAGGTCGAGTCTCAATTCAAAAATTAGTCCTATCCACTTGGTGATCACATACAACCAAGAAATTTATATAAATAAATAAGTTGATCCACAACCTAGATCAGGTTTTTAAAATAGTTTATAACTATGCAAGTTATACATGACCTCTTCCATAGTTATATGTGGGAGTGAAAAAGAATAGGCCACACAAGGACCTCAACCTCTGTTATCCATGGGAGTATAGGTAAGAAAATATAAGAAGATATCTTGGTGTATTTCAGTTACATACATGAGACAATGTATATGTGATAAAATAGAGTATTCACACACACTACTCATATAGTAATTAAGATAAATTGAACAGAGCAATCTAGAAGTGTAGAGTTTAGAAAATATCAGTTTTTTTAATGAATATTGTGACTCTTTATTTGAATATGGAGTAAAATTTGAGTTGGGATCTCTTTAAAAACTTTTGAATAATAGAGTGTCATAGATTTTTGTTCTTGAATATAGTAAAGTGGTGGTTGTGAATATGATTTTTCATCCTTGATTGAATGTTCATATGATTCAGTGGTTTATCTCTTCAGCTCTAAGAGTGTTCAATAAACATGATCTCTCAAATTTAGAATAGTTTTATTTATGTATATCTCTATTTGTATATCTCATGATAGAGTCTTTTTTTTCAGCAGCGACAAAAAGAATGTCCACGTTCAGCCAGATATTCTGCTTCCTCATACAACATGCCAAACATCCTCTTCAATGAATTTTGTCATACATTTAAGAAAAATCCATTAAAATAGTAATTGGTATTAAATTAAATAATATAGGCATTAATAATAATTCAATATAAGGTAAGAAAAATAGTGGCAGTGTCTTAGTCTAGAAATGTAATGATCAGACGGTGTCTCAGAGTCTGGCGGTACATTGCTCTGGCAGCATGACACTGGTGGTGTCTTATACTTATCCGAAATTTCACTTAAGTAGTGGTGTCTCAACTGGAAGTGTTTAATAAGATAGTGTCTTAGAATTTTACTAAATTATATGTTGGTAGTATGACACTGGTGGTGTCTCTGATGATAGTGCCCCTTCCGATGGTAGCTTAGACTTAGCCAAAAACCTATATGATGACATGACATTCTAATGGTGTGATGTCCTGATGGTGTGATCGACTTAGTGATATTTCCATACTGATGATGAGTCATGGACAATGGTGTCTCAAATTGGTGATGTTAGTCGCAACGATGTCTCATCCTTAGTAGTGATTGGAAGTGACTCAAACTTAGACAATTTTACCACCTGTCTCAAATTAATGGAATACTTACAAAAAACATGAAATTCATTAATATAATTAGAATCATGATTTTTTGATAATTAAAAAAAGTAGGTAAAAAATATTCATTATATACATGTTTTTATTTACTAATAAAAGATAGAGATAAAAAAATTAATTACATCATTCATGGAGACGGTTGACTGTATATACGCATGAACATTATTTTAATTTCTTGATGGAAAAAATGAAATAAAGTTAAATAATTAATCACCTTTATAGAATCATTATTATATCGTATATATTCATTAAATCCATCCTTATTACCATCCAAGTAAAATAGAAATGTAAAATGATTCACATTACTTCATGGAGGTGGTAATCCACATATACTCACAATCGAAGATATCATTTTCTAGTGGTTTGGAAGTGTAAAACCCCAAGCTTCCATGGTACATTTCCCTTTGAATAATGCAATATCTTGCGTTATACGCAACTTTGAGATTCTAACACACCACGACTAATAAAACTAGCCGTTATGAATAGTAATACCCACTTTTTTAAATTTTATAAATTTTATTTTTCAAAATAGACTTCATTTTTAGATTCAGAATATCAAAATTAGCTTAGGGTGAATTTTTAGTACTTTTCTGAAAACTTTCAATTTTTGATGAATAGTGAAAAATACCAAATTTTAATTAAAAACAACTTTTTTAATCGAAATAATTTATAGTGTTAAATTATACATTTGAATGGTTTTTAAGTATTATTAGATTATATTTTTTTTCATCTAATAAAATTTAGGTCATTGGATGTAATTTCACATTTAAACTGGACATAAACAAATGTCAATCTTTTGATAGTTATTATTTCTTAAAAACATGCTTTTTGTTTTGACAGCGAGAATTAATTTTAAATTAATTTCTGCCACTTTTGTGTTCTGAATTTGGAAAAATGGATTCCATATTTGGAATATGGAGGTCCAAATTGTGTAAATAGGTAAATTTTATTTTTAGACATTATGAATAATTACTTCGGTTAATATTTTATTTACCATGGTTCAAGGGTAAATCCGATAAATAAGGGTAAAAAATAATATTGTAATAATATTAAATTACCCTAAAATGTGTCCTAAACCTATTTACTGATACATTTCCGACCATGAGAATACTTCTGTCAATTTTGGGATCCCATGGAGCCACTTGAGAGTGATAATGACACTTTATATTAATTAATTTAAAGTAAAGACAAAAATGACATAAACATATATCTTTTAGTAAAAATTTTTTTACATGGGATTATATAAGTAATATTTTAGACTATAAATATTAATTTTAAAGCTAAAAATATTTCCTACATCATGTTATTTTTTTTAATTTTTATAAATCAAATAAATAAAATTATTTATGACACAATAATGATGCAGTGTTTACCACATTAATGAATGTTTTAAATAAATGAGATTATAAAAATTAAAAAAATGACCAAAACCTGTCCAATTATTATTTTATGATTTTATTTCAAACATGAGTCATCTTATCTTTTAATTTAATGAGTTTTGGACTTTTAGAAACTGAAAATCATTATATAATAGAATAATATTTTCAAACTTTTCTAAAGAGCCCATCCCCTCCCTTATAGAAATCCATCACCTCTAATCCATTAATCACACCTCTCAAGACCCATGGATCATCCAAACTCTGCCCAATTAATCTACATACATCCCTATATTCCTACTATAATCCTTACCTTAGGTAGAAGACACTTCAAGTAAGCCTTTTGGTTAAAACCAATGGGAGTTACCCGATTTAAAGGTAACATCTCCTATTAAGTTCTTTTATTTTATTTTACTTATCCAACCCATAAAATCTCTTTATTCCATCATTTTATAACAAACACTGTATCCTAAATATAATAGGTTGTTGTTATCAGAAGGATTTGAAATACACTTACACAAACCTCCATCTAATGGGCATATAACATAATGTTTCTGTGGATAGCGAACTACTGCCTCACGAAACGATGATTGTTCAATCTTCTACTACCACCTATTATGGTGGCCATTATGATGGAATTATAATTATATATGATATATATGATATTTATTTTATCAATAATCATATGTAATTCTCTTCTATAGAATACCTTTATTCTTTTCATGTTGTCTATATATGATAATTTAATTTGAGGTAGTGCGGACTACCGCCCCCTCAAAGTGATATGAATCGTTCATACCATACATGTAATGTATAAACGATGGTGTTAATGAAATTATGTAACGTATATAAAATATTATCTTATACTAGAATAATAATATACCTATGTATTATTTGGTCTTCTTTACTTTTAGAATAAAAAAAATGAAATGGAAGTTGCATTCGTGCATACATACAGATTACTGTCTCCATGAATGCGATGAGATTCATTCTCCATCATAACTATTCAAGAATAATTTTCACTTGATTATTAAAAATAATATTTAAGAAAATTATATCATTCTGGATATGAATCAAATACATCCTATCCATAATGAACATCACTTACATCACAAAACATATAAAGGAAAACGAATCAGTTAACACCCGAAACAATGATACTACTAAAATATTATTAACAAAACAATATTAAAAGATCATATATGATATCATATTTATGTATGTGGTTATTTTATAATTTAATAAAAATGATTTAATTATTATACAGGAGTTTAATGTACCCTAGAACAAGGAAAATTACAAGGTAAGAGTTAATTTCACAATCTCTTTATTATCCGAGGTTGTTTTTACGTAAGTATCTACTAGGACCCCTTTATCATCCACATTCGTGTTTCTTAAAAATTTATTTCAAATTTTTTTTACTATTTACTAGACTATGGGTTGAAGTCATTTTATAACATTTTTTTTTACTTTTTATAAAATGGTTTGAAATGAATCTTTGCGTCATTTTCCAAACAAGGTACTTTATGACCTTTTCGAAAAATTAAGGTAAGAATTTTTTTTAATCTTATATGGAGGGTGTGGTTATTCTCCGCTGTTATAACACCTTTAAAGCTTCCCTTAAAATATTATAAGAATATTTTCAAAATAAATGATTTCTTTTATAGTCACATGACATTTAAATGATTTTAAAATAGAAATAGATATTCCTATCAAATAATTTTGATTTCATATATGTTAACATCCTTTAATAGATTTTATAATTGTTTGAAGTTTATTTATTATGATACAAATATTCCATATTATATTGAAGGTTTTGTGATATGTTTGACTGTGGATGTGTTATTTTTACACCATTGATGGTTTATGGTTAACATATTAACATTTCGTATGCTAGTTTTAATACGAATGTTTATGTTATGTTTCAACCTTTTCATATGAGGAATGCATTGGACTTAGTAAGTGATGGGTGGATCCCACTATAGCTCCTCGATGCATCGGTAGGTCTCATGAGACAAACTAGTGTCTTGGCACAAGGCCTTGACAAAATCTTATTTGTAGTCTTGGCATGAGGCCTTGACTATGGAGTTATGATGTCCGACATTATGCATTCCATAAATATGAAATTAGCTATTGATATTACATGTGATTATTCGACTAGTAGAATATCCATGTGAATAAGTAAATGGAATTGTTTGATTTATCTTTTCCATATGATGCTGACGTTTAATTTTAAAATGCTTTTTTTAGTCTTATACATTGCCTTAAATGTTTATTCTTATTTATGAAGTTTCTACTGTATTGTTATCCTTACGGAGAATCTGAGCTCACCCCTTTCTATGTTTTATTTTTCCCAGGATGTAAAGAAGTAAATTTTGATTAACATGTAGGGATAGGCCAAGGATCTGAGTGTGTTCAAGGGGAAAAATATTTTTTTTCTTTATTGTATGATGTAATGTAAAACTTATGTATGTATCTAGTAATTCCAAGTATACTAAACTAATCGGTCTTTCGAGACATGATTCCTTATATCATGCTAATGTTATGTAATAATGCACTGACTCTGGGTAACTAGAATCGAGGTGTTATAGTTGGTATCAGAGGAAGTTTAGAACAAACCTTGGAAACTAGATTTAGATAAACTCTGATTAGAGCACATTACCCTAAGATAGACTTTGAGGATTAGTATAGAAGAACTTCCTAGAATTTTTGTAATGTAGAGATTTTGTGTATTTTCCAAGAAATAAATCCCTGTCTGGATATGAGTAGGTAGAGGCAACTCTGGCACAAATGTACCTAGGAGTGAAAACTCTGACAGGGAGTTTCAGGTTTGACCTGGGGTATCCTAGTACATGAAAACGGGACTTGCTTCACTCTTGGTTACGACACTCCTGGGGGATATGCTTAGGATAATTCACATTTTCTTTAAAAACGATCATGAAGGATTTATGAGTATATAACTCCTCAAAGAAAACATTTTTATGATTATGGATTATATCCATAAACTGTTCAATTTATGTTAAGTGTTTTACAGGTTTGGAATTATGTATTGCGATTCGTAAACTAATCTAGTATATTCCATTGTTTAGAAATGGTGCCTAGTGGAAGGAATGGAAACCATATCAATGCACCTAATCTATGTAGGGATTTACGTCCAACTCAAAATAATTATAGTAGAGTTGGTGATTCAACTGGTGCTAATAAACTTATCCCCATATTGGGAAAACTCACTCAGGTTATGAATAATAACCTTACCCATATAGAGCACCCTGATCCACAACGTGGAAGATCATTTTTAGACCAATTAATGAAAAAAACCACAAAAATTAAATGGGACTACAAATCCATTTGTTACTAAGCAATGGATAAGTTCCTTAGAGAAAATATTTTATGCTTTGGGGAGCAGTGAAAGGTAAAAATTGTCATGGAAGTTTATCGCCTCATGGGAGATGCAGATCAATGGTGGCTATTAATTCAAAACATAAAGGAAGATGAAGAAGTATCAAATATAGAATATATGGAGTTTAAAGAGATTTTCTTAGAAAAATAATTTCCACGTGACAATAGAGCGGATATGGAAAGGCAATTTCTGAGTCTGAGGAAAAAGGAGGTTGATAATGTTGCAAAGTATGAGGATAACTTTACAAGGTTAGCAAGGCATGAAAAAAATTATATATGTAACCCAAGGAGTAAGATTGATTGATTCTTTTATGGGTTAAAACCATTTCTCCATCGAGAATTAGTCTCACAATCCTTCTCATCATACAAAAATATTGTCTCATGTGCTATTAAGACAGAGAAGGAATTATCTAAGTCTTATGACTTTAAGGTAAAGTAAGAGAAGAAGAGATCTGCTGAACACTCTAGAAATGGAAATAAGGGGAAGAAGGAAAAATTTGAATATCCATCCTATGGTAAATGTAGGAAGAAACACCCTGGTACTTTCCTGAAGGGAATGAGAGTTTGTTACAAGTGTGGTTAAAAAGGCCACCAAGCTCGTGATTGTAAGGGAAAGAAAGTGGCTGCCAATTTTGAATGCTACAATTATTAAGAAACGAGGAATTATGAAAATGAATGTCCTAAGAACCAATGAAACTTACCTCAGAAAAGTCCAAGGGAGAAAGTCCAAGATTATGCGATCACTACTACTGAGGTTGAAGCATCAAAAGCCATGGTGGAAAGTAATTGAATGGTTTCCCCAAGTTTATTAAATGCTTTATTTGTTTTGGGATCATCACATTGTTTCATATCTTTCGAGTTTGCTATGAAAATTAGATATTTCTAATTTGATTTAACAAAAGATTTTTTAGTCAGAACTCTTAAGGTAAGTATCATTACAATAAAGTTTTGTGAATCTGTCCCCATTATGGAATATAAATGTTCTTTATCCACTGATCTCATTGTCATACCCATGATTGAATTTGATATAATACTCAGTATGGATTGGATTTTAGGCCATGATGCGAAAATTTATTGTAAGAAGAAGGAGGTTACAATTTTTGATGATGACAAGGAATACCTTGTCTTTAGAGCAGAAACATCACCATCTGATTCTTATCTAGATCCACCCCTGTAGCTCTACTAAATTCAATTATTGGGGAGGAAGAGAGTGAAATAACTATGGGTGAGGAAATGAATGTTCAAATAGAGGATGTACCTATTGTATAAGAATATATTGATGTATTTCCAGAGGATTTACCTGGAAATCCTCCAAAATGAGAAATTGAGTTTACCATTGATTTAAATCTGGGTTCAAGGCACATATCGAAGACCCCTTATAGAATGGACACTGTGGAATTAGTGGAACTAAATAAACAACTATAGTAATTGAGTAATAAAGGATTTATTAACCCTAGTGTTTCTCTATAGGGAGCCCCTATTTTTTTGTTAAGAAGAAAGATGGTTCTATGAGGTTGTGAATTGACTACAGGGAGATCAATGCTATAACAATAAATAAAAAGTATCCCCTACCTTGCATTGATGATTTATTTGATCAAATTCATGGAGCTAAATATTTTTCAAATATTGAACTTCGATATGGATATCATCAGTTATCTATAAATAAGGATGGAATTCCAAAGACAACATTTCAAACTAGGTATGGGCTTTATGAGTTTACAACAATGCCTTTTGGACTGACTAATGCACCATCTATCTTCATGGATATAATAAAAAGAGTTTTCAAGGAATATCTTGATGACTTTGTAGTGGTATTTATTGATGATATCTTGGTATACTCCAAAATCTAGAAAGATCATGAAAATCACTTGCACACTATTCTAAAGACTCTTAGAATAAATGAATTATATGGGAAGTTCAGCAAGTGTGAATTCTGGCTTTAGGAAATTTCTTTTCTTGGATATATGGTCTCTAAGAATGGAATCTCTATTGATACTTATAATACAAGAGAAATAAGAGAATGGCCATCACTGACAAGTATAACTGAGGTACACAGTTTTATTGGTTTAATAGGTTATTATCGGCATTTCATCCAAAATTTTTCCCGATTGGCTAACCCATTAACCAAGATCACATGTAAAGGGGTTAAATTTGTTTGGAAAAAGGAGTGTGAAGAATGTTTTTAAGAACTGAATAGGATATTATTCAATGATCCTATATTGAATCTACCATTGGGGAATGATGAGTTTGTTATTTATAGTGATTCTTCAAACAAAGGACTTAGTTGTGTCCTTATGCAGAATGATAGGGTTATTGACTATGAATCACGACAACTAAAAATTCATGAACAAAACTATCCAACTCATGATCTTGAGTTAGAAGCTATAATCTTTTCTCTGAAGATATGGAGACTCTATCTCTATGGTAAAAAATGTGACATTTATACTGATCACAAGAGTTTGAAGTATATTTTCTCATAAAAAGAACTCAACATGAGGTAAAGGAGATGGCCCAAACTACTCAAGGATTATGATTTCACCATACACTACCACCCGGAGAAGACATATAAGGTGGAAAATGCTTTGATCAGAAATGATCATGGTGTTTTGAACAAGATGAGAGTTGAAAGGGATTCTATGTTCATAGATCTAGTAAAGATGGATATGGGAATAATAATGGAAGGTGAAACATCAATAATTTTTTAAATGGTTTCTAAACCATCTTTACTAGAAAGGACAAAAAGTTCTTATACTGATGATGAGAAGTTTCAAAAGAAAATTAAAGCTGTGAACAATGGGAGATTAATCGACTTCGTATATAAAGATGGGATTTTGAAATTTGGGATGAGACTTTGTGTTCCTGACATACCTGATCTAAAAAGGGAATTGTTGGATGATTCTCATAGCTCTAATTTCTCTATACACCCTAGTAGCACTAAGATGTGTAGAGATTTGAAGGAACATTTTTTTGGGACAACATGAAGAGAGAGATTGTTGATTATGTGTCAATATGTATGGTTTTTCAACAAGTGAAAGCTAGAAGGAAACATACTTGAGGAGTCATGAAACCTCTTCCCATACCTAAGTGGAAATGGGATGATATTATGATGGAATTTGTCATGGGACTACCAAGGACTCCTAGAAGGAATGATGCAATATGGGTCATTGTTGATCGTCTTACCAAGTCAGCATATTTTCTTACTATAAGTGAAGATTTACCACTTGAACGTTTAACAATACTATATATTAATGAAGTTTTAAGACTTCATGGAGTACCCCTATCGATTTTTTATGGTCGTGATCCCCCTTTTACATCAAGATTCTAGAAAAGTCTTCAGAAGGCCCTGGATACTGATCTTCGTTTGAGCACTTCCTACCACCCTCAAACTGATGGACAATGAGAACAGACTATTCAAACATTAGAATACATGTTGAGATCTTTCTCACTTGACTTTAAAGGTATGTGGGATCAATATTTACCTCTTGTAGAATTTTCCTATAACAATAGCTTCCATTCAAGTATTCAGATGGCACCATATAAAGAGTTATATGGAAAGAGATATCTCACACCAACTTGTTGGGATGATCTTGGTGAAAGAAAACTCGTAGGCCCAGAACTTGTTGAGGAAAAAATAGAAAAGGTGAAGGTTATCCAAACCCAAATCAAAGAAGCTCAAATTAGGAAAAAGATATATGCCGATAACCGAAGGAATGATTTGGAATTTCAAGTAGGAGAACATATTTTCTTGAAGGTATCTCCATGGAAGGGTGTTATACGATTCGGTAAGAAAGAAAAATTAAGTCCTAGGTACATCAGACCATTAAAAGAAATAGAATTAGAACCTGATCTATCTTATTGTGAAGAGCCTATTAGAATTCTTAATACCAGAGAACAAGTGTTGAGAAACCAGATGACTCTTCTTGTGAAAGTTCTATAGAGAAATCATAATATGGAAGAGACAACATGGGAACATGAGGAACCTATGATGAAGAGCCACATGAATATTTTTATGTATTAGTATTCTAGAAATTTTGAGGATGAAATTATTTAAAAGAGGGAAGAATGTAACACCCTAAACTTCCATGATACATTTCCCTTTGAATAATGCAATAGCTTGCGCTATAAGTAACTTCATGATTCTAACACACCACGACCAATCAAACTAGCAGTTATGAATAGTAATACCCACTTTTTGAAATTTTATAAATTTTATTTTTCAAAATGGACTTCATTTTTGGATACAGAATATCAAAATTAGCTTAGGGTGAATTTTTGGTACTTTTTTGAAAACTTTCAATTTTTGATGAATAGTAAAAAATACTAAATTTTAATTAAGAAAAACTATTTTAATAGAAATAATTTATAGTGTTAAATTATAAATTTGAATGGTTTTTAAGTATAATTAGATTAAATTTTTATCATTTAATATAATTTAGGTCATTGAATGTAATTTCACATTTAAATTAGACATAAATAAGTGTCAATCTTTTGATAGTTATTATTTCTTAAATACACGCATTTTGTTTTGACAAAGGGAATTAATTTTGAATTAATTTCTACCACATATGTGTTATAAATTTGGAAAAATGGATTCCATATTTGGAATCAGTAGTTCAAAATTGTGTAAATAGGTAACTTTTATTTTTAGACATTATGAATAATTACTTCGGTAAATATTTTATTTACCACGGTTAAAGGGTAAATCCGGTAAATAAGGGTAAAAAATAATATTATAATAATATAAAATTACCCTAAGATGTTTCATAACTTTATTTAATGATACTATTACGACTATGGTCATCCTTGGGTTGATTTTGGGACCCCATGTAGCCACTTCAGAGTGATAATGACACTTTATATTAATTAATTTAAAGTAAAGACAAAAATGATATAAGCATATATCTTTTAGTAAATTTTTTTTACATGGGGTTATATAATTTATATTTTCGACAATAAATATAAATTTGAAATATAAAAATATTTCCTACATCATGGTATTTTTTTTATAAATTTTAGACATCAAATAAATAAAATTATTTATGACACAATAATGATGCAGTGTTTCACTCATTTATGAATGATTTAAATAAATGAGATTATAAAAATTAAAAAAATAACCAAAACCTGTACAATTCTTATTGGATGATTTTATTTCGAACATGAGTCATCTTATATTTGACTTTAATGAGTTCTGGACCTTTAGAAACCAAAAATCATTATATAATAAAATAATATTTTCAAACTTTCCTAAAGAGCCCCTCCCCTCCCTTATAAAAATCCATCACATCTAACCCATTACTCACACCTCTAAATCCCCTTGGATCATCCAACATCTACCCAATTAATCTCCATACATCAATATATTCCTCTTAGAATCCCTACCTTAGGCATAAGACACTTCAATGAAGCCTTTTGGTTCAAAGAAAAGGGAGTTACCCGATTTAAAGGTAACATCTCCTCTTTAGTTCTTTTCTTTTATTTTACTTCCCCAACCCCCTAAAAACTCTTTATTACTTTATTTTATAAAAAAATTATCATAAATATACTAGGTTGTTTTTATGAGAAGTATTTGAACTAAACTTACACACACCTCCATCTAATGGGTATAGAACATAATGTTTCTGTGGACGAAGAACTACTGCCTCACAAAACGATGATTGTTTGATCTTCTACTACCCCTTATTATAGTGGCCATTATGATGGAACTAGAATTATATATGATAGTTATGATATTTATTTTATCTATAAGCTTATTTAATCCTCTTTTATATCATACCTTTATTCTTTTCATGTTTTATATATATGATAATTTCATTTTAGGAAGTGAGGACTACCGCCCCTTCAAAGTGATATGACTCGTTCATACCATAAATGGAATGTATAAAGGATAGTGTTAATAAACTTACATAACATATATAAAATATTTTATTATATCGGAATTATAATACACCTATGTATCATTTGGTATTCATTCCTTTTAAAATAAAAAATGAAATGGAAGTAGCGTTCGTGCGTACGTACGGATTACCGTCTCCATGAATGCAATGAGATTCATTCCCCTCCATAACCATTCTAGAATAAATTTCATTTAATTATTAAAAATAATATTTAAGAACATTATATCATTATGTATTTTAATCAAATACATCCTATCCATAACAAACATGACTTACGTAATAAAACATATAAAGGAAAACGAATCAGTTAACACCCGAAACAATGATACTACTAAAATATTAGAAGATCATATATTATATCATATTTATATATGTGGTTATTTTATAATTTAAGAAAAATGACTTAACTATTATACAGGAGGTTAACATACCCTCAACCATGGAAAAGTACAATGTAAGGGTTAATTTCACAATCTCTTTATTATCCATGGTTGTTTTTACGTAAGTATCTAATGAGACCTCTTTATCATCCACATCCATGTTTCTTAAAAATTCATTTCAAAACATTTTTAATATTTATTAGACTATGGGTTAAAGTCATTTATACCATTGTTTTAATTTTTATAAAATGGTTTGAAAGGAATCTTTCCGTTGTTTTCCGAAAAAGGTACTTTATGACCTTTTCAACAAATTAAGGTAAGAATGTTTTTTAACTTATACGGCAGGTGCAGTTATTCTCCACCATTATAAAAACTTTGAAGCTTCCCTTACAAGATTATAAGAATATTTTCAAAATAAATGTTTTCTTTTATAATTACATGACTTTTAAATGATTTAAAAATAGAAAGAGATATTCCTCTAAAATATTTTTGATTTTGTCTATGTTAACATCATTTAATGGATTTTATACTTGTTTTAAGTTTACTTATTATGATACATATGTTCCATATTTATTGAAGGTTTTGTGATATGTTTGACCATGGATGTGTTATTTTTATACCATTCATGGTTTATTGTTAACATATTAGCATTTCATATGCAAGTTTTAATATGAATGTTTATGTTATGATTTAACCTTTTCATATGAGGAATGTATTGGACTTATTAGGTGATGGGTGGAGCCCGCTATAACTCCTCGATGCATCGGTAGGTCTCATAAGACAAACTAGTGTCTTGGCACAAGGCCTTGACAAAATCTTATTTGTATTCTTGGCATGAGGCCTTGACTCTGTGGTTATGATGTCCGACATTATGCATTCCATCATTATGAAATTAGCTATTGATATTACATGTGATTATTCGAATAGTAAAATATCCATGTGAATAAGTAAATGGAATTATTTTATTTATCTTTTCCTTATTATTCTGAAGTTTAATTTTAAAAGTATTTTGTTTTAGTATTATACATTTCCTTAAATTTTTATGCTTATTTATGAAGTTTTTTTCTATATTGTTATCCTTACCGAGAATCTAAGCTCGCCCCTTTCTATGTTTTATTTTTCCCAGGATGTGAAGAAGTAAATTATGATTAACCTGCAGGGATATGCCAAGGATATGAGTGTGTTCAAGGGGGACACAATGTTCTTTTTCTTTATTTCATGATGTAATGTAAAACTTATGTATGTATCTAGTACTTTCAAGGCTAATAAACTGATCGGTCTTTCGAGACATGATTCCTTATATCATGCCAATGTTATGTAATAATGCACCAACTCTGGGTAACTGGGGTTGCGGCGTTACAAGAAGGTAAGATGGTAGATATATTATTATCTTTATCAAAGTATAGTTATTTCATAACTATCATATATAAACATTAAACCCATCATAATACCCATTCATAAAAGATAGTGATGATAAATGAATGGTGTTAATACATGGAGATGGTAAGCTGTACGTACGCACAAGCAGTATTTTCACTTCCCATTTGATGGAAAGAGTGTTAATAAAGGAAGTTTAATAATAATAATAACATTTTCTTACATTTAGGGTACTTAATTTATTATTTTATGAAGAATATTAAATATTTATATGAGATAAAAGAATAATTAAAAAGAAATTGTTCGATTAAGGTGATTAACTCTTCTTTGAAAATACTTCTTTAGATATTATATTAAGGGCTTTAGGGTTGGTCTTTTGGGAATACAAAAAACCTATATAATGTGAATATAGGAGTGGATAAGAGAACTAGATAGATTTTTGTTGATATAAAAGGCTCATATTGGTGTGAAGAAGTGAAATGAGGAGTTACCTTTTATAATTGAGGGGAGGGGCACTCTTGGAATTTTATAAAATATTAAATTAATGTAAATTAATTTTGATGATCAAATGAATCCAAATTGATAATATTAAAATATAATATTATTATGATTATAAATTCTTTCATGCAATAAATTGTTTATAAATTTTGTTCACATTTTACCTTTATATTTTTGTTTAAACCCATCATTAACCCTTTTGACAAATGCCATAATATTAAAGTTTTTTACCATTTAAGGGTTAATAAAGTTACTATAAAATAAAAAAAGACTAATAAATTGAAATTTTTTTATGTTTAAAACCATATCCCATTAATTTGGATGAATCTAATATTTTTATGAATTTTATATCATTTAATAAGTTATCATTTATTATAAAATACCATTATGACATTTTTAACAGTATTCATTTAATTTTTCATTAAATAAACTAATAAAAAATAGACTTTTAAATATAATGAATTAAAACCTATGTAATATGTCATATTGATATATTAAATTCATGTTACATATTAAATTATTCAAATTATATCACTTTTAATATTTTTGATACCATTTATTTTATTTTTATACTAATTGAATAAATACTATATCAGTGTTGCATAAGAATTTATGTTAATTATATAAATTATAATTATTATAAAAAAAATTATATCATGAGAATAATTTTATTAATATTTAAATATAAATTTATATTCGTTCATATCTTTCTTTTGTCTCTATGTGGACATATAATCGATATTTAAAACTAAGAGAGTGATATTTTGTAACTTTATTTGTTTTAAATATTATATAGGTAATTTTCTTGGAAATGTGTACATTAAATAACTCAATTTTAATAATAAGTTTATAAGGGTATAATTTATTTCATATTATATAAGTTAGGATGAAAAATTATAGCCTTATCACCTAGTTTTAACCTATGTTAACCCGATTTACTGTTTACCAAAGAGATAAATTTTACCATTTTTACTATTAATATTGAATAATAATAAAAGGGGTATATTTACCAACTTTGAACCACATTATTAAAAATATAAAATCCATTTTATAAAATTCAATACCTATAATTGGCAGAAATTAATTTTAAAATAAGTGCACAATACTAGATAAAAACTGCTTTTAGAAAAATGTAGTTTTAAGCATAAAACTAGATTTATTCTTATACCATGCCTATAAAAATATTAGACGAATCTTAAAAAATTTGGTAGAGTATATAATATATACCTTTAATTAAAATCATTCAGCAATAGTGATCAATTTAATTTACTAAAATAAAAACACATTTCACACATAAAAACAATTTTACAAGAAAATTATTTTTTACATATAATGATGTTTTAAACTAAAATAATACATAAAATTGATTATAATGAACTTAATTGGATCATTTTTAAAATATAATATAAATAATTTTACTTTTAAACCATTTTAAAATAAAATGGAACTATGTATATTCCTAAAAAAATATATTTTTCAATAAAAATATGCATTTTGTAATATTCACTAGAAAATTATTCTTTTCAAAAAATTCACAAAAATTCATCCTACGATAATTTTAATACGATAATTTAAAAATTATGTTCATTTTATAAAATTTATAAATGTTATTGAAATTAATCATAATATTTTATCACAAAATAAAGAAAAATACTTTTTAAATAAAACATATTTTTGAATAATAAAACGACTTTACTAAAAATCGAGTGATTATTTACTAAGAATTTATCAATACATTTATACATATTTCATAAAGTATTCAGTATTATTCATACCCACCAATTTAATATCTAGGTTATAATTTCCACATTTAATAATATTTTAATAGTATATCGTGGTTCGTTTAAACTCAGTATTGTGTGTAATGAAAGTTATCAAAAAAATTAAATTTATTTGGAAAAATTATTTCATAAAATCTCAGGGTCTAACATCCTCCCCCATTTAATAAATTATATACTCATAATTTGAACTTTTTCTCTGTAATCAACAGTTTAAAATTTGAAAATTCTTTTATTTAAAACCTATATCATAAAAATGGTTAGTAAAATTTCCTTTTGATATGAGAATGGGAAATACAATGGCCATCTAGAATAATACATAAATAGGTCTTCAAATAGGATAAAATTAGTGAGAATTGAAAACATTGATATGGAATAGAAAAATAATACACAAGGAATAATTGAGAGTGATATAGAATATGGTCAGAAGAAAGTTAATAAACCCAAGACCATAAATATATGATGGGTGAAAAGATCATTGATTCATTAGAAATGAAGTTAATATGACAATATTTTTGTTTCAATATCCTTTTCCTAGAGTTGATGAATACATTTGTAACAACTAGGCACCAATAAAATAATAGGCTATCTGCCTTAACATGACCGTTGGGTCTTGGCCCTCCAGGTACCACCAGTTACCCCACAAACACATGGTCTCCTCCCTAGGGCCAACCTACATGCTCAAAAGGGTTATCAAACTAATTAATGTCCCCATAGGCTAACAAATATTCTTTATAGTGTGATTTTTTCTAACTCGTAAATAGCTTAGGAAACTTTCTAGAAGGCCACCCATCCCGATCACTACCCCATGAAAAACATGCTTAACTATAGAGTTATAATTTGGTAGCCTCCTGAAAAGAATAGTGAAACTTGTTTTCATGAGTCATGTCATTTAGTCATTTTAACCTTTTATGATTATGGGGTGTTACATTCACCCCCACTTTAGAGCATAATGTCCTTGTTGTGGACCCTACATCTTAACAAAGGTAGCACCACCCCACTTAAGGATGCGTTCCTACTCTTATACCAATGTAACAACTGGACCCCATTAATAGAACAAAAACCCTACTTTAACATGGTCATCAGGTCCTGTCCTACTAGGTACCATAAGTTTCCCTGAAAACACATGGTCCCCTCCCTAGGGACCACCCACATGCCCAAAAGGGCCATTAGAATAATGACTATCCCCACAGGCCGACACATGTTCTTTCCAGTGTGATTTTTCCTCACCCTCACACTCCCTAGGAAACTTCCCAGAGGATAACATATCCTAATCACTACTCCAAGCCATATATGATTAACTATGGAGTTCTAATCAGGTAAGATCCCAAAAAAGGAAGGTTCAACTTGTTGAAATGAGTCATATCATTTAGTCATTTTAACCCTTTATGATTCTGGGTTGTTACAACCTTTACCAATAGGCTAATAACACGAGGAATATGCTTAATTGATATGTATAATTTCATCCTTTAATCAATTTTTACCACTATCTAATCTGTTGGTCCCAAATGAAGAGTATTTGAGATGATTTTTTAATACCTGAACCACTAGAATAAACTTTTAAACAATAAAAAAAGTATATAAAGATATTAGAACTAATTTTAATCATTAATAAAAAAATGGTTAGCACAAGTTAATATAATTCCCATAATTTATAAACCTTTATATGAATAAATAAAACATTAATCTATAAATCCTTAATAATAACATCTAATGTTCGATTCGATAAATAATCCTACATCCCATATTATCTTAGTAACCTCAACATTAAATAATTTCTTAAACTCAAAGGCTATGTCATACCCTTAAACTTACATATTTAAAAATTTAATTTCATTCTTAAAAAATAATCTTTCATGTTAAATCACATATTAATCCAAAGGGTTACATTTACCTCAACCCAATGAAAGATCTCCCCAAAACCATCAATCGTTGTGATGAATCACTATATAATATTGTAATGTAGTGAACTTCACTAAAATATCACGAATAAAACTTAGATACAATATTTAAAGGAAATATTTACTCAACTGTAAATATCTATATAAATATAACCTTGTAAATGAATCACTTTTCAACCATCAAAATTATTTATACCCCACAATCCAAGAAACAATAATTTAAATCAAATCATATACCGAACCCAAAGGGTTATTTAAACCTTAATAGAGTATTCTTCCTAATACAAAATAAAATATTTAAATATATTAAAAATACCATCACTTAAAAAATTAAACATGGGGTGTTTATTCCCATGAAATTATGTTTAATATTAAACTTATAAACCCACGATGATATCCATAACTTTTAATTTAACCTCACATGAAAACATATATGATTTAAAAAATTAACACAATCGGCATTATTAAAATAAGTTCACAAACTATTGAATATATTGCATTAAAAATACAATAAACAACATCAAAGATGATCTAAATCAATTTTTCATCAACTAATAAATTTAAAGGTCACCAATACTATCCTACCAATGTTAATAATCTCTTTATCCCAACTAAACACAGGTTTTCAAATTCTACTGTAGAATAATATTTAGATGTTTCATGATCCTGATATCCAAAATATCATTAATATAAAACTTTAAAAACATAATTATAGGAACATAATACATAAAGACTTAAATATGTTCACTACATAGATCTTTCATTGGTCTAGGAGTTAGCATTTAGAATAGGGAATTAACTCAGATGATTACCATATTCTCCGCACAAAAAAAATTGAACTATAAATGGTAAATTAGGATGATTTTAATTTTCCTCCATTGAAATATTCATTTTTTACTTGTAAATTAATTTCTCTACATCATTTTTATATACATAAAAACATATTATTGTTCCTCTGGGACATTTACTTGAGTTCTTCTTTCATACTCTTGACATATAGAAAGCTGAATCTTCTTTCTCCCATAGTATTTATGAAACTACATATTTCTCTTATTAGGTGTTTTAGGAAACTCACCAAAGTTGAGATTATTAATAATATAATGAGATAACTGATTAGGTATAATCACAAGGTTTTATATTATATATCTTATTTCAATTAGTTTTAATGAGGACAATCATCCCATTGACCATCACATTCAATATTGACATGATTGCTTCATGTTCCATCCATGGAATAAAACCAAAAATAATAGTGTGGGAAAAAATAATCATAGAGAGAAACCACATAATCTTGAGAAATCATTTAAAGGATGATAAAATTTTGACACCTTCTTTTATAACACATTAGGTTTAACTTAGGTCATTCATGATCATTACCAAAACATTAGGATTATATCATAGAATTAAACTTATCCCAATGTTTCTCACTAAAGTTTTCTCATCCTAGTTTACAAAGGTTAAATAAAACTAGCTCTAAAAAAAATTATATTGACCCTTACTTTTCATACATAAATATCATATCTTAATAGAGTAATAATCATTAATAATATGATGATCCATGCCAGAATCATATAGGTCTAGTTCTTTTGGAAACATGGACATATACAAAAATGGTTTATAAAAGATTTAAATTGTCTTCCAATATGTTATTCATAACTATAACCATTATTAGATATCTCATTATTAGTAATTTTCTTCATAACCTAGGGAAGGAAAGCATCAGAAAGAGTGATCTTAGATGCTCAGTAAGGGTAAATAAGAGAGATATCAATGATAACTTGATCCTAACATGAACATAAGGTATGATAACATTATCATAACATTTGAAAATCATACCCCGCATATCATAGATAATAATAATAATTAATGGAATTAATATTTATAGTTTAAAAGACATGAACCATAAAGGAAAGAAAGAACACAAGCTATGAGAGAATAACATTGGTGTAAGACATAGAATTGCGGCGTACATATAAGTATATAAAATCATTTCCTTAGTGTTAAGGATTCACTTATAAGAACATCGTAAAGGATTGGGTTCACTTACCAAACCATATTAGTATTCAAGGTTCTCTCATAAGACTATTATAATGGATTGGGTTCACCCCCCAAACCACCATAGTAGCCATGGTTCACTCCCATGACTATCATAGTATATAAATTCCCTTGACTAACTAGTTTCACTCACAATTATAGTCATATTTATCATATGAGATACCAATATTTATCCAATTAATTATAGGAATATATAGGTCCCACACATCCTTGATTATAATTTAAATAACTTTTTAGTTATAATGTTACTACCATCCTTGGTTATAACGTGACCACTATCCTTGGTTATAACATAATTTCCGTCCTTATTTATAATGAGACCACTATCCTTGGTTATAATGTAACCAGAAACCTATTTTATAATTTCAGCATCATAGAATAATGAAAATTATATATATTTGTTCCACAAGATCATATAAAATTCATTATATCCCATCATAACCCATTCAAATAAAACGAGTTTCATAAACACTTCATTAATTCACTATAGCATAACCCATAGAAAATAAATGAGTTTTATAAACATCTCATCAACATAAAAATTTACCATAAAAATAATTATTAAGAATGGTATCATTGGATAATATCCCCAAAAAATCATAATTAACATAAAATATTTCATCTTAGATGTAAAATGATTTTGAAAGATCACTCAAAACTTTTCTTACAAAAAATATCCTTTTCACTTTGAAATAACCTTTTAAAAAACATAAACAATTCCCAATTATCAAGGGAAAAAAATTATTTGAAAAACCCTAAAAAAATTTAAAGTAGGCTTAAAATAATTGAGGTTTCATGATTAAGGGAAATTCCATTCATTCTTTATATGTTAAAATAAAACATTTCTTTCACATTTTTGAAAAAAAATAAAAAGTACCTTGTTCGGAAAATGAGTAGATGGCTACTTTTAAACAATTTTGTAAAATTTTAAACATGGTTAAATATTGATTTAAACAATAGTTGGATAATATTTTAAAAAATATCTTTAAAACTTTGTTTATAAAACATGGATATAGAATAAAAATGTTTTTCGACTTAAGAGATAAATAAAGACAATTTTCCTTAAAAACATATTTTTAGTATATTAATTGTTTAAGGTGAGGAAAATGAAACAAAAACCATTATTTTAATGAAATAACTAGATTATAATAAAATTAATTAGTTTATTGGGAGATATATCATAATATTTCATCATCATAACTTAACCATAAACAATCTTGATAAATAATGAGATTATAACATAAAGCTCTTACTACTTTGGTAACATTTGAATTATAATTCTCATGAAATAAATAAAATTATATGTATATTTAATTCTACATAAATTTCAAAATTATACTCATAAAAATAATTAATGGGTATTATATGCACCACATAAATGAAATAAGTGGTTAATATGGCATGTGTCTCAAATAAATAAAAGTTAGACAAAAATCCCTTACCTTAGGACTGAATTCATTTATATGAATTATAGCCTACCATACAATAAATATGTATTTATTATAAGTATATTAGAGTATAATACTCATATATATCATACCATTTATTATTTAATTATAACCTTTTATCACATGTTTAACCATACTTAATTAAAATCACTGTTCCGGGTGATATGTGCTTCATTTTTCATACATGTTTTGGTTCGATAGTTTTGGTCCTTGTATTTTGTTAATGGTTACATTTATATATAATTTTAATAATGATATAAATATAATATATATTAATTATATAAATGTTTATATTTATTCAAAAAATATATGGATAGAAAAATGAATTACATTGTTCATGGAGATGATAGGCCGTATGTATGCATGAATGTTATTTCCATTTTAATACAGATGGAAAAGAAGAAAGGTAAATAATAAATAAACTTTAAAGAATAATTATTATATCATATATATCTTATATTTTCATTAAATCCATTATTATTACCATCCAATTAAAACATAAATGAAAAAAAATCACATCGCTTCGTGGAGGTGGTAGTCCACACGTACAGATGATCAATGTCATCATTTTCCAACAGTTTGGAAGGTAAGAAGGTAGATAACATATTATAATTATATAAGTAGAATTATATCATAAGTATCATATATAAACATTAAATCCATCATAATACCTATCCATAAAATATGGTGATGAGAAATGAATTGTATCGCTATGTGGAGACAGTAAGCCACATGTACGCACAAACGATATTATCACTTCCCATTGGATGTAAAGAGGATGAATAATGGTGGTTTCATAATAATAAAAACCTTTAATTGTATTTATTATATTTAATTTATTATTTTATGAAGAATATCATATATTTATAAGAGGTAAAATAATAATTAAAAAGAAAGTGATCGGTTAAAGAGATTACATATTCTTTGAAATAATTCCATTAGATCTCCTCATAAGGGATTTTGGGATGGTCTTTTGGGAATAGAAAAACATATAGAATTTTACTATAGGAGTGGATAAGAGAACTTGTATTATTTTTGTTCAGTTCTAATGTTCAAAGTGGTGTGAAGAAGAGGAAAGAGGGGCGCCCTTTTATAAATGAGGGGAGGGAAACTCTTGGAATTTCATAAAATATTAATTTAATATAAATTATTTTTGATGTACAAATGAATCAAAATTGACAATTTTAAAAGTTAATATTAGGATTAGTTGAAATAATCTAATTCAATAAAAACTTGATAATTTTGGATAACATTTTTACCATTATCTTTTTAACCCTTTGAAAAATACTGAGATATTAAAGTTTTCTACCCTTTAAGGGTTGATAATGTTAATCTAAAATTAAAAACAACCCATAATTGGATCATTTTTATGTAAAAAAACATTTCTTATTCATTTGGATAAATATATATTTTTTATGAATTTTAAATCATTTAATAAAATATTATTTATTTTAAAATATTTTTAATGTTATTTATGAAACTATTCATTTAATTTGACTTTAAATACATCAAGATAATGGGTTATTTCAAAATTAATGATTTAAAACATCCCAATTATGTCATATATATCTATAATTATTTTTTTAAAATATTAAATCATTAAAATTACATCACAGTTAATATTTTTAAAATAATTTATTTTATTTTTTGGTTAATTAAATAAATATTGTATTAGCATTACACAAGAATTTAAGGTAATTATATAATTTATAAAAATTATAAATAAATTTATATCATGAAAATAATTTTATTAAACTCAAAATAGACATTTATATTCCTTCATAACTTTCTTTTGTCCCTATGTGGACATATGAGAGATATTTAAATCTAAGAGAGTGACATTTTGTAACCTTCTTTGCTTTAAATATTATATAGGTAATTTTCATGAAAAAGTGTCCTTTAAAAAATTTAATTTAGATTCTAATGTGATAAGGTTCGAATTATATTCATCTAATAATAATTATGATGAATGATTATGGACTTATCACTTAATTTTAACCTATATTAACTTGATTTACCCTTTACCTAGGTGATAAATTTTACCACGTTTAATATTCATATTGACCAAAATAAAAAGATCCTATTTACCAAATTAAAACATAATAATTAAAAATAAAATTTATAAAATTCAAAATCTATAAGTGTCAGAAATTAATTTTAAAATAAGTTCACAAAATGTGACAAAAACCACTTTTATAAAAATACAGTTTTTAAGAATGAAACTAGATTTATTCTTATCCCATGCCTAAAAACACAGTAGATTAATAGTTAAAAAATTTGTTTGACTATATTATATATAATTTTCATTAAAATTGTAGTGATAAATATAATTTATTAATATAAAAACATATTGCATGCATTAAAACACTTTTTCAGGAAAATTAATTTTTATGCATAATTTTTTATACTAAATTCAAATATAAGATGTATTCCAATGAACTTAATTGGATTTTTAAAAAATTATACAATATAACTAATTTTAATTTGAAACCTTTTTAAAATAAAATATAACTTTGTACATTCTTGAAAGAAAAATACATTTTTCAATAAAAATCAATATTTTTTAATATTCATTGGAAAATCAATTTTTCATAAAATTATAAAAAATTATTCATATATAATATTAACATGATTATTTAAAAAATAATATTAATATTATAAAATTTATAAAGATTACATAAAATAATAATTTTTTTTAACAAAATCAATAAATAAATCATTTCTTAAGAAAATAGATTTTCAAAAAATAAAATTAATTTCCTAAATATTGAGTGATTATTTACTAATAATTTATCAATAAATTTATATATGTTTAATAAAGTTGTTAATCCTATTTATACCCACTAATTTAACATCTAGGTTATAACTATCCTATTAAATAATATTTTAATAGTATATTATGGTACATTTAAACTCATTGTTGCATGTAACAAAAGTTATTGAAGAAATTAAATTTAATTGAAAAAATTATTTCATAAAATCTATGGGTGTTACAAAATAAGAAGGAATTTTAAATAATAAACTCTTTCACCAGTATAAATATGTGAAACTTGTATGTAATTACTTATTTAACACCTTATTCGGGATGGGCAGATTCTTAGTTTTATTTTGGGATTACACAGACATAGAACCAATAAGGTATAAAGTAGATCTAAACTCTTTTCTACTAACATCATTATATAACCTGGTGACAACTCTTACTTTACTAAAGTCATTGAACTTACCACATAACATTTTATAGTGCCACCCTCAGTGTGGTAAGGAAACTTTATTGGTTCTTACACCACTTCCATCCTCTATAAGAAGAATATAGTTGGGTATGTTAGAGGTAGTTTAAAATTAAATAAATATTCTTAGAGTATCACCATCATACATCTTTGGGGTTGAAAACATCATTTGAATCTTTGTTAACCAATTGGTTGATCACACCTTTGATTTTTCATTATCTAATATATCCTTTATATGTATTATTACTAAGACTCTATTTTCAATGAAATTAACTATTATCTCTATCTCCTTGATGTATAGACCAATGCATACTGGATTATTTTCACAGTTGATGTTGGTGGCTAATTTCAAATTCCCTATTTGTGGGATACATACACCACCTTGAAGTGTATCCCATGGGTATTTAATATTGAAAAACTTGACCATATAATCCAAAAAAAGAAATATTTAATATATATAAATAATTTGGAGAGATATTTAGATGCCCCACCACTAGTTTAGAAGAAGTTTTATGATCTTTAATCTTCATTTGATTTTATGACCTATCATTTTCTATTAGGGAATCATTTCACCACCTCAGAATTTATCGCCTCATTACAAGATGATGTTGCACTAGTTCAACAATTGAGAGATATATATAATACCATGAAAATGATTTATCTAGATCATTGGTTTCTTCAACTAAATTTCAATTCTTTTGATACTTCATCATGCCTCCTTCCCCTTCTCTAAAACTAAGGATTCTCTGACAATAGGGACCATCCAAGCTAGCATATCATGGGGATATAAAGACATCCGATCATGTGTATATATTGTTATTAGTATGATTCAAGGATTTTAAGAGGAAAAAATAATTTTAGCATGGGTTACATATATGTCTATCATCAATAATAATTTTTGTGCTGCCATAGGGTGTTATTCTATTTTTACATTCGTGTGTGGTGCTGACAATTGCTTCTATAGGTGATGGAATTTCCATGTAAACTTGTAAAGTGAATAGGCTTTACAAATTATTCCTCATTCCACTCATGTTCACATGATTCTATATCTTATAGCTACTTTATATGACCTCTTATCATACCCAACACGACCATTTATAATAAGATTTCATATCAGTACTTCCCTACAGGGAAAGAAATCCAACTCCATATGCATTGTTAGAGCCTTGATAACCTTTCCAAATTTCATTTGGGGACGAATGCTTGAAATTACCTAGATTAAGGGATTTAACCTAAAAATTTAAATCCTGATAGGGATACAGAGTTCATAAGTCTTTAAGTGCACTACTAACCATCCCCACAACACCTGAAACATACTTGAAATAAAAAATTTATATTTTCCATTAAATACATGCTTCAAGAGATGGTGAATTTTTTAAATCACCGGTACCCCTAATAAAAGGTCCCTTAACTCTAAAAACTGAGATTACATCATAAATGTTACCTATCTCATCTTTGTGTGTGAGTTGTGAACTGATAGCATATACCCACTGAACCACATCACAAGGAATCTAGAAAAGCGAATTTAGGGATCTATGTCTGGGTTAACTCTTAAAGTACCCTAGAATAGATTTTTTTTACAAGAAGTGGAGATTCTATTATATGGTAAATATTTTTATATGTGATAGAGTAATATGGAAAGTGATGTTGAGGTCTTCTATTATAAATTAAAATAGAAATTTAGTAGCTTCTTGAAGAACTTAGATAACCAGCTTCAATGTAGCATCCATTTCTCATCATATGATTATTGAGTGGTTCCTTGAGTCAAATACAAATTATGAAGGCATAAAATTACTTTCTATAATAGCTACAAGTGAAATGGAGAAGTTGGAATGATATATCTATATAAACCTAGGCTTAACATACAAGGACATTACATCATTTTAAATGAATATTCAACAAACTACAAAATTACATGCCTGAGGACCATAATAGTTCACACTAGTACAAAAACTATTTTTAACATCGCCTTTTTCATGTCAGTTTTTTAGAACTGAACTCAAAATCTTGGAAAATTTATTTCTCACATAGATTATTATCTAAACGACATAAAAATCAATTTCTGATGATTTTCAGGTCGGTTATGTAAGAAACGATGTGAAAAATAAATTTTCAAAACTTTTTCATGCCGGTTATTTAATAACCAATGTAAAAAGGAATTCTTCACATATATTATTTAATAAAAAACATGAAAAATGTTTATAATCATTCAGATAATTTCACAAGATTCTATTTGACTGGTCTCGTAGCTCAAACGTGGTTACAGATCAAAAGTTATGGTCATTGAAATTTGATCATCTCAAAACAAAGTATTAGGGAAGTACAACTTCCGATGGCCATATACTTTAATCCTTAACGCCGTTTGAGCTATGAGACCTATCAAATTGAATATTGGGAAATAAAATACATGTTTTCAAACATTTTTCACATCTTTTATTTAGTAACCAATGTGAAAAAGTCATGCAGAATTATTTTTCATATAACGACCCATACAATACATACATTGTTAATACTTCAAAATTTAAGTACACTTATTACAACATATAACAAGACCATGAAAGGACCATGTAGGTATAGTGTCTTTAGAAATTGGGAAACATAAACAACTGGTTCATAAAGCATCTACATTGTCTCTCATTTATTTCATCATATCTAGAGTCCCTTTTGGCATATCCTACTTAATAACCTTCTTCCTGACCTGGGGAAAGAAAACATACAAAAGGGTGAGCTCAAATGCTCAGTAAGGGTATACAAAAGAAATATCAATCACATCATATTCATAAGAACATAACATTTTGGAAATCTTAACCTGCAAAAGAGATCATAATTTCATAACATGGGATAAATCATAGTAGTGAAATGTAATCCCAATAATCATAACTTAAAACATGAAACTTTGTGGAATACACACATAATCATAGAGAATCATTTCTTAGTAGTCAAGACTCATAGCCAAGACTATCTTAGCGGAAAAAGTCCATTTCGGAACCGAGTTCACTCCTCGTTTCAGTCATGTTTCACTAAACTAGTTTAACCTGCCGTTCTAGCCATGTATATCTCATGAGATATAAATCTTTATCCAATGCATTGGAGGGAGATATAGGTCCCACCCATCTCATAATGATACCATTCTTATGTGTGCCACAAAATCATAAATCATACATCATTGCATAACCCATGTAATAAAAATGGGATTCTTAAACATCACGACATCATAAAACAATTCATTTAAGATAAAGGAATTCATAAAAATAATTCCATCACAACATAATCAAATCAATGTAATAATAGGGATAGAAACAGAACCCTATATTATCTTAGATGTAAAATAATTTTGATAAAACACTTGAACTCCATTCTTGAGGAAAATATCCTTTCTACTTCAAAAACATTTTCCTTTCTTAACATGTCGTACAATTTTAAACTAAAAGAAGTTGATTAAAAATAAACTTGAAAACTTGTAAAATAATCTTCTTGGAAATAATGTTTTAAAAATCCATTCATGCCGTATAAGTTAAAAAAAACATTCTTCTCGTACTTTTTTCAGAAAAGTCAAAAAGTACCTCGTACGAAAAACGAAAAAATATTCCTTTCATATCTTTTACTAAAAACTCACCGAAGGGTAAAATTGTACATAAACTATTGTATAAGGATGTAAATATTACATATTGAGGAAACATGGATGTGGATGATAAATATTCCCCAGTAAATTTTGAAGTATAAACAATCTCGGATAAAAATGAGATTGCGAGATTTTCCCTTACCTTAGGTCCGATTTGCTTCGTAAGTGTACGAACCTCCTGTATAATGATTTAAATAATGTATTTGACTTATTCCAGAATCATAATTATTTTTATTATATCATATATGGTCATATTCTTAGCTTGTTATTAGTAATATTTCATTGTTACTTGTTATTCAGGTGTTTATTGCTTTTTGTTCTTATGCGTGTTTTGTAGAATAAATTCTTATTCTTCTTTTTAGGTTATAGATAAATAATTTCCAGAATGGTATTAGTGTAATATATATCATATTAATTCATTCAATTCATTTATATAATTATTATGCAATGAAGATCATGTAGAACGAGTCGCATCACATCGTGGAGACGGTATTCCGTATGTACGCACGAGCGATGATATCATTCCCATGATCATGGAATTGTATTGGAGTGTATGTATACTATTTAAGAATCAATATCAATTTACAATAATCATATATAGTTATTATTTACACCATTATACCCATCCAAGTAAGGTGGCGGTGGAAAAGATATTACACCACGGCGTGGAGACGGTATTCCGTATGTACGCACGCGCGGTGATTTCATTTTCTGTAGGATGGATAGATGGTGAAATAGGGTTGTTTCATACATATAATAACATACCAGTATATGAGTGATACTTATGTTATTACTTCATAATGAAACAACTAAATAAGAAGAAGTGGAAGAATAAATAAAGTTGAAAGAATCGGTAACAGACATTACCTCTTCTTTGAAGCGCCTCTTTGAGAACTCCTCTTAGGGCACTAAAATTGGTCTTTTAAGAAGACCAGGACCTCTAGGATGTTTCTAGGGAAGTGTAGAAGATAATTTTGCAGGGTTTGGACGATCTTGAAGGCTCAAAGTGGTGTGAGGAAGAGAGGGAGGAGGTGCCCTTTTATAAGGGAAGAGAGGGGCACCTTTGGAAAAACTAAAAATATTATTTTATTATAAAGTCATATTCGGTTTTTAATATCTCCAAATTGATTTATTTAGAAGCTAAGGTTGGGATGAGTCGAAATACTCTCATCCAACAGAATTTATACAAGTTTAGGTATCTATTTTAACCTTATCATTTAGATTTAACTTTAAGTTAGATAATTTAACTTTTACCGTGTCTTCTTGTTTTCTTACACTATAAGGTTAATAAACTTACTATAACAATCCAAACGAACCCCAAGTTGTTTATTATTAATATATATAACCCTATATGAGTCATTTTGCCGAACCTTATATTTTTAGGAATAAAATAACAATTAATAATATAATATTTGTTTTAAAAACAATTTTATGTCAATTTTGACACTATTTGGTAATTGATTTTTGTGAAAATCATAACAGAAATATTAATTCGAAAAAAGTTATTTAAATCAATAATAACATGTCATATTAACATATAAAATTATTGTAATTCATAAAAAGTCTCAAATTACATTTATTTGGATATTTATAACATCAATTATGTTAATATTTTATTAATAATATAATTACTGAATCATCATTGTGTCATAAATAAATTAAATTATTTAATGTCTAAAAATTATAAATAAAATACCATTATGTAGGAAATATTTTTAGATTTATAAGGAATATTTATAGTCGAATTTATCTTTTGTATAACCCTATATTAAAAATGCTTTAGTTATTAAACTTTGATCTTAACTATTTTAACCCTTCTTTAAATAAATTAATAATAAAAGTCCTAATCTAATCCTTGTGGGCCTAAATGGTCATATTTTATTCCTAAGGTTGTTTTTGGTCGAATTACACTTATACAATAGAATTAGGACATATGTTAGGGTAATAATAATATCATTTTTAACCTTAATTACCCTATTTACTTTTAACCGTGGTAAAAAAAAGTAAAAAGTTACTATTCACCAAAAAATATTTTCATCTCATTGAACCAAATTTTAGTCCTTGATATTAACCGTGTCTCTCGGAGTTTCGAAATTCCACTCACAGAAGCGGTTAAATTAGGTTTTATGCGAATTTGGAAATTCTCCTAGGAGGTGGGTAAAAGACGGTGAAAAGTTCAATAAATTTTTTATATATCTAAAATTATTATAAAATGACTCCAATGAATTGCATTGAACTTATATAGGTATTATGTATCAATTTTGACCTAAAAAATTTAAATAAAATAAATAATTTTTAAAATAAAAATTCAGTTTTTAAATAGTTACCCAGTGTTTTCACTATTCATCGAAAATTGAAAGTTTTCAGAAAAATACCAAAATTTCACCCTAGGATAATTTCGATATTCCGAATCCAAAAATGAAGTCCATTTTGAAAAATAAAATTTATAAAATTTCAAAAAGTGGTTATTAATATTCATAACGGCTTGTTTTAATAATATTTTAATAGCATATCATTGTTTAGTGAAACTCGGTATTGTGTACGATGCAAGCTATCAAGGAAGGCCGCTGTTGCATGTAAAGAAATCCAAGATAGTGTTGTGTTTATTGAAAGATTCCATTGATGATTTATATAACATAAAAACAAAATATTTCTCATAAAAGTCTCGGGTGTTACATTCTACCCCCCTTAAATGAATTTCGCCCTCGAAATTCGTCACTTTGTAACAAGCAGATGAGGATACCTCTACCTCATCATATCCTCAAGCTCCCATGTAGCTTCTTCTAATTGGTGGTTCCTCCATAAAACTTTCACCAAGTGAGTGGTCTTGTTCCGTAGTACTTTTTCACTACGATCGAGAATCTCTATCGGCTGTTCTTCATAATAAAGATCTTGTTCCAGTGGTAAAACTTCTGAGCTGAGTACATGTGAAGGATCAGGTATATACTTTCTCAGGAGAGATACATGGAACACATCGTTAACTTGGGAGATATTCAGTGGAAGCGCCAATCGGTAAGCTACCTTCCCAACACGATCCAGTATTTCGAAAGGACCGATATATCTAGGGCTCAACTTTACCTTCTTTCCAAATATCATTACTCTCTTCCAAGGAGATATTCACAAGAACACTTTATCACCCACTTCAAACTCTAGGTCTTTTCTTCGGTTGTCGGCATAACCTTTTTGTCGACTCTGAGCTGCTCTAATGTGTTGTTGAATAGATATGACCTTTTCTGCCATCTCATTGACAAGATCAGGTCCTAATAGCTTTCTTTCCCCAACATCATCCCAGCAAGTTGGAGTCCTGCATTTCTTTCCATAGAGAGCTTCATAAGGAGCCATCTTAATACTGGAGTGAAAGCTATTATTATAAAAAAATTCCACCAAAGGTAGGTGTTGATCCCAACCACCTTTCAAATCCATAGAGCAGGCTCTCAACATATCTTCTAGAGTTTGAATTTTCCTCTCAGACTGACCATCTGTCTGAGGATGATAAGTAGTGCTGAAACTCAACTCTGTATCCAGAGTATGCTGAAGACTTCTCCAGAACTTCGAGGTAAATCTCAGATCCCGATCAGATATAATAGAAAGTGGTACTCCATGAAATCTTACCACTTCCTTTACATATATCCTGGCAAGCTGATCCAGAGAGAAATCCTCTCTAATAGCGATGAAGTGTGCCGACTTTGTAAGATGATCAACTATGACCTAGATAGCATTATTGCCTTTGGATGTTTTAGGAAGTCTAGTGACAAGTCCATAGTGATGTTTTCCCATTTCCATTCTGGTATGGGTAATGGTTGTAACATTTCCTTAGACTTCTGTCTCTCAGCTTTAACTTGCTGACAAACCAAGCATCGAGATACATATTCAGAAACATCTCTTTTCATGCCATCCCACCAGAAGTACTCTTTCAGGTCCCTATACATCTTCGTGCTTCCAGGATGAATAGAGAATGAAGAACTATGAGCCTCATCCAACATCTCCTTCTTTAATTCTAGGATGGGGAGAACACAAACTCGATTCCTAAACTTTATTATCCCATCACAATCAAGGTTGAATTCAGAAACATTTCTCACCTTATATTGTAACTCTACATCTTCTTTCTGTTCCTATTTAATCTTCACATGTATAGATGGTTGGACATTCAATTGAGAAAGACACGATTTTCCGCTTCCATTATAATTCCAAGATCCATCCTTTGTAAATCCATAAATATTGGATCTTTTGTGATCCTCATCATGGATAATCTAGCATGGTCTTGTCGACTTAATGCATCTACCACCTTGTTTGCTTTCCCAGGGTGGTAATGAACTGAGAAGTCGTAATCCTTAATCAGCTCCAACCATCTTCTTTGGCGCATATTCAGCTCCTTTTGTGTGAAAATATACTTTAAAATTTTATGATTAGTATAAATATCACACTTTTCTCCATAAATATAATGCCTCTAAATCTTTAATGCAAAGATTACCGCAGCTAACTACAAATCATGAGTGGGGTAATTTTGCTCATGGATTTTCAATTGTCGCGAGGCATAAGCTATCACCATATCATTTTGCATAAGAACACACCCCATCTCCTTCTTGGATGCATCACTGTAGATCACAAACCTTTCTCCACTACAAGGAAGTGTGAGTACAGGTGCACTGGATAACCTTCTTTTCAACTCCTTGAAATTCTCTTCACATTCCTCCATCCAAACAAACTTAACTCCTTTCCGAGTCAACTTGGTGAGTGGATTAGATAATCGTGAAAAATATTTCACAAAACGTCGATAATATACAGCCAAACCAAGAAAACTTCGGATCTCGGTTACTGTTGTTGGTCTCGACCATCTTTCGATAACCTCTGTTTTTGCTGGATCCACAGATATCCCTTCTTTTGAGATTATGTGACCCAAAAATGCAACTTTTTGAAGCCAAAATTCACACTTGGTAAATTTGGCATAAATCTTATCCTTTCTTAGGGTCTTCAATAAAATTCGCAAGTGATCTTCATGTTCTTACTTTCTCTTTGAATAGACAAGAATATCATCTATAAAGACTACCACAAACTGATCAAGATAGTCTCTAAAGACTATATTCATCAGATCCATGAATATAGCAGGGGCATTAGTAAGAACAAATGGCATCACTATAAATTCATAGTGTCCATACCTTGTATGGAAAGCCGTATTTGGTATATCCTTCCTTGGAAAAGTATTGAGATCCGTGTAGTTGGTCAAATAAGTCATCAATGCGTGGGAGAGGATATTTGTTCTTGATAGTGATCTTGTTAAGTTCTCGATAATCAATGCAGAGTCTCATTGATCCATCTTTCTTCTTAACAAACAGTACAGGTTCTCCCCAAGGTGACGCACTAGGGCATATGAATCCTTTATCAAGATTCTCTTGCAGTTTCTTCTTCAATTCCTCCAACTTAATTGGGCCATTCTATAAGGTGTCTTTGAAATAGGCAAAGCACCCAGTACAAGTTCTATTGAAAACTCAACTTCACGATTTGGTGGAAGACCTGGAAATTCCTGTAGAAAGACATCGTCAAACTCTCGTACAATGGACATATTCTTAATCATGAATTTCTCACCAACCATTTGAGATAAATAACCTTCATTTAGTGGAATCAAGACCCATAAGATGGAATAAATTTCCACTGGAAGGTTATGTTCATCCTTGCATCGATAGACAATCATAGATTGATCTGGAATATGAAATGTGACTTCCCTTCTTTGGCAATTGATATGAGCTCCATATAGAGAAAGCCAATCCATGACAAGAATCACATAAAATTCCACTATAGGAAGGATCACAGGATTTGCAGGAAGCACTTTCCTACAAACTTCAATCGGAGAAGAATTATAAACTTTTGATGCGACTGTTGTGCCATTAGGGGTTGTCACAGCCAACTCAACATCTAATTGTTGAGGTAATATAGTGATACCCTTAGAAAATTCATCAGAAATAAAAGAGTGGGTCGATCCAGAATCAAATAAAACATTTTCTACTTTAGAGTGGATGGTAAGTGTACCTTTCACCACTTCGTTGTCATACTCTACATCACCGATAGTAATTGCATGTGACTTTACTTTGTCTTTGTCCTTAAGAGTTTGTTGACGTCGATCATCATCATCAACCCTTGGATTTGGTCATTGATTGGCATAATTCCCCATCTCCTTGCACTTGAAACATTGAAGTGTAGTAGGTTCATTCTGTGTATCCCTTCTTTTGTTTGCACCATTAGACATCTTCTTCCCATTATTTCGACATTCAATTGCCCGATGACCTTGTTTTCCACACTTATAACATTTTCTTGCCCCTTAAGAAAATTTCCTCCATGTTTCTTTCCACACTTTGAGAATAAGGGAAAACTCATCTTCTTTTCAGTGTGCTCTTTAGATTTTCCTTTGAATTCCATTTTACTCTTCTTATCAAACCCATATGACTGATGGGTCACTCCAATCTCTATCTCAACTTTGAGAGAAAATCGAACAATTTCCTCGTAGCTATTGAAGTCCCTTATGGCTAATGCCCTTTGAAGACTTGGTTTTAAGCCACTAAAGAATCGATCGATCTTACTCTCAGGTTGGATAATAATACCAGAAGTGTACCTTGCAAGTCTTGTAAAATTTGCTTCGTAGGTACCAATAGATTCATCATCCTTTTGCTTTAGTTCAAGAAACTTCTTCTCCATATTTGTTCAGAGAATACGAGGGAATTACTTATTGAAAAATAAGTTCTTGAACTCATCCCATTCCATGGAATCAATTTCATCCCTTTGCGTCGTATTCTTAATAAGATTACACCATTGATCAGTATCACCTTCTAAAAGATAAACTGCTAAGATGACTTTTTCATGTTCAGAACATTAAAGAACTGAAAATATCTTTTCAGTGGTACTGATCCATTGTTCATCCACTCATGGATCAGAAGACCCTCTGAATGAAGGTGGACGCTACCTCATGAAGGATTAAACAGAATGTTTCTCCTTCCTTTGCTCGTTTGGAAGTCCTGAATGATTTATAGCTTGAGAAAGTTGTGTGAGCATGGCTACAAGATTTTCCATTCCAGCTCCCATAACGTTTGGTTGCTCAGGGGGACAATCATTGCATTGGCCATCGCATTCCGCATTAACATGGTTCCTTTGGGTTCCAACCATTGACTAAAACCAAGAAGAATAGTGTGAGCAACACTAATTATAATAGAAAAAACACATAATCAAGAATAAAATTTTACACTTAAGGTCTTATCATAGGTTGTTCATAGCCATTTCTAAAACACTAAGATTGTGTTCTATGCTTAGAATTATCCTTAGGGTTCTTACGAAGGCTTTCACTTCTTAGTTTCCTAAGGTTGACTATACCTTTCCTCTGATACCAAATATAACGACCCATACAATACATACATTGTTAATACTTCAAAATTGAAGTACACTTATTAAAACATATAACAAAACCATGAAAGGACCGTATAGGTATAGTGTCTTTAGAAACTGGGAAACATAAACAACTGGTTCATAAAGCATCTACATTGTCTCCCATTTATTTCATCATATCTAGAGTCCCTTTTGACATATCCTACTTAATAACCTTATTCCTAACCTGGTGAAAGAAAAAATACAAAAGGGTGAGTTCAAATGTTCAGTAAGGGTATACAAAAGAAATATCAATCACATCATATTCATAAGAACATAACATTTTGGAAATATTAACCTGAAAAAGAGATCATAATTTCATAACATGGGATAAATCATAGTAGTGAAATGTAATGCCAATAATCATAACTTAAAACATGAAACTTTGTGGCATACACACATAATCACAGAGAATCATTTCTTAGTAGTCAAGACTCATAGCCAAGACTATCTTAGCGGACAAAGTCCATTTCTGAACCGAGTTCACTCCTCGTTTCAGTCCTGTTTCACTGAACCGGTTTAACCTGCCGTTCAAGACTTGTCTATCTCATGAGATATAAATCTTTAACCAATGAATTGGAGGGAGATATAGGTCCCACCCATCTCATAATCATACCATTCTTATGTGTTCCACAAAATCATAAATCATACATCATTGAATAACCCATATAATAAAAATGGGATTCTTAAACATCATGACATCATAAAACAATTCATATAAGATAAAGGAATTCATAAAAATAATTCCATCACAACATAATCAAATCAATGTAATAATAGGGATAGAAACAAAACCCTATATTATCTTAGATGGAAAATAATTTTGATAAAACACTTGAACTCCATTCTTGAGGAAAATATCCTTTCTACTTCAAAAACATTTTCCTTTCTTAACATGTCATACAATTTTAAACTAAAAGAACTTGATTAAAAATAAACTTGAAAACTTGTAAAGGAATATTCTTGGAAATAATTTTTTAAAAATCCATTCATGCCGTATAAGTTAAAAAACATTCTTCTCGTACTTTTTTTGGAAAAGTCAAAAAGTACCTCATACGAAAAATGACAAAAGATTCCTTTCATATCTTTTACTAAAAACCCACTGAAGGGTAAAATTGTACATAAAATATTGTAGAAGGATGTAAATATTACATATTGAGGAAACATGGATGTGGATGATAAATATTCCCCAGTAAATTCTGAAGTATAAACAATCTCGGATAAAAATGAGATTGCGAGATTTTCCCTTACCTTAGGTCCGATTTGCTTTGTAAGTGTCCGAACCTCCTTTATAATGATTTAAATAATGTCATTGACTTATTCTAGAATCATAAATATTTTTATGATATCATATATGGTCATATTATTAGCTTCTTATTAGTAATATTTCATTGTTACTTGTTATTCGGGTGTTTATTGCTTTTTGTTCTTATGTGTGTTTTGTCGAATAAATTCTTATTCTTATTTTTAGGTTATATATACCTCATTTACAGAATGGTATTAGTTTAATATATATCATATTCATTCATTCAATTCATTTATATAATTATTATGCAATGAAGATCATGTAGAACGAGTCGCATCACATCGTGGAGACCGGATTCCGTACGTACGCACGAGCGATGATATCGTTCCCATGATCATGGAATTGTATTGGAGTGTATGTATACTATTTAAGAATCAATATCACTTTACAATAATCATATATAGTTATTCTTTACACCATTATACCCATCCAACTAAGGTGGTCGTGGAAAATAGATTACACCACGGCGTGGAGACGGTATTCCGTACGTACGCACGCGCGGTGATTTCATTTTCCGTAGGATGGATAGATGGTGAAATAGGGTTGTTTAATAATTATAATAAAATACCAGTATATGAGTGATACTTATGTTATTACTTCATAATGAAACAACTAAATAATAATAAGTGGAAGAAGAAATAAAGTTGAAAGAATCGGTAACGGACATTACCTCTTCTTTGAATGGCCTCTTTGAGACCTCCTCTTAGGGTACTAAAATTGGTCTTTTAATAATACCAGGACCTCTAGGATGTTTCTAGGGGAGTGTAGAAGAGAATTTGTCAGGGGTTGGCCGATCTGGAAGGCTCAAAGTGGTGTGAGGAAGAGAGGGAGGAAGTTCCCTTTTATAAGGGAGGAGAGGGGCACCTTTGGAAAAACTAAAAATATTATTTTATTATAAAGTCATATTCGGTTTTTAATAGCTCCAAATTAATTTATTTAGAAGATAAGGTGGGTATGGGTCTAAATAGTCTCATCCAACAGAATTTAGACAAGTTTAGGTATCTATTTTAACCTTATCATTTAGATTTAACTTTAAGTTTGATAATTTAACTTTTACCGTGTCTTCTTGTTTTCTTACACTATAAGGTTAATAAACTTACTATAACAAGCCAAAAGAACCCCAAGTTGTTTATTATTAATATATATAACCTTATCTGAGTCATTGGGACGAACCTTAGATTTTTAGGAATAAAATAACAATTAATAATATAATATTTGTTTTAAAAACAATTTTATGTCAATTTTGACACTATTTGGTAATTGATTTTTGTGAAAATCACAACAGAACGATTAATTCTAAAAAAGTTAATTAAATAAATAATAACATGTCATATTAACATATAAAATTATTTTAATTCATAAAAAGTCTCAAATTACATTTATTTGGGTATTTATAACATCAATTATGTTAATATTTCATTAATAAGATAATTACTGCATCATTATTGTGTCATAAATAAATTAAATTATTTAATGTCTAAAAATTATAAATAAAATACCATTATGTAGGAACTCTTTTTATCTTTATAATTAATATTTATAGTCGAATTTATCTTATGTATAACCCTATATTAAAAATGCTTTAGTTATTAAACTTTGATTTTAACTATTTTAACCCTTCTTTAAATAAATTAATAATAAATGTCCTAATCTAATCCATGTGGGCCTAAATGGTCATATGTTATTCCTAAGGTTGTTTTAGGTCGAATTACACTTATCCAATAGAATTAGGACATGTGTTAGGGTAATAATAATATCATTTTTACCCTTAATTACCCTATTTACTTTTAACCGTGGTAAAAAAAGTTAAAAGTTACTATTAACCAAAATTATTTTCATCTCATTGAACCACATTTTAGTCCTTGATATTAACCGTGTCTCTCGGATTTTCGAAATTCCACTCACAAAAGCGGTAATATTAGGTTTTATGTGAATTTGGAAATTCTCCTAGGAGGTGGGTAAAAGACGGTGAAAAGTTCAATAAAATTTATATATATATAAAATTATTATAAAATGACTCCAATGAATTGCATTGAACTTATATAGGTATTATTTATCAATTTTGACTTAAAATAAATTTAAATAAAATAAATAATTATTTAAATAAAAAGTCAGTTTTTAAATAGTAACCTAGTGCTTTCACTATTCATCAAAAATTGAATGTTTTTAGAAAAATACCAAAATTTCACCCTAGGGTAATTTCGATATTCCGAATCCAAAAATGAAGTCCATTTTGAAAAGTAAAATTTAAAAAAAATTCAAAAAGTGGTTATTACTATTCATAACGGCTAGTTTTAATAATATTTTAGTAGCATATCGTTGTTTAGTGAAACTCGGTATTGCGTATGATGCAAGCTATCGAGGAAGGCCGCGGTTGCATGTAAATCAATCCAAGCTAGTGTTGTGTGTAGTGAAAGATTCATTTGATGATTTATATAACATAAAAATGAAATATTTCTCATAAAAGTCTCGGGTGTTACAGTTCACGTCAGTTTTTATATAACCAATGTGAAAAATCAACGAAAATTTTAATATATTTTCATGAGGGTTATCATAAAACCAATGTGAAAGATAATTTTAATATACCCCATCATATAATATATAATAGGCTTACCCAGTTCTATCTGTTCCATCCCATTGTATAAGATATAATAGGTTTACTTGACTCTATATGTGACACCCCATCATATAAGCTATAATGGGCTTACTCAACGATATCTAGGACACCAAATTGTATAAGATATAATGGTATTAACCAATGATATATGGTTCACCACATCATATAAGATATAATGGGATTACCTTGTGCTATCTGGTTCACTGTATTATATAAGCTATAATGGGCTTACCCGACGCTATCTGGGCCACCCCATCATATAAGCAGTGTACACGAACCACAACTTGAATAATGTCTAAAGAGATTTCATATCATCATAAAAAATAACTAAAAACAATTATTATTTAGTACCTGATTAACATATGTAAAGGAAATGTTTTTTATGTCAATATTATTGAAACATGATTGAACTGTGGAAAAGAAACAAGTTCCATAAATATCATGCCATCAAAACATAAAGTATTCAGAGAAAGAATATAAATGGTATCCTTGGATCATATCCACCATAAGGAATAGGAACACCAAATTATATAATATTATGTAAAAAATAATTTTGAAAGGATAATATCAAAAAATATTAAGGAAAGTATCCTTTCAACTTTGAAAAATTCTTTTAAAAACATAAAACATTTTGAAAACCTTTAACCTTGAAAACTTATAAAGGAATCTTTAAAAACCATTTGAAACAATTTTTAAAACATATATTGTTTTTAAATACTTTTCCTTGATTTTTTTTAAAAGTTCATTTAATTTTTTTTTTGGTTTTTTTAGAAAAAATAGTTTTTGAATGAAAATAGATTTCCGACCAAAAAGAGAAATAAAGTCAGATTTTCTTAGAAACCATTTTATTAATTATATTAAGTACCAAAGAGTGAAAAATGGTACCATTACATGAATATATAATTAATATCTATAGTAGAATAAAATTCAATAAAATTCTTAAGATATGGATCATAAGACTTTAACAATGGAAGCATAATAAAAAACAATTCCGATAAATGATAAGACTGTATTAATAAACTCTTTTCACATTGGTAAATTTGAATAATAATCCCCATGAATGAATAAAATTACATGAAGAATATAATATCAGGAATATCATAATGATATAACATGTAAAAGGTGCAGAATATACACCTTGTAAAAGAATATAGGTACAAAACACAACATGTGTCTCAAAGAAGGCAAATTGAGACAAAATGCCTTACTGAGTTAGTTACTTTTGAACTATGAATACCATGGAAGAGAAATAATAAAATGGATAAGTAATTACCCCTGAATTTAAATATAATAATAATATAATAAATTCATGGTCAATATATATGCTATATAAAAGAAATAGGTGGTGAATATAGCACATGTCTCACAAAAGTTAAAAAAGTGAGATGGAAATCCTTTACTACTTGCATAACTTTTGAATCTGTAGCCCCATGAAATAATAACATAAATTGAAAATTTTAATATCATAAAATAAAGGAAATTAATAATATAACATTTTATATGGAATTATAAACACCACACAAAAGAATTGAGTGGTGAATATTACATAAGTCTTACGGAAATAAAAGTGATACCAGAAATCCCTTTACCTTAAGTCTTGACTCTTAGTCTACTTGTTCAAACCTCCTATATAATAAATATAAGTTTATTATACATATATCACATAACCAAATTAATATATATATATATATATATCACTATATATTATTTTATTACGACTTTAAATTACCTATTTATTAACAATTCCCTATTAAAGTTCTGTTTCGGGTAATAATCGCTTCGTTTTTTGTACATGTTTTGACATGTTATTATTGGTACTATTACATTTATAATGACTTAATTTTATCCAAAATGCAAATAATGATATAAATATCATATATATACAATATATATATATATATTTATAATAATCTATAAAATATAGAAGTATAAAATAAAATACACCGTTCATGGAGACGGTAGGCCGTGCGTATGCATGAACGCGGTTTCTATTTTCTTGTCATATTTCTAAAGAAAGAAGATTAAATTATATATATATATATATTATATTTCAAGTATCATTATTATTTCATATATATCACATATTTTTATTAAACTTATCATTAATACATTCTATTTAAAGTTGAATGAATTACATCGCTTTGAGGAGGCGGTAGTTCACACGTCCACAAATGAAGTTATCATATTACCAAAAAATGGTAATAATGTAGGTATATATTATATAATAATTGAAGAAACATAAATAAATAATAAATATAATATATATAATATAAATATATAAATTACATCATTATTTCCAACCTTTATAGTTGGTAATGGAAGAACGAATGACATCAATTCGCATGGCGGTAGTCCACCGTACACATGAACGATGATTGTGTATCCCATTTGATGGAAGTGTGTATGAGTGTAGGTAATACCATTAACATAAAAAATATAATCATATTGAGGATACTTATGTCATTACTTAATCATGATATAAAAATAAATGAAGGGATGTAGAAATAAATGAAACAAAAGTTCTTGTTGAAGAACGTTACCTCTTCTTCAGATAGCTCCTTTTGGTTTGCATCAAAGGAATTCCTTGGTTTTATTTATGCCAAAATTGAGAATTATAGGATTATAGAAGGTATTTTAAAGTTTATTTTTTAATTTTATAAAAATGGATTGATAGTTTTGAATATGTTGGGGGTGGGGGTGAGTGCCCTTTTATAGTGGAGGAGGAGTGACATTTTTGTAAATATAAAATGGTAAACTCTATTAGGAGGTCTCCCTTACATAATGTTACTAGAATAATGAAAAACATTAAATAAAATTGGTTATATATTATAAATATGTTCATAAAATGTGTTTTGGAAATGTTTATAGTTCATTTGGCCACTTATGATTAAAGTCTAACCATTAAGTAAACTCATTTTTACCTTAATCACTACAATTAATTTTAATTTCTTTCACTTATAGTTTTGGTAAAAAATTATGTTGAACTTACTAGAAATAATACATTATTATTATTCTAAATATGGAATCAATTTTTTGAAAATACAATCATATAAGTAGTATAGTTTAATTTAAAATGAATCCCATAGATGAGACGAAAAATTGGGTTTTTAAAGTGAAAATGATCAAACGTTTGCAATGTTTTTATATCCAATTTCAATGTGAAATTGATTAAAATGTTATTTATTGGATTTTTTTATATATTATTGAACTAATTAAACTTTGAAACCAATTTAAAATACAATTTAACTATAAAAATAAATTATATGAAAATTCAGTTTTCAATTAAAATTTAGTATTTTTCAGTATTCGTCAAAAAATGAGACTTCTCAGAAGAATAACAAAAATTAACCCTAAGATAATTTTTACATTATTATTTCAAAAATGAAGTTTATTTTTTAAAATATATTTTATATAATTTTCAAGATATTGTTTTAAAATAAGCATGCCGAAAAATAAATTTTTTAAGTGTAAAATTGGATTTATCTCTTTTCTAGATTGCACGTAGGATTAATGTTAAACATGTAATATATTAATTTCATTAAAATAATTAATTTTTTTTAAATTAATTTATTGATGATTTTTTTTTATAAAAATAGTTTTCCAAAAAATGATTTCCTATATTTAAAAAAGGGGGTTATTTTCATTTCTAGTTAATAGGACACCAAATAATTCATCTTATATATATATGTGTGTAAAACATATTTTTATAATTTAATTAATCGTATTTATATCGTCTATTCAAATGGTTAGGTGAAATTTATCATTTTATATAATAGTATTTTAAATAATATTTCATGTTTCATTTAAACTTAGTGTTGCATACAACTAAAACTAAACTTAGTGTTGCATGAAACTTAGGCTAAGGATATGTTGCATAAAACACAAGCTTAAATTTTTGTTGTGTGAAGAGAAAATTTAATTTTATTATGAAAGTAAAACTTAGTGCTTTCATATAACACAATATATATTCATTTTTTCATGAAGTGAAAAACATCGAAAAGATTAATTGGAAAAAAATCACCAAAATCTCAGTGTGTTACATGATAAAACCTTTAAAATGAATTTCAACCTCAAAATACATCTGGGTCATCAAAGGTTTAATACTTTAAAGTTAATTTCATAGAAAACCACATTTTAAAATTAATACTAATACTTTAAAAATGAAATTTTGGAACATAACGATTACCCAAAGAAACCTCAAGCTAGGTTTCCACATAAGAGAACTTAATTCGGAATTGAAAACACATACATGAAAGAGAAAAATAACTCCCAAATATAGATGGAGGGTGATATAAAACATTTATCTATAGAAACGAGTGATCTAGATAAAGTTAACAATCACAAAACCAAAAACCATAGAGGCCTGAAAGTGGTCATTGATATCATCAAAATGATGATAACAAGACAAAATTTTACTTCAATATCCTTTTCCTAAAGTTGAAGTAATTTCACAAGGAGATATAATTACTTGATTTAATCTAATTTATATAAACAATATCACCCTTTTGTTGTGCCTTGATCAATTTCCACTTCATCTCTTACTCCAAGAAATGAAGGTGATTTTTTCTTTCCCGAAGCACTAATAGATCATGAGATCCATAAATAGGATGATAATTAATCTCATTTATCTACAAAAAAATGGTTACCTTAGGTTATGTAATATGCCTAAATCCCTACATAGTGAAATAATATATTAATTTTCAAAACCTCATCTAAATTTAAACTCAAATCATTCCATAAATGGTTAACCTTATAACCCTTACAATATATAATTCACCATTTATTCTTTAAATAAGCTATTATCTTATACCAAAACATTTTCAATGGAAAATTAGGTCCATACATGCACCCATAGAATATTAAATGTGATTTTATTATTCTAGAATCCATGTAGATGGAGGTAATCACATGAAACTTCACTAAAGGATGAACAATAAGGTTTTCATAGGGCTTATTCATAAAAAATAAAACATAAAATTACCAACTGAGGAGGGGAGGATAAGTGTTCCATAATTATCACGATTCACTTAATCGCTTGTGATTTCTTAATCTTTACCTATATCCATTTTCCTTAAAGTTTTTTTTGTCTTATAATCCATATTAGCCCTTGGATAAGTGCATTGGTTCAAATAATTCCCAAACTCCTTGCACTGGAAACACTAGAGTGTGGGTGGTGTATTAGTTGACATTTTATTCTCCTCCATTGCATTAACTGTAACGCCCCGACCCCAGTTACCCAGAGTCGGTGCATTATTACATAACATTGGCATGATCACAAGAAAGATCAAGTCTCGAAAGACCGATTAGTTTAGTAGCCTTGGAAACACTAGATACAATCATAAAGTTTTACATTACATCATAAAAAACATCTTGTCTTCATATCCCCTCATACTGTCCCTGCAGGTCATTCATAAATTACTTCTTCATAATCCTGGGAAAAATAAAACATTGAAAGGGGTGAGCTCAGATGCTCAGTAAGGATAACATTATAGCAGAAGCTTTTATAGATAAGCATAAACACTTAAGGCAATTTATAACTAAAACAAAAGCCTTTAAAACTTGAACTTCAGCATAATATGGCAAAGATAAAATGAAATAATGCCATTTACTTATTCACATGGATATTCTACTAGTCGAACAATCACATGCAATATCAATAACCACTTTCATAATGATGGAATGCATAATGCCAGACTATCATAACCACATAGACAAGGCCTCGTGCCAAGACTACAAATAAGATTTTGTCAAGGCCTTGTACCAAGACACTAGTTTGTCTCATGAGACCTACCGATGCATCGAGGAGCTATAGCGGCCTCCACCCGTCACTTATTAAGTCCAATTCATTTCTCATATGAATAGGTTTAAACATAACATAAACATTCTTATTAAAACTAGCATACGAAATGTCAATACTTTAACAACAAACCATGAATGGTATAAAAATAGCACATCCATAGTCAAACATTACTCATTCGATACAATATGGAAGATTGTATTGTATCACATTATCCTCAATCAAGAATAATTAAGGATGTTGACATAGATGAAAATAATTATCAAAACTATTTGAGAGAAATATCCCCCTTTTTCTTGAAATCATTTAAAAGTCACACTATTTGTCAAGAAGCCATTTAAAAATAGATTTTTGAATCAAAGTGTCCCATACCACTTTGAAACTTTTTAAAAGGAGTTTTAATTTTAAAACTTTAATGTCCATATAAATAAATACTTAATTTTTTTTAAAACATGGACATTAATGAGCAAGATTTAGAAGAATAAGTCTTTAAAACATTTAAAAATGGTATTTTAGTTAGAGTTTCTAACCAAAAGAGAGATACTTGAATACAAATAATTGATGTAATCAAAACATTGTAATATCATGAGAATAAATGAATTCATGATATACTATGTCAAAGTACATTATATACACCACATAAAAGTGATTTGGTGTATAACAACAAAGAAGTCTCAATGGAATGTAAATTGAGATGAAATCTCTCATAAAGGCCGTATCCTTAGGTTAAGGATAAATCAACAACATAATTATGTGTGACAAATATAAATACACTAAATATTATTGGATATTAAATGTAAAACAATCAAAGGACATTCACACATATCCTTGTAAAAACAACACCAATGAATTGGATGTTTAACTCAACAAATGGAGAATGAGTTAAAATTACTCTTATCAAATTCATATCAAAGACTTGAGAAATTATCAATGGAGTGATTATGTGTATCAAAAGTATATCCACAGGAAGGGAAGTGGAAATTATGACATAATCAAATGAATAGTGATTCCACACATAATCTTGGGGTAATATAATCAATGAAATATGCGTAAAGCCAAATGAGTGGAAATTGAAATTTCAAATTCCCTTATCGATTAGGTAACTTACGAAACATACACCCATGAAAGAAGGATCATACCATGATGATGTAAATACCCATAAATTAAAGTATATTACACAATTAATACAATCATGGGCAGTAAACATACACCACATGCAATAATTAAGTGGTGAACAATGGGATTCTCACAAAATTAAGAGTGAGTTAAGAAACCCCTTACCTTGTAATTTTCCTTTTTTGGGGGTAGGTTAACCTCCTTTATAATGTTGAAATAATTTTTATTAAATTATTCATTAATCATATACATTAATATGATATCATATATGATCTTTTAACATTGCTTTGTTAATAATATCTTAGAATTATCGTCGTTTTGGGTGTTAACTTACTCGTTTTCTTTTATATGTTTTGTTATGTAATCCATGTTTTTCATGGATAGGTTGTATCTTATTCATATCCAGAATGATATAAAGTTCTTAAAAATTATTTTTAAATCATCAAATGATAATTATACTTGAATGGGTACGATAGAGAATGAATCTCATCGCGTTCGTGGAGACGGTAGTCTGTACGTACGCACAAGCGACAATATCATTCTTTTGATATTAAAATAATATATAATTGGATGGTATATCATATATAAAGAATAATTATCATGTTATATTTATTATTTAAATGAATTAAACATCATTATTATACCCATCCAAATAATAATATATTGAATAACAATTACACCACGACATGGAGACGGTAAGCCGTACGTACGCACGTATGGTGACATGTTATTCAAAGGGTGGATAGAATAATGAATATGGTTGTACCATATTTATAATAACATCACAGTATATATAATATACTGGAGTTATTATTTTAGAATGGTAATAACAAATAAATAAGAAGTGGAAGAAGAAAGGAACTTGAAAAGGGGTGGTGAAAACATTACCTCTTCTTCGGGTTCTTCCTTTTGATTTGATCAAAAGGGATCCTTAGGATGGATTTCTGATCAAACTAATGCATCTAGGTTGTATTTAGGGACGTTTAGAGAGTATTTGGGCAGGGGTTGGCCGATCCAAAAGGCTTTTAAGGTGTGAAGAAATGAGAAGGAGGAGTGCCCTTTTATAAGAGGGGTGAGGGGCACCTTTGGAAAAGCTAGAAATATTAATTTATAATAAATTCATATTCGGTTTCTAATGGCTCCAAAGTTTATTATTAAAAGGTTAAGGTGGGGATGGGTCGAAAACCACTCAACCAATAGAATTTAGACAGGTATGGGTCATTATATTAACCTTATCTTTAAGTATTAACTCTTAGTTAATTAGGTTCACTTTTACAATGTCTCTTTGTATTTTTATATTATATGGTTAATAAAATTACCATATACATCAAAGAGACCCCCCAAGTGGTACATTAATAATACACCTATCATGATATAAGTCTATTGGACGAACCTTAGATTTTTAGGAATTTAATATCAATTAATAATATAATATTTGTTTTAAAAACTCTTTTATGTCAATTTTGACACTATTCAATAGTTGATTTTTTTGAAACACATAACAGAATTATTAATTAAAAAAAAGTTACGTAAATCAATAATAATATGTCATATTAACCTAGAAAATTAATTTAATTCAATAAAAGTCTCAAATTATATTTATTTGGGTATTTATAATATCAATTATTCTATTTTTTCACTATTATGGTAATTACTGCATCACCATTGTGTCATAAATAAATTAAATTATTTAATGTTTAAAAATTATAAATAAAATATCATTATTTAGGAAATGTTTTTAGCTTTCTAATGAATTTTTATAGTCTAAACTCCAAAATATATAACCCTATGTCAAAATTGCTTTTCGAAAAGATATAGGCTCGTGCCATTTTTGTATTCATTTTAACTTAATTAAAATAAAGTGTCCCTATCACCTACAAGTGGCTCCATGGGGTCCCAAAATCGACCCAAAGATGCCTATGGTCGAAAATATATCAACCAATAAGGCTAGGACACGTTTTAGGGTAATTTAGTATTATTATAATATTATTTTTTAACCCTTATTTACCGGATTTACCCTTAACCGTGGTAAATAAAATATTTACCGCAGTAATTATTCAAAATGTCTAAAAATAAAAGTTACCTATTTACACAATATGAACATCCTGATTCCAAATATGGAATCCATTTTTCCAAATTAAAAATATAGAAGTAGCAGAAATTAATTTAAAATTAATTCCCATTGTTAAAACAAAAAGCGTGTTTTTAAGAGATAATAACTATCAAAAGATTGACACTTGTTTATGTCCGGTTTAATTGTAAAATTATGTACAATGACCAAAATTATATTAAATTGTAAAAATATATTCTAAATATACTTTAAAACCAATCAAATTCATAATTTATCAATATAAATTATTTCGATTAAAAAAGTTGTTTTTAATTAAAATTTAGTAATCTTCTTCTTCTTGGTTTGCTTCAGATTTCCGCGGTTTTTCATCCTCGGTGGTCCGGCGCCAAATCTGGAGGTCTTGGTGATTCGGCTCCAATGCCTTTTCTTCCTCGGCGTCTTGACTCCAAATCCGGAGGTCTCGGCGTTTCGGATCCAAAGTCAGGGTTCTCGGCGTTCGGCTTCACTCCTCCAGAAGCTCTTCGTTCGCAGCGATTCGGTTCTGGATCTGTGCGTGATCTTGGTTTTCCTCCCTTTATGGATTTTCTGCACTACTTTGGTTTCAAACGGATCTATGAGAGGCGTTCCATTGAAAGGGATGATTTCCGAGCACCAGTCCGGCTGTTTGGGGCTGTGCAGGAGCAGGATCGTGTGGCTCGGCCTCTAACCAATGCTGGTCGGTCTCTTTCTGGTGCTAATCAAGGTCCAGCTCGGTTGGATGTGGTTGTGCAGGAGCAGGCGAGGGCGGCTAGTCCAGTTGCTTCCCGACCTCGAGATATGGCTGAGGCTAGGGTTTTGGTTGGAGATTCTTTGGGAGCATCACACGGACAGCGATCCTTTGCGGATGTCATAAAGACATCTGCACCTGTGTCTAAGAAAGAGGACCATAGGAGGATCCTTCGGAAGGGATCTCTTGCCCATGTGGAGTCTAATCCTGGTGTCATTGTAGAACGACTGGCAGTAGGGGAGAACTCTTTGATTGCTCGTGTTGTTCTTCCTAAAGGTGCTTCACCATGGAAATGTGAAGATTTATTCCAAAGGATTTCGACATTGTGGGGTTTTGACAACTGGAAATGTGTCTCTCTTGGTTGGGGTTTCTTTCACTGTTTATTTTCATCGGATGATGTGGAGATGAAAGATTGGAGCTTTGGATCTATGTTTCTAAAACCGGGATGGATTCATCTGCATGAATGGTCATTGGATTTTAATGTATCAAGTGCTAAAAATGTCTTCGCCCCGGTATGGGTTCGTCTTCATGGGCTGAATTGGGTCCTTTGGCATCTAGAAATTTTGCATGATATTGGAACGGTAATCAGAACACTCATCCGTCTTGATAAGGAGACGACAGATGTCAGGTACGGGCACTTTGCCAGAATGATGGTGGAAGTCGACCTCAGGTCCACTCTCATTGACACGGTAACGATTTCTATTCCCTCTGATCAAATTCTGATTGATGTTGAATATGAAAACAAACCCCTCTTCTGCTCGAAATGCATGGCTATGGGGCACTCTTTGGAGTTATGTCGTAAAAACATTACTTGTAAAGAGTGTGGACTGTGAGGGCACCCCTCCAATCATTGTCGTTGTAAAGTGAATCTAAAGGATCCGCCTACACCAAATCCTAACACCAGGGACAGTGATACTCATTTGGAATCTGACACTCGTGAGCTGCCATTTTCTAGGAATGGTAAAGAGGTGATAATTGATGCTTCTCCGCCTCGATCTTCGGATCATATTAGAGATCAGGAGCCTCCCTCTGAAAAGTCTCGGACTACAGCCCCTACTATGATGGTGACTGATCCTCCACAATAGAATATACAACCCTCCCCCTCTGCTTCTGAGAAAGGAAGGGCGGAGGAATCCACTCCTGGAGTTAGGGACCTAACCCTCTCCAAAGGGGGTGACTCTCATGGTGAGACCAAGGGAAGATATATGGATGCAAATAAGATATCATATAGTGATATTGTCCGAGGAGAAAAGAAAAGAGGCTTTGACAATGAGGGTGTCAGATCTGCCCCTGTTTCAAGGAAACCAAGGAAGGACTACTCTACAGTTCTGAGGACCGTGACCACTAGGGAATCTTCCAAGAGGGATATCGAGAAGCTATGGAAGGAGCAACTGGACAAACGGAAGTTTTATAAGAAGTTTCTTAAACAATACGAGACTCAATCAGAATGGGAATCGGCTGATGCTGATGACACGATCGGGTATGGGGGTGGTGACGATGAATATTTTGACATGTAATCTCTCTCTCTTCCTTTCTGCTGTCTCTATACTTTTATTTTATTAATAAAATTTGTGGTCCAAGCTTGCTTGGATCGGACCTTCTGGCCTAAAAAAAAAGTAATTTTCACTATTCATCAAAATATAAGTGTTATCCAAAAAGTTCCAAAATTTCACCCTAGGCTAAATTCGATATTCCGAATCCAAAAATGAAGTCTATTTTGAAATATAAAATATATATAATTTCAAAAATTAGGTATTACTATTCATAATGGCTAGTTTGATCGGTTGTGGTGTGTTAGAACTCGATGTCGCGTACAACACACACTACCATATTATTCAAAGAGAAGCGTACCATGGAAGTTTGGGGTGTTACATTAACTATCCCATTAATCATATTTTTACACTCAAGAACTTTATCAAATGTATTTATACATTTAAAGAACCTCCAAGTTCTATTCAATCAATTCCCTTGATACTTCTTCCCACATTTCTGGAACATAGATTCTTAGAATTTATTTCCACCATTTGAGTTTTCATGAGATTCAATCTTCCTTTTCTTATCAAAACCTGAGAAATGGTGGGAATATAGAATTTAAATTTCTAACTTTAGTGATCATAGAACAATTTATTTATATACACTAAAGTATCTTATAGACAAGGCCTTTATAATACTTTTTTTCAGGCGAATAAAGAATCAAAAGATCTTGGTTACATGGCTGATGATCAAACCAGAAGCATAACTTATAAGTCTTTTAAAATTAGATTAATAAGAACTAATAGATTTATCTCCCTTTTTTCATAAGAACAAGGAATTACCTATCCATATTTATTCATAGAATATGAGGGAAGTAATTACTAAAAGATATCCCCTTAAACTCTTCCCATTATATATATTCATTTTTTCCCTTGTGTTCTTAAAAATAGTCCACCATTGATCTGATACACCTTCCAAATGATAAGTAGCCAAAATGATTTTTTATTACCCTGAGAACTGAAGAATGGAAAATATATTTTCAATGGTTTTGATCCATTTCTCAAAAACTAGTGGATTAGTGGAAATAGTAAAAGAAGGTGAATGTTTCCTCTTGAAGGAATCATCTAAATGTTGTTGCCTCCTTTTCTTGTTTGGATGTTCAACATGATTCAATGCTTGAGAAAGTTTTTTGAGCATATCAACAAGAATTTTTATTTCAGATCTCATATCATTTGGATGATCAAGGGGAAAATCACCACATTTAACATTTCATTCAACATTAACACAATTCCTTTGGTTTCTATCCATTGACTATAACTAGAATGTATTTCATGAGAAATGTTAATCATAGAGAAAAAGTGCATAATCATGAAAAATCACTTATAGGGGTGTCTAAATAATGACATATTCTTTTCAATATAAGACACCTTAGTATTAATCTATGTAATTAATAGTCATAATATATTTAAATCCATCATGATGATTCATAAAGAGTTTGTGAATTTCAAAAGAAAATATATCGGGAGTGTCAAGCCAGGTGTGGAGCAAGGCCTGTTGTGGTGCACCAGTTACCAATTGAGTCTAGATCAATACAATGTTTTTGGGGTTGTTACCCCTATTTAAATCTATTCCAGAGCTATATCCTATTTTAGTATCCAAACAAGGATGTAATTTCTTGGAAACAAACCTCTAAATACTTTACCAAAATTCAAATAAAATTTCCTAAACTTTTACTCATCCTTAGACTTATCCTTAGAGAAATACCAAGAAAAGTAGTTAGAAATATACCTAGGGATAACACTAAATTATTATCTTCAATGATTCCAAAGGTTGACTAAACCTTTACTTTGATACCAACTATAGTGAACAAGGTTTAACATACATGGATATTATATAATTTTAGATGAATATTCAACACATTGAAAAATTACATGCCTGAGGGTAATAATATTTTAGTGTATTTGGAAACATGGAACACAATATTATAGTCTAGTGAAAGATCTTAAACGTTTCCCTTAAATAGCTTACCCTTTAGTATTCTTAATTAAAGACTTTATTCATAACCTAGGTGAAAGGAAAAATAAGAAAGTGTTAGATCAGATGCTCAGTAAGGGTAAAAAAGGAGATATATAAAAATAACGTGTACCTAGTGGTATGAGAACATGAACATAACATTTCAAGATCATACCCTTCATATCAAAGATCATAATAATGATTTGTGGCATAAATATTGGTAGTTGAAAATCCCTTAATTGTAATGGAATCAAATTCATAAGCCATGGGATCATAACATAGGAATAAGAAATAGAATTTTGGAAGACACATAAACATATAAAATGATTTCCATAGTAGTCAAGGATCACTACCAATTAAATCTTAGTAGAATAAGTTTATTCCTCAAACTATCTTAGTAGTCAAGGTTCAATCACCAATCTATCTTAGCTGACAAATCCCTTTACTGAACCGAGTTCACTCCCCATTCCATTCATATCTATCTCATGAGATATAATTATTTACCCAATGTATTGGAGTTCTATCTAGCACACCCCATCGTATAATCTATATTGATCTTACCTGTAGTTATAAGCGCTACCTCATCAGATAAGATATAATTGGTGTACCGGCTATTATATGGGCCACCCCATTGTATCACCTATAATAGTCCTACGTGAAGCTTTTTGGGCCACCCCATCATATTTTATATAATGGGCTTACGTGATGAAATCTGGTCCACCCCATTGTATAAGATATAATGGGATTACTTGGAACTATCTGGGTCACCCCTTCGTATAAGCTATAATAAGATCATTTGATACTATCTAGGAAACCCCATTATATAACCTATAATGGGATTACCCAGTGCTATCTGGGATAACCCACCATATAAGCTATAATGGGATTACCCGATGCTATCTGAGCCACCCCATTGTTTAAGCTATAATAGGATTACCCAGTTCTATTTGGGACACCCCATCATATAATATATAATGGGCTTACCTGATTCTATCTGGGACACCCCATCATATAAGCTATAACAGGATTACCTAACACTAATTGGTCCACACCATTGTCTAAGCTCTAATGGTCACCATTGTCTAAGCTTTAATGGTCTTACCTAATGCTATCTGGGCCACCCTGTTGTATAAGCTATGATGGGATTACCCAGGGATATCTAGGACACACCATCATATAATATATAAGAGGCTTACCCAACACTATCTGGGTTACCCCATCGTATAAACATTTTCCCTGAACCACAATTTGAATAATGTTCAAAGAGCTTCCATATCATCATAAAAACTCATGAAAAAATTATTATTTCATAACCTGATTAACCCATTGAAAATAAATGGGTTTTATATCAATATCTTTAAAACATGATTGAACCATGAAAAAAATAGGTTCCCTAAGTATCATTCCATCGAAATAAATAATATGAATGGTATCCTTGGATCATATCCACCATAAGGCATATATAACACCAACATATGTAATCTTAGATAGAAAATCATTTTGAAAGGATCATTTAAAACATTTCTTGAGTAAAGTATCCTTTCTATTGGGATTAGTTACTGTAGAATAACTATTTTACTAGTGGAACTATTGCAGTGGAAGGCACTGTAGTAGGAACTATAGGGGCGGTGGTACTATAGCATCTTGGGTACTGTAGTAGTACTATTCACCGATGGGCCTTTAGGACCATGTAATGGGATTTAATGCCTATTGGGAATACTAGTCATGTAATGGGTATCCTATACCTATAAAAAATAGTTTATTTCCTCTATTTAATTAATAAAGAGGCTTCAACCCCAACTTTAGAAAAAAATAAACAATCTAGAAAAACAATGAGAAAGTTGAAATAAACTTTTACCAATTTGGTAACATAGAATCATAATACCCATGAAATAATAACATTACATGAGGCATATAATATCATGAAACTAAGTATAATAATGGTATAACATGTCAAAGGGGTAGTATATACACATTTTAAATTAATATAGATTCATAACATGACATGTGTCTCAAAAAAGGCGAATTGAGGAAAAAATACTTTATCGATTTGGAAACTTTTGAAATGTGAATCCCATGAAAGAGAGATCATAAAATGGATAAGTAATTAAACCTAAATTTAAGGATAGAAATTACATTATTTATTCATTATTAGTATATAAATGACACAAAATAAAGAGGTGCTGAATATAGCATGTGTCTCATAAAAGTTAAAAAGTGAGACATAAATCCATTACTACTTGAATAACTTTTGAATCGGGAACCTCATGAAAGAATGAAACAAATTTAAAATTATAATATCATAAAATAAATTGAATTCATGATATATCATGTCATAGGGAAGTATATAAACTACACAAAAGAAACAAGTGGTGTAGTACATAAGTCTCCTGGAAATAACAGTGAGACTAGAAATTTCTTTACCTTAAGTCTTGACTCTTAGCGTACTTGTTCAAAACTCTTATATAATAAATATAAGTTTATTATAAATCTATCACATAACAATTTTCATATATATAGAACTATATAGGATTTTTATTATGACTTTATCTTACTCGTTTATTAAGAATTCCATGTTAAAGTTATGTTTCAGGTAATAATCGCTTTGTTTTTTTACATGTTTTGACATGTTATTCTTGGAACTATTACTTAGATCGTGATTTAATTTTATATATATTTTAAACCAAGATATAAATTTCATATATACTCATTATATATTTAATTATAATAATAACAAAAATACAAAAGTTAGAAATGAAATACACTATTCATAGCGATGTCAGGCCGTACGTATGCATAAATGATGCTTCCATTTTGTTGTCTTATTTTTAAATAAATAAAAGTAAATGTTATATATAAATATATATAATATAATATTATAATTATTATTTCATATATGTCAAATATTTTAATTAAACCCATCCTTAATATAATCCATCTAAAGTGTGAACGATCACATCTTTTTGAGGAGGCGGTAGTCCACAAGTCCACAAACAAAATTATCATATTCCCAAAAAATAAAAACCATGAAGGTATATGTTATTTAAGAATTAAATAAGCATAAATAAATTATAAATAAAATATATATCATATAATAATAGTAATTACATAATTATTTACAACCATTATAGGTGGTAATGGAAGAACGAAAGACATCGATTTTTGAGATGGTAGTCAGCCGTACACACGAATGATGATTGCATATCCCATTTGATGGAAGTGCGTGTAATTATAGGATATAAACTAAACATAATAACATATTAGAATTTTTAAGATAATAAGGTCATTATATAATCTTGATATAAAAATAAATTAAGGGTTAAAGAAATAAATTAAACAAAAGTGCTCATTGAAGAACATTACATCTTCTTCGAGTAACTCATTTTGGTTAGCATCAAAGGACTTCCTTGGTTTAATTTATACCCAAGTTTAGGATTCTAGGAAAATATGAGGTATTTTTATATTTTTTTGTGAAGGTTTTTTAATATCTAAATGGTATGATATGTGTTATTAAGTGAGGGGGTGAGTTCCCTTTTATAGTGGAGGAGGCATGGTATTCTTGTAAATATAAAAATGTAAACACTATTGGGATGTATGCCTTACATAATATGAATCCAATAATAATAAAAATTAAATAAAAGAGTTAATATTGTAGAAATATGTCTATAAAATGGGTTTTGGATAATTTTATAGTCCATTTTCTACTTAATATTAAAGTTTAACCACCAAGTAAACTCATTTTTACCTTAATCGCTATAATTAATTTTAAATTTTCTAACTAATATTTTTTGTAAAAAACTAATTTGACCTACATATACTTTATAAATTATTATTATTCCAATTATTAAATTAAAAATTTCAAATTATAATCTTATAAGTAGTATAATTTAATTTAAAATTAATCCTACATATGGGATGAAACAATGAGTTTGAGATTGAAAATGATCAAATGTTTACATTGTTTTTATATCCAATTTCATCATGAAATTAATTAAAATGACCTTAATTGGATTGATTTATGTATAATTTAACCAGTTATACTTTAAAACCAATTTAAAAGACAATATAACTATAAAAATAAATTAGAAAAAAAGTCGGGTTTCAATTAAAACTTCGTATTTTTCTCTATTTGTCAAAAAATGAATCTTCTCAAAAAAAACCCAAAAACTTCTCCCTGAGATAAATTTGAAATTATGATTTCAAAAAGGAATTTTATTTTTTCCAATATAATCTATAAAAGTGTCAAAATGAATTTTTAAATAAGTGTTCCATTAAAAGGTGGTAAAATTGCATTTTAGAAAAATAAAAAATTTAATCATAAAATTGGATTTATATTTTGTCTAGAAAACGCATAGGATTAATGTTAAATATATTATATATTAATTTAATTAAATTAATTCTAAAAAATTAGTTGAATTATTTTAATGAGGTAATACGTTTTTGATAAAAATATTTTTCCAAAAAATGATTTCCTATATTTTAAAAAGGGTTTTATTTTCATTTCTAGTTAATTGGTATCCAAAAAAATAATATTATATAAATGTGTAAAACATATTTTCATTATTTAGTTAATCCTATTTATAAACTTCATTCCAATGTCTATGTGGCAATTATCATTTTAGATAATAATATTTTAAATAATATGTAATGTTTTATTTAAACTCAGTGTTGCATATAATTAAAGCTAAACTTAGTGTTTCATATAACTTAGGAAAAACCAGTGTTTCATGTAGCACATGATTAAATTTGTGTTTCAAGAATTTAATTATTAATTTGGTCTTTAAATTAGAACTTAGTGATTTCATATAACACAGTATATATCCAATTTTTCGTGAAATGAAAAACATCGAAAAGATTAATTCAAAAATAAAAAATAAAAAAAAACTTGTGGTGTTACACTAGCCATAGAATCTGGATCTAGAAAACTTTTATAGCTATGTTAGAGAATATTTAAAATGGTTAAAAGTTGTGAAGAAGTTAGATTAATGGTGAATAATTCTTCCTTGATTGATCAAGTTTGAATTTTTTTGAATATAATGTTTTATATCTCTTAGATCAAGATTTATAAAGGCTAAAATGAAGTTAGAGTTAAGAAGGTAGAGGGGTTATTGGAAATAATATATTTTGAGTATTTATTATGATGTAAGTATTTGGAACAAGATTAATGTTTATTAGAATTATTTTAATAATTCTTGGAATTATTTGGAGCTTTTCTAGAGTAATTTTAAGTGGTTGAAAGAGGACTTGAGATGATATGAAGTAATTATGAGTTACTTTAAAGAATTCGTAATTCCTGTGATGGAGTCAAAATTTGGTAAAGGAATTTCTCATATACATAAGAAGTTATCGGGTGCATAAGAAATTTTATTTTCATAATATAATTATTATATTCATAGGATATTTCATATACACATAATTTAATTGTCTATCACATAATATATTTCATCTACAAAGAAATTAATTGGCGAACTCTTAATATATTTTATCCACACACAAGTGAATTGGTTAGACTATAAGAAATTTATCTTACATATAAGATATTTGAGATACTCATATGATATTTTTTTGTTCGTAATATATTTACTTTATGTGTAAGAAGTTTGAGAAGTGTAAGAAGATTTAGGTACATGTAAGATATTTTAGTTTTCTACATTTTAATAAAGGCAGAGCTTGTATGAATTTGTGAAGACCATACAATATTCCATATCTAATATGATATTTTTAGAGTCTATAATGCATTCTAAAAATGGTAAGATATTTTCCTTTTTAATATTTTGAGATCTATATAGAATAAAAACTGAGTTCTCAAATTTATTTATCCAAAGAATGAAATTCATATGGAATAATGTTTAGGTTGATATTCAAAGACAAAAACACTACAAAATTAATGTGATACATGCTATGAGTTATTGAGAAATATATCTTCACACTATGAACTAGAATATTTACATGATAAGAGAAGATAAATTTGATTTTTGAACATCATGAGAAGAACCTCCTTACCAGAATTAAAATTTGAAAGAGAGAATGTGGGGAAAAACCATGTGAGGTAGTTAAAATATTAGATTCTAAAGACTATGGAGATAATAAAAAATTTGTACCTGTATGTGAGGTTACTTTCTTGTTTACATGAATATACTAAGTTATTTATATTTATATAAATATAAGAAAACCTCATTAAGAGGTGGGAAACTAACTATACTGACAAGGAGTGCAATACTATTAAGGAAAGGATGTGTAATTTTCTTGAATAAAATACATGGTTTGAGAGACTAACTAGAGAGTGAAACACTATGAGTGAGTTGAGATAACCTTTAATCTAGAATAAATTAAAGAAGAGAAACCAAAATATATCTAGGATCACTAGTTCATTAAAGAAGAAGAAGGAACCCAAAAATATCACTATAGAGTTGAATTAGAGGAAAAAGTGGGAAGTTGGAATACCTTTATATTACCTATGATATTAATTCTTCAGGAGATATAGTGAAAAATATAAATCAATACTCAATAAGAGAGGATATACATACTTAAAAGAGAACTAGGTAGGTAGTTTATAATTGAATAAAAAGTTGAATAATTGTTCAAATGATTAGTTCAGATGGAAACTTGAAGAATCATTGAGAATTAGTATAGATATCTCACCTACTGCTGGATAGAATCTTTTTAGGAGATACATTAAATTAGTGGGAGAAAATATAGAGAAACCATTTGGAGAAAGATTTTGTGATCACTTGAAGAACATAAATTTTATGATATTGTTTTCTGGGATTTTTGGGAGATTATCCATCAAGTTTGTTAATAGATATCTTGTATATATACTCAAAATAATTTATATTGAAGAAATAGGTCATAAAACACAACCTAAACCTATAAAGGAGTATTATTTAAAGGTATTAAATTTTAAATATTTGTTTAACATGCCTTTTAATAATATATATTTGATTAATTCTAAGAGGCAATAATATGAGTGAATTTAATCTTTAACTAACTACATAGGTTGAATTAAGAAGGCATATTGGTAAAAATAAAATTGAGATCAATGATTCACCCCTCCCCCTCTCAGTGATATCACATTTCTTGCGAATTACATCTATATTTCCCCACTACTCATATCAACCTCATTCAATATCAGGTCAATAGGTTCCCAAATTTCCCCAATTATACATTTTGGGGGCATACCATTGGGTATTTAAAGGTGTTCCCCTTTATATGTTTAACTAGGAATATTCTCATATAGTTTTTGAAGATAATATCAATCTATGTTAGGGTATCCTTCCCTATATAATTTATGGCTCCCCTTAATAGTTTATGAGTAAGTGGGGGTGTTCATGAAACATTTCTTCAGAAATATTTAGAGGATGAAATTTTACATACAATGATCTAAAGTTATACATCCAAATATCTCATATACATTGCACAAAATTATCCCTACCTCTCCATGTGATGAATGGAAGTTGTTGGTCTAGGGAATCTAATTACTTAGAATATTAGGGATAAAATGTGAATTCTTGTATACATATGTCTAAAACACCTATAAAACCTTCTATATTGATGAATTATGCAGTTAATATTTGAATTCAATGCTTGTTTTTTGAACCCAATATGACCACATCTATTTGTTCTTAACCCCCCCTTGGTGAAAATCCCAACCATTATTCTATCATCAGAGTTGGTTTATGACTTCTTGATGATAAATAGATGCATAAAAATGTATTTGAGGCTCTGGATCATAATAAATATTATTTATATTTTGTTTTGAGTGTTATAGAAATTTATATGTATCAACAATATTCTCATTAATGTAGTCACCTACCAATGATATATTTTCCACTTATAGTTTGGTATAATGAGTGAACCAAGAATTAGGAAAGTTGTCATTTTATATGGGGATATCCACATTGGTAAGGATTCCATAATTATATCGGGGTGGGAAGTATGATAATGGATACTTCTAATAATGTGATGAAAAAATCTTTATAATATCTAATAAATGCAATCTGCACTGTCAAACATATCTATTCTCACAATCATTGATCAATTGGTAAATGAATACAAAAGCTTCTACATTGGGGATAATCACTACTAAACTTGTTTTATCCAACACTAGGGTTTTAACAATTCTTGCTAAAAGCACTATTAAAAATACAATTTCACAATACTAAAAAAAGCGAGGTTAAATGGGGTCTTTAATAGTGCTAAAACTGCCGTTAAAAGGGGCCATTTATCAATGATTGTAAAAAAGCACTGATAAAACCCCCTATTTTTCAGATCTAGTAAAAAAGGACTGATAAAATGGGCATTTATTAGTGATTCTAAAAAAGCACTGATAAAGGGGAGTTTTTATCACTGATTTTTTATAAGTGATGATAAAGAACCCCTATTTATCAGCGTTTTTTACTAGTGATAATAAAGGTTATATTTAAAAAATATATTTCATTAATGGACACCCGTAGCAGAAGTTATGGCCGTTTGGATGCCTTATGGGCCTTTTTTAGCCTCAATTGAGGTGATTAAGGGTTCCTGTGGGTCACCGAGGCATATATATCGCCAAAATATCCAATTTGATATGTGTTAGAGGAAAAATGGAAACCCTTTTAAGAACTTATGGCCATTTTAAAGGTTTTTGAATGTGAAAAACCCTAAAAACCCTAAAAACCTTAAAAACCATGAAAAGATCATAACTTTTGATCCAAGAGTCCATTTCAGCCCCACAACCAGTCAAATAGAAGATTACGAAATGAGATAAAACCACATGATATTTAAATCATTTTATAATTAAATGAATAAAACATATTATAGTTTCAAAAAAGTTAGAAATCAAACTCGAACTTCAAACAATAATAACTTTTGATCCGGGTGTCCGTTTGGGCTCTATCATATATCAAATCAAATATTTCAATGATATCTATACTCGATATGGTATATAACTGAGGTATAAGAGCTCTATATTTTTTCAGTCCTAGAAAGGCCTATAAGGCCTCCAAAACTGAGTTTTTTCCAACCCCAATTTCTTAAAATTCAAACGCCTATAACTTTTTATCCGAGTGTCCGTTCGACCTATACCAAATATCATATCGAATATCGTTTCATTATCTTATATATAACTAGTTTTTGGGTCTAAAATAGACTCATAGATCAGAATTTATGGTCTTTTAATGGTTTTTAGGTTTGTAGGGTTTTCAGAGTTTCTTAATGTTTTTATGTTTTTAAGGGTTTTTGGAGTTAATATAGATTTTAATAAGTATATATAAATACAAATTTATTTGGAAATATATATATTAATATATATATATATATAAATATAAATACATGGATAAAAAAATATAATAAATTATATATTAATATATAGATATATTATAAAATGTAAATCAAAAGAATATAGTGGAGTAGAAAAGGTACTGGTGTATAAGATGGAGGTCCCAGGTTAAAAAATCTCTAGAGTTAGGGGTGCATGCTGGGGGTGAGATTATCTAAAGTTCTGATAAAGGGGTTTTGGAATCTCTGATAAAAGAGGCAAGAAGAATACTGATAAAGGTGGGGGTCCGTGAAAAAAAATTATACCCGTTATTAGTGGGGCCTTTACCAGTTCTTTTTAGCACTGTTAAAAGAGTCCTTTAATGGCGATAAAAATGAGATGATAAAGGCAGAATTTAATAGTTCTAAAAAATTGTTGTTAAAGATAAGCCTTTAGAATCACTTACATTATCAACAATTCTATAGCACTAATAAATCCCTTTTACTAGCACTGTTAATGGACAAATTTTTAGTAGTAAATGTTCATGGATATATCCATTTTTCTATATAAATAAAATTTAAAAAATATCATCCAAATTGATGTGATTTTAGTGAATGGAAAATGGAGTATGTTAGTAGGGTCATGAAATGTGGCACAAAATTATATGAGAAAAAATTTCACAATGGAAAAAATTTCACCCAGATAATCTCATGCGTAGTAGCGTGCACCAAGGTGCTCATGCCCAGTAGGGAATGACTAGTAGGGTATGAATAGATGATTATTACTAATTATGTACATTCTATTAGCTCATTCTTAGTATCATTTGTGTAGTTATCCCATTCCCTATCGGTCGCACCTAACCACAAGTTCCTAGTGATAAGTAGTGAGGTCACCAAGGTGAAAAGAGAGATATTCTTCTTTAAGATTACACCAAGTCAATAGTGAACCGTTAAAAAGTGACCCCATACTTATAGGTGATGAACACAAGTGCATGATATCCCACATCATTTCCCTAATTCCAAATAGAGAAAAAGTATATGTTTCATCTAGAGCGTGCGCCTCACTACCACTTAGGTGTGAAACTGATTCCTAAACTTGGGCACATACCACCAACCATGTTTTTACCCAAGTCATATTTTCCTCATAATTTCATCCTCTTCATTCTAATCAGATACAATTCTGAGGGGGAAATCTATTGGAACTCAAATTCTATTAAATAAAGAACTCTATGAAGCCTATAGAGGAATTGAAATTTTTTCAAAAACTTGAATAATAACAAGGATTCCTTATAGAACAAACAATATTATGTGTTGTGTCCTATACCCTATCCACATGAACCATATCTCATGACTTGTTCTCCAGAATCCATATCACACACCTTTCTTTTCTTGCACCCATTTAATATGATTTTATTTTTTTTACCCACACCATACACCCTCTTAAAATGGTTTTTAGAGCCTCAAGTGGTTACCAAGAGTTATCTTGGTTCTTGACTACCCTTTCCTATATAGTGACCCCCAAAATCCCATTTATAAACCCCAAGTGTAATGGGAGAAATATAGAAAACCTCTGAGTGCATGAAGTGACTTTATTTCATATACAAGCCTTCCAAATTTACCCTCATTTTTTGAATTAAAACCTAAGGTAATAAAATGGGTTTAAATGGAATTTTAATCCTTTTATTATTAGGATAATATAATATTCCACTTCCCACAAATCATTACTAATGATAGGAAAAATGAATTTTCTAAAATGTGGTGTTCCAAGATATTGGAACATGAGACACCCTGGGGGGGTGAATCAGGATGCCAACCAATTTTAAATTTTTATTTATGATTACTTATTTAGGTTCTTATTCCCACATTATTATGAAATGAATTAAATATAATACTCTATTACTCATTTTCACATAGCCTTACCCGATAGATTCAGGAATAAAATACATAAAATAGATGTGGGGAATTTACTTAGTTCACCCAAATGGGCTACTTTAAAGAGAACATACCAATGATGAATCGATGTGCCATGAAGTAATACTAGTCATGTTCTTATTATAATGAGTTATAAAGGGATCACTTATGATCTAGAAGAACTCCTTATTCTTCACCCAACCCAATATTTTTTGAAGGTATCTAAATTTCTATAGATGTGTGGGACTATTTATGATCAACATGTTAAACAAGAACTATTTGAACCTTTAACTTCAAGAAGATACACTTTGATCCCCAATATTTTAATCCCATACTTCTTTAATCTGAATGAAAAAAACTCCTCATAGGTTATGGTTGATCCGGGATCATCCCTCGAACCACAACAACACTTCTTTTAGAATATTGATAATTTCAAAACTAGAATTATCCTTTTCCCATTTATTCTTCTATAGCTAGGTATAATAGGGTCATTTATTTTCTTCACTCAATAAATCCATATTTTATCATTTTAAATCCACACAAATCCCCTATTTTTATTTTGTATTTATAGAACCCAAATCTTTAGCATGTTCTAGCTAATTTATTTTTCATTTTCATTCAGATATATCAATGTGGTGCACACACACTCTCTCTCTCCTAACCTTCTTATTTTTTAATAGATGTACATGTTGTGTCCACTTTATCTCTTCTCATCTATTACTCTGAAACTGATATGAAAATTTAGCATAGGTATATAAAATCTTCCCAAGACCACATTAAGTAATATTTATGCATTCACTCTTAATATCAAGTGATACATTGAATGATATAGATCACACCATACATCTCCCTATGCTTCATGATAATTTACTTCTAATTAAAATACTATTTTTTTAAAATATTAAACCTCAGATTATATAGGTATGGAAATATTTTAAATGTTTTATAATATGGGTCAAATAATATATGCATATAATCCATGAATATCTTCATTCAAACTCACATTTAATCATCCTGAATTATCACAACTTAATATATTCATTTAAAACCTTCGAATATCATGGAAAGATATTTCGAAAACACCTTATAAAAGGTACATATTTCATGTGTGACACCTATAGAAGTGTGTAACATATTGACTAAATGAAAATTCCACTTTTATGAAAACTAACTTATAAAGGTATAATGAAACGTTATAATTTTTTTCCACCTTGTATTCGTGATTCAATGATTTCATCAACCTTTTTTTCTCAAAAAAATTCACACCTCAAAATTATAATAACATAGATTTCAAGTTGTATAGAGATTCATATGAAGCCATTATAGAGTACCACATTATGTTATCAATTCCTTACATGTTTCATAGTCACCATGTTTTTTTATTATGTGGAGATATATAATGAACCATACCTTTAAAAACTCATAATTATGAGTTTAATAGTAAGGATTTCACTTTATTATATTCCCGTGATCTTTCAGGTTTTTATTTTTAAGGAATTATGAAAAATTATTACATAAAAAATCCATACATTACAATGTGGACACTTCCACTTTCTGTCTATTTTTCCAAAAAAATAGGATTCTTAAATTTATACTTTGGTTTAATTCAAGTCTCTTTTTATTTAATTAAAAATGAGCCATAACAGTGGAAATAATAACATTTAAATAGTTACTACTCATCCTTAGGCCCTATGAGAAACATTTTAAAAGTTCTTATGTGAAAAAAATATAAATAAGGAGTATAAAAAGGAAAGTAACCCGTTAGTATATTTGAAAATCTATGAAATCCATAAGAAAATTTTCCCATATATATAATAAACATTGAGATCAAATATTCTTTTATATACTCATGAAATAAGATTTATTGCCAAATTTTTTTTATAAAACATTTAATAATAAATATTTATGGGAAAATAATAATCACGATTCATTCTTAGAAAACCTCAGAACCCATGGAAAACGTTTTCTGGAAAACAAACCTTTCACCTGTAAAAGTATCATAAATTTTTATAATACATAAGATCATTTACTTACCTTATAAATTCAAGTTATTTCTATAAAAAATATTTTTCAAGAATAAAAAATTTATGTTAGTTCCTTGGGGAATTATCTTCATAGAACCCTTACAAGAACCCTTACTACTGGAATAACCTATTAAGTTAATTCCAATATAATTCTCTGGAGAAAAAACAATTAACCAATGAAATGTAGAGATATATCAGGCATACCTGTCATCATGAATAATGTAAAAGAAGCATAAAATTCATAAATATATAGATTATTTCACTTTTCAATATAAAAAACATGAAATATTATTTTAAAACCATATACAAAATAACTTTTTGATATCACTTAAAAATAGGGAGAAATATCCATTTTCTATGAAAAATATAAAAAAAATATTGAATGGGAATAATATATCCATTGAAAAAGCATGAAAAATTATAGAGAAATATTTTAATGAATAACAATTATGATAGTGGAAAAATTCGGTCAAACAGACAATGTTAAAAAACATTCTTTTGGCACTTTTTAAAGAAATTAAAAAGTGTGTATTACAAAAAAATGTTTGAAAAGATTCATTTTAATCATTTATAAAGAAATTTAATTATAGTAGAAAATATATTTGTCAAAAACTTAAGTATATATTAAATTCAACTAAAATAATTTGAATAATATGGACATGGAGGAAAATGAATATTAAACATTTAAAACTATTTTTTAAATAAAAACCCCTTACCTTGTGTCTCGAAGCACCACATATGAATTTAACTTTCTTGAATAATAAAATTATATAAATTATTTACTTCTTTAAAATATTTTTTAATTCTAATTACATTATTTTTATTATTTTTATTTCATTCATTACTATTATTAATTTAGTTAAAACATATTTTAAGTTTACATCGAATGTTTTGAGGTTATTTGGTTCATAATCTCCCAAATAACTTCGGTGCATTGACCGTGGTCAAAGGGGTCATGGTTTCATCATCTCAAAAATCTTAAAAATATTATAGTTATCATTTTTATATATGTAATATACTTTTATTATAACACCTTGATATTTTATGAAATATTTTTTTTCAAATAAAATTAATTTCTTCGATAGCCTGTCTTACCAACAACACTGAGTTTAAAGAAACCACAATATACTATTAAATATTATTAGTTATGATAGTTATAATCTAGCCATTAAATTGGTAGGTATTAATATGACTAAATAATTTTTGAAATATATCTTACTTTCCTACTCAATATAAACTTATTGATAAATTCTTAGTAAATAATTACTCAATTTTTAGTAAATTCATTTTGTTCTTTGAAAATATGATTTATTCAAAAAAAAAATTATTGATTTTTGTGAGAACATATTATGGTTAATTCATAGAACCTTTAGAAATTTTATTTCATGAAATAAACATCATTTTTTAAATTATAATAATAAAATTATCTTAGGATGAATTCTTTAAAATTTTATGAATTGAATTTCAAGGGAATAGTAAAAAAGCATCGATTTTTTATTGAAAAATGTATATAAAAATTTAAATTTTGTTTTAAAATTTTTTAAAAGTAAAATTATTTTTATTTAATTTTAAATAATATAATTAATTCCATTTGAATAAATTTGATGTTTGAATTTAGTATAAAAAATTTTTATAGGTAAAACGGAGTTTTCTAGAAAAACTATTTTTTATGCGCATTATGTTTTTGACTTAATAAATTAAATTTATAACTATTAGTGAGTTGTTTTAATTAAATTTATATACTGTATACTTAATAATTTTTCAAACATTCACTTAATATTTTTCTTGGCACGAGATAAGAATAAATCATTTTTTATGCTAAAAACTGTTTTTTTTCAAAAAAGTAGTTTTTTTCGTATTTTGTGAACTTGATTTAAAATAAATTTATTATATTTATATGTATTTAATTATATAAAATTAATTAAATATTTATAATCAGGAGGTTCACAATTTACTAATAGACCCCTTTTATTTTTTGTCAATATGAATAATAAATGTGGTAAAATTTATCACCTCATTAAAGGGTAAATCATATTAATTTACATTAAAACAATGTTACAATTACATAATTTCTTTATAGTATTTATTATTGGATGAAGGAAATTCTACCCTTATTACCTTTTCCTTTAAATTGAGTTGTTTAATGGACACTTTTCCATGAAAATGACACATATTATTTAAATCAAAGAAAGTTACAAAATGTCACTCTCCTAGTTTTAAATATCCATTATGGGCTTACATAGAAAAAACTAGTTATGAATGAATTTTAATAGTAATTTTGTTCATAATGAAATTATATTCAAAATTTGATTTTTTTTTATAATTTTTAGATTTTAGATAATTACTTGAAATGCATGCAGAATGCCAAAACAATATTTATTCAATTAATGGAAAAATAAAAATAATGAATTTGAAAATAATAAAAGTGATATATTTTGAGTAAGTTATATAATTTAATGAATTTTTAGGTGAATATGACATATTAGTATTGTTTTACAAGATTATATTTTAATTAAAATTGTTTCCATATGCCTTTTAGGTCTAATTAAATGAATAGTGTCAAAATTGACAATATTGATATTTTATCAAAATAATATTTTATTAAATTATTTAAAAAACATAAAAATATTTAAATAATAAATATTTTATATTATATGGTCTAAAATTTCATAAATTGTCCATTTATAATCCAATTATCACTTTATAAGTAAAATTGCAGAATTATTGGTGTTAGAGGGAGACGGGTGGCGGAATGCTCTCGGCGGAACCCTAGATGGAGTAGCACATGATCTTGCTATGGAAGGCCCCCTATGATCCTCATCCAAGAGGGGGTAATGTCTCTCCTCATCCTCCGAGATTTTATTCTTCTTCTTTCCCTGACTTCCTGGAGATTGAGGTATGCCCTAAGGTTCCAAATCGGGTGAATGGTGAACTCTCAGCCCCGATTTCTTCTCTGGAGTTTGTGAAGGCGGTGTTGCGGCTTGATCTAGTACTTATCTCAAGATTTGGCAAGAATCAACCCTCAATTGACAGGTTTCACAAGTTCGTCTCCTCATCCTGGAAGCTTCAAGATCAAGCGTTTGTAGGGATTTTAGATTCGAGGCATTTTCAAATCCGGTTCTCTTTTGAAGATGATTTAGTTTTTTCCTGGTCTTCTGCGCCGAGAGTTGTTGATGGGTTCAAATTCTCCCTTTTTTGATGGTCCTTTGATTTTCATCTCCATCGTGATCCTCTGACCACATCGTTATGGGTAACGCTTCATGGCCTTGCTTTACCATTCCAGAACCCTAAAATTCTACGTGTTATTGGAAATTTGATCGGTTATTTCCTGTGTATGGACCTGTGGACCCATGTTGCTTGCCATCCAGCTACTCCGTGAATTTGTGTTGACATTGACATCTCGAAAACAGCGGTTGAATTTGTGTGCATTGAGGTTGAGGGTGATATCAGATGGAATCAATGTGTCTGCTTTGAGTCGTGGACACCCTTCTGTGCGAACTGTTTTCGCCTTGGTCACTCAGATCTCCTCTATTGCCGCATTCCTCACCACAGATAGGATGATGCAATGAAACCTCTTGATGCTCCTGGTCATCACACTACACCAGAGGCATGTGGATCAAAGGATGATGTCATTTCTGCAACTACTGGAGATGCAATATTTGAGGCCCCGAGTGATGCTGCTCCTGTTCTGAAGAAGGAGTCCAATGGATGCGTCAATCCATCAGTTAGAGAGGTTTTTGACAGGTTGAAGCAAGATCTCAAATACAGTGCTGCTGCTGAGTCAGGAAAGTTGAAGGAGCTTTTAGATTATGAATGCGGCAATAGGGTGTCGGTTAAGGGGAACTGTGATGTTGGTCTAAAGGAAGCAGCATCATATTTCTTAGTAATCGTTTTGCAAGTTTGTCTAATATGGATTTCAATGATAATGAAGCACAACACTCACCTCAGGATATGGTCACAGTTTTCTATGATAAGTATGGTCATGGTGATAATAGGGGAATGGGGGAGGCTGCTGGGGACCCTGCTGTCCTGATACAGGAGGAACCAACTAAGGGATGTGGTGGGACACATAAGAGTGAACTTATGAACCTGGTGAAAGAGGTTCCTGAAACAGAAGTTGGAAAAATTTATGAGGAAGTGTTGAATGAGAACGCTACTCTAGAGTAGAAAGATGTCAAGGATATATCCTTGGATAGGCAGGAATGCTTAGAGGAAAGCGGTAAGAATCGGAACAATGGGGAGTATTTTCTATGTTTTACACCTATATATGTTAACAAGGAACCATCCTGGGATACAACCTCCTTGATGCATGAGGGCTCTCAAATGGTGTATGAGGGGAAGGAGAACCAAGGATTCCATTTAAAGTGTCATATGAAGGAATCATATAGTGATATTCTTAGGAATGGGGTGAAAAGGAATGAAAGAAATGGAGCTTCCACCGCTCCACCAAAGAGGAATCCCAGAAAAGATTACTCCAACATGCCGAGGACCATATCCACCAGGTCTTTTACAAAAAATGGAAAATTGAAAGACACGGATCAAAAGAGGGGATGAAGCAGGACCATTGAACCCATGTCCCAAGTGCAGTTACGTCTGAGGGAGCAATACATTCAAATTCTAAGTCAATACGCTCTGCATTCTAAATGGGAGTTGGCAGATCTGGATGAGTTCTCAGAAGGTGGTGGTGGTGACGGATTTGATGCTTTCTGATATATGATGTTGTGAGGTATGTTGTTTTACTTACTCTATCTCCTCTGTACTTTGTACTTTCTCTCCTTTTTTTATTAATATATTTCTGGGGGACTGGGCACTCAGCCTAGTCCTGCGCCTTCCTTGGTATAAGTAAAATTGAAACATTTTAATATTGAAAAATATGTTAGTGTAGTTGAATTCAAAATTGGTTAACTAAGGACTAATCAAAATGAAAACAAAGATTATCTAATTTTTTTTTATTTTATTAAACACTAAAATATCTTATATTTTAATCTCTATCAATTTTGATACATTTTTATTGAGAATGGATTTATTATAATTTAATCTTTTGAGAAATTTCAAAAGTGACGCTCGCCTCAATTATAAAAGGGTGCCTCCTCCCTCACTTATTTACACCACTTTGAGACTTCTATCTTGACCAAAATATAAAAATTTATCTTCGTAACTTCTATAGACACATTATATAGGTTATTTTATTCCCAAAATACCAACCCTGTATCCCTATAAGGGATATCTAAAAGAGTCGTTTCAAAGAAGAAGCAATTTCCTTAATTGATCACTTTCTTTTATACTATTATTTAACTTCTATAAATATATGGTATTTATCATAAATAATAAATTAAGTATACTAAATATGATTAAATATTATTATGATTATGTAAACACCATTAGAAATCCTCTTTTCCATTGAATGAGAAGTGAAAGCAATGCTCGTGCGTATGTACGACTTACCATCTCCACATAACAGTATAATTAGTTTCTCATCATCATATTTTTTGGATGAGTATTATGATGGGTTTAATAGTTATATATGATAATTATTAAATAATTACACTTATTAAACTATAATATCATATATTCCTTCTTACCTTACAAACTTGTAGAAAACAATAATATTGTTTGAGCGTGCGTTTGGACTACTACCTCCATGAAGGGATGTTATTCGTTTTTCATTTACATTATAGTTGAATGTTAATAAGGATATATTTAATGAATTTATATAATATATATAATATAATAATTATCCTTTAATATTAATTATTATTTATCTTTCTTTCATTCCATCTGTCAAAAAATGAAAACAATGTTCACACGTATGTACGACCTACCATCTCCATGAACGGTTTAATTCATTTTTCTATCTCTAATTTTTATGAATGAATATGAATATTTATATAATGAATATATATAATGTTTACTAAATTATAAATTTTTTGGATATTATGGAACCATGATAAAAATACAATGACCAAAACAACTGAACCTGAATATATATGAAAATAAAGCAGACATCACCCAAAATAGTGAATTTAATAAAGAAGTGGTATCAAATGGGTGATAAAAGGTTGTAAGTAAATAATATTGGGTATGATATATATATACACATATTATTATTCTTCTATAATATATGTATAATAAATCTATATTTATTATACTAGAGGTTCTAATACGTATAGAGTAAGTCAGAGATATAGTGAGATATTTTCGTATCACTTTTATTTTCATGGGACACATGCCATATTCACCACTTGTTTATTTTGTGTGGTGTATATACTACCAATGAAGGTATTTTATTATTATTATCATGAAAACTATGTGATATAAATATATGCTACACCTTCCAAGTCACTGGTACATCTAATTTTGAGTTTTATTTATTCTTAAGTGCATTCTTGGAGTTCTCGGGTGCAAGGGTAGAAACCAAGTGTTTTTAGGGAGATAAACTAGGATGCATGGTTAGTGAACAATTTTTAGAAACCATGAAGAAACAATGTAAGGGGTGTTTTAATTTTGATAGCGTGGTATTGCATAAATTTATCATAGTTTATCAGAATATGTGACACCCTAGAGAAAACCTTGCGGCTTCTTTTGGGTGGATAGTGGAACTTGCCTGGTTGGCAAATGGTTTTAATAACAATGCAACGAAACCATGAGAACATGTTAATATCATTAAAAATGGTGAAATTTAAAAAGTTTCCCTTTTTGGTTTTTATGTTTTTGGGGTTCTTTTTCCTTCTCCAGTGTTCACATCCTTCCTCCCTTTTCCAGGGAGTTCTCCCCCTCCTTACTTGGTGATTTTCGCTCATAAATATTGGTGTTTGACTTGAGGTATGTTTATTTACTCTTGATTATTCCTCATTTCCTCTCCTATAGAATTTTTCTTCCATTCTTGTGGATGTGTGGGACCATAGGGGTGGCGTTGGATGAATCTAGGGTAATTACAAGGGTTTTTGTTTTAATTTCTTATGTATTTGGGGCGTGAGGCCTTATTCTACCTCTTCCACGTGGTATTCATCAATGGATATGAGATTTAGACCAAGTATGAGGTATGTGTCTCAATTTAAGAATGTTTTCCATGAAATACCATTAAATTTCTAACAAATTTTGGTTTTTATTGTTTATATTTCCATTAAAATGATATATTATTTTTATGTTTTCCATTCTTGATGTGTTAAACACCATATATCACTTACACAGAGATGACCAATCTGAGCAGATCATCTAGACTCTTGAGTATACCTTGCGGGCATGTGTGATTATTTTTAGTGGTTCTTGGGAGAATAACATACTATTGGATGAGTTTTTATATAATAATAAATATCAGGACTCGATCTGGATGGCTCTGTTTTAATCATTTAATGGGTGGTCATGCCAATACCTATTTTATTGGTATGATGTGGGAAAACATTATTTGGTTGGACCAAGCCTCATCTAGAAGATTACTATGATAGTTATACTGATTCAAAAAGGAATAGTGATAGCTCAGTGATTCCATAAGTCATATAAAGACCATCATCATTTTCCATTAGAGTATTAGGTTAGTTATTAGTTGTTTCTCTAGGTATCAGTTTAGTTGGGATGCAGTTTATTATAGAAGAAGGGGAAAATAGAACCACATTATATCTGTCTATTTCATATTGAGAATTGTATTGTTAATGTGGCCTATCAGATGGATATGAAACCCTGGATGAATTGTATTCATGACATTTTACATGTCTCTTAGCTGAAGAGATACCATCCAGACCATCTCACTTACTAGAGTGGGAAGATTTGGAGTTAGAGCCTGATGCCACTATAGTAGAGCATCCTATTCATATTATTGATATTAAAAACATGGTTCTCTATGGGAAGGTGATCCTATTGGTCTATGTGATTTGGTAGTGTGGTGGTGATAGCTATGGGACATGGGAGTGGGAAGGTTGGGTGAAGGAATAATGCCACACCTATTTTATTCTAGGGAAGACTGAGGACTATCTAGGGAAAGAAAGTGTCATTGGGGAGTTTTTGACACCCTACACATCACTGATTTGTCTCATTTGGAGTTTTATTTATCATTGAGTGATTTCTTTTATTTCCTAGGTTTCAGGGTTGAAGCTAAGAGTTTTTGGGGAGACAAACTAGGGAACATAGTTAATGCATAATTTTTCCAAACCATGCAGCCACTGTGCGAGGGGTGATGTAGTTTTGACAGTGCGATCTCACATATTATGTGAACATTTTTTCAAACCGTGCAACAACCTAGAGAAAAATGTGCTGCCTATATTGTGTGTAAAGTGGAACCCACACGGTTGGTACATGGTTTTCTTAATCATGCAACCAAACTGTGTGACCCTATCCAACTCATTAAAAATAATGAAATTACTAAATATCTCTTTTTGGGTTTTTATGTTTTTAGGTTTCTTTTTACTCCTCTAGCATGTTAATCCCTAATCACTTGGTTTTGGATTTCTACACCTCATTTCTTGGTGATTTTCTCTTAGAAATATCGGAGTTTATATTGATCTATGTTGATTTCCTCTTGATTTATTCATTTTCCCCTCCATAGGCCCCATTCTTCCATTTTTTTGAAGTGTGGAACCCTAGGGGTGGTGTTGGTTGAATATAGGGTTATGATGGGGGGTTTTGGTTTGATTTCTTGTGCCTTAGGTGTGTGAGGACTTGTTTCACCTATTTTGGGTGGTCTTTATCAAGGGTGAAGAGATTTGGAGAAAGTTCAAGGTGGGTGTCACAATTTGAGGGTGTTTCCATGGAATACCTTTAAATTTATAATATAATTTTGATTTTATTATTTAAATTTAGATTAAAATGATTTATTCTTGGTGAGTATTCAACATTTGATGTGTTCCATGGTTTGGTTTATCAATTTGGTATTTAAGGAGTGGTTTTCTAAATGGGTGTGGCTTGTATGCCTACCAAGTGTTTGATAAAATGGATAAAAGATGTTTTTGTGGTTTCAAATGGATTTTTAAAGTGGGTTTAGAAATATTTTACCCTAAAAGGGAATTTTTTTAAAATTTTCATGTTTTATTTATAAAATTTCTTGTATTATATCTTTATTTATTAGGTAGTTCCTTGAAATATGTTAGCATGGAGCAACATGTGGATTAAATAGGGTGTTAGTGAGTGGTTTTTTTGATTGACCATGTGATCCTTGGAGGTAGGAATATGCAAGCCTCCATTTGTTTCCAAAGGACCATTTGGGCCTTTGGGTAGTAAGACTGTTGGAGCTTCCATGTTGTTTGTTGAGAGACAACGTGACCTCTTAGAATTGGGCCCATGGAAGACTGTGTGAGATTACATTGCTTAACTAGGTAGTAAACTTGTTTACTCACTCACATTATAACTAATGTTTAGATCCCATAAGTTTAAATTACTCATGGAATATTGGTTTAACTACTTTATGCATTGATTAATTCCACTTTGATGTGATAATATGTTTTTTTTTCATTTATTCATTTTTTCATTTAAATGGCTAAATGATGTTAATTCTTATACTATCTTTGATTATAATTTTTGGTTATGTTTGAGCATGTTATTCATTGTGTCATTGATTACTGACTTGATCTATATATGGATTTTTTATAGAACCATATTTTCGTTGAAAGGTGAAACCAAAGGGATTTTGAAAATTTACTTAGAAGTTGTGTATTTTAAGTGTTTTTTAGTTTTGAAAATGTTTTTAAACTAGTATATTTTTTGAATATGTAAAAGCCTTAAATTTACCCACGGTGGTATCCTATTAGGATTTTTTCCTCACACCGTTCTTGGGCCCTATTTGAGTGTTTTAAGATTTGGTTTTTTAGGAAATAGTTGAGGGAAAGGGAACTATGTTCCAGGGCATCTCTTCTTGATCACCGTTATCCGATGTTTTGTGCTGGAGACGTTGTATCATAGTGATGGACTAATGTGGATCCATTTTTGGTATTTTATACCCATTGGGTTATACTTTCTACTTGTTTGGAAACTCTTCCAGTATTTTGAGTTTGAGTTATTTATTTTTGAGATACCATGTATATATACCATTATAAAATGATTTTTATTTGATGTATGTCATTGTTTATGGCATCTACTTATATTTTTATGTTGAATCTATCAAAGTTGGTTTGGAAATCCTATTTTAATGTATGGGTCATTCTGGTTTACCTATGGATAAATCACTCCCAAGAGATAGTGTTTTATGCCCAGTGCTTCTCACAAGTGTGTGGAAATCAGGAATGCACTTCGGGCCATGTGGTAGGTCAACTCAGGTGACAGGTAAGGTCAATTTTTTTTGTTTTTACAATATTCATCTAATGTTCTTTATTTCACAGGGATTATGATTCAAAAGTTATCAAAGTGTTAAGAGTTTTATATTACAATCTCATTGTTTATTTGAATTGCTTATGGTTAAGCTTCCAATGATGAAATATTATAATCTATCTCTCAAGAAACTCATTAATTTTATTCTACCCTAGTTTTTTTCCTGAAAATATTTGTTTTTATTTCATTTATATCACCTTAAGTACTCAAGAGACCAAAAATATGTTTTTACGTAAAATAAACTTCATTTCTATCTTCAATCGAAAAACCATTTTCTTTAATATCAATGTTTTATAAAAATGTTACAAACAAGGTTTTTAATATTTTTCTATTATTTTTAAAGTAATTTTTAAACCTTTTTGAATTTTTAAAAAATGGTTTGAATTTAATATTTTTGTTTTTTTCAAATGAGGTACTTTGTGACTTTTCTGACAAAATTATAGAAATAATGATTTTTTAACTTATACGACATGAATGGATTTTCACACCATCATGACTAATTTTTCATTTGAATCTTATTTCATAAGTTTTCAAGGTTATTTTCAAAGAAAATTTTTCCCTTTATAAGCACATTTTTTTAAAAATAAGTGATTTCAAAATGGAAATATTATTTTCCTCAAGAAATTTATAATGATATTTAAATGGTATTTCTATTCATAAAAGAAAAAAACCCATGATTTCACTTATTCTTTACCAAATATATGATCCAATTATTCTATCCTAATTCTTTCTCTAGATGGTTTGTGAATATTATTACACAATATTTATGAAACTCCGTTCTTTTCCATGGGTTATGTTATGATGAAATGTTTATGAAACCCATTCATTTTTATGGGTTCCGATATGATAATGTTTCATAATCTTGTGGAACACATATGAATGATTTTAATTATTTGAAAAGTGGGACCTATATCTCCCTATAGTGAATTGGGTAAATATGGATAACTCATGAGGTAAATATATTATGCATAAACCTAATTTCATGTCCATAAGTTTATACATAGACCTAGATTTCAGGCCCATAAGTTTATGTGTGGATGTCGTTTCATGTACATAAGTTTATTCAAGGCCCTAATTTTGTGTCTTTACTTAATGAGTGAACCTATTTTTGTTTATACATTTTCACAATGTTATAAGCTTATGTGTATGCAACAAACTCATGTATTATGATAATGTTACGCTCTTATGGATCATTTTATTTGATTGTTTTATGATTAATGCCTTATAAACTATCATGATTTAGGATATGACTCAGTATTATGATATTTAATATGTTCAGTATAGTTTTCAAGTGTTAAGATCATGTTCTTATACCCTTATGATCATTTTATACTTATGTTATCATTGATATCTTCCTTGTTTAATTTTAATGAGATTCTGATCTCACCATTTATTATATTTCCTTTCCCCATGGTATGAAGAAATGTTTTAGGAATGACATGTAGAATAAGGGTTCTAGTTATGAAGAACTTAATGGGATAATCTTATGAACTTTTTGTTTATATTTCCATGTTTTAAAACATACCATACCTATATGATTCTGGAATGGATCATTATGTTATATAATTGATATTGAACTATTAATATGTAATATCTATTCATGAAAAGTATGGGTCACTATATTTGGTATATGATTAAGGTTTAGTTATGCTTTGGTAAATAGGATGAGAAAAAATTAGTGATAACCTTATGGATAAGTCTAAGTATAGAGTAACATTTATAAGTTTTGGTAATGATCATGGATGACCTAGGATAAACTTAAGGTGTCATAGATTGAAAATAAGGTGTCTTTATTTAGATATACAATGAATTATATTTCATGATAATGTGGGTTTTTACTATTATTATTATTTCTCAACTATGATTTTTGTTTTTAGTCAATGGATGGAACCCAAAGGAATCATGTGAACAATGAATATGATGACCAATACAATGACTGTTCTCATGAGAAACTGAATGGATTAAGAGATGACATAATATCTTATGACTATGCTCACACAACTCTATCAAGCTATTTGTGGTAATGAGAATCATATTAAACTTACAAATACACCTAGGAGGGAGCAACATTTTATTAATTTTTTTACGTGAAAAAATCCACTCTCATTCTATGGGTTCTTTGATCCTTTGGTTGATGAGAAATGAATTAATTTAACGGAAAATATATTTTCTATTCTTCAGTGCTTGAACAATAATAATGTTTTCCTTTATCTTTATCATTTATAAGTATAAGAAGATAAATGGTGTAATTTTATTAAGAATATGAGAAGATATGAGGAACTTTACTCCATTGAATGAGATGATTTTAAGGGATTATTTTTTTGGTATGTAATTCACCTGTATTCTATATACAAAAATGAAGAAGGAATTCCTTGAGCTTAAGTTGAATGATGGTGTACCCATTGGTACCTTTGAGTAAAATTTTACAGGAATTTCAAGGTATGATTTAGTTTTAATCATCATACCTAGAAGATAAATTGATAAATTCTTTAGTGGTTTAAAATAAAGTCTTCAAAGGAATTATCGATAAGGGGCTTTGAAAAATATGAGGCAATAATTTGATGTGTACTAAAATTAGAAATGGAATCTGTAAACCCTTAAGGTTATGGTGATAAGAAAAGTAAGATGGAGCTTCATAGAAGATCCAGTGGTTTGTCACATAGAGGGAAGAAAAATATTTAACCTCATACTTTCCAAAAATATGGGAGGGAGTGCTCAGGTGATGCCTGAAAGGAACAAGAAAATGTTTCAAGTGTGAGAATCCTAGCCATTGAGGAAAATAATGTCAAAGTTATGTAAAGTGAAAAATCAATTAAATGAATAGAGAGATATCTCAATATAATACACCACTCACACTCTAGTTCTATAAATGTAAGGAGTTTGAGAATTATGCAAATCAATTACCTAATTTAAGGGATAATGAGTATAATAAGCCCCAACAACCTTAAATGTCAAAGGACAATGAGGAAGCTTATTTAATCACAACAATTAAAGTGAATCATGATAATTATGGAATATTTATCCTCCACTCTACGGTTGGGGATTTCATGTTGAAGTTTTTATGAATGTTCCCTAGGAAAAAATTATTATTTATCCTTTAGTGAAATTTAAATGGACTCTGTTGGTTGATTACCTCTCTCTACATAGATTATGAAATAAGGAAATCACATTTGATATTATAAATCATCTTATGATTATATATTGGTATAAGTATGAACCCATAATTCTAATGGAAATGTTTTTGGTTAAGATAAGATCTTATTTAAGAAATGAATGGTGGATTATATTTTGGAAGCATATATGTTTTCAAGTAAAGTTAACATAAAATTTAAGGATACTTTCATGGTTTTACATAATTTAAAAGGAATAAACACCCCCTTTTAATGTTTTAAGTGATAGGATTTTGATGTTAAATTTTTTTGGGTTTTAGGAAGAATAATCTATTGATGTTTAAGTACCCTTTGGGTTTGGTATATGATTTGAAGTTAAGTTAATTATGGACTACCAGAAAGTGGAATAGAGATAATATTGATCATTGAAAAGAGATTCATTGACACTGTGATATTTTTATATATATTTATGGTCAAGGTAAAGATTAATTTTTAGGTTAGTATGTAAATTTTATCCAGGACATTTTGGTGAATTTCATTACATTACAATATTATATAGTGATTTATTATTGTAATTAATTGGGTTTAGGTAAAGGCAACCCTTAGGTTCAACCTATGAATTAACATAAAATAATATTTGGGAAGAATTCAATTAAAAATTTAAATATGTAATCTAAGGGGTGTATCATTTGAGGTTAAAAAATTCTTTATGTTGAGGTTATTGAGGTAATTAAACATTTGGAGATTAATGTTACATTTCTTCATTTAGTTGTTTACTCATTTTGAGATTTATCTTGTGCTAACCATTTTTGTTTCTGGTTAATGGCTAAAGATAGTAGGAATGTATTGATATTAATTTTTGATTTGTTATAAGTTTATATTTGTGCTTCGGTCATGAAAACTTCACATCGAATACTTATCATTTTGAGGAAAATATTATATTGTGGTTTAATTGATTAAATGATAAAATTCTACATGTTAATTAAGTATATTTTTCATTATATTATTAGTCTATATGGTGATGAAATGTATCAAATATTGGAAAAGGAACTTAAGACAAAAATGGTAACCTATAACCTCCAATTCCTATAAATTGATTGTTTTTAACCCCTTAATAATTTATGGTTTGGTGATCATTAGTGATCTCTTGAACATGTTCTCTATCACTCTATATCATTCCTTGGGAGTTAGTTTTCTATTTAAATCCTTTATTTTAACTTTCCACCAATGGTTTCCTTATATGGGAACCTTATTTTATTTTATTTCAGGTAACATTTACATTTTTTACTTTCCCTTTTTAAGGGAATCTTTATTATTCCGTTGTATGATGTGGGTTTTGATAAAGAAAATTTCTAATATTAAATAATCAAGGACCAATAAAAATTAGTTGGGTAAAATTTATTTAATGGGAGGATATTTTAACACCTTGATATTTCATGAAATATATATTTTTCAAATAAATTTAATTTCTTCGATAGCTTTTATTATACACAACATTGAGTTTAAATGAATCGTGATATAAAATTAAAATATAACTATTTGTGAAAGTTATAACATTCCCATTAAATTAGTGGGTATGAATTTAATTAAATTCTTTATTAAATATATATATATTTCCCACTCAATATAATTGTATTGATAAATTCCTTGAAAATAATCACTCAATTTTTAGTAAAGTCATTTTTTTCTTCAAAAACTCGATTTTCTCAAAAATAAATTTATTACTTTCTATGAGAAAATATTATGATTCATTTATAGAACTTTTATAAATTTTATTTTATAAAATAAAAATCATTTTTTAAGTCATCATATTAAAATTATCTTAATACTAATTTTTGATAATTTTTTGAAAGGATTGAATTTCTAATGAATAGTAAAAAATGCTAATTTTATTGAAAACTGTATGTATAAAGTTTCATTTTTATTTAAAATGGTTTAAAATTAAAATTATATTTCTTATATTTTAATTAATCCAATTAAGTACATTTGAATCAATTTTATTTTTGAATTTAGTATAAAAATATGTTTATAGTTAAAAAGCCATTTTGCAGAAAAACTATTTTTATGTTTGCAATGTGTTTTTAACTTAATAAATTAAAATTTTCACTATTGGTAAATTATTTTTATTAAATTTATATTATATACTCAATCAAATTTTTTAACATTCATCTTATATTTTTCTTGGCGTGAGATAAGAATAAACCTGGTTTTATGTTAATTTGTTTTTCTAAAAAGAAGTTTTTATTGCATTTTGTGCAGTTAATTTAAATTTAATTTCTACAATTTATAGTAATTTAATTAGATAAAACTAATTTCATATTTATAATCATGAGGTTCAAATTTTATAAATAGTCTCATTTTATTTTTAGTCAATATGAATAGTAACCATAATAAAATTTATCACTTCGATAAAGGGTAAATCTGTATAATGTAGGTAAAAACTAAGAGATAAGGCCATAATATTTTCATACTATTTATTATTTTATGAATATAGTTATTTCCTTATCATTTTAATCTTATAATTTAGTTTTTTAATGGACACTTGTACATGAAAATGACTTATATGTTATTTAAATAAAAAAAGTTACAAAATGTCACTCTCTTAGTTTTAAATATCCATTATATGATAACATACAGAAAAAAAAACTTGTAATGAATGAATATTAATAGTAATTTTTTAATAAAAATATTATCTTTATGATGGTAATTTATTTATAATTTTTATGTATCATATAATTACTTTAAATTCTTACAGAATGATAATATAATATTTATTCAATTAATGGAAAAATAAAATAAATAATATTAAAAATACTTAAAGTGATATATTTTGATTAATTTTTTGTTTTAAATGAATTTTATAGGTTAATATGACATATTAGTGTTGTTTTAAACTATTATATTATAATTACAAAATTTTATTTATGTATTTTAAGTCAAATTTAATGAATAGCGTTAAAATTGAAAATTTAACTATTTTATCAAAATAGAATTTTATAAAATTATTTAAAAATAATAAAAATATTTCATAATACAAGGTAGATAATATATGTTCTAAAATTTCATAAATTAGAGGTTTTTACCATGAAAGAGTTAGAGTCTTTTTGGGATGAGAAGTGCGAGAGTGATTTTGAATAGTTGTAGACCCATTTAACATCTGCTGCTGTTTGGATTCTTACTGAGCCCAAGAGAGCTTCTGTAGTCTTTTGTGATGATTTTAGTTTTAATATTTGGAGTGTTTTGATGTATTATTACCATGTTTTGGCATTTTTATTGTGGTATCTATGCATATATGAGATGAATTATCCCACCCATGACCTGGAGTTGACAGCTGTTATGCATGCGGTAAAGATGTGGCAAAATTAACTCTTCAGGGAGAATTTCATAGTGTATCCAGATCATAAGATCCTAAAGTAAATTTTCACTGAAATCTAATTAAATATTAGCTAGATTCAATGGGTGGGTTACCTTCATACTTTTGATTTTTAGATTGCGTATACACCATAGAAGGAAAATGTTGTCACCGATGTGTTAAGAAGGAAGCTTCCAGTGCAAGAAGGTCAGAAATCAATGGAAGAGTGGGGTCTAATGAGATTAATTTCTGATCTGAGGCTAGATGTGTAGGAGGATGGAGGGTAGGTATTATTATCCAGTGTGTCGGTTACACCCACTCACTGGATAGGTTAGTATTGAGTAGGTGTCTATTGTCAAGTGCCAACCGATTATCAGTGCTTTAAATGGTGGGGACACCTCAAGTGATTGGTCTCAGTCTCTCAATGGATCTCTTGATTTATAGATGTATCTATATTTTAATTTGTATATGAGGTTGGAGGTGATTCATGAGTCACAACATTCAATTTGGGTCATTCAACCCCTAGTGACCATGATGTTTTACACCTTTAGAGTCTAGTATTGGTGGCCTGGGATGACAAGTTCCATAGAAGAATTTATTTCCAGATTCTTGGCCTACCAAAGGATCAAAGGTGATAATTAGAGACTATTTGGGTTATTGAAACCACATACCATGTCATTGTGGAAGTGGGATGACATATTTATGTATTGTTCTGATCATATAAACTCATAATTTGAGCAGGAATGATTCTATATGGGTGATAGTTGATCTTATAATGAAATGAACCCCTTTTCTACCCATCAAAGAGTCAAAGAAGGTAGAGGACCTCAGATGCTTGTATGTTTGAGAGGTTTTTTAGGTTCATGGAGTACCCATGTCAATAGTGTAATACTAGGATTCCCCTTTTACATCATGCATTTGGAATGGACTCTAGGAGGATTTGGGGACTTGATTGGGGTTGAGCACTACATATCACCCATAGATAGATGGTCAGTATGAGTGGAACACCCAGAATATCGAGGTTATGTTGCAGTAATGTGTGCTTGTTTTTAGTGGTTTATGTTATATGAACCTTCTATTAGATGATTTTTTATACAATAATAGCTATCAGGCTTCGATCAGGATGGCCCCATTTGAGGCATTGTATGGGTGGATATTCCAATCCCCATTTTACTAGGCCGAGGTGGGAGATAATTCTTTGGTTAGACTGATCCTTATCCAAGAGATGACTGAGATAGTTCAATTGATTCAAAAATGGATAGCGATAACTTAGATTCACTAGAATTTTTATTCCAACTATCATCATCATATATCGAGGTTTTATGTTGGTGGTCAGTTTTTTCTATGGGTATTAGTTTAGTAAGGCCACCATCACTTTGGAAAGAAAGGGAAGCTAGAACCGTCTTATGTCGAGACATTTCATGTTGTGGAGCATCTTAGGAAGGTATCCTACTAATTGGATATTCCACCATTGATGACCTAGATTCATGATGTCTTCTATGTCTTCCAGCTGAATAGATAATATACAGACCCATCTCATAGGTTGAAGTGTGATGATTTGGAGTTAGATCTTGATGCTAATATGGTGAAGCATCCTGTTCATATCGTGGATGTTCAGAACAATTTTCTCCATTGGTAGGTGATCATGTTGGTCTATTTACTCAGGAATCATATTGGTGATAATCATGAGACATAGGAGTGGTAAGGTTGGGTGAGGGAGTAAAAGCCTCACCTATTTTAAACTAGTGAATCCTGAGGACTTTCTGGGGATATAAAGTGGCATAGTGGGGAGTTTTTAACAACTACCACATCATTGGTACATCTAATTTGGATTTTTATTTATCCTTGAGTGTTTTTTTGGAGTTCTCAGGTGCCAGAGGTCAAAACTGAGTGTTTTTGGGGAGTCATAATAGAGAACACAGTTAGCACATAGTTTGTCCAAATTGTGCACCAACCGTTCAATGGACACTATGGTTTTGATAGTGAGACCCCATAGAGTTTGTGTATGTTTTTTCAAACCATATAACACCATATAGAAAACCATTCAACCTATTTTGGGTGGATAGTGGCACCCACATGGTTGGAGTACTATTTACCTAACAATGCAGCCAAATAGAGTTTACTTCCTCTTGATTTCTTCCTCCTTTCCCCTCCTTAGGCCTCATCCCTTTTTGTGGAATTTTAGAACCCTAGGGGTGGTTTTTAATGAATATAGGGTTATAAAGAGAGTTTTTTATTTTATTTATTGTGTATTAGGTGTTTTAGGACATGTTCTACCCATTATGGGTGGTTGTCATCAAGGAAGATGAGATTTAGACCAAGTTTGAGGTAGGTGTCTCAATTTAAGGGAATTTTTCTTTGCATACCTTTAAATTTCTAATTGTATTTGGTTTTTATTATTTAAATTTTCATTAAAATTATTTATTCTTGGTTCTTATTCCATGTATGATGTGTTTTGTGTTTTGGTTTAGAAATTTGATATTTAAAGATAGGTTTTCCAAATGGGTGTGGCTTTTATGCACACCAGGTGTTTGATAAAATGGACGAAAGAGATTTTTGTGGTTTAAAATGGATTTCTAAGGTGGGTTTAGAAATATTTTACCTTATAAATAATTTTTTGTTAAATTTTCCATGTTTGGTTTATAAAATGGATTTCATTATATCTTGAATAATGTGGGAACTTTTTTATGATGTGTTGGCATGGAGTAGCACATTGGTTAATTGGGGTGTGAGTGCGGGGTTTTTCTGAGTGACCATGTAAGACTTGGATGGAGGATCATGTGAGCCTACATTTTTTTCCAAGGCAATTTTTGATCCTTTAGGTATGAAGACCGTGTTGGCTACCTTTTTTTTGTCAAGAGTCCATGTGAGCTCTTAGAATTGGGTCTGAGGAAGATTGTGTGAGCTTCAACTACTTATATAGATAGAATGATTGTTTGATCACTCATGTTAGACAAAATTGTTAGATCCCCTAGGTACACATTACTCATTATAGATTAATTTACCTAATTTATGAATTCATTAGTTCTATTTTGATGTGATGAGATGATTTTTTCCATTTATTCATTTTTATATTTATATGGTTAAATGATGTTGATGATTATTCTCACATTTATTATGCCTTTTTGGTTATATTTGATCATGTTAATCCTTGTGTATTTATTTACTTATGGGATCCATGCATGAAAAATTATTCTGAAGTAGCATGATTTGGTTTGAAAAATGAAACCAAATAGATTTTGAAATTTTACTTGGAAATTGTGCATTTTCATAGTGGTTTTTAGTTTTGAAACTGTTTTCTAAATGTTTTATTGATTGCATGGGTAAAATAGTTAAATTGATTCATGATAATATTATACAAGGATTTTCGCCTCACACCCTACTTAGGCCCTATTGGGCATTTCTAGTTTTTTTAGGACATAGGTAAGGGAAAGGGAACTATATTCGAGGGTGAATTTTCTTGATTACCACCATATGGAATTTTGGGAGGATATTTGGTCTCATTGGGATGGACTCATGTGGAGTCATTTTTGGTAGTTTTTACCTATTGGGTTTTACTTTAGACTTTTTTTGGGAATTTACCTATTTATTTTGAGTTTGAGTTGTTTCTTTTTAGAAACCATGTATATGTCCTATTATAGAATGCTTTGTTCTTGATGTATTCCCTTATTTATGGTATCTTGTTATCTTCTAATGTTCACTCTATTGATGTAGGTTTGGCCATTCATTTTTAATGGATGTTTCATTCTGTTTTACCGATAGAGAAATCATTACTAAGAGATAGTTGTTTATTCTCAGTGCTTTTCGCCAACCCATGGTGATCGAGAACTCACTTCAGGACGTGTGGTAGGCTAACTCGGGTGAGGTGTTTGGCTGACCCAACTTGTTTTGTTACAATATCCATATAAGTTTCCTTATTTTTAGGGGATTATGATTCAAAAGTTATCAAATTGGAAAGAACTTTAGGTTAAAATCTCATTATTTATCATGATTTTTTATGATTAAGTTTCCAATGATGATATATTATGATCAATCTCTCAAGAAAATCATGAATTTTCTTCTCCTCTAGTTTTTTCTTGAAAATACTTTTTTTTCTTTGATTTACCTCAACTTATGTACTCAATAGACCAAAAATATGTTATTATATAAAATCAACTTTACTTATCTATTTAGTAAAAAAACATTGTTCTTCCATATAAATAATATCAGGAAGGTTTTTAATATTCTACAATGATCGTTTAAAGTCATTTTACTAATTTTTTAATTTTTATAAAATGGTTTGAAAGAAATCATTTTTTTTAATTTTCAAATGAGTTAGTTTGTGACATTTCTAAAAAAGTATGGAAATATTTTTTTAAAATTGCACAACATGAATAAATTTTCCCACTATCATGAATATTTTTGGATTTAAATATTCCTTTACAAGTTTGAAATGTTATTTTTAATGAAAATATTTTCATTTATAATTGCACATTTTTTTTAAAAAATAAGTTATTTTAAAATGGATGGTTTATTTTCTTTAAGATTGTTTTAATGATCTTATAATGGTATTTATATTTATCAAGGAAAACAACCCTTTATTTCATTTATGATTTACTTGGGATATTATCTAATGATACTATCCTTATTATTAATCTGAATGGTTTATGAATATGGTTAGATAATGTTTATGAAACCCAGTTCTTTTCCACAGGTTATGTTATGATGAAATGTTTTTGAAATCCATTTATTTTCATGGGTTCTGATAGGATGAACGTGTTAGGATATTGTGGTACACATATGAATGATTTTCATTATGTTATAAGTGGGGACTATATCTATCACCAATGAATTAGGTAAAGATGGATAATACCTGAGATAAATATATTATACATGAACCTAATTTCATGTTCATAATTTTATACGTGGACTTGGATTTCATGTCCATATCTTTATGCATTGAACTAACTTTCATGACTGTAAGTTTATTCATGGACCTAGCTTTCATGTCTATAAGATTATGTGTGGACCTGGCTTCCTATTCATAAGTTTATACAAGGGCCTAATTTTATGTCCTTTACTTAATGAGTGAACCTATTTCTATTTATACATGTTCACAATGTTATAATCTTATGTTTTTTCCAAAAATTTATCTTTTATGATAATGTTATGATCTCAGGTCTCATGTTCTTTGATTCCTTTATGATTAATGTATTATGAACAATCAAGTTTTAAAAAATAACTCAAGATTATTATCTTTGATATAAAATGTATGGTTTTCAAGTGTTAATATCACATTCTTATACCATTATACTCATGTTATGCTGATGTGGTCACTGATATCTCCCTTGTTTACCCTTACTGTGCATCTGAAATCAACCTTTATTATATTTACTTTTCCTAAGGTATGGAGAAATATTTTAGGAATGATATTTCTAAGAAGGGTCCTAGTTATTAAGAACTTAATCATAGACTCTTATAAACTAATTTCTTATATGTTTATGTTTCCCAAGATACTAGAAATATATGATTAAAGCAAGGATCCTTATGTTACGTAATTAATATTTATCTAATAATATGTAATATCAATATATGAAAAGTATGGGTTGCTATAGTTAGTATCTGAGAAAGGCTTAGTTAACCTTTGGAAACTAGGATGAGAAAACATAATTAATAACATGGGAATAGGTCTAATTATATAATAAAATCCAAAATTTTGGTAATGATCATGGATGACCTAGGATAAACCTAAGGTGTCCTAGATTGAAAATAAGGTGTCTTAATTTAGACATATGATGAATGATATTTCCTAATAATGTGGTTTTCCACAATGATTATCATTGATCATATGATTCTTTTTGGTTTTAGTCAATGATTGAAACCAAAAATAATCATGTGAACAATGAATGTGGTGTCCAATTCAATGAATACCCTCATGAGAATCCAAATGGATTAATATATGGGATTTAATATCTAGTGACAATGATCACTCAACTCTCTCAAGTTATTAGTAGTAATAAAGATCATGTTGAACTTCCAAATATACCTTGGAGGAAGGAACCTGTTATTAAATATTTTGTGTGAAAACGTCCACCCACCTTTAATGGGTGTTCTAATACATTGTTTTCCGAGAAATGGATCAATTCAATGGAAAAATATTTTCTATTATTCAGTTCTCATACCATGTAAAATTTATCCTTTCTCTTTATTATTTATAAAGAGAAGTAGATCTATGGTGGAATATTATTAGGAATATGGGGAAATAGAATAAAATTGACTCAATGGAATAGGATGAGTTTCAGGGAATATTCTTTCAATAAATACTTCACCCGTATTCTATATACATAAATGGATAATGAATTACTCAATACTAAGTAGAAGGATGATGGATCTATAGGTACATATGAGGAAAATTTTACAAGACTTTCAAGGTATGATTCAGGTTTAATTATCAGCCCTAAAAGATAAATTGATCAATTCTTCAGTGGTTTAAAACCAAGTCTTTGGAAGGAATTATCCATAAGGAACTTTGGAAGTTACGAGGAAATCATTTTATGTTCACTAAAATTTGAAATGAAACCAGGAAAACCTCAAGGTTTTGGTGATAAGAAAAGGAATATGAAGCTTCATGGAAGCTCCGATTTTTTTTCTCCTGGAGGGAAGAAAATGTTTTAACATCCTACATTCCAAATATGTGGGAAGGAGCACTCAAGTTATTTTATTAAAGGAATAAGAAAATGTTTCAAGTGTGAGAATCTTGAACATCGAGTGAAAGATTGTTGAAGTGATTTAAATAGACCATTCAATCAAATGAATGGAGGGAGATCTCAACAAAATACACCACTCACACTCTAGTTATATAAATATAATGAGTTTTGTCATTGTGAGAATCAATTACCAAATCAAAGGGCTAATGAGAATAATAATCCATAATAACCTTCATATTCAAAGGATAAATGGAATGCTTATTTAATCACAATAATTGAAGTGAATCATGATAATTAGGGAATATTTATCCTGCATTATAGGGTTTGGGATTTCTTGTTTATGTTTTTATTAATGCACCCTATAAAAATATTATTGTTAATACTTTAGTAAAATTAGAAGTGACTTTGAGAATTTATTACCTCTCTCTACATAGATTCCGAAATAAGGAAATCACATTTGATATTCTAAATCATCTTATGACCATTTATTGGTGCAATAATGAACCCACACTTCCAATGGAAATGTTTTTGGTTAAGATATGAGCCTATTTATGGAATAAAGGGGGGATTATCTTTTATAATCATATATCTTTTCATGTAATGTTCACATAAAAGTTATGGATACTATCATGGATTTATAAGTTAAAGGTTGATTATAAGTTAAAAGGCATCAACACTACCTTTTTAATGTTTAATGTGATGATATTTTGATGTTAACTTTTTTACTTAATTTTAAGAATAATACTCTATTGAGGTTTAAAACCCCTTTGGGGTTTGTATATGATTTTATAATAGGTTAACTATGGACTACTTGATAGAGAATGTAGATAATATTGATGATTAAAAATATATTTATTAATAAGGAAATATTTTTAGAGATATTTATGGTCAAGTTAAGGATTAATTTTTAGGTTAGTATCTTAACTTGGTTCAAGATATTTTAGTGAATTTCATTACATTACAATATTATATAATGATTTTTCATGGTAATTAATTAAGTTGAGGTAAAAATAACCCTTAGGTTCAACATTTTATTTAACATAAAAGAATATTTGGGAATAAAACAACTGAAATTTTAAATGTGTAAGCTAAAGGGTGTATCCTTTGAGATTAATACATTCTTTATGTTTAGGTTATTAAGGTAATTGAGGCTTTGGAGATTAATTTTGTATTTCTTCATTTAATTTTTTATTCATATTAAGAATTATCTTGTGCTAAATATTTTTGGTTTTGGTTAATGCCTAAATATAGTAGGATTATCTTGATATACCTATTTGATATATTATAAGTTGATATTTGTGATTTCGGAATGAAAAATTTATATAGAATACTAATTATTTAGAGAAATAGATTATAATTTTGTGGAAATTGATTAAAGGATGAAATTTTACTTGTCAAGTAAGTATAATTTTCCATACATTTTTAGTTTAGATGGTAATGAAATTCCTTAAATTGAGGAAAATGGTCTCAAGACGATAATGTTGTCCTATAACTTTCTATTCCAATGAGTTGACAATATTTTAACCCCTCACTAATTCATGGTTTTGTGGTCATTAGTAATCTCCTAAGAATGTTTTTTATAACTCTCTATCAGTCCTTGGTAGTTATTTTTCTCTTTCATATCTATATTTTAACTTTCCACCAATGTTTTCTTTATTTGGGAACATGATTTTTTGTTGTTTCAGGTAACCTTTATATTTTCTACTTTCCCTTTTTAAGGGAAGTTTTATTTTTTTCCTTTTATGATGTGGGTTTGGATAATGTAATTTTCTAGTATTAAACAATTAAGGATTGAGAAAAATTATAAGGGTGAAATTTATTTAATGGGGGGAGAATGTACCACCTTGATATTTTATGGAATATTTTTTTCAAATAAATTTAATTTCTTTGATATCTTATGTTACACGCAACACTCAGTTTAAACGAACCACAATATACTATTAAAATATTATTATTTTTGAGACTTATAATCTATCTAAAAATTAATGAGTATGAAAAGGATTGACTAATTAATTAAATATATATTTCCTACTCAATATAAATTTATTGATAAATTCTATGAAAATTATCACTCAATTGTTAGTAGTCATTTTATTCTTCAAAAATATGATTTCTTCAAAAAATATATTCATTTATTTTTTTGAGAAAATATTATGATTAATTTATAGAAAGTTTATAAATTTAATTTTATAAAATGAACATAATTTTTGAAATTATCATAATAAAATTATGTTTGTATGAATTTTTCAGAATTTTCTGAAAAGATTGAATTTCTAGTGAATAGTAAAAAAATACTGATTTTATTAAAAACTATATGTAAATAGTTCCATTTTAATTCAAAATGGTTTCAAAGTAAAATTATATTTCTTATATTTTAAATAATTTAATTAAGTCTATTGGAATAAATTTTATGTTTGAATTTCTTATAAATACTTTCTTATTGGTAAAATGGCATTTTTTTGAAAAACAGCTTTTATGTGCACAATATGTTTTTAAATTAATAAGTTAAATGGATTATTATTAGTGAATTGTCACGAACCAGGCTGGGTCACCATCTAACTCAGTGCCCAACCCGGTCTGCGACGTGGCCCGAAGGGCGTTCCTGATCCCCACGGGCTAGCACAAGTTCCCGGGAATCAAACATTACATGGGAACGATTTACCCGAAATAAAAGATAGAAGGAAAATTAACAAGATAAAAAAACTATAACTGGAAACAGGAAACCAAACACGCCTTTACACTATAACCAGGTTTAGAGTTTACAATTGAACTAAAACCAAAAGGGAAATCCAACCAAGACAGAAAACTAAAAACTCTATCTCAAGACTCCAAACGACATGAGAAGTCATACCTCCAAGCTACCCACACCAACCTGCAAGAGGAGACCGACAAAAATCCGAACCACCATCACTGACTATGATGTCACAACCAGGAATATACAAAAAACAAAGTCTACATACACCCAAAGTTGTATGTAGGGTGTGATCCAAAATCCCAGTAGGACGTCACCCAATAAAAAGGTTCCACGTATAAACATTAAATGAAAAATATATTTATAGGCTAAATAAATGAACGGACACCAAAGCTTAAAAAAAACTTTAAAGAAGCAGTTTCTATAAGGAAAAATATTTTAAAGAAAACAACTTAAATAAAAGAAAACCCCTTGCATAAAAGAAAAACTCAAACCTTCACAACAACCTAAAAGCTGTACCGTATGCCGACGGTGAGTGTATAGTAGTCCAGGAGCACCAAAAGTGGGAGAGGCCCTAAAGGGACTAAAGCTCTGTGGGGCCCTAGAACCTCACGTCTCGGTGTACCAAATAATCCACATCACATGTTCTCATGCATGAGCCACTATTAGGGCAACACATCCAAAACCCAGTGGTCTCCAGTCATCATCCAAAGTTTTGTTAGTGTTGTAAGCGTCAATCCAGCTAAGTGAATCTGGGATGAGGACACTCCTGAATCACTAGCATGCTAGTCTAGTCCACCAACCTAGTTCCCAGGCTTCCCCTTTTGTGCTCAAGATGTTCCAACTTCACATTTCATGTCAAAATAAAACAAATAAAACAAATAGGGTGTAACATAAACCCAACGCCACACTTCCACAAACTCTGAAAACCATTTGACAAAGTACGCATGAAAAAAGACTTTACCCAACTCAATTAAAACAATTTCTGCATTGCTAATAATTGTTTATTTAAAACACATTAAATTTTTAATCATTAATAATTTTATTAAATCATATTAAATTCTTGGTAAAAAAATATTTAAAATTAAATATAAAAAAGCTTAAAACACAAAAACAACTCAACCCTCTTTCATGAACAGACACACCCAACGCCACATCAAGAACAAAAATTGCACCACTTTCATCCATTAATAACCCAACCACACTGTTAAAAACACATTTTACCGATTAAACAAAACACTAGAAATTTTATTAAGAAAAACATAAGATAAAACATGACTCTAAACACCAAAGATGCACTCAAATTCCCTTTTTGAACAATTACATATGAATGCTACACCAGATCATAAACTTCACACTTTTCAAATTTTCACAAAAGTAAACGCAAACTTTATAAAAACTCTAGAACAAAAACATTGCACTTTGCACATATGAAAAGGATAACTGCACATGCTGTAAAACAATAACAATCGACTAAAAGTAATATTTCAGCCAATAAACGCACCCACCCATATAAACATACTACCAGACAAATATTAATACATGAAAAACATCATGAAAACCAAATTTTCACCCAAAATAATTAATCAAATAACATCGAAAATTAACTAAGCTGGAAAATTAATTCATTAAGTAAGGTTTAAATTTTGAACCACCTACCATTGATGCTGAATTTTCCACAAATTGGAGCGAAACTCCAATCGCGCCACGAACACACCACGCAAGGGTCAAATTGAACTCTAAAATAAGAATTCAAACCAAAATGAAGTAAAATGGAACCCTAAAAGACCCAACTTGCTGAAAAAAAAAACAAACAAAACAAGGCTTAATGAAATGGGGGAGGGACCTATCAGAAGGGGGGGGGGTGCGGCGTGCGTGGAAGGGGAGAGACACACTGGTGGAGGATCCGAATCCATGCGAGCCAGCAAGAGGGGGGCGGGGCGAGCCAAGCCACGACCAGTAGGGGAGGCGTGCCGGGTTGCCACTCCGGAACAGGGCCACACTGGGAGGAAAGAGAGGGAGGGTAGACCGAGGGTTTTACAGAGGAGAAAATAGAGGGGGCGGCGGGTCGCATCGCCGGAAGAGGGAGGCATCGACGAGAGGTCGGTGTGGGGGCTTGGCACGATGGTGGGACAGTGTGGAGGAGGGGAATGGGAGGTGCGGGGCGCCAGAGGGGGTGCTGATCCAGGGGATGACATGAGCAAGGAGAAGAGCAGGGAGGGAGGTCTTCGATGGAGGAAGGAAAAAATGGGGGAAGGGGGGAAAGCTAGGTCATGACGCAAGGGAAGGGGAAAAAATAAAGAAAATAAAATAAAATAAAAAGAAAACCAAATAAAACTAAAAACAAAAGCAACACCAATAATAATAATAATTTTAATAATATTCTTAATAAGTTAATTAAAACATCAATAATAATAATAATAATATTAAAAATCTTAATAATAATAAAATTATTATTATTATTATTATTAAAACTCATAATTCATTTTATTCGTCCCATTTTATTTTGTGCCAACTACTTTATCCATCTAATTAAATTTTATTTCTTTATCAATAATTATTTTTGTTTAATTAGTTGCATGCCACGAAGGCGTGTAGAGAACCGAGCGAGGCCATGCGGTGACCCAAGCAAAGTCATGCAGTTTCGATAGCGGCACACTGAATGCCGTAAAGGCCAAAAAGTGCGTTTCTAAATAAGAATTAAAAAATTTCAAGTCGGGTTCCACCCAGACTCCCCGATACCAAGGAAAATTGATAAAATAATTAATGTAAAAGAGGCAGCTGTGACAATTCTCCCCACCATAAATCTTTCTGTCCCCAGAAATCCACAACCAGATCCAAGCCCCAAAGCAGAAAACCACACTACCTTAAGGTTCAAAGGAAATCCCCATAAACACCAAGAAAAGAGAGGAAAAAGTATCATGCTCAGAAAAAGTGGATTAATGACAACTGCGAGAAACTCATATGAAGACTTTCTGATATGTGTCTCTCGTCTCGAAGAGCTAGAACGCCTCCAGTTGACTAATCAAGGAAGGGAACTCTCGCACCCACGGAAACCAACTTCACAAGCCGAAACACCTCAAGCACTATTAAATTGAAACCACACCATTTGGATAGAATTAACATAAAAGGTCAAACCACGTCCACGGAACACTCTTATCACTTATCACCAAGCCATATTTAAAAACAGAAGCAAAAGATCAACATGGGGAGGCCCGAGGGGCTCCTCACCCTGAGGAACTCACTGGCGCTCGAAACAAGACTGGAAAACTGACACGGGGAGGTTCGAGCAGACTCCCCGCCAATAAAGAAAAATCAAGCACTGATTCTTTCTAGAGACATTCGTATGAGACCCAATATGAGTCTCCCCACCATTAATGACCTACCAACGCCTAAGGTGAGACTAGAAAACCAACATGGGGAGGTCCGTGCGGACTTCCCACCATTCAGGAAAGGCCAACACCAATTTATTCCAGAGACCTTTGTGTGAGACCCATCATGGGTCTCGCCACCATTAGAACGAACAGAGGATACAGGACTTTGAAAAATTCTCGATGGTGACCAAACACCCCACCACAAGGGGTAGGGAGGGTGGGGCCTGAATACCGGGGTGTCAAAAGCATGACCCAAGACAAACCATCATTTCCACATTCCTGGATGAGAATTATTCAAATTTGAGATACATTTACCCAATAGACTTCCATAAGGACCACTAAAGCGATTGCATCCAATGGGATGCAACCCCCAAGAATTTAAGACACCAAGACGAACACGCCTCCACATGGTCACAGAAACCTTATGCAACCAGACGGTTCATTCGGAGCAGAACAACCATAGAAACAATTTAAACTGCCTCTACTTTCAACACCGATGACAGAAATAGGTTGGGGTCCCGTACACTCGCGGGGTTCCTGACCACATGCTAGCTTCACTCCGAGGCCTATGGCTAGAGCCCTATTGTTTGAAGCATCTTCTGCCTTGCAGTCAGGCATGGAAGACTCCCGAACGAAGCTTCTACTTTTGGTGTCACACGCAACCACACTGCAAATGAGACAACACTAGAAAACACAACACATTACGACATCCAACTAATCATACATAGAACATTCACCAACACAAGAGCTGAAATGGTGCATGCGCATCACCCTTTGTCACACTGGATGAGAACACGACACCACAAATCGTCACCTGAATATGACCATTGCTATTGAGAGGAACATTATACGGAGAGGGACTTCAAACTGAATCTTATACCACACGTGATTTCTACAATCGACCGTAGCATCCCCATGTGACTAGGTCTGCCACACTAGTGGCCTAACATAGACCCTTTCTAAAATGAAACCAACAAAGGACCAAAAGTCATTTAGAATAGTGGCCCGCACCAACCACTTCGGGTTGCTTCCACCTTTTCCCCACTGGAGTCTCCTTTACCACTTCCAAACAACCGTTAACTATCAAAGGGACCTCACACTGCAAGATGTCACCCAACCATGACCATCGCGGCTGATAAAATCACTACAAGCCTTTCAAGACATTGGTCAGCACTAATAACTCCGAACAACCTTCACCCTTCCCTGTTGGAATTCCTTTCACCATTTCAAGGGGGAACCTTCAGACGCAACGATGTCAAACTTCATACCCGACGACTCAGACAACTCAAAGAGACCGAAACTCCTTTCGGCTCCCCTCGCATATTTCATCCCGCTGCGAGAGGATCCGATTACTTGTAAAAAGGATAGGTGGGTTCAATTATAGAATTCAATAAGAGATTCCTCTGATCAACTGGAGGGTCGACCAATGACGAATTTCTTGTGGCCACACTTCAATCACATGTCAACGCTTTATGGGGGGGGGGGTGTACACTAGTCTAGAAGGAAAACCATAAACCCAACCAAACTGGTCCAATGGTCAAGACATACCATGATCAAACACCAAATGTGCAGGGGGAACCACTGCAAGGGCTCCCTGATGTACTTTTCAAAAGAATTAACTAACTGCATGCTTGCATTCCAACATACAAATAAGAATTTTAAACTCAAGACACAAATCAGTCAAAAAGGATCATCGGCTCAAAATGTCTCACATCCGAAATTTTCAAAACACAAGGACACACCACACAAACACCGATTCTTAACGCACAAAATTCTCATTTAAGAACACTTTTTTTGAAAAAAAAGTAAAGTTATTTGTTTGCGCAAACACCAATGGTGTCCCATGGGCCTCGCACATGCATGTTACCATGCCACACTAGCACCCACCTCACATCCATCCAGGCACTCATCCACTCGTGCCATTAACCCTTTCTCTTTCCATATACACTCATGCATGTGGTTTCCCACGAGAACACCAAGGATCAAAACAAAACCTTTCCATTTTTCAAAACCAAAACATTCAACCCCCAATTTTGAAACCTTTCGCATCATTTTATTTTTAAAGCGGTTCATTTAAAAACATTTTTTTTCAGACCAAATCAGTTTTATTCAAAAACCAGATTTCCATGAATCCAAAACCAAGAGATGAGGAATGATGAGAGAGAAAACTAGTGAGAGTGGGTGACTGGGACATATGGTTGGCGGCCATACGACAATCATGCCACCACCATAGAGGGTATTCTAGGATAGCGTCCCCGACTCCACATGGCTTGCCAGACCCTGCGAGTTCACTGGGACCACTGACCCGACTCCCTTTTCATTTCCCCTAGAAAAGATTAACTAAAAGGACCAGAGACTCAGAAAAACCTCAACTTACTTTGGTAACTTGAGTCCCACCACGAGGTGTGCTGGCCAGGTACCTTACTCGTAGCCAGGACGTCGGGTTCCAACAACCTTAACTCCAATATACCATGACACTATCCCAAAATAAAATGACCTAAGGAGTAAGCCTCCTTTGATACCATTTTTTCACGAACCAGGTTGGGTCACCATCTGACCCAGTACCCAACCCGGTCCGCGACATGGCCCGAAGGGTGTTCCCGATCCCCACAGGCTGGCACAAGTGCCTGGGTATCAAACATTACATGGGAACGATTTACCCAAAATAAAAGATAGAAGGACAATTAACAAGATAAAAAAACTAGAACTGGAAACAGGCAACCAAACACGCCTTTACACTGTAACCAGGTTTAGAGTTTACAATTAAACTAAAACCAAAAGGGAACTCCAACCAAGACAAAAAACTAAAAACTATATCTCAAGACTTCAAACGACATTAGAAGTCATACCTCCAAGCTACTAACACCAACCTGCAAGAGGAGACCGACAACAATCTGAACCACCATCATTGAGCACGATGTCACAACCTGGAATACACAAGAGACAAAGTCTACATACACCCAAAGGTGTATGTAGGGTGTGAGCTAAAAGCCCAGTAGGACGTCACCCAATAAAAATGTTCCATGTATAAACATTAAATGACAAATACATTTACAGGCTAAATAAATTAAAGGACACCAAAGCTTAAAAAAAACTTTAAAGAAATGGTTTCTATAAGGAAAAATATTTTAAGGAAGACAACTTAAATAAAAGAAAACACCATTGCATAAAAGAAAAACTCAAACCTTCACAAAAACCCAAAAGCTACACTGTATGCCGACGGTGGGTGTATAGTAGTCCAAGAGCACCAAAAGTGGGAGAGGCCCTAAAGGGACTAAAGCTCTGTGGGGCCCTAGAAACTCACGTCTCGGTGTACCAAAGAGTTCATATCAAAGGTTCTCGTGCACGATCCACTAGTAGGGAAACACATCCATAACCTAGTGGTCTATAGTCATCATCCAAAGTTTAGTTAGTGTTGTAAGCATCAATCCATCTAAGTGAATCTGGGCTAGGGCCACTCCTGAATCACTAGTACGCTAGTCTAGTCCACCCACCTAGTAACCAGGCTTCCCCTTTTGTGCAAAAGAAGTTCCAAATTCACATTTCATGTAAAAATAAAACAAACAAAACAAATAGGGTGTAACATAAACCGAACTCCACACTTCCACACACACCAAAAACCATTTGAAAAAGTACGCACCACAAAAGACTTTACCAAACTCAATTAAAACAATTTCTCCATTGCTAAAAATTGTTTATTTAAAACACATTAAATTTTTAATCGTTAATAATTTTGTTAAATCATATTAAATTATTGGCAAAAAAATTCTTTAAAAAGAAACATAACAAAAATTAACACACAAAAACAACTCAACCCTCTTTCAGGACTAGACACACCCAACACCACATCAAGAACACAAATTACACCACTTTCATCAATTAATAACCCAACCACACTGTTAAAAACACATTTTACTGATTAAAAAAAACACTAGAAATTTTATTAAGCAAACCAGAAGATAAAACATGACTCTAAACACCAAATATGCACTCAAATTCCCTTTTTGAAAAAATGCATACGAACGCTACACCAGATCATAAACTACACACTTTTCGCATTTTCACAAAAGCAAACGCAAACTTTATAAAAACTCTAGAACACAAACATTGCACTTTGAACATATAAAAAGGCTAACTTCACATGCTGTAAAACACTAACAATTGACTAAAAGTAAGATTTCAGCCAATGAACGCACCCACCCATATAAACATACTACCAGAAAAATATTAACACATGAAAAACCTCATGAAAACCAAATTCGCACCGAAAATAATTAATCAAAGAACATCACAAATTAACTAAGCTAGAAAATTAATTCATTAAGTAATGTTTAAATGCAAAACCACCTACCTTTGACACTGAATTTTCCAGAAATTGGTGCGAAAGTCCAATCGGGCCATGAACGCACCACGCAAGGGTCAAATTGAACTCTAAAACAAGAACTCAATCCAAAATGAAGTAAAATGGAACCCTAAAAGACCCAACCCGCTGAAGAAAATGAACAAAATAGGGATCAAATAAATGAGGGGAGGGACCTATCTGAAAGGGGGGGTGTGGCGTGCGTGGAAGGGGAGAGACGCACCGGTGGAGGATCTGAAGCCGCACCAGCCAGCAAGAAGGGGGGGCACTGATCCAAGCCGCGACCAGAAGGGGAGGCGCGCCTGGTTGCCACTATGGAACAGGGCCACGTTGGGAGGAAAGAGAGGGAGGGTCGACTACAGGTTTTCTGGAGGAGAAACCGGAGGGGGAGGCAAGTCGTAGTGCCGGAAGAGGGAGGTGACGACGAGAGGTCGGGGTGGGGGCTTGGCATGACAGCGGGACAGTGTGGAGGAGGGGAATGAGAGGTACGGGGAGACGGAGGGGGTGCTGATATGGCGGATGGCGTGGGAAAGGAGAAGAGAAGGGAGGGAGGTCTTCGACGGAGGAAGGGAAAAAAATGGGGGATGGGGGGAAAGCTAGGTCACGGCGCAAGGGAAGGGGAAAAATAAAGAAAAACAATAAAACAAAAAGAAAACCAAATAAAACTAAAAACAAAATCAACAACAATAATAAAAATAATAATTTTAATAATATTATTAATAACTTAATTAAAAAATAAATAAAAAGAATAATAATAATAGTAAATATCTTAATATTCTTATTATTATTATTATTATTAGAACTCATAATTAATTTTATTCATCCTATTTTATTTTGCGCCAACTACTTTATCCATCTAATTAAATTCTATTTCTTTATCAATAATTATTTTTGTTTAATTAGTTTCATGCCAATCAGGAGTGTGGATAATCGAGCAAGGCCACACGGTGACCCAATCAAGGTCATGCCGTTTCGACAGTGGCGCGCTGAACGCCGTAAAGGCCAAAAAGTGCGTTTCTAAATAAGAATTCAAAAATTTCAAGTTCGGTTCCACCCAGACTCCCCGATACTAAGAAAAATTGATAAAATAATTAATGTAAAAGAGGAGGGTGTGACATGAATAATTTTAATTAAATTTATATATTATATACTCAAACAAATTTTTTAACATTTATCTAATATTTTTCTAGGCCTAAGATAAGAATAAACACAATTTTATGCTTAAAACATTTATTTTTCTAAAAAGTAGTTTTTGTTGAATTTTGTGGACTTAATTTAAAATTTTTTTATTCAAATTATAGGTGTTGAATTATATAAAATTAAATAAATATTTATAATCATGAGGTTAAAATTTTGAAAATAGACCCCTTTTATTTTTCATCAATATAAATAGTAACCACAATAAAATTTATCACCTTGATAAATGGTAAATCAGGTAAATCTAGGTTAAAAATAAGTGATAAGGACATAAATATTTATTCATATATATTATTTGATTAATTGAATTATACCCTCATCATATTAGGCTCAAAATTGAACTGTTTAATGGACACTTGTCCATGAAAATGACTTATATATTATGTAAATCAAATAAAGTTACAAAATATCACTCTCTTAGTTTTAAATATTCATTAAATGTTCACATAGGGAAAAAAATAGTTTTGAACAAATATTAATAGTAAATATGTGCATAATAAAATTATCTTCATGATGGAAATTTATTTATTGTTTTTAGGTTTTATATAATTACCTCAAATTCTTACGCAATGATAAACGAACATGTATTCAATGAATAGAAAAATAAAATAAATGATTTTTAAAATATTAAATGTGATATATTTTGAGTAATTTATAGTTTTACATTAATTTTATATGTCATTATGACATATAATTGTTGTGATAAAATATTATATCATAATTACAACTTTATATATGTCTTTTAAGTCAAATTTAATGAATAATATTAAAATTGAGAATATTTATATTTTATCAAATTATTTTAAAATATTATAAGTAATTAAATATGAGAAATTAGATATGATATGGTCTAAAATTTCATATATTATCCATTTATGGTCCAATTTTCATCTTATAAGTAAAAATTATAACCCTTTAATATTGAAAAGTTTGTTACCGTAGTTAAAATTAAAAGGGGTTAACTAAGGGTTAATCAAAATGATAATGTTTGAAATGACACCAAAACTTGTATAAATTTATTTTTTTTGATGGTATTAAAAATATATCATAACTAATATTTTAATACCTATCCATTTTGAGGCATTTTTATTAAGAATGAATTTGTTATAATTTAATGTTTTATGAAATTCCAAAAGTTCCTCTCACCTATGTTATAAATGGGAACATCCTCCCTCAATTATTTACACCAATTTTAGCCTTATATATAGAAAAAAATATGAAAATATATCTTCTCAAATTCCCCATCCACATTTTAAAGGTTCTTTTCTTTCAAAAAACTAGCTCTAGAGCCCTTTAGAGGAGATCTAAATGAGTCATTTCAAAGAAGAGGTAATCACATTAACTGCTAACTTTACTTTAAAATCATATTTAAATCCTATAAAAATAAGTAATTATCATAAAATAATAACTTAAATATTATTATATGTTATTATAAATATGAAAAAAATCATTATATACCCACTTTCCCATAAAAAAAGATGTGAAATTATCGCTCCTGTGTATGTACGACTTAACGTCTCCACGTAACGATACAATTATTTTCTCATCACCATATTTTATGAATGGGTATTATGATGGTTTTAATGTTTATATATGATAATTATGAAAATATTATAATTATTAAATTATAATATCATATATACCTTCTTACCTTCTAAACCGTTGTAAAATGATAACGTCATTTGTGCGTACTTGTGGACGACCACCTCCACGAAGCGAAGCGATGCGATTTATTTTTAATTTATATTATAATTGGATGGTAATAAGGATATATTTAAATAATTTATATGATATATATGATATAATAATTACATTTTTAAGGTTAATTATTATTTACCATTCTTTCATTTCATCTTTTTGAAAAATGAAAACAATGTTCATGTGTACATACAATAGACCATCTCCATGAATGGTGTAATTCATTTTTATATGTATAATTTTTATGAATTAATATAATTATGTATATAATGAATATATATTATTTTTATAAAATTAATAGAATTCTGGATATTATGTAACCATTATCAAAACACAAGGACCAAATCTAATGAACTAGAACATACATAAAAAATAAAACAGATGTCACCTGAAACAATGATTTTAATAAAGAAGTTTTAATAAATGGGTGATAAAAGGTTATAAGTAAATAATATATGGAATTATATATATTATTATAGTCATATTATATATTTATAATAAATATATATTTATTATACATGAGTTTCTAATTTGTATGAAGGAATTCAGACATAAGGTAATATATTTTCATCTCACTTTTATTTTAATGGGAAACATGTCATATTCACCACTTGTTTGTTTTGTGTGGTGTATAAAATTTCCATGAATATATTTTATGATTATTATCATTAAAATTATGAGATATAAATATCCAAATAACATTCTTACAGATCTTATGATTCAAAATTTATTATATTGGTAAGGTTTTATGTTACAATCTCATTATTTTTTGTGATTATTAATGATTAAGTTTTCAAGGATGAAATCATATAATATATATCTCAATAAAATCATGTTTTTTATTTTAATATGGTTATTTCTTGAAAATAAAAAATTTTGTTTCCTTTATATAACCATATGTACTTGAGAATCAGAAAATATGTTTTTAAGGAAAATCAGCTTCATTACTCTCGTCGATCTGTAAACCTTTTCTTCCATATCCATGTTTTCTAAAAAGTTTATAAAGATGATTTTTACTATTCTTATATAACTTTTTAAATTCATTATTATCCTTGCTTGAATTTTAAGAAAATGGTTTGAAATTATTTTTTTTTCATTTTCCAAATGTGTTACTTTGGGACTTTTCGGACAAAATTATAGAAAGAATGTTTTTAACTAATACATCATGAATGGATTTTCCCACGAGGAATAATTTTTTATTTGAATATTAATTTAAAAATTTACAAGTATATTTTCAAAGAAAATGTTTTAATTTATAATTTCATAGTTTTTTGTTTAAAATAAAATATTCCCAAATGGAAAGGTTATTTTTCTCAAGAATGTTTTAAAGATCTTTTAATGGTATTTCTATTCATCGAAGAAAAAAACACATGATTTCAATTATGATTTACTGGGGATATTATCCAAGGATACCTTCCTTATTATTTCTTTGGTTACTTTATGAATATGATTACACATTATTTATGAAACCGAATTCTTTTCTATGGGGTATGTTATGATGAAATATTTATGATATTCATATCTTTTCATGGGTTCTCATATGATGAATGCTTTATGATATTATGGAACACATATGAACAATTTTCATTATTTTAATAGAAGTACCTATATATCCCTCTAATTATTTAGGTAAATATAGATAACTCATGAGGTAAATATAGTATGCATGCACCTGATTTAATGTTCACAATTTTTTTCATAGACCTAGCTTTCATGTCTATAACTTTATGGGCGGATTTATCTTTCATCTCTATAAGTTTATGAAAGGACCTAGAATTAATGTCAATAATATTATGCATTGAACTAGTTTTATATAAATATGTTTATGAATGGTCTTCATTTAATTTCCTTTACATAATGATTGAACCTGTTTCTATTTATACATGTTTACAATGTTATAAGCTTGTGTGTATGACAAAAACTCATTTCTTATGCTAATTTTATGCTCTCATGGATCATTTTATTTGATTCCATTATGATTCATATCTTATGAAATATCAATATTTATACCATGACTCAATATTATGATCTTTTATATGAAGGGTATGTTTTTTAAAACTTAATCTCATGTTCTTTTACCCTTATGCTTATGTCATGCTTATGTGATCCTTTATATCTACCTTGTTTACCCTTACTGGTCATTTTAGACCACCCATTATTATATTTCCTTTCCCCAGGTTATGAATAAATGTTTTATGAATGATATGACTAATAAGGGTGTTAGTTATGAATAACTTAATGGGAGTCTCTTATTAACCAGTTGTTTATATGTCCAAGCTTCCGAATATACTAGAACTATACGATTCTGGTGTGGATAATTATATAATGTAATGAATATTCATATATTAATATGTAATATCAATGTATGAAAATTATGGTTTTTTATATTTATAACCATCCATGTATAGTGGCCATGAAAAATGAAATACATCATTTCATGGAGATAGTAGTTCATATGCACACATGAGCGATGTTTTCATTTTTCTAATGGATGAAAAAAATCAAATAGATAAAGGTTTAATTTTATATAATCATAATAATATTAAAAATATAATATTTATTCAATAAATATATCCTTATTACTAGCCATGAAAGGTGGAAATGAAAAACGAACCACAATGCTTCTGGGAGGTGGTAGTCTATACATACGCACAAGAGATTTTATCATTTTACAATCGATGGAAGGGTAAAAAGTTAATTAATATATCATATTTATAGAATAATAATTATGTAATAAATATCATATATTTTTATATATATATTCATTTGATATATCATTTTAACCATACATATGATGCAATGATGAAAAAAAGAACACTTCTCTTCATGGATATGGTAGTACGCACGTTCACATGAGTGAAGTGTTCATTTTCCATTAGATAGAAAAGGTGATGGAAAATGGTTTTAACATTAGAATAATAAAATTTTATTATAGTGTATTTATTGATGTTATTATATCTGAATTTTATTAATAGATTTGAATGAGGAATAATAAATAAATAAATTAAAAAAAATCAGTTAAGACTTATACCTCCTCTTTTGTTATCCTTCTTTCGATTGAGCTTAAGGATTTTGAAGGAGAGGATTATGGTCACTCCATAGTATTTGGGACATTATAATGTAATTTTATATATGTATTTGGATATATTTTTAAGATAAAAATTAAATTTAGTCGTGTTTTAAAAAAGTTGAAGTGAGTCTCTTTTTATAAGAAAAAATCAACGACATTTTCACAATTTTTCAATCTTCAAGGATCATGAATGTAATTTTAAAAATTTTAAAAAGGAACATAAGTAAACTATGAATGAAATAATATATATTTTTACATCAAATTGAGTCAGGATATAATTTTTATTATTTTATAATGATTTAAAAATAATTTCAAAAAATTAAGTACCTTTTAAGTCAATTTTTGAGACAATCAACCAAATTTAACATTAAAGGTATCAAGATAAAAATTGAATTAAAATATACACTTTAATAATAACCAATAATTTATTAATATCCATTAAACTCATGTAACATCATAATTCATGAAAAACACATTACTTTTAATGTATTAAAAATTATTTACTTAATTTTTCTACTTCTTGAACAAGCGTAACATAAGCATTTAAAGAAATTATATCATTAATAAAAATTAAAAATAAATTAATATAATAAAAATTATTTTTTTGTATTCGAAATAATTATTTATAACCATTCATAACTTATTTTTATCCTTATGAAACATATTTAAGACATTAAGTGAGGGAAAGTGATGTTTTAGTAAATATAATTTTATTAATATTAAAAGGGAAGTCATAATTAGGTAAAATGGATAAAAAATGGATAAAAATTAACCAGGGATAGTGGAGTATTTGATAAAGACTCATATATATAATTGGATATAATATTTTGTGATCTTATTACATAATTTTATCCTTAATTATCTCGTTTTACTATTTAGCAAGGTAATTTTATTATACCATGGTTACTATTCATTAGGACTAATAATGAAATTGAAATTACTACAAAAATTTTAAAAATATTAAATCAAATTTCAAGATTAAATTTTTATAAGTTACAAAAATAAATTTTAATATAAGTATGGAAAATGCAATGGAAAGCAGTTTTTAGAAAAATACGCTTTTTAAGCAAAAAATTTATTTTTGCGACAAATCAAATATAATTTTGATTCACATAAAATTATTTTAATTATTATTAATAAAATGAAACTTTTTTTACTTTAAAAAAATCCAAAATATAAATGGAATTTTATGTTACTTAATTTAAATAAAAGAAAAAAAAAGTTTTTCAAAAATTGTTATTTTCAACTATTCATTCAAAAATCAAAATTTTCAAAAATGTAATAAAAATTCATCATAATACTATTTTTACATGATGATTTCAATTTTTTTAAATTTATCAAATAAATTTTATAAAATTATAAAAAATTATTATAACATCCCACACAAAATTCAATAAAAACTATTCTTGAAGAAAACATATTTATTAACCATAAAATGAATTTCTTACCATCATTTTCCTAGTAACCATAATTAAATGAATGTTAATTAATTTTATTAGATATATAATATAAAAATTTAATTAAAATCATTCATCAATAGTGATTAATTTTATCTATTAAGATAAAAATACACTGTGCACATAAATATTTGTTTATAAAAAATATCTCTTTTACCTTCAAATGATTTTATTTTCATATTTAACTAATTGATACTATATGTATGAATGATTATTACTTTTGTTAAGTAAAAAATTTCTACATATATGTCATAATGCAGTTACTCTTTTTCATACCCACCAATTCAATGACTAAGTTATAATGGTCATTATTTCAAATGAAAATCGTGGTTCCCATTATGGTTGATTGTGGGAGGTTTGAATTTTTCATAATTATTCACGTCAAGTTTAAACGTATTTTTAAAATAATTATAATGGGTTTTTAATGTATTTGAAAAATACTCAATGGTTCCCTTATTCAAGATCATGAACTTGCTTTCCAAAGGTAGGTGGTTGTTGAGAAATGTCCTAAAAACACTTAGGGACTCACATTAGTCAAAAAAATGGGAGGTCAGGCTCATCACACCATTAGGGGGGGGAATTGTTACATAATTTTGTACTCGCTTATAGATTTAAGATATGTTCATGAATAATTCATTCATTCCCAAGTATGACATAGTCTACCCATGAATTAACAATAAATTATCTACATTCATGGAATTTGGAAACATCTGTATGTTTCTAATATTCTTCATCGATGTAGATATTTGTATGTATATGAGGTTATCCATCAATGGTACCCTTTTATGAATGGTTTATTGATTATTTTATCATTTATTTTTATGATACTGGTTTTAATCCACTCATTGGGGTGCTATGGAGTTTGTCATCATCCAGGGAGACATGAGTTGTTTTGATGTTTGGATCAAACCCATGAGATGGGATTCCTATGTATCATCACGAAATGAATGAAAACCCACATATTTTAGTTCCACTTAATGGGACACATAATATATTTTAAATTCATTTGATAAGAACCAAACCATGCCGTTTATGATGAGGTAGCATAAGGAACCTGGAAGGGATGTAGGTTCCCAGGTTAGACATGAAATAACAATGAATGTTCCCTAAAGATAATTAGGGTTGATTTCTGGTGTTGGGTTTGTACCTCAGGGGGGATTCCTACACTACTACAAAAAACGGTCAAGGGAAGCGCTACCCTTTTATCAGCGCTAAAAAAAGCACCGATAAAGGGGGCCTTTATGAGCGCTAAAAAAGTGCTGATAAAGGGGGCCTTTAACACTGCTAAAAAAAGCGCTGTTAAAAGTTACCCTTTATCAGCTCTTTTTTTAGCGCTGATAAAGGCCCCCCTTTATCAGTGCTATTTTTTAGCACTGTTAAAGGGGACCCCTTTTTCAATGCTTTTTTTAGTAGCGCTGATAAAGAAGGGAGTTATCAGTGCTTTTTCCGAGCGCTGATAAATTTTATATTTCAAAAAAAATATTTTTTATGAAAAATAATATATTGTTATATAAGTATATTTATATTGATATAAATATAATATGTATTATTTAAATATACGTATAAATAGACTATTACATTTAATATATAAGAAATTTAGTGAAAATGGCTTTAAAATATTTTAAAAAATATAATTAATTAATAATTTGATAATTAATATTGATTAAAAATCATTTAATAACAATTTTAGGACACAAAAAAAACAAAATAATTAATAAAAGATCTAGAATAAGTTAAAAATGTAACTCAAACTTCAAACGGCCATAACTTTTGATCCAGGTGTCTGTTTGAGCTATACAACATATGAAATCGAATCCTGCGCAGATTTCTATGCACCTGTGATTGAATCAAAGCTTCTGTCACATTTTTCAAGAAAAAAGGGCCCAAAATGCCTCCAAAATTGAGTTTTTAGTCAGGATACCCCGATTCGTTAACATTCAAACAAATATAACTTTTGATCCGGATGTCCTTTACGCCTGTACCACATATCATATCAAAGATTGTTTTATTTTATTCGATTTGATTGGTTGTAAAGTTGTAAAAGGCTTCTGGATTAGAAGTTATGGTCATTTTAACATTCTATGGCTTTTCAAATACACATATATATGTATTTATTAATAGATATATATATATATATGTGTGTGTGTGTGTTTTATATATGTATATATGTATTTATTTATTTATTTATAAACACACATAAAAAACATATTTTATAAATGTATTTAAAACTAATCTTATAAATATATATTAATATACAAATAAATATACGGATAAAAATTGTAACTACAAATATATATATAAATAGATATAAATATGTATTAATATACAAATGAATATATATACTAATATATGAATAAACATATATGTATTAATATAACTAAATATATTTATATTAATATGAATCTATATTAATATACAAATAAAAATAAAAATAAAAATAAAAATAAAAATAAAAATAAAAATAAATATATAAATAAATAGATGTATCATTAAATATAAAAAAAACCAAAATGGCTTAGTGGTAAAGGTGCAGGCGTGCGAGGGGGTGGTCACAGGTTTGAGTTCGGGTGGAAGCAAGGAATTGCGCGCGCATGTGCAGGACGCGCGGGCAAGGGCAGCGCACGAGAGTGGGAGGGGCCACCTAGTGCTGATAAATGGGGGGGGGGGGTGGTCGAGTGCTATTAAAAGGCCCCCCAAATATAAATTATTTTTTATTATTTTTATTTTTTTTACTTTTATCAGCGCTTTTAAAAAGCTCTGATAAAACACCCATTTTATCAACACTTTTCTGAGCGCTGATAAAAAGGACCCCCCTTTATCTTCACCTATATTAAAAGTTATTTTTAGCATTTTTAATGCACTTTTCTAGCGCTGATAAAAGCCCTATTTCTAGTAGTGCTACATATTCCATTTAGGTGGGAATCAAATCCCACATAGTTGGGTTTTGAGGAACCACACCTATGAAGGACCTATGAAGGTTTTTATCATAGGGAATGTGACCCTTTGAGAGGATTGAAGAATTATTTTTGGGATTAAATCATTTAGGAGGATTCCCTTTTGGTTGGATAAATGACTTTGAAGACCCACTCCTATAAATTCTATCTAAAAGAAGGTGAGAGAAATATCCATAAAAATATTCTCTACCAAAATATGCATATGACTATGCAGATTTTGTGATTGTAGCTAACTTATAATCCTAGTGTGTCATGATCTAATGTGAGAAACAAGAGGAAACAAAAGATCCAACAAACCACACGATCCTTCTTTCATTGGAGGAAAAGTCTAGGCTGCGAGAGAAGAATAAAAGGTTTTGATATCCATGTATCCTCTTGTTTCATATCTAAGATAGTCACATTGGACTACCCATTTGGATACAACCCATAAGATATGGAAAAGGGTATTAATCTAGGAGGGATGACCATGTGACTGGTTCTTGGGGAAGATAGTTGAATAAGATACTACACCTCAATGGGAAAGGAAAGTGTGAATCTTTCCCTCCCCATTAAGAACTAAAGTTACATGGTCTCAAAGACAACTAGGGAAGGACATGGTCCTAAACCTAGTATCTGAGACCTTAAAATCCCTAACATTGTTCCCAAGTTTGGGGTCCTCATGACTGAGGGGATGCATATCTACATGCACCATGAGGACCCTACCTGTCATGTAGGAAAAGCGAGGGACACCTCTGACTGAAGTAATGCATACTAAATGAGAGACACAATGGTGTTCCCCTTTCCATGTTATTTTAATACTGGAGTCTTCGGTGGAGGCTTCAATTCACCCCCTATGACGAGGGGTCCAAGAAGGGGGATACCTACCATTGGTGGCTTGAAAGTGGGATTAGAAGGTGTCTCACATAGGTCAAGTTTTGGAAAGCAAGAGGTGCCTCATGCATGACCTTAGTGGAGCTAGAAGTGATTTACATAGAGGGTATGTCTACGCGAGCTAGAGTTTCCCTAAAAGATAGACCACTTGGGTAAAAAAACATAGGTGAGTCCTTATTCTAGGCATTAAGGGTCTCCTCATGTGTCCCTAGAAGGGTATAATGCAAGTCCTAGGTTAGGGAATGGACCATCACTATAAGGATTTCCAAATAGGGGTAAGTGGTTCTCGCTCAGTTTTATCATGTTTTAGACCCTGGAGGGACTCATATCTAACTATACCCATGAATTACCTCTTCTCTTGGGTTTTGGTGAGACACCTGAGGGTTTTTTTGAGGACCTAGCTGAAGGGGTTGCACGACCTAAGGTTGGGGGATTCCGTTTTTTTTCCAGTCTTGCAAATAAGAATCCCTAGGGTCCTATTTATAGGAAAAATGGTACCTTAATTGAAGGATGATATCCATGTAGGTAAAAAGTCTAGGTACCTAGCATAGGTTCCCCATGTAGGGGTGGATAGTCCTTCAGTTCTGTGTGGGGATAACACATGAGCCTTCTAGAGCACAACCTGGGTGCATGCAAGCCACTTTTAGGTGATACCCTTAGTCTTTCTTGGGGATTCCTCATCTCTCTAACATACTTAGGGTACTCTTCATAATATTTTCATCCCGTGTGATAAAAACAATTTTCATTGAAATCCCCCCCTTGGGATTGGATACTATAAAAAGAAGAAGGTCTAGTCCTGAGGTAGAGGGAGGAAAATATTACGAAGGTGGTGTAGGTAGGCCACATAGGGTACCCATGTAGGTCAATGACATAGGCCCGTGTTCAAGTTCAATGTGCATGCTAGTGGTATCTATAAATACCAATAACCCTCCACTGAATTCTTCCTTTTGAATTCATTAATTTTTCTCTTATCGTGTATATATTCTTCCTATTTGTATCATGCTTGTGGTTTTTCACAGGTCTCCTAAAGAACTTCATCATGTACATACATGGTATATACACATGAGAAATCATTTTTTATGGAACTACCTTCTTGAGGAGCCAAACTAGGACCGCATGGTTGAGGGGTCTGTGCAAAGGACTTGATCAAGGGGCTATAATAAGTCCCTTACTTTTCCAAAACATTGAATTTTTCTAAATCAATATTTTGACTTAATAGAAAATATCAATGTATTATTTTAGGTTTTTGTTGGCTTCCATAATGAATCCTAAAAAACAAGTTGCTGAATGTGTCTTATGGATGATTAATGATATCAAGCCAAATTATTATCACATGCATGATCCCACTCTCCTAGACTTGATAAAGCAGTTGACATAGTATCAGCATGATTATCCATGGAGTAACTATCTTCCCTTGTATGACCACAGAATTCTGAGGGATGCTCTCATCCCAAAGGATCATATTTACTTTCTAAAGCCTTGGTTCATTGAACCATCAATTTTACTACTTCTAATGTATCATTTAAGGGTATATACATCAAGGAAGGTATGGTTCCCACTACTTATTTCATACACCACAACCATTTTACTCAATATCTAAAGTCTCATACCCTAGATTTGAAGCCTCACTATTAAAAACCAACCTTCCTTTCATCTTAGACAGACCAATAACATGTTGATAAGGAGGATGGGGATTTAAATTCTATAGGGGAAGTAAGGCATGAGTGGATATGGTCAAATTGGGTGGGCCAAAATTGTGCATAATTCCAGAAGGAGTTGCAAGAAATCAGTATTTATGAGGCTATTTGGGTGGGGAAAACTTATTCTTGATTAGAATATAGACATCATCCAAAATTTCTGAGATGATGTAGTCCTAAAATAAATTATTTTCATCAAATTCATGGTGAATTCAACATTAGTCTATGGTACATCTATAATATTTCAGATTCCCTTATCCTTGGGGATATGCGTGAGAAGTTTATCCTATTAAATACAACATGGGATGATACTAAAAGGACTCCAATTTAGTCCCAAGATATTTTTATGGTAGATCAGAAGGTAAAGAAGAAAGATCCTATCCTACGGGCTGGAATCCATCCTAAGGCATGGATGAAGGATTTCCTCAATCTAGATAGTGAAGGTCCCACTTTCCAATTCCCTAGAGGACGACCCACTTTAGATAATCGAAGCATTCCAAAAAACATTTCCTACACTGGGGAAGGGATAATATACCCATTAGTGTTACAAGTTCAATCTTGAAGTTTTTATGAACACTCATCTGGCTGGATTACTTGAAATGTGGCTAAGTATCTACCAGCTACTAGTTTGTGAATCCAATGGTGGCGTGAGACCGTGTACTTTTTTATAACTTCCAAACTAGTTTAAGGGAATCATAAAGGGTTGGTTTTCCCTTTCCTAGAGAGGATATACTGGTGTTTACTATATGGGTACACTGGGAAGGCCCCATTTAGAATTATAGGGACACTTTAAGTGCTGTGGGGGTGGATTAAAGCACAATTCAGTTATTATGTTGTGCTAAGTAGAGTTAAAGTTCCTAAAGGTCGGTTTCACCTATTTTTTAGGATGTTTTTAGTATTAATCCTTTAACCCTGAATCACAGTGACATCCATTGTATTCTGAAATTATCACGAGTGTTCAAATTTTTCCCATATGGTGATCTAGAAATAGGGACATTCCATGATGACGGAAAAGTGAACAATGATATGAGGGCATACATGATGGCATTCAGAGACAACATACTGATGACTTGTAATGAAATTAAGATCATTTTTTATTCATACACTCCATAACGATTTACCCACTAGTTTAAATGTCTAAAAAATCAATCATATTTCCCCCCATGCACATTCTGATCGAGAAACACTGATAGTGTACTAAATATTTTGGATCCTGATGGCCATGGAGGTGTCCTAAATTTTGATCAAGCTTCATCTATTAGGTGCATCAATCAGACTAGAGTTTTGGTATTTCAGTGCTTAGATTTCTTTATACACTCATGGGGTATTAATGAAAAGAATTCATCGATTTGTAGCCATGAAAAATGAGGGTCGTGGAAAGTGCAGTAGAAAGGTTTAAACCGAAGGTGATGGTATTAAAGCTCTAAAGTCTTCACAGATATTTTAGGAAAAGACCACTAAGCATGACAGGGTTGAGAAAACCATGTGTTCCATGATAATGTGATCCAATCTTCATTATTGGGATGATATTTGAGTTTTATTCAACTAGACTTTTGTGAAAGTAGAGAGTCCTGAAAAGGCTTCAAGTCAAAATACACCGGATCTTTCTCACAACCGACTGTATTATCACTATATTATGTGTGACCCCTAGAAATCCACACATGGAAGAGAATATATCATGATATTAGAGACACTTGGGTATTCCTTTAGGATGGCTATCCCAGAGCATTGAGATATATGAGCACCCTACAATATCCACCATGAGAGTAATTTAACTAAGGTGGAGAAATATGTTTGGGATATGGAAATGTTGATATACACAACTGATCATCATATCCTATCCACAAAATGAGTATCTAACATGTTTAACTAAGGAAAAATTGAGGGGGTATCTAGTTACATTGAAGATAAATGAGATGAATATGTTGACCTTGATGTTGTATCTCTCTCTTCTCCCTTATAATTTCTCTCTTTCATCCACCACTGTTAATTTTTAGGGGATCTACCTCATAGTTTATAGGAGAAGAATAAGAAGAAATAGAGAAGGTACTTGAGTCACCAAAATATGGGCCCATAGGAACCCCTATAGGAGTAGTTATTGAGTCTTCTAAAACACCAAGAATATCCCCGAGCCAAAGGAAAATGGTGGAGGAGATGATTGGAGGGTCTTCTCAACCACCACCTCAAGTGCCTATTACTTAGAGGACTGATACGGGCTCCTCGCCATCTCAAGAGAATAAGAAACATAAGAGGGTGGAGAAGTTGGCTAGATGTATGCACCGGAGTATGTCTTTGGGATATCCTTTGATCTCATGACTTTCTCAACATACTCTTTTGACTATGTTTTCCTTTTTCAGGATATACTTCACTTTCCTCCCTTAAGGGGCTCAACACTAATACTTCAAGAATCAAGGGGGACATCCCGAAGGAAGAACAAAATCATGTTTATGAATCTATCCCCTTAACATATGATGTTTCGAGATATGTAGTGACTTATTCTCCTATTATTGTAAAGAGGAGAGAGGGCCAAGGTAATGTCGTATGTATAGAATGAGGTATCATGTTTTGGGCACTGAATTTCTTCCCTGTGATATTTCCAATCTTCCACATACCCTGCAAGACCCTACGACATCCACCACCGACCCTATTTCCACTCTATAAGTGGTCGATAGGGATCATAGATGGACTAATGAAGGTTTTAGGGCTGATCAAGACCCTATGGGTATCAAAGAAGCTATGCCTACTGAGAAGTTAGCATAGAGAATCAACAACGAAGCCAATTTGGGTCTTGATCCCTACATTTTGGATACACCTACTAGTGAGGATGTTTGATATGTGAGGGATTATATAATTAATTAATGGTTGAACTAAGAGACCATTAGAATATGTTAAAAATCATTAATATTTCCACCTATCTGAAGTAGTTTGGAGAGTTTTTTAGGTTATTGAATGGATGTGTGTTCTCTCTTTATTTTATTTTTTCAAATAAAACCATTCCATTTTGATTTGATGTCTCACATTAGAGCTTGAACTATATAGATTTGTCTTCAGATAATGTTTTCGAGGAAATTCATGAACATGGAATCCAAGTCCATTCTGCTCCCATTGCTGATGGAGTGATGACTGGGAACCCTGAAGTTGTAGATTCCTGAGAGCCCTTGATCTCGATTTCTGAATTAACTCAAGGTACTTTACTTATCAGGAGGTTCTTACATGGAATGCTGAGGCTGAGAGTATTGGGGAGGTATTAATCCCAACAGTTGTTCCTATAATGGGTGAATTTGATCAACTGTCTTTTCTCTTTCACCGATATCACTTTACTTTAACCCACTAATGTTGATGAGTGGTGTCACCTATTATTTAGTTTCATCAAATTTAGTGTTTTAGTATAAATTATGGGAATCTATTCAAGTTCAGTCAACACTAGTAAGTGAAACTGAGGCTGTCTTGGAGGGAGTGGAACAATGTGACTAGTTGAGTGCACTAATCACAAAATATATCTCTCCCTATAAGAGTAGATCTTAATTAGACTTGTTGATGCATGATTCTATTCTCATGACACACTATATTATTTGGAGAGACATTTGGGAGATAGTTTCAAGGACACCTCTTGATGATTTGTCATCACAAATTCACTGAATTACAAGTTTTCTTTCCTTTCTAGGGTATAGAGGGTTCGATTTCTACATGATCCAGCATACTATAAAGTCAATAGTCTATAAAAGAGAAAATGAGTGAAGTTTGAAGTGTGTTGATGCACAATAATTAGGAAAATTTTAATATCTTATGGATACTATGTCCTAAAAGGATAAGAATCATTCTAAGGAGGCGGAGGAGCATTCACACTGTCTAGATGAGAGTTCTCTCCTAATGGTATGCCATCAAGAAGAATTAAACACTATATGAGAATTTATTCTCCAAATAATCCATTCCTTGATAAGGATATATGCACAAGGTGAGGAATATATGGATGAGTAGAAAGATAGGATTTTTTATGATAAAGAGGTCGTCACCACTCAACTAGCTATGTTCTAGAAATCTATAGAAAATACTCATGCCACAGTTCAATATCTAAAGTATTATGTTGAGGAGAACCTATAAAATTTATAAGAGAGACTCCAACATTTAGAAGTTCCTCTGCATTTGAGAACATAAATGAATAGTAATTTTTCTTCTAATCACATGTTCTTGTATTCATGTCCTCAGCATAATCATAATATAACACTCAAAATGTCTCATTTTAGTTAATTTCATCATGTTATAACTACGATGATAAGGGTGAGGGAGCAATCTAATTTTTTACTATTCCATGGTTCCTAGTGGGATTTGTTCAAATATTTCTAGGGTCATATGTAAAACCCTAAAAACCTTTTATCTTTTGTGTCATATCCCTTATTTTTTCATAATATCCATAAGAAAAATACTTAGTAGGAGATACATGGATTTTTATTAGTCCTTTCATTATGATATTTTAGCCTAATAATATTTTTTCCTTTTATATTTTCATTTTAATATTCTTTCCAAAACCATGCATGGTGTAGGTCTAGCGAGCTGAGATGTTAATTTTACCCAGACCACCCTTTGTAGGATTTCAACCTGGCGAGTACTGTGTATTTTTTTCTTGGAAGCATAAATTCATTAATGATAGACTAATAAGACCTTAGTTTTAGGTAAAACAACTTTGACCATGAGTTTCTTTATGATGATCAAAATAAGGGCTGTTGGCCAAGAATGTTCCAATATTCTCCAGATACTCGAAGGAGAATTTTGAATCATGATTTTGTGATTCTTGGATCCAAAACATGATAAAAGAAAAGTATATAAGGATTTCCCAAAACCTAAGTTTGGAGGGTGGTTTATAACATGATATTATCGGGGATTATGGTAATAGAGGGGGTATCGCCTGAGGAAAAACATGTAACTTGTTGACAAACACTTTTTATGTGTGACTTTATGAAAATACAACTAGGTGTATTACTTCAAAGTCAAAGAATGGTATCCTCTGGCTGATAGAACCATTTAGTGGGAGACTTATTCAAAGCCAACTTGGGTGCATTACTACATAGTAAAAAAATGTATCCTTAGGAATTCAAACATTCTACTACCAATGGTCAGGAATTTTGTGAAGATTTAGATTTCTCAAAACCATAATGGGTGGTTTGCTAAGGGAAGGTATTTGAGAATGGAGATATTGTTTGTATTGGAATTTTACATGAATGGGACACTACTCCTACAATAAAATTTATTGTGTAAAGGAGGTTAAATTATGTTAAATTATCAGTGTCAGGGGGGAAAGAACCCTCTTTGACAAGGGTTGAAGTATCATGTCATTTAATATCATGTGACCAATATATGAACCATGCAGTTTAACGTCTTATAATGAAGATGTTGTTGTATAGTTCAACATCTTGTTACTATGACTTTATGATATGAAATTTAATGTTATAAAATAAGGAAATTATTCTATGCAGTTTAATGTCACACATCAAAGAATTTTGGGGCTACAATTAAAGGCCATTTAGCTCTAAATGGAAGATTAATGATTTTACCTTTCACAGTAATCTATATGGGAATGTGCCATCATTTGTATGTATACTGTATAAAGGATATAATCTAAAATATGGGGGCCTCTGGATCTGAAGAGTGATATGAGGGAAAGGGCTCATGGAGATAGAAGAGGTCTCTCTTATGGATGAATGTGTTGTTGGTGGATAAAAGATTTCTGTGGGAGACTTTATGCAAATCAAGTTGAGGAATGTTACTAAATAGTCAAATAGTGGCATCCTCTGACCAATAAGACCTTTTGGTGAGAGAATTACACAATAAAAACTAGGGAATATTACTACATAACCAGACAAAGGTATCCTCAAGAATTATGACATTCCACTACCCATGGATAGAGGATGTTTATGAAGATTCATATTTCCCCATGGAAAAAGTTTGTTTTGTGAAAGGAAAGTGCATGAATATGAAATTATAATTATAATTCAAAATTACCAAATAATAGTAGAATAGGTTTCCTATGTAGGTCTGATCCAAACATAGGAAATATGGTGCCTATAATTTTAGGTTATTAGAATAGGTCCCTAGTATTATAGAAATAATGAGTAATACGAGGCCTACTAGACCAAGGTTGTTCTGGCATACTCTATATGTGAGGGAGGAAATTTTAAACCATGATATTCAAGGTTTTTGGATCAGGAAATATTACATAAGACAATTATGTGTGGGAGGAATGTAGATCATGGTCAAATAGAAGTTTCTAGAATGATATCATTAGGGATTAAAGAGATAGAACATGCTTATCCTAACGATGAATGTACCGCTGGTTGAAAAACCCATTTTGTTGGATAATTTATGAAAAGAAAACTAGGGAATGTTACTTCATATTCAAATAGTGGGATCCTTTAGATGATAGTTCCTTTTTGTGGGTTCCTTATGAAAATCCAACTAGGGTGAGTTATTGCATAGTCATACAAATGATTCCTCAAGTATAAAACATTTTATCACCTGTAGCTAGAGAAAGATTTTGATGATCTGACATTGTCCAAGATTCAGATCATGTCATGTGGAAAGAATATGTCTGAGCATAAAGGAATCATTTGGAACAAAATTTTCCATGAAACGTAGATTCCCTTATATATAGATCTAACTCATATATTATAGGGGAAATTATATTTTCTTAATGGAACTCTAGGTGAGGGATTCTAGATTAAGATCTCATGCATAGATCTTTATTTGTATATAGTAGAGGGTAATTTTTTATCTTTACCCCATGGATGGGAGTAGTACATGAGGTCTAGGAGACACTACATATCTTGTGATGGTAGGAATCAAGCCACACATAGTTCTTAAGGGACCATGTAGTTTAACATAATATGGTAAGAATGAAGGTGACTCTACGTGAATAGGGAACATTGTGGATAGAATAGGGTATAATTCACAAGTGTCCCTACATATCTTGTTAGAGAAATAATCAAGCCATATGTAGTTATATAAAATATTTCCCATACTAATCAAATTTTTGTGTGGATAAGGGACCATACATTTTTTTGAATACGGGCTCACGAATAGGGTGAGAACCCATATTAGATCCTATTATGTATATCTAGCTCATACATAAGAGGGATGAGAATTTAAACTATTGTGGATGGACCAGGATATCAGATTCAGGTGTCACTATGTATCTCTTGGAAATAATAATCAATCTATACATAGTTCTTAACGAACCATGCAGTTTATAGTCATGTAGAAAATAAATTTGGTGTGACTTTTAAGTTCTTACAACAAGGACCATAGTAACCCAAATTTTAATTGATATGCCTTGTTCATGTGGGGGATCATATTATAGAACACCTAAGACCACATGATCTATTCTTGGTGTGAAAAACAAGGAGGGACCAAGTTTTCTTCCACCAAAAAAAGGTGATAGAAATAAAGTATATGGTAATTTTGATGTTTTGGTTACTGGACCAGGATGTAAGATCTAGGAATCTCTACCTATCTCATTAAAGTGATGATAAATCCATACATATTCCTCGAAAAGGCTCACTATGTATTTTTAATCTGTACACTAGGAGGGGAATTTTTTCTATAGTTATACCTAGGATTAGAGATCTGGGTGTCACTACATATCTTTTGATGGTAGGAATCAAGACACATGTTGTTTTTGAAAAAAGGTGTGGTGGGGTAACAACACCAAAGATTGTGATCCTATAAAGAACATATTGAAATGTTACAAAGTTTTACTTCATGCAATCAGGTTATGGACTATGTAGTTTAACATATTGCCATAAGGATGTTTCTATATAGTTTAACATCATGAAACTAGGATGTTACACTATGTAGTTTAATTTATGATAACCCAGACTATGTTTTCTTTTTAGTTTTATTTCATATTACAAGGTCCATGGTTTTCCTTTTAAGTTAATGCATACATGGATATGATGATATGAAATTTAATTTCATATACTGAGGATGCTGGTTTTATTCAGTTTACCAACTTGCAACATGGAATAAAATTTCATGTGTTTTAAGGTAATGAAACTAAGACTGACTACACAGTTTAAAGTTTCTTAGTTGATACGTTTCTATTTTTTTCACATGAAGTATTTTTTAGAAACCTCACATTGGTGGGGTTTATAATGAGATCTCCACCCATTATGATAAATGAATAAGCTCTGTTAGAGTGGACCTTGTGTATGGAATAAGGACCCTACCACTTTGTCTCAAGATTCGGAGGATTCTTCCCTGGAATCATTAGAGTCCTAAGGACTAATACCAGTTCTCATTAGGGGAAAAAATGGAGGCTTAACTTCTTGTTAAAATCCCATGCTATCTAATTTTTATGGACCTCAATATGATTCAAGGTATGAAATATTTTCTCACAAAATCATTCCAATTCATCTATTTGATTCTGATATTTCTTATATATGGATGGATGATGAAAGATAGAAATATGGAGTGACGGAAATTGGACCTCAATGGTCAGGACTACTTCTATCCTGTATAAAAGTGAATATGGGGTTTCCCATATGGTGGTATGGGTGGTAGCCTAACAGGGCTAAAAGGTATGAAAGAGATTTTCAGGAAAAGACTTTTTATCTTTATCCACCATCTTATGGTGTATGTTTCATAGGGTCTTGTTAAAGGCCTCTATCTATCACCTTATAAAAAATGGCCAGGAATATTTTTTCGTGTGTAGAAAATATGGGGGTTAGTGGATGAATTTGGAATACACTTGGTAGGAATGAAATTTCCTGGTGAATTATATGCAATGATGCATCATTTAAGGTGAGAAGTACTCAAGAATTCATATTTGATTTGAGATCCATAAAGATCACTGGTGGGAACCATAGGCTTCAATGTGTACTTCTTTCATGAAAATAGAACTCTATTCTCCATTAATTAATTTAAGGAGGAATCCATCAAAGATCTATTTGTAAATGACTTTATGATGAATTAGGATGTCATAAAGAGTAAAGTTGGTCATTCATTGTTAGGTGTTCTATTCTTTAACTCTGTATGATGAGAGGAATCTATTCTGAAGGTATTCCAAAATTAGTACCATACAACCATTCATGGGATCATCTGGTTTTGGAATGAGACTGACCTCATTGATCTCTTCCATGCTAACATGATCAAAATGTGACACCATTCAGTGATGCATGATGTTGATGACTCTTTCATCCTGGTTTGGATCTTCCAAATCTATATCTACATTTTCAAATGCATCTGCCTGGGAATTTTATGATCGTGGGATGTGAGTCAGTATTGGTTATGAGGGGAATTCAACCATTAAACCATGACCATAGTCAATAATGTTAATTAGATCTTAATTTATAATGGCATAATCCTCATTGATCTATTTGATTAAAAACTCTGAATCGCCTTTCACCTCTAGGCGGTCCACTGGTATTTGAAGTTCCAGTTATAGGCCTATAATGTGGGCCTAATATTCTGCCTCATTTTTTTCACAACCTTTTAACAAGAGGAAGGAGTAATGAAAAAATTCATTTTTTAGAGATATTAACACAACTCCCATGCCAACTTTTTTGATTTTGGAATCTTGCATTATCTTCCCTATTGGTCTTATGTATGCGCAGTTAAAATACAATTCCCACATTTGGGGGCCATCTTATATATAAATGATCACTCCATTTAAAAATTAATTATTTAATGATTTTATTTCCATGGATGGGTGTTCTATGAGAAAATATACCAAATCCATTCTTTTCACCGCTTTTCTCGGAATGAACGATATGTCAAAATGGTAAATAATAACCTCCCACTGAGCCAAATATCCTTTAAACATAGGAAGGATGAGGATGTATTTGATTAGGTTTTTGCGAGACACCAAATGGAACTTATGGTTCAATAGGTAGTGCCTCAATTTTTGAACAATGAAGATTAACACAAGGCAGTTTTTATCAATATCTGAATAACAAGACTCAACATCGATCACAATTTTAATGAGATAATAAATGTTTTGTTCATTGTCAGTGTCGTTATTTGGCCTAAGTAAATACTCTAGTGACCACTCTAGGGATATCACATATAGAAGGAGTGGATTTACCTCAACAAGTGACATTAGTATTAGTGATCTTAAGAGATACTTCTTATGATTTTTGAATGCCTCTAGATAGTCATCAGTTCACTAATATGTAACACCCATTTTAATTAACCTGGCCAAGGGTATAGATTTTCCTTCAAAATTGGCTATAAATAACCAGATGTAGGCCAAGTTTCCTTAAATTCCCCTCAAATATTTCAGTTTTAGAGGTGGTGACATACTAAGGATGGCCTTTGTTTTCTCAAGGTCTACTTCAATGCCCCAATGGTACACTATGAAGCTGATAAATTTTCCTGAGGTTACCCTAAAATCATATTTTTAGGGGTTCATCTTTAGGATATGATGTCTCAATTTGTGCAAGTCAGTCTCAATATCAACTAGGTTCTCAGAATGATGTTAGGAATTAACCACCAGATCATTAATGTAGCATTCAAAAAATTTACACAGGACGAGTTTCAAGATGCAATGCATGGAACATTGCTATGTAGAACCAACATTATTTAAACCAAAGGGTATTACCCAATATAAAAATACTCCATAGGGGGATTTGTAGGAGACATATTATTTATTTTTTTGGGCCATATAAATTTGGTTTTACCCTGAATAGACATTCGTGAAGGAGAGTTCTTGATAACCAGCTGCTGTATTAATCAGTAGCTCCATGATTGGAACTAGGTATTCATCTTTTAGACAGTGCCAGTTGAGAACTAAAAAGTCAATAAAACCATAGATTTTACCATTACTATTCTTTATTGGGATGATGTTTATAATCCATCTCAAGAATTATGCTTCCTAGATGAAGTCTACCATGATAATCTTGTCAACTTCAGCCGCAATTTTAGAGTTATGAGTCGGTTGCATCCTTATGGATACTTATTTGTACCCTTGATGGTTTTTAGGAAATAATAAGTGATTATTGGACACCTAATAATCATGTCTTGGAATCTTTATGTAATTATAGGAAAACAAATCCTAATGTTTCTTTAAAAAGGTGGTTTATACCTATTATTATTAAGAAGTTATGGCCTCTATGATCAGAGTGGGTCCTAGATATTATTATATACCTTGATTTATTTATCTGATTTCATCAATGGTGGTAGTGACACCTTCCTCAAATGCTATAGGGGAACCACCAAGGTCTTCATCCTATTTCTATTCCTGAATCTCCTCATATTTTTCTAATTCCCTATTTATAGGGGAATTAACTGATGAAGAAAATATTTCAAGATTAGGGAAGGAGTTGATGTTTTTTTATTTAAAAGACAAAGAAACTACTTCTGACCTGATTAATGATGCAGGGTCTTATGAATCTATAAAAGAGTAGATATGTATAATGAATAAGAATCTTCAATTTACCTCAATGATGTGACAACCTCTTTTGACCCTATTGATGAGGCAATGATTTGTTAAAGTTCATGGGATGGAATGATGGAATTATCACTTGGGATTTCATCACTTTATTGAGAGTATATGACTTCTCCAGTGATTTTGGGTAAAATTTACATGAATAATATCATGGAGGCCACTGAATATGTTTCTGAATTTGGACCCACCCCCTCGATATGATTGATGGGAATCACATAATTTTCACTGATCTATTTGAAGGGATTATCCGAGGTCATCTCTAGATCATTCAGGGCATTGATTTGAGAAATTTTTTTGATCATGGATTGTTTACCTTCCCTCTGATAGAATCCTATATTAATTTCTTGGATTTTATAGGATTTAAATGGGGAACTATCACCATGAAATGTACCAATTTGACCATTAATTCAATATTTAAGGCACTAGTGGTATGATGAGGGAATAAACACATGTTTATGTAACCAAGGCCTTTCTAGAAGATCATAAAAGGATGTATCATTCCAAAAAACAATGAATTCCAATTCAAATATGAGATCCTCAAACTGAGTATTGAGATTAGTTTTGTCGAGAGGCTTTTTGTCGCTCTGGTCATAACCTTGTAGTGTTAAATTAGATTGGGACAAGTGGGAATCTTTGAAACCTAGTTGATGAAGTGTTTAAACCATAATATGGTTGACTTATAATCTATTTTCAATGATTCCACATTGTACATCAAAATCATTTATATTTCGAAATACATATAAGGGCATGATGTTTCCTTTTATAATGGAATCTTTGTCCAGCTCTATGAAAGAGATGATCATGTGGAATTATATAAGATATATCATTGCATAATATACCTCTAAAATAGAAACTTCAACCTCAAATTCTTAAGTTCCTGAAAAAGCTTCTCCAATTTCTTCACAGAGGTATTTTGATAGACTCAAAGCACCCAGGATTGACAACTCAGCCGTAAAAAGGGGTAATTTCTTTTAAATTTCATACTTATGGTATAAAGGTATATAATTCCCAACATAGGGATTATCTTTTTTGGGAACATTAGAAACTAAAGTAATTGATGTGGGAAGATAAACCCTTATAATAGGAGTTAAAGAAGGTTTTTTCCATGGTGGATTGGGTCTATGTGCTGAGGTTTATTGCTTGATGGCATCCCCTATAATCAATATTCTAAGAAGATAGGGTTAGGGAAAACCCTGGCCTATGTTGGGGAACTCTATTAATTCAAATGATCTCTATGGAGGGCTCTTCCATTTGTCTTAACTATGCAGATAGTTTGAGTAGGGACGTGGCTGGTGTATTGATTTCTGGGATGACCGCATCTTCCCCCATACCCTCAGACCTGGTGGCCTCATCCCACAATTACCCAATTATATATAGGTTACTCAGGTTTATATTCCCAATCATAATCTGATAAGGGATCCATTAAGTGAACAACATTAACAGAAATGATGATTAACGTTTTTTATGACGAGAAATACACTTGGAAGGTTGAATCTTATTGTACCATTTGGCAGGGTGACACACATACTTATGGTATCAAATACAAGAAGTTTGATATAGTCAAATCCAACTGTAGCCTTACTATAGGGTCATCTTCCCACATTTTACTACCACTCATCCAGGTGTTTCATTTCATGTAATATTATCTTTCAGAGGATTGGGGCTCCAATGGAGTTAGCTGTGCTGTAGTAGAAATTGACAAGGGGAATAGTTAGATGTATTAACTATGCTGTAAAGATAGTATGAGTTTGTTTGATCATATTTCTGAACATCCAATCACTAAACTTTTGTTTTCCCTTGCTTTTAACTTTATTCCATTCATTATCCTATTCTATATTGGAAATTGAGACACATTCTACCTATATAGGTGGATTTTTCACCATCAATTTCTAAGAGTCTGCCATTTTATTAAAGATATATTTTAAAATAAAACATTCTTAAATGGTGTACCCCAATGATCAATAGAAGGAAAAATAGTTTAGGATATATTTGACATCGCTTAGATTGGGCTTCTTGGGCTTCAACAACTTGATCAAGTTATTCTCTAATTCAAAGATGAAGTAATTAGGGGCTTGGTTGTTTTAGAAAGAATAAACTCTATTATTAATCTCCTCAAACTGTTTTTCCTTTTATCCCCTTTCTTATCATAATGAGGTGGACATTTTTTTGTTTCTCAGGAGGGGAGCCACATAATATGGTGCAATATTTGGTGTTAGAGCAAGTGTAGGGGCCAAATTATGTGTAACGGTGGGAACCTCTAATTTCCACATTCTATTTTCTTATGTTGATGGAATTACTTAGGAAATAGCCTTGGTATGTGTGATGGAGTCTTCTATTCTTTGGGAAATTTCGATAAGATCCTAAAACCCTATTGTAAATTTCACATGGATTATTGGTGTGTGAAACTCATCCCAAATATTATCTATATAGATGGAAAAAAATATCCTTGAGGAAGATGTAGGCTTAAGGAGCATATCAAACCCTTCCAATAAGAAATGAATTAAGAGACCCGTTGATTCTTCTATTGTTCGCATTTTGAGAGATCTATGACTATTATCTTATGAAATGTTGAGCTTAATTGGAAGAGAAACATCTAACATGGAACATACCACCCTGTAATTGAGCATTCTGGTAAACTAGTGTACCATAAAAGGTTGTACCCTGCAATGTCTATACAACACACCTGAGTTTCACTACCTGATTTTGAGAAGGGGTCACTATCATGGGATCAAAGAAGGACACAAAATGTGTAAAATCCTATTCCGGGTCACTAGATCCATTGAAAATTAGAAATTTAGGGTTACCAAGGTTAAATGTGGGAAGATTCAGATCAACCAAATTGGAGTAAGGCTTATTTTCCGTCTATACTGGTGCACACCATTCCTCTATATATTCTAATTGAGAAGTTAGCATCTTAATAGTATTAAGAGCCCTTAGGAATGTCTGGCTAAGAAGGATATTGAACAGGGGAAGTATCAGGTAGGTCCAACTGTGGTGGACCTACTAGTATCTTCCATGGGTAACCTATAAAGGCAGGTCTTTAAGGATGCACCTGGCCCAATTCTTGTTGTGTACCTAATAGAATGAAATCCTGATATACTACTATGGGATCCAAGTATATTGGTTTTTGTTACTCCACATTGATTGGATGTTATAGTTCTATTTTTATTATTACGTCAAACCCTCTTTGTTAAGGTATGTTGGTTGGGAGTGTGAGTTTATGCTCTATTTGAAGAACATATCTGGGATTAAAATTTACTTAAAGTAGTTCTAGATTGACACTTCTCAATTCCTTCATATATTTATCTTACTGAGCGAACCTTTCCCCAAGTATAAGGGGTTCAACCTCTTCAGGATCTAGGTGAGGTGCAACCTTGACTTTACCCTTTTCTTTATTGGATTCTCTTTGACGAGGCAATAATGGAGTGGTTGAAGGAATTCCAAAATTCATTGAAATCCTTTGGTTCTGGGTACACAACCCTCCTTTAATAATTTCGGTGTTTTACCATATTATAAACCAAAACTTACTCCTCCTTCTCTTCTATATTTTCCTTATGTTTATAGGGTTCTCAAGGGTAGTGTTAATAACATTCACTGATGCATAAGGCATTTCAGACATTTCCTTAGTCTATTTAAAAGAAATACTTTTTTTATCCTCCATGAGGCTTGGTCCTTTTCTTGATTGGTTCTATTGGAGATATTTGGAGGATGATAATCCAAAGGTAATCTACATAAATTGTTTTTGTGTATATTACCAATGAGGATACCAGAACATGGGATGGGATAAACGAAGATTATTTTTTGTGGAATTCCCTATAATTGGTATATGGATAACTTCTATTGGGGAAGAGGTTGTTGAGGTGAAAAATCCCACATCCCTATGGGTCAGGGGCTATTCCTAGATTTCCATGGCTTCAACTATTTTGGAAACATTTTTAATTTTAAAGAGTTTTGTTCAAACATGGATTGGGTGCATCACTCAGTTTACACCTATACCACATACTTTAAAAGACAGTTCCACTATCTACAACATTTTCACCATCTGATGATTGGGTTCCCTTAAGTGGGAGGGTTTCTCAATATTTTCAGATTATTTATGAAAAATTCTTTCAATGAATTTCTCTCTTCTATCCCAATTTCAATGAGAGTCATATAAGGCCGGTTTTTATTGAGTATATCATCGATTTTTTATAGAGTCCATTTATTGAATCCATATAAATCTATGAAATTAAACAATGTCACATTTCAAAGACTTTTCTGATTGGGGATATATGTGAAATTAAATTCTCTATGTTCACCCCATATTCAAATATAAACATTGGATAGGGAACCTAAAATTAGTTAATGTAATTCTTTTAACATGATAAGATATGTGTGTTGAACTCTCTTTCTATTTTACCAATTTTGGGTGTCATGTAGCTAAGAGAGTCACCAAGTAAATTTGGAGGTGTATCTATTCTATTACCTTAATAGGGGTTAGATATTCATCATAAGGTAATAAATTTTATCTCAAGTGAAGAAGAGTGTTCCATATATTGAGATGATTTCATGCACACAGTCTTCTAACAATTCTTCTAGAATGATGAACTGAGGAGAGGCTAGCGTCCAGAACAAGATAGGTATTCCATCTTTAGCTAACAGTTTTATCATGTTCAAAACATCTTATTCATCTTTTCCCCAAAGGTTCCTCGAATTGGTTTCACCAAAGTGGACACCTCCCTACTGTTTTATCATAAACAATGAGGTTATCGGATACCTCCTCTATTACGTTAGAAGACAGGTGATCCAAGGGTAATAGGGGTAAAAAACCAATCCAGTTGTCTATATATCACTGGGGAATTTGGCCGATGACCCTTTTATATGGGAGAATAAGTGTTTATCTAATCCATAATGACATGTTGATGTGTTACCCTATTTTAAGGGATTGATTTTTGAATCCAACCCTCTGCCATAGTTTTCACCGTTATGATATCCTAGCAGGACTGTAGGATGTGGGAAGTAATTTTCACCCGACATTTCACCATTCTTCAGATGTGAATGGTGAGTTCAGAGGATATAAAGAGGATATATTCCAAATTTTTGGTTGGAGTAGGGGTGTTTTCCTACTCCATTACTCTATTTCCATCCATTGGATAATGAAAATACATAGGTGTGTGGGTAGATATTTGTGTCTTTCCCCTATTTTTCATTGGGACTATCTGGATGACTTATCCAGATGTTGCCAGACAAGACTGCTGGAAGAAGTGATAAACGCAGATAGGCATGTGTACCTTCTCATGGGTTGATTCCAAATATGAATGGAATGCTTCTTTGGACACTACCAGATGAGGCTGCTGGAAAGATTGGTTGATGTGGTCAGGTTTTTGTGCCTTCTCATGGGTTGTCTTCAAGTTTGAATGGAGGGATTTCTCGGTGTGAGAATTTATTTGTAACTTCTCATTGTTTGATTCCATATATTTTGGGCGGTCTTCTAGAGATACTTTTAGATGAGTCTTCTAGCAGGCTTGATTGGTGTGGGAATGTGTTTATTCCAATTCACAATTTTTCACCAAATTTGATTGATGGTATCCTATAGAGGGGGAAGAGGTGTATCCATGTTCCCTAATGAACAATTTCTACCCTTAGTGGGATATATTGCATGCCTCGGTCTACATGACCTAGGCTGAACACCTAAGTACAACACCCCTATCATGATGAGGTTTTACTACTTCGTGGTGTTGGTGATGGTGACTACTAGATAGATCCCTTTGAAAAGAATCATGTGTCTTCAATGTTAGGACATCTATGGCCTCTTTGTATACCTCCATAAGATAAGGGAGGATATAATTATTACAATATAGGGATAATATCCTGAAATGGTTGGAGATGGTGATTGGTGCCGTCATCTTTTGGACCACTGGTCATCGCTGAGTGGACGACTAGCAGGGATTTGCGAGATGGAGGGCTTGTCGAGTAGCCTTTAGGGTCGGGATGGTACCATTCTGGTGGTACTCTCAAACCAATTAATTTGATTCCCAACTTTGAATATTCCATGTTAGCGATGGTGTCCTATGATTATATGAGGACCTAACATGAACGATAGACATAAAATACTTTTTTTTGAGCAGGTGTGAAACCATTTAGGTTGAAGGGAGATATTTTCAAAAGTTCCTAAAATATAGGTGACAAATAAAAACAAGAAAACCCTATCAAAGTAGCATCTCAATAAACAAATTCATGCAAATTTATTTTCTTATCTCGACCACATTCATTTTGGGAATGAAAGGGGTCTTAAAGGTGGGTAAAACCATCACCTTGGCTAAGTATTCATGTCAGGTTCACCATTTTTTGTTTCAAATGAAAATCATAGTTCCTTTAATGGTTGATTGTGGGAGGTTTAAATTTTAAACAATAATGGAATTTAGGTTTACCATTATTTTCAAATATATTCCAATGGGTTGTTTGTGGATTTGTTAACACCCAACAGTTCCCTCATTCAAGATCAAAAATCTACTTTCCAAAGTAAATTGGTTGTTTAGAAATGGCCCAACAACACTTAGGGACTCACATTGGTCAAGATGATGGGAGTTTAGGCTCGTCACACCCTTTTTGGGGGAATTTTTTTTCTTACTCTAGGACTCTCTTATATTTTTAAAATATGTTTACAAATCCTTCATTCATTCCCAAGTATGATATATTCCACCCTTGAATTAATAATCAATTATTTTACTACATGAAATTTATAATCATCTATATGTATCTAAGGTTATTCATCGATGCAAATATCTATATTTATCAGATATTATCCATCAATGTTACCCATTTATGGATGAATTATATTTTATTTTTTCATTTATTAATATGATGATGGTTTTATGCCACACTTTGGTGCACTTTGAAGTTTATCATCATCTTAGGAGATGATAGTTGTGTTGATTTCAGGATCAGACCCATGAGATGAGCTTCCTATATATCATTGTGAAAGGAATCATAACCCTCATATTTTGGTTCCAATTAATAGGAAACATCATACCTTTTAAGGTTATGTGGTAATGACAAAATCGTGTAGTTTAACATCATGCGACAAAGACATCTAAGAAAAAGGTTCCCAAACAAAATTTGGCGTGTGACTTATTCCATGGAAGCCCAAGGAACTAGGAAGGGATGTAGGTTATGAGTTTAGACATGATCCTACTGGTAATGTGTCCTAGAGATAATTAGTATTGATTTTGGGAGTTCGGTTTGGACATCAGGAGGCTTCCTATGTATCCCATTTAAATGGAAATCAAAACCATGTAGTTCGGTTTTAAGGAAACACGCCTATAGAGGCCCTCTATAGGTTTCTCTTATCGGTAATGTGGCCCTTTGATATGATTAATGAATAATTTTTGGTCTTATATCATTTAAAAGGATGCCCTTATGTTTGGATACATGTCTTTGAGGACCCACACTTATGGTGTCCCTATGAAGGAAGGTGAGAGGAAGATATTGAAAAAGATTCTCCTCCAAAACATGAATCTAACCATGTAGATTTTGTGATCATAGATAAAAACTAATCCCACACAAGTCATGCTCAGATTTGAGAAACAATAGGAAGTTTAAGATACAAACAACCGAATGATCCTTCTTCATTAGTGGAAGAGTCTAGGGATACAGGAGAAGAAGAAAAGGATTTTATATACCTGTATCCTCTCATTTCGTATCCAGGATAGTCACATCAGACTACCCATACTGATACAACCCATAAAAAAGTCCAGGGGATTAATCTAAGATGGACTCCCTAGTGACTGGTTCCTAGGTAAGAGAGGAGAATAACACACTAAACCTTAATGGAAGAGGAAAGGGTGATTCATGAAGGTTCCAGGCGCAATGGAAGTGCGTGGGTGGATGTTCCCACTTGGATTTTTGACATTAACAATGATCAATCCGGGATCAATATGACAATAAATTCCAGTCTCCACGGATCGAATCATAGAAATAGACAAAGAAAAGGAAAGTCCCGGAACCACAAAGTAGGATCGTTACAGGTTGATTATAATTAATTTAATTAATTGACAAGAAGTACCTTTTTGGGGTGTTCTTTCTTCGTTGATGTTCTTGATCACGTTCCGATGTTATTTTTCGTTGCGTCGTAGAAGCCAAGTGTAGACTTCCTTTAGCGGTGATCCACACGTACACCACGTATCTCTGGACATCACCAAAGGAGTCTTTGGGTGCTAGCGTGGAGAAACCTTTGCTTGCGTTTTCCGCCTTAGATCGTCTTGATCCGATGGAAGAGGATCTCTCTCGGTCTTGAGAGTGTTCTTAGAGGAAGTGGTTCTTTCGTCCTTGAATGAATTATCCAGAATTTTTGTGCAGAACGATTCTCTTGTCTTTTTAAAAGATTTGGGGTTGTGAGGATATTTTTAATCGGGTTTGAGGTTGTAGAGTTATGAAAATAAATAAACGCGTTACACATTTTATTTATTTCATTAACTCCATTTTGAAAACCCCATGTTGAGTCATTAATTCCTTGACATTCGCCTGTGATGATTATAATAAATATCATTTAATGAAATGATATTTCCTCAAAATCCCGACTGGAAAAACTACACGGCGTGTATTAATAAATACACAACGTGTACTTGTTTTTTATTGAAAACTACACGGCGTGTACATTAAATGTACACGGCGTGTATATCTTGTTTTCATTTACTCATTTCCTTTCCAAAATGAAAACTACAAGGCGTGTACATTTAATAATACACGGAGTGTACTTGTTTTCAAAATAAAACTACAGGGCGTGTAATCATTGACACACGGTGTGTACTTGTTTTATTTTATTCTTCCTCCAACATTAAAACGATTTAGGCTTCCTTGAATAATTATTAAACCACATACAAGAATAATCTTTATTCTACTTGGGATACTTGAATTCACTTAGTGTGTGACCCTCTAGGCCCCTTTCTCATTGGCATTAGGCGGGCTTGACTAAAGTCCAAGATTATTGTTTAGCAACGGGTCAAGACACCCAAGAGAAAGAAGCTGATGCTATATTGACGTATCACCTCATACAAACACTTACTGTGTAATTTAATCCATTTTTCTCAATATCTCATCAAGCAGGTTTCATGGCAGTGTCAAAAATCTATATACTTGATCCGTTGTTCTTTGACTACCTGAAATAAACTCATCGTTTACACCATGGCCATGGAATTTCATGTTATAGTTCTATTTCAATCAAAGGGCCAAGATATCAACTTCCATAAATGGAAGGGACAAATCCTTCCTCGACTTGTCCATTAACAACATGTCACTCGTAACGCACCCAACATACCCTACTTCCCACCAACTATCTGTGTGACGGTTTTTGTCAGTAAATCTAAGTGTGTGAGTCATGACATGAGTTAATGAAAATCTTCCAGTCTAAGGACCATTATACACGCTCATAGATATCAATGTCCGATGACACCAAGACATGCAGAATTTCTATTGGTGGGTCTGTTCTCATAATCTCCCATCTTGAAGATTACCAAGTACGAACTCCATGAGAGATAATATCGTCTTCTTACGATTACTTGCACATGACGGTCTGTATACTATGTGTCCTATAATAGTATGTCATCCAACCATAGAACATTATTTAAGAATATTGTTATAGCATTTCAAGGTTCTCATCATAGCGGGGATCTGCCACGACCTTATTAATGCAACAAATATTCCAGGACATTATTATATTATAGTCATGCAGAATAATGAACAATATATAATAAGTGAACATCCATGTAATCAAAGTACAAAACAATTGGTTCTCAGGAAACCAACCCTTACAATTCACTCCTTGGTATTCATTGGAAAATAAATCTTTAAAAAAAAATACCAAAAATTTACCCTGATATAATTTGATATTATTATTACAAAAATGTAGCTATTTTTTTTCAAATAAATTTTTTAAAAGTGTCAAACATTTAATATAATATTTTCTCATAATAAGAAATAAATATCATTTTTAAGGACATATGTAACACCCTCAACCCTAGAATCCTGGAATGAGTGTCTACTTTATTACATTAATATAATATAAAATAAATTACATCCCTAAGGACCTAATAATATATTAATTTTGGTAAACTAGATACATAATTAAAATTCACATTAAATTTTAAAATATAAAATACATAAAAAATATTTCTTTGAGAATGCATTTATTCACCTTATTATATCTATTTATATCAATCACAAAACAATTCCTCATATCATGTGGATAATAAAACATATGAATGGGGTGAGATCAGTTGCTCATTAAGGGTTAGCATATAGTGAAAGCTATGAATGAACAAGGAATAATAAATATGTAAAAGTAAATAACTAAAAAACATTCCATTTAATCAATAACTTGAACATAATAAGGAAGAAATAAATAATGATGAAATAAGTCCATATAAATAATCACATGATCCTGAAAATTATCCATGGAAACTATAACTAATCATATAATTACAAAGAATATCAATAACTAAATTCATAATGATGGAATTAATAATTTTGTATATCTAAAACATAGTGTCGATGCCTTGTATCAAGACATCTAATATCATTGAGGCTTGGTGCCAAGAAATATAGTACTGTTGAGGCTAACATCTATATAAATGGGTAAGGCCTCAACCAAAACCCAATCGGGTTTGTCTCCTAAGGCCTACTGATGTATCAATGGGCTATTACGGCCAAAACCCTCACTTGAAAACCAATGCATTCCTCATCTTAATTGGGTGAAGCATAATTAACATAAACATTCATATTGAAAAACTAGAAAATAGAATGTTAATAATTTCCTTAATCAATAAACATAATCATAAACAATCTAGAAAAATATGGTGAATGGTAATAAACTTTTACATGCTTAGTGAAAATGATCATAAACCACCAAAATAAATAATAAGGATGATTTTAATACAACACATATTGAGTGGATCATAAGTTCCATAAAAATTTGATGTTATTTATGGAAAGAAATACCATAAAAACATATTCAAAAACATTTTTGAGAAAAATAACGTTTCACTTTTAAAAAATTATTAAACTAAAAGTTAAAAAAATATTTTGAAATCACATTTATTTGAAAATAACATTTCAAAAATTTTAAAATAATATTTAAATTTTTTTTTGTCATGACGGTGGAATTGTTTTTTCATGTTATACACATTAAAAGAAAGATTCCTTTCACATTTTTGGTAACATCCAAATGAGCATTATTTTTAAAATGACATGATATTTACATTAATTTTTTTTAAAAAATAAAAAATGGATAAAAAATATATAATATATATTTTTTAAAAGGTTAAAAAAAATTTGAAAACATTTTTAGAAAAAATGGGTTTTGATGAAAAATTATTTTCGACTAAAGAGAGAAATAAAGTTTGATTTTATTTAAAACATTTTTTTAATAATTTTATGTTCCAAGGAGTGGAAAAAATGGTACTACTACCTGAAAAAGTTCACGAATAACAAGAGTTAAAGAATATATATATATATATATATATTTAATATATAAATATCAAATAATTCCTTCAAGGGATATGCAAACATAAATACTTCTGAATAATTATGAGATGAGAAAATAAACTCTTACCACTTTGGTAACTTCTAAATCATAATACCCATAAAAAATGAAGAAATTAAAATTTAAATAACATGAAGATAAATAAATTAATTTTATGAAATATAAAATGGGAATTATATACACCACATAAAACTAAATAGGTGGTTAATATTGTGTATGTCCAATGGAAGTAAAAGTGAGATGAGAAATCCTTACCTTGAGTTCGACTCGTCACGTACATTCTTTATCTTCCTTATTAATAAAATTATGTTAATTATTTAATTTATTAATAATATATTTTCATGTTATTTATTTATTTTATTTCACTTACTACCATTTTATATATTATTTCTTAATCAATTACGTTTACCTCATAAGTTTCATTGATATTTTTATTATGTGTCAAAAATGACTTTTGTAGGTTGAAAATGGTCAAAGAGGTAATTATTTAAACATATTAAAATAATTATCATGAAATAATCATCATATTTATACATAAATCAAACTTTTAAAGCTAATTATGAAATATGGTTTTGAAAAATGAAGTATATTACGATCATTGAGACGGTAGGTCGTACATACGCATGAGTAACGTTTCCTTTTTTCAACGATCATTATGGAAAAGAGTAAAGTAATATTTAATATCTTCATAATGATGATAATATCATAAATACCATATTATTTATTTAAATATACTTATATATATCATCCATGTGGTGTGGTGATGAAAAAAGAGTCCCATCACTTCGTGAAGGCAGTAGTCCACATGTACATGAACAATGTTATCATCTTTATGTGAGTGAAAAGGTAAGAAAGGAAATGATATATAATATTTTCAGAATTATAAATATATCATTAATATAAAAATAATTTCCTTTATAACATAAATAATAATTAAATTTATCCTTATTACCTTCTATGTAAAGTGTTCGTGAAAAACATATCACATCGCTTTGTGAGGTAGTAGTCCGCTGTACACCTGGGTGATGTTGTCGTATCCCTTACAGAATGGAAATTAATATATATATATATATATATGATATAATTAATAAATAGGTATAATTATTTTTATAAATATCATATATATACTTTATATCTATCATCATACCCAACCGTTAGAGGTGATAATAGAAAAATGAATGACATCAGTTCATGAGGTGGTAGTCTGCTATACGCATGAATGATGATTTCGTAACCCATTTGATGGAAGTGGGGATGGTTGTAGATAAAGTAGAAAAATATCAATATATGTAATATACTGATTTTATGATATCATCATTTTTTTAATAATACTTTAATGAGGTGGAGGAAGAAATAAAATAAAAATGCTCATTGAAGAAGTTACCTCTTCTTTTTGTATCCTTCTTAGGTTTGGACCAAAATAATTCCTAGGTTGGATTTATGAAAAAAATAAGGGTTAAAATATGATAGGATAAAATTTAAGAATTTATTTGGGTAGGTATTGGTAGAACCAAAAGGGGTTTGAAGGTGTGAAGAAGATAGGAGAGAGGATAGCCTATTATAGGTGAGGTGAGTGACACACTTGGAATTTTTGAAAAGAAAAAGGATTACCCATATTTTTCACAGACAAAAAGGGTCCAAAATAGATTATTATAGATCCTCAGACATTATAAGGTTTAATTATAGATATCAAATATATTTTAGACAAGTTTTTAGGTCATTTTAACCATTATATGTTTTGTTTTACCCCAAGTAAATCTTTTCTTACCTTAACCGCAGTAAATATTTTTTATTATTTTTACTATTCATTATTGTAAAATATTAAGTTTAATTTATTAGATAATATATATATTATTATTATTAAAAATATTAAATCCATTTTTTTAAAATTCCATCCATAGAAGGGTCCAAATTTAATTTAAAATCAATCCCACAACACAATGAGAAAGCATGTTTTTAAAGAGAAAATATTCAAAAGTTAAAAAGTTTTTATATCAAAATTAAAGTGATTCAAATGAAATAAATTGTATTAATAGATATATAATTTAAATAATTTTACTATAAAATATTTTTAAAATATAATTTAAATTTATAAACAATTTAAACAAAAAGATCTTTTTCAATTGAAACTTAGTATTTTCCACTATTCATCAAAAAATGAATTTCTTTAGAAAATCACTAAAATTTACTTTAAGATAATTTTGAAATTTAGATTTTAAAAATTAATGATATTTTTTTAAAATAATTTTTTCTAAAATTTTTAAAAGTTAATTATAAATTATGTGTGCAGAGCGTGACATAACCATCTTTTAGAAAAATGATTTTTTTCAGAGAACATTTCCTTTTATTTCAAATGATTATAATTTTATCTCTAATAAGCGGATATTAATTTTTTTTGTTTTATAAATTTGTAAACCATATAATTTTCATAATTTAGTTATTAATATTAATAAAGTCTCTATATGTTATATTCCCTTCTACACTTAGTGTTGAGTGTCATACACGCTATCAAATATGATGTTCAAATTTTAAAATATCATGGTGTTAAATTATACACCCTTAAAAAAATTATGTCCTCACAATTTCATATTGATCTTAGTAATCAAGGTTTTTTCATTTGAAATTAACTTTATTGAAATACCACATCCTGATAAGGGTTAATAAAACACCCTCCTCCTAAGAGAGAAGGGAAATAAAGAGTTCATATGGAATAACACATAATTAAGTTTCTTTGTAGTAGAAAATTGGTGGCTAGTGAAGATATGGACATGTAAGAAAAGTGAATGTTCAATGTAAATTTAAGGACAAAAAAACCATAAACCTATGATTATTTAAAATACCAATGATTCAATATAAATGAAGGTGTTAAGATAATATTTTGTTTCAATATATATTTCATGGATATGATGAATTACATTACCATATATAATAATAATATATTAAAATATACTTACTAGACATATCTCTATTTTTATAGGCACAATTTCATATTCTGGTTGTGCTTCAATCAATTTCCAGTTCATTTTTTTCTACAATAAATAAATATCCAAGATGATTTTTTTTTAATCTTGAATAACTAAAATGAACTTTTAATGGATTTTAAGATCCATTATAGAATAATAATCCCTTCCTTAGATCTCTAGTTATTATTATAACAAAATGGTTAGTATAGGTTATCCAACATGTATATATATTCATATGGTGAAGTAATATATTAATCTCTAAAACTTCATTCAAATTTCAAATTAAATAATTTCATAAATGGTTAACCTTATGAACCTTACAAAATATTTAGATCTAAAAATTTAGAAATATGATCAATAATTTTCCAAAATGAACTTATCATTAATCCCTTCAAAAAAATAAAATAGCTCTTAATCGTCACATACCAAACATATAAATACCATCATCATGTATTCTCTTGAAACATGGTAATAACATGAATCACCAAAAAAAACTATTGAAAAAAATTCATTATTCATTTTTATGTAAATAAAAAAAATATTATTGTATTTACTCCTTAAATCAAAAAATGTTGTTAACTCCATCAATGATAGCATAAAGAACTGTGTCAACAAATCATTAATCAGTTCTAAGGTAGTTAGTACTATCCAATTTACTCTATCAATATCAATTATATATTTATCCCAAAATTAGGAATATCATAAGGATTATGTTTCCCTCAATCATGCGTTTTACAAGAATTTTAACTTTCCACTGAATCATTTTTCTTGTTCATTGGTACCGTTCAACATATGCTTTCAAATACTTAATGAAAATTACCACATTACAATCCTTATATATTTCATAATTCTTGTAACTGGGATATCATTGATAAAATACTTAAATGACATAATTCCTTAATCAAAACAAAATAAAAATAATCAATCCACTTTGGCTGTATAAATAGAATAAGCTTAAAATTGATCACTCATTTTCCTCTGAGGTATATTCCCTTGATGATTAGAGAATTAATTTTCATAGTTCCCCATATCCTTATAGTGGAATAATTGGACATGGGTAGATTCTTCCTTTTCATTTCAATCACAAGCATGGTGTACTTTTTTCACACACTTGAAGAATTTTTTTTTTCACTTTTAAGCATGCACCAAGGTGTTTCCTTCCACAAGTATCACATGTTGGAAAATCCTTCTTTCCATTTACCTATGTATCCATATTTTTATCTTCCATCCTCTTATTTTCTTGCATCCCTTATAATTTATGTAACTTGGAGAATTATTTCTTTATTTATATGAAACATGATAATATATCCTCTTTTGATGAGAAATTTTGGGAGATTATAGCCCTTTGAAATATAGGATTAATCCCATCAAAGAAAAATTTTGTATTTCTCTTTTGATTATGCATGTAGTCCTCAAAATGACTTTATAAACTTGTAATGTTAGATTCATACTTAAAAAATTTCTATTATTTTTATCTTAGACTCAAGAACTATATTTACCTAACTAATCTCTTCTCACGAGGAAAATATTTTTCCAAGAAGAGTACCTTAAAATCATTCAATTCCATGTTTTATATTTCTTCTTAATCCTTAGTGTTTTGAATCAATAACCAACATTGATCCACATATCCTAAGAGATGGTAAATTACCATAAAAAATTCCCCATTTTACTACTTCCAATAGCAATAAATATCTTCTCTTATGAAATTATCCATTGCTTAATAAAAAATGGATTTTAGCCTCATCAAATGACAGAGTTTGATAATTCATAAAGCGATCTAACATTGTTTCACTATGTATTGGATCAGATGGATTATATATATGGGAAATTTTATTACTCATTACCTAATTCAACTACCCCAATATGTTTGTAATTTTATTTGTTCCAGTCATAACCCTAGCTCTGACTTCATTATATTACCTAGAAGGGAAATGCCTAAATGGACTACTTGTATTGATATGGTTCTCATTCCATCCATTAGGCACCATTTTTAAATTATAAAATAAACTATATTAGACCCTAAAATTATGAAACATATTAATCCAAAAACTGAAACAATTAACATAAATTTAAACATTTATGCATAGATAATATTATAATCATAAACATAATTTATTTGGGGATATATTTATTTTCAACTCCTTCATAATGGTTTGTAAAAAAAATATGATTTATCCTTAGCATATCCTTCTGAATTATCAACCCAGGCATGCAGTAAGGTTCGTTTTCATGCACCAGGTGATGATCGGGTCAATCTCAATGAACCATTTTGAAGTTATTACTCCTAGGTACATATTTGTGAAAACCATATCCAGTTATAGTATCCAGACAAGGATTCATTTTCTAGGAAAACCACATAATCTATTCCTTATCAAAACATTAGTATGTTATTATATACATATACTCAAAGTCTATCATAGGGTTATGTTCCATAGTATATGTTTTCCTAAATCTAGTTCCCATGATTTCTGATAAACTTTCTCACATACCAACTATAGCACCCTTAACCTTAGTAGCTTGGATCCAGTTCCTAATTTATTATATTAGCATAAGATATAAGGAATCATATATCAAGAGACTGAATAGCTTATTAGTCTTCGTAAACTAGATTCATACTTGAAATTCACATTACATTTAAAAACATAAAATATTTTTTTTAATAATTCCATTATTCCCATTAGTGTATCTATGAATATAAATCACACAACACTTCCTCATATACTGGTGAAAATAAAACATAATAAAGGGGTGATATCATATGCTTAGTAAGGGTAAGTATACAACGAAAGATATGAATAAATAATAAATAATCAATATAGAAAGGTAAATAAATGAAACAAATTACATTTAATCAATAACTTGATCATAATATGAGAGGAATAAATGATGATAAAATAAGGCAATATAAATAATTATATGAGAATGAAACAAAAACATGGATATTCTAACTAATCAAATAATCACATGGAATATCAATATCTAAATTTGTAATGATGGAATGAATAATTCTAGACATCCAAAACATAACTTCAAGGCCTTGTACCATGAAATATAATATCACTAAGGCATGGTTCTAAGACATCTAATACCATGAAGGACTTGTTCTAAGAGATATATATAAATGGGTAAGGACTCAGCTAAAATCCAATCCATTTTATCTCATGATACCTACCGATGTATGAAGGGGATATAGTGGTCGACTCGTCACTTACAAAGTCCAATGCGTTCCTCATATGAAATGGGTGAAACAAAATCAACATAAAAATTCATATTAAAAAACTCGAATATTAAATGTTAATACTTCACCCAATCAATAAACATAATCACAAACTATAACACCCTGAGATTTTTGGATTATGTTTTTCGAATTAATGTAATCTTTTTGATATTTTTTCATTTTACCCAACAATGAAAATAGTTTATTTTATATGTTCGGATTATATTATATACAACACAAAGTTAATCATGAACTACATGAAACCTAAATTTTATCTTTATTTACATTAAAAACCTATGTTATCTTGTGTTACATGCAATAATGACTTTCCTCGATGGCTTGCGAAACACGTATGACCGAGTTTTACCAAACCATAATATATTATTAAATTACTATTATTTAATATAATAATAATTAACATAGATGTTAAATTGGAGTTTATGAATATTATTAAATAATTTATGAAAATATATGGTTTATAAAAATATAATATTAATTCATATGTTACAAATTGATTATAAATGAATATGAAAACTGATTGAATATAAAAGAAAATGTTAATATTTTTATGGTCACAAAGCTGTTTTAACCTATTAAATTTATTTAATTACACTAAGTGAGCGATATTAATGTAATATATATATTATATATTATATCAAATAGTTAATATATTCATCTAATATATTTTATAGACATAATATATGAGAAAAAATAATTTTATGCATAAAAACTATATCTTTTATAAAGATAGTTTTACCTTATTTTAATGGAGAACACATTTTAAATCCAATTTTTAGAAATTTTATAGATTTAAATTTTCAAAATAAAAATCACCTATATAAGTGAAACATAAAAATTTGGTCAGGATTGTTTTTTTCGTATTTTTCAATAAGGTTTCATTTTTTATTGTATAGTTAAAAATACTAGATTTCAGTTCAAAACTTCTTTTTTCATCTAATTTATTTATAAGGATAAATTATAAATTAAATTGGTTTCAAAGTTTAATTATATAATTTTTATATAAATTAATCCAATTTGTTCATTAAAACCAATTTCACATTGAAATTTTAAATAAAAACTTAGTAAACTTTTGAACATTTTTACTTTAAAAACACACACTGTCAACCCGACTACGAGATCAAATTTAAATTAATTTCCACCACTTATGTTATTGGAATTAAGAAAAATGGATTATATATTTTTTATAATAATAATTTATAATATATAATAATTTCAATATAGTTTTTTACCAAAAAATTTTAGTGAAAGTGATTAAAATTAATTACGACGATTAAGAGAAAAATTAGGTTAACAAAGTTCTAAACCTCAAATTGAAGACCCAGAATGACCTATAAATTTTTAAAACACCCATTTTATACCCATTAATTAACCATTAACATTCCATTATTGATTTTGTTTTGTTTTTGTACGACTTTTTTAGGTAAAAACGTGGATACACCTAAGTTATTTTCATTAATGCCAAGTGGGTCCTTTCCCTTCCCTATAAAAGGCCACCACCTCTCCCTCTTCTTAACACCTCTAAAAACAATTAGGTTCTGAAAAGATATTTAAAATACACTTAAAATATACCTATATTCCTCTTAATAGCCTCCCCATGGTCAGAAATCAATCCAAGGAATCCTTTTGGCACAAACCAAAAAGAGTTACATGATTAAGAGGTAATGTCTTCTCTCAAGCTCCATTATTTTATTTTCTTTATCCACCCCCTACACTCTATTTATTACATAATTGCATCACATAAAAAGTATCCTAAATATACTATAATTTTTTTATTATAAGGGTTCTACTTACACTTATACACACATCCATCTAATTGGGAAAGAACATAATATTTATGTGCACGTCGAACTACTGCCTCACTAAAAGATTATTGTTCATTTTTCATTTACCTCCACTCATGGTGGAAATTATGATGAAAAAAATATTTATATATGTAAAATCATATATTTATTAGTCCATTAATCACCTGTATTTATTTTACAACACATACCTTTTTTACTTTCCATTTGGTGTAAAAACGATCATTTCATTTGAGGAAATGTGGACTACTGCCCCTCAAAGCAATGCGATTAATTCACACACTACATGGGATGTATTAAGGATGGTTTTAGAGAACTTATATAATATATATGATATAATAATTCTTCTGGAATAATTATATATATACATATATGTCATTTACTTACTTTATTTTCAATACGATTGTTAAATGAAAACAACGTTCGTGCGTACGTACAACCTACTATCTCCATGAATGGTGTATTATATTTCATACTTATATATTATATAGATTATTATAATAAAAATATACTATATATAAATGATATTTATATCATGTTTTATATTTTTTAAATCAAGATATAATTATAAGGATAAAATATATAACAAATTAAGAAACATGCGAAGAACAAAGCGAATATTGCCCAAAGTGAAACCGTAACATAGGATTGTTAACAAGCAGGTAATATAAGGTCATAAGGAAAAAATATATGGTATTATATATAAAAATATTATTATATAAAAGATATATAATAAAATTATATTTATTATAAAGTAATCATGTATGAGTACGAAGAGAGTCAAGACACAAGGTAAGGTAATTTCAACTCACTTTTTATTTATGTGAGACACATTCTTTATTCACCACCCATTCCTTTTGTGTGGTGTGTATACTGACCATGTATGTATTATATGATTCTTATAATTAAATTTATGTGTATTTAACTATCCATTTTATGACATTTATTTCATGGGTTTTCTATTTCAAAAGCTACCAAATCAATAAAGTAATTTTGTCTCAATTTTCCTTATTTGAGACACATGCCATGTTACACACCTATATTTTTCCATAATGTGTATATAATACCTTTGAAATTTTATATCATGAATATCTTTATATTAATGTTATTTTAAGCTTCATGTAATTCCATTTTATTAAATGGGGAGTATGGTCCAAATTTACCAAGTGGTATGAGTTTATTGAAATAATCTTATCACTTTTCGAGATTGTTTTTTTAAATGATGATGCCTTGGTAAAAGGACCAAAGAAATAAAATATATAATGTTAAAAAACTTAAAAGAGTATGAAGGAGTGAAATGTATTACAATCATTTTGATCCAGAGGGATAAACTCACCTGGAAGGTTTTACATGCACCTGCTATTGCTGTAAACACCCTTATTGGTAAGACCATTTGCCACCTTGTTGGTCCCTCTTTAAGTATGAGTGATAATATGACTGAGTTATGATAAATTTTAGAGGAACATGATCCATTTAGCAGTGAGTTTCCATGAAAGGTGAATAGTTCCATGTTTAAGATCTAGAACAATGGTTGTTGAATCACTTTTAATACAAACATTATTCTATCCTCATTGCCTTATAAACTCGACTGCCTTGATAACACTATACATCTCTACTTCGATGGAAGTGGAATGACCATATCTTAATAACTCTCATAAAATTTATTCTTCTATGGTTATTAAGTATATATTCAGGTATTGGAACCATTTTACCACTCTTTGGCACTTAGGATAACTAAAAAAATGTTTTAATGGAAATCTAACTTTATTTCTCCTCTCAGTCAGAAATTTGTGTTATTTAAAAACAATTATTTATAAAAAATATTTGAAAAATATATAAATTTTATAAAATGATGTTAAAAGAAGTTTTTACCCATTTTTTAAATTCTACAATCTTAGAATTAATATTCTTGTCATTTTCCTATCAAGGAATGTTTTAGAACTTTAACTGTAAAAAAAGGAATTTTTAGCACGTACAGATTTACTACTGTTGTGATCGTTATTTACTTGAAGCTTACATTATACATTTAAAAGTTTAATTTAAAGGAAAAATGTTTTTTTTAATATTCTTATTTTTTTAAAAGTTTTTTTCCACTAAAAGGGATTTCAAAAATGACATATGGGGTTTTAGAGCTTCCCTTAAAATACTTCTAAGCTATTTTTAAAGAAAAAGGTTTTCAAGAATGTTTTTTGTTTAATAAATGTTTTAAATGTTTTAAAGAACTATTTATAAGTTTTAAAAGAAGAAAGTTTCCAAAATTATTTAAAATATTTATTTTTAATTTGTCAATTTAATTTTCAAGAAAATGGTTGTCAAAAGGTTTTTGTTTTAAAAAGGTAAATTATTAAAGAAGAAAGGATATTTTCCTCAAGAAGTGTTTTTAAAAGATCATTATAAATTATTTACCATATAATATGAAATCTGTTGGTGTTACTCATTCCTTTTTGGAGAAATTATTCAATGCTTCCATTCATATTCTTTCTATAAATGGTTAATGTTTTTATGGCATGATGTTTTTGAAACCTGTTTCTCTTTCATAGGTTATATGATTTTGAAACCCACTTCTTTTCATAGGAGGTGATTATAAGACCTACCACTTTCCCATAGGAAATGATATGATTAAATGTTCATGATGCTTATCTTATTTCATGGGTTATGATATGATTATTTTTTATAATATTTTGGCACCCATATGTATGATTTTTTTATTTCTTGGTTTGGATTTATATCTCCTTCCAATACATTGGGTAATGATGGATAACTCGTGAGTATGTTTATTATGTGTGAACCTGATTACATGTTCACAATGTTATGTATGAACCTGATTACATGTTCACAATGTTATGCATGGACCTGTTTTCATGTCCATAGGTTTATGCGTGAACCTGATTACATATTCACAATTTTAAGAGTAAATTTTATTATGTGTTCACAATGTTATGAAAGGAACACATTGCATGTCCATAAGTTTATGCATGAAATGGATTTAATGTTCACAATGTTATGAGGGAACCTGATTATATGTTCACAATGTTATAAATGGACCTTGTTTCATATCCATAAGGTTATGCATGAACCTAATTACGTGTTTATAATGTTATGCATGGACCTAGTTGCACGTATATAAGCTGATTTAGGGGCCTGATATCATGTCCTTAACTTAATGAGTGAACCTATTTCTACTTATACATGTTCACAATGTTATAAAACAATGTGAATTCCAAAAATTCCATGTATTATTACTATTTTATAATTTCATGACTTATGCTATTAATTATCTTATGATCCATATCTTATGAACTGACAATCTTTATTATGATCTCTAACATGCAGGGTATGATCATAAAATTTTATACTCATGTTCCATATCCTTTTTTTCATGTTATGCTCACGAATTTACTTTATTTACCCTTAATAAGCATATGAACTCACCCCTTTATTATGTTTCCTGTCCCTAGGTTATGAATAAAGATTTTAGGTAGAAGTAATAAAGGTGGATACCTTTATGGGAGATATTGAAGATCTTTTACTTGGATAGAAGATTTTGTTTCCATGTTTCTAAAGACATAATATTATTATGGTCCTTGGGCATGTATTTTTTGTAATGTACTTAACAATAATCTAAAATGATGTAATATCCATGTATGTTAAGCCCGGGTCACTATAGTTAGTATCAAAGGAAAATTTTATTCAACCTTTTAAAACTAGGATGATAAAAATTTAGTCAAATGCCTAGTTATATTTATCAGGATATCTATGGGGATATCTCTAAATATAAGTATAAGGATGATTTAACGTTTAGGAAAATGTCTTGGAATTTTGTTAAAGGATAGATTAAGTGGTTTCCTATTAAAAAAATCCATGTCTAGATTGTAAAATTGGATGTGGATTTGGAACGGATGTACCTAAGGGTAAAAACTCCGACAAGATGTTTCAGGCTAGACTCGGGGTAATTTGGTACATCAAAACGGGCCTTGCTGCACACTTGATTGACACCCCAGGGGGATATGATTTGGGAATTCATAAGATCTTAAAGAACAATCATGAAATATTTAAATAGAGTATAACTATGAATAACCAAGGATAAACCTAAGGTTTCATAGATTAAATTAGTAGGACCCATAATCCATGCATCCTATAAGTAGTTTTTAATGATTATATAGTATCCCATTATGATAAATGTTTCTCACACTATGATGTCTTGTTTCAGTCAATTGAGAGAATTATAAGGGACATGGTTGATAATGGATGTTTCAAATGTGGAAAGTATGGGTAGTATTCAAATCAATTTCACAAGTGGAAATCTTATAATGTGAATCCGGAAGTCGGTTTGAGTATTGGTTATACTTATGAAGATAAAGAAATGTCAAATGATATATTAAAGGTATGTGATTTTATTACAATATTTTTTACATTAAACATAATAATCATAGTTAGTATTGAGGTTGAGTAACCTTAAGACACAATTCATATTTCATATTATAGGAAAGTGTTATTGAGGAATAACTTGATGAAGCTTGAGTAATGGTTTAGGAATAAAGTTGTATAAATTAAGTACTTATGTTTTGGAATTCAAATATTATGTTATATGAATCATGAAATATATAATTATTTTTAGTATGTGTTTTCATTAAGGATTGAAAAGGATATGTTTAATGATGAAGACATATAGAAGTGATATTTTGATTAATAGAAGGTAATGCTAAATGCGATCAATATATTGAGAAATTTATGTTTTGCTTGGATAAGTAGATGATTGATTTGGATAAAGCAAATTTAATTGTACTGATTACCCTAGATATCGTTATTTATTGTTCGAAAATGTAGTCTATAGTATCATGGATGAAGTTTACAACTTCTGGGATATAAGGTATATATCCAGTAACCTTTTGAGGAAGCATTCATGTTTTACTAAAGTATTTATGGTAATTCGAGTTATTATCATGTTTTAAGAGAATATATGATTGGGTATTCACATGTTTGGAATATGGAAACCAATAGATACTTTTTGATATACATGGGATCAATGTTAATCTAATTTTGTGACTTATTTATAATGTTTTGGATTTTCATCTTTTGGTGGGGTTATAAGGTTAACCATTAATGGAAATATTAAGTTAAAATTTGGATGAAGTGTTAGTGAATAAAGTATTATCTTACCACATGGGGATTGAAGCATATTGGATAACCTATTATAAAAACGTGGTGTTAATGATAACTGTTAAAAAATAGGATGGCGTATCAGGAATCTCATGATCTCTTAGTGCTTTGGGAATGAAAAATTCACCTTCCTTTTTGGAGAAATAGGTGAAGTGGATCAAGGAACAAAAAGGGTGAGCTTGTATTGAAATTATAGAAATATATCTTTTCATTAAAATTCTTTAACTTTAGGAAAAAGGATATTGAAACCAAAAATTTGATCCTAGTACCTCCATTTCTAATAAATCATATGATTCCATAGTTCATCATAGATTTATGGATTTCTGATTATTAAATTTCTCTTGAACTTGTTCTCTATCACTCTCCATTATGAAATAATGGTTAAATTTCTCTTCCATGTTCTTGTTTTTACCTTCCACCTATATTATCTCATGTGGAAACCCAATTATATGTTACTTTGGGAAACCATTATGTTTCAAAATTTTCTTTTTAAAAATAAGTTTTAATAATCATTTTTACGATGTGGGTTTCTAAGAAAGGAATATTCAAGTATTGAACCTCTAATAACCTATACCAATTTTGATGGATAAATTCATTTTAATTGGGGTAGAATTTAACAACCTATGACTTTTTGAATTATTATTTTTTCTAATTAATTTAATATTTTTGTTATTTTTCATTTCACGCAACACTAAAAATAGTTTATTTTATATATTTGGATTATGTTATATGAAACACTAAGTTAATCGTGCACTGCACACAACATAAATATTAAATTTCTCTACACGGAACACTAAGGACATCTTGCATTACACATAATAATTACTTTCCTAGATGGTTTGCGTAATAACCATGAGTGAGTTTTACCAAATAGTAATAAATTATTAATATATTATTATATAATATAATAAGTTATAAAACTTCCATTAAATTATAGTTTATGAATAGTGTTAAATAATTTATGAAAATATATGGTTTATAAAAATATAATAATAATTCATAGGTTATCAATTAATTATAAATTAATATGAAAACTAATTGAATATAAAGGAAAATATTAATATTTGTATGGTCACAAAGATTTTTTATCCTATAAAATTTAATTAATTACAATTAGTGAGTTATATCAAGGATATATATATTTTATATATTCAATAAAATATTTTTTATATTCATACAATACATTCAATAGACTTAATATATGTACAAACCCAATTCTATGCATAAAAACCTATATTTTTTATAAAGGTAGTTTTAGTGCCTTTTAATGGGGAACCCATTTTAAATAGAATTTTAGGAACTTTTAAAGATTTAAAATTTCAAAATAAACATTATATTTGTAATAGATAAATAAAAAATAGGTTTAGATAAATCTTTGGTATTTTTCTGTAAGGTTTCATTTCTTAATGAATGGTTAAAAATACTAGATTTTAGTTCAAATATTCTTCTTCATTTAATTTTTTATAAGGTTAAATTCTATTTTAATTTGGTTTAAAAGTATAATTATATAATATTTTCATAAATTAATCCAATTTGGGTCCTGGAAACCAATTTCACATTGACATTGGATATAAACACTTAGCCAACTTTTTAATGTTTTTACATTAAAAACCCTTATTGTCGACCCAACAACAGGATTAAATTTAAATTAATTTATTCAACATGTGATTTTTATATGAAAAAATAGTTTGCATATTTTGAATCATAATAAAATATAATTTCTAATTAGGTCAATTTATTTATTGGCCAATAAGATTAATGGATGTGATTAAAATTAATTACAACGATTAAGATAAAAATTAGGTTAACAAAGTATTAAACCTTAAATTTAAGAACCAAAATGACCTAAACACTTTCCCATCACAAATTTTGTGGAAATTATTTTTCAATTAACTGTTAATTATTATTTTTGTTGGTTTTTATGACTTTTTAAGGTGAAAACGTACGTATACCTAACTTGTTTTAAAAAATGCAAAGTGTGTCCTTTCCCTTCCCTATAAAAGGCCACCACATATCCCTATTCATCATAGCTCTAAAACCAAATTTTTTATAAGATTTTCCCAATACACTTCCCAATGTTCCTAACTTACTCATAAAATCATTCCCTTAGGAAGAAATCAATCCAAGTAATCCTTATAGAACAAACCAAAAGGAGTTACCTGATTAAGAGGCAACATCATCTCTCAAGCCCCATTATTTTATTTTCTTTATCCACCCCATACACTATATTTATTTAATAATTATATAATTTTTTTATCCTCAATGTAATATGTTTTTATTATGCTAAGGTTTTTACCTACACTTAAAAACACATCCATCTAATGGGTAATGAGAATAATGTTTATGTGTACGACAAACTACTGCCTCACTAAATGATGATTTTTCATTTTTCCTTTACCACCTCTCATGGTAGATAATATGATGTAAAATATTTTTATATATGTCAAAATTATATTTATTATGTATTTAATCTCCGATATTCCTTTTATAAAACATACCTTTTTTCCATTTGGTGAAAATTCGATACTTTCGTTTGAGGAAGTTTGGACCACTGTCCCCTCAAAGCGATGTGATTCATTCACACACTAAATGGAATGTATTAAAGATGAGTTTAATGAAATTATATGATATATGTGACATAATAATTATACTGAAATAATTAAATATATATAGATATATATACATATATTTCATTTAATTACTTTCCTTCAATACGATTATTAAATGGAAACATCTTTCATGTGTATGTACGGTCTATCGTCTCCATGAATGGTTTATTCCATTTCATACTTATATATTATATAGATTATTATAATAAAAATATAATATATATAAATAATATTTATATCATGTTTTACATTTTTTAAATACAAATATAAGTATAAGGAGCAAATATATAACAAATTAAGATGCATGTGAAGAATAAAGAGAATATTACCCCAAGTGAAATCTAAACAAAGGACTGTTAAAAAGAGGGAAATATAAGATCATAATAAAAAAATATAAGGAATTAGATATAAGAATATTATTAGGTAAAATATATATAATAAACTTATATTTATTATATAGTAATCTTGTATGAGTACGAAGAGAGTCAAGACACAAGGTAAGGTAATTTAATCTCACTTTTTATTTTTGTGAGATACATGATTTATTCACCACCCATTCCTTTTGTGTGGTGTGTATAATGCCCATGTATGTATTATTTTATTCTTATAATTTAATTTTTCGGTATTAAAATATCCATTTTATTTCATTTATTTCATGGGGTTTATATTTCCAATGTTATCAAATTGATAAAGTAATTTTGTCTCAATTTTCCTTCTTTGAGACACATCCCATGTTATGCACCTATATTTTTCTAGAAGGTGTACATACTAACTTTGAAATGTTATATAATTAATATAAATATTTTAATGATATTTTAATCTTCATGTAATTTTATTTTATTTCATGGGGATTATGGTCCAAATTTACCATGTGGTAAGAGTTGATTTAAACAATGTCACCACTTTTTGAGATTGTTTATGTTTATGCTTCCTTTGATGAAATATTATTATTCATATCTTAAGAAACATCCTTAAATTTATTATAATAAGGTTATTAATTAAATATTCATGTATTTGTACCATTTTTACACTCTTTGGTATTTAGGATAACTAATAAAATCTTTTAATGAAAATCTAAATCTATTTATCTTATATGTAGAAAATGCATGTTCTTTTAAAACCATGATTTCTAAAAAATATTTAAAAAATGATTTACTTTTATCATATGATTTTAATGGACATTTTTACCCATTATTAACTTCTTATGTCTTAGAATGAATCTTCTTTTCATTTTCCTATCAAGGCACTTTTCATAACTTTTAAGGTAAATAAAAGGAATGTTCGACACGTACAGACTTACCACCACTATGACCTTCATTTACTTAAAGCTTTCATTATAAATTTTAAATTTTAATTTAAATGAATATTTTTTCTTAATATTCTATAAATTTATTATTTTAAAAATAATTTTCAATGAAAAGGGTTTTCAAATTTTTTTATAGTTTTTAAATGCTTCCTTTAAAATATTTCCAAACTATTTTCAAAGAAATTGGTTTTCAAGAATGTTTTTTGTTTAAGAAATGTTTTAAACATTTTCATTAATTATTTATAATTTTTCAAAGAAAAAGGTTTTAAAAATTATTTCAATGCTTTATTTATAATTTTTCAAGTTTATTTTCAAAGAAATGGTTTTCAAATGGTTTTATGTTTTAGAAAGTGATTTTTCAAAGAATAATGGATATTTTCCTCAAGAAGTGCTTTTAAAAGATCTTTCCAAATTATTTCCCATCTAATATGAAATCTGTTGGTGTTACTCATTCCATTCTAGGAAAATTATTCAATTCTTCCATTCATATTCTTTCTATGAAGGGTAAATTTTTTGATGACATGATTTTTATGAAACCCATTTCTCTTTCACTAGTTATAAGATTTTGAAACCCGCTTCTTTTTATGGTAGGTGATTATGAGATATACCTCTTCTCCATAGGTAATGATATGATTAAATGTTCATAAATCTTATCATATTTCATGGGTTATGATATGATTATGGTTTGTAATCTTGTGTCAATCATATGTATGATTTTTTTATGTCTTGGGTTGGATCTATATCTTCCTCTAATGAAATGAGTAATGATAGATGAATCATGAGCATGTATGTTATACACAAACATAATTATATGTTCAAAATTTTATGTTTGAACTTGATTACATGTTCACAATGTTATACATAGACCTGGTTGCATGTCCAAAAATTTATGTGTGAACCTGATTACATGTACATGATGTTATGATTGAACCTTATCACATATTTAAAATGTTTTGCATAGACCTGGTTACATGTCCATAAGATTATGTGTGAACCTAATTATATGTTCAGAATGTTATGTGTGAACCGAATTACATGTTTAAAATGTTATTCATGGACCTTGTTTCATGCCAAAAAGGGTATGTGTAAATCTAATAACACATTCAAAATGTCATGAATGAACCTAGTTTCATGTCCATCAGTTGATATAGGGGGACTGATTTCTTATCCTTAACTTAATGAGTGAACCTATGTTTACTTATACATGTTCACAATGTTATAAACCAATGTGCAAGAAATAAATTCCATGTCTTCTTCTTATGTTACACTTTCATGAATTATGCTCTTAATTCTCTTATGATTCATGTATTATGAACTAAAAATATTTATTATGATCTCTAATATGTAAGGTATGATCTTAAAATTTTATTCTCAAGTTCGATACCCTTTTGTTCCTGTTATGCTTACACATTTCCATTATTTACCCTTATTGGGCATCTGAGCTCACCCCTTTCTTATGTTTCCTTTCCCATAGTTATGAAGAATGGTTTTAGGTAGAATTAATAAAGGTGGATATATTTATGGGTGATGTTGAAGATCTTTCACCAGGATTGAATATTTTGTTTCCATGATCATGAAGACACTAAACTATTATGGTCCTTGGACATGTATTTTTATAATTTACCGAATATTCATCTAAAATGATGTAATATGCATATATATTAAGCCTGGGTCACTGTAGTTGGTATCAAAGGAAAGGTTTAATCAACATTTGGAACAAGGATGATAAAATTTGATGAGATCTGTAGGAATATTTCTAAGGATATTTCTATAGATGTTTTTAAGGATAAGTATAAGGATGAGTTGACGTTTAGGAAATGCACTGTAATTTTGGCATAGGATAGAGTAATTGGTTTTCTATAAATATATCCTCTTCTAGATATTAAAAGTAGAGATGGATTTGGCACAAATGTACCTAGGGGTAACAACTCAAACAATATGTTTTAGGCTTTAATCAGGGAAATCTAGTACATGATAATGGGCCCTACTGCCCACCTATTTTGACACTCCTGGGGTATATTCTTTGGGTATTAACAAGATCGTTATAAACTATTGTGAAGGATTTAAATAGTGTATGACTATGAATAACCTAGGATAAACCTAATTTTTCATAGATTATAGAAGTAGTAGCCATAATCTAGGAATCCTATAAGCACATTTTTATAATTATATGGTATCCCATTAAGATAAATGTTTCTCACACAAAACTTTCTTATTTTATTCAATGAATAGGATTAGAAGGAATATAGTTAACATTTAATGTTTTAGATTTGGAAATTATTGTTATTATAAAAATAGATTTCCCAAGTGGAAATATTATAAGGTGAATCAGGAAAGTGGTATAAGTATTGGTCATACTTATGAAGAATACGTGACCTCAAACGATATGTAAAATCTATATAATTTTCTTCCAGTATTATTTACATTAAATAAATGATGCATTATTAGATTGATGTTGAGTAACCTCAAGTCATGATTCATATTTAATATTCTAGGAAAGTGGTATTAAGGAATTAGTTGATGAAGCCTGAGTAATGCTTTAAGAATAATGTTAGAGGAATGATTTACTTATGTTTTGGAATTCAAAGATTATGTTATATGAATCATGAAATATATAAATATTTTTAGTATGAGTTTTCATTAAGGATTGAAAAGGATATGTTTAGTGATGAAGACATAGAGAATTGATATTTTGATTAAGGGAAGGCAACACTTAATGTGACCAAATGTTGAAAAATTTGTGTTTTTCTTGGATAAAGAGATGATTGATTTGGATAAAGTAAATTGGATAGTGCTAATTACCCTAGATCTAATTACTGATTGGTTGATAAATTTGTATATGTTATCATAGATAATTTTTAAAACTTCTTTGATCTAAGGAATATATCTAGTAACCTTTGGAATAAAGAAGAATAAATGTTTTCCTATAGTGTTTGTGGTAATTTGGGTTATTACAATACTTTAAGAGAATATATGACGAGTGTATTCAAATGTTTATAATGTGACAACCAATAGATACTTTTTGATATATGAGGGATCAATGTTAAGCTGATTTTGTGACTTATTTCTAAATTTGTTGATTTTCATCTATCAGAAGGGTTATAAGGTTAACCATTTATGGAAATATTAAGGTAAAATCTGCATGAAGCTTGAGAGAATAAAGTATTACCTTACCACATGAGAATTTTTCCATATTGGATGAACTATTATAAAATATTTTTATTAATGATAACTGATGAAATATGGGATGGCGTATCATGGATCTCATGATCTATTAGTGCTTCAAAAATGAAAAATTCACCTTTCTTTTTATAGAAAGAGGGGAAGTGAACCAAGGAATAACAAAGGGTGGGGTTTCCCAAAAATAATGGAAGTATATATTTTCATGAAAATTCTACAACTTTAGGAAAAAATATCTTGAAAAAAATGTTATCCTAGTACCTCTGTTTTTGATGAATCAGATGGTCACTTAGTTCATTGTATATTTATGGATTTCTGATTATTAACTTTATCCTGATCTTATTCTCTGTCACTCTCCATCAGGACATGATGGTTATATTTCTCTTCCATGTACATGTTTTCACTTTCCACATATGTTCTCCTTTGTGGAAATCCAGTTGTATGTTACTTTGGGTAACCATTATGTCTCCAATTTTTCTTTTTAGAATGAATTTTTAGTATTTATTTTCATGATGTGGGTTTCTAAGAACGGAACTTTCAAATATTAAAAATTTAATAATTGAGATGAATTTTTATGGATAAATTCATTTTAAAGGGGGTATAATGTAACACCTATAGATTTTTTGAATTCCTTTTTTTGAATTAATTGAATATTTTTGATATATTTTTTTCATTTTACACAACACTGAAGATAGTTTATTTTATTTTTTTGGCTTAAGTTTTTCTCAAAACTTTTTTAATCATGCACTACATGAAACATAAATTTTAGCTTTCTCTACACATAACTCTGAGGTTTGGTTTCCTTACACACAATAATGATTTCCCTCGATGGCTTGTGTAACACACACAATAATAATATATTATTAAAATATTAGTATCTAATATAATAATATATAACATTGCCATTAAATTAGAGTTTATTAATAGTATTTAATAATTTACTAAAATATATGGTTTAGAAAAATATAATATGAATTCATAGGTTAACAATTAGTTATAAATGAATATGAAAACTGATTGAATATAAAGGAAAATATTAATATTTTTATGATCACAAAGCTACTTTACCCTATTAAATTTTATTAATTAAAATTATTGTTTGATATTGATGTATTATATATATTATATATTCAATAAAATATTTTTGATATTCATCCAATATACTCTATTGACATAAGAAAGAACAAACCAAATTTTTAGCATAAAAACCTATTTTTTTTATAAAGATAGGTTTCCACCTTTTAATGGGGAATCGATTTTAAATATAATTTTTGTAACTTTTATAGATTTAAAATTTAAAAATAAACTTCATATTTTAATAAAAACATAAAAATTAGGCTAGTATAAATTTTTGGTATTTTTCTGTAAGGTTTCATTTTTTAATGAATAGTAAAAAATACTAGATTTTTGTTCAAAACTAATTTTTCAAATTATATATTGGTAAGGTTAAATTATATTTTAAATTATTTTAAAATTTTAATTAGATAATATTTTTATAAATTAATCCAATTTATCTCATTATAAACAATTTCACATTGAAATTATATACAAAAACATAGCAATCTTTTGAACGTTTTTACTTTAAAAACTCACATTGTCAACCCGACTGTGAGATTAAATTTAAATTAATTTATGCCACTTATGTGATTTTAATTTGGAAAAATGGATTAAATATTTGGAATAAGAATAATTTATAATGTCTAATAAGGCCAATTTATTTTTTATAACCAAAAATATTAGTGAAGGCGATTAAAATTAACTACAATGATTAAGATAAAAATTATGTTAACAATGTACTAAACCTTAAATATAAGACCCAAAACGACCTAGAAACTTGTCCAAAACACACTATATGGCCATTATTCTGACATTAACCTTCAATTCCAGAGTTTTTTTTGTTTTTATGACTTTTTTATGTAAACACTTGGGTACACATAACTTGTTTTTAAAAATAAAATGTGTGTCCATTACCTTACCTATAAAGGACACAACCTCTCCCTCTTCTTAAAGCCTCTCAAACCACTTAGTTTCGGACAAGATATTCCCAATCCACACTCGAACATCACTCCATTACTTTTAGAAGCCTGCCCTTGGTCAAAAATCTTTCAAATGATTCCTTTTGGAATAAATCAAAAGCAGTTACCTGATTAAGTGGTAACGTCTTCTCTCAATCTCCATTATTTTATTTTATTTGTCCACCCACTACACTCTATTTATTACATAATTTTATAATATACATAATATAATAAATATACTAGTATTTTTTATGCTATGTTTTCTACCTAAACATACAAACACATTTATCTAATGGGTAATAAACATAATGTTTATGTGTATGGTGAACTACCACATCACTAAATGATGATTGTTCATTTTTCCTTTACCGCATATCATGGTTGATATTATGAAGGAAAATATATTTATATATGTAAAATATTATATATATTATTTCTTTAATATCCTTTATTCTTTTTACAACACATATATTTTTACTTTCCATTTGGTGTAAATATGATAATTTTGTTTGAGAAAGTGTGGACTACCGCCCCCTCAAAGCAATGTGATTCTTTCACACAGTACATGAAAGGTATTAAGGATGGTTTTAGTGAAATTATATGAAATATATAATATAATAACTCTACTATAAGAATTATATATATACATATATATACATATATATCATTTACTTTCATTCAATATGACTATTAAAAGGAAATGACGTTCATGCATACGTACGACCTATCGTCTCCATGAACAATGTATTCTATTTCATACTTATATATTCAATAGATTATTAAAATAAAAATATAATGTATATAAATTATATTTATATCATTTTCTACATCCTCTAAATCCTGATATAAGTATAAAGTCTAAATATATAACAAATTAAGACACACGTGATGAATTAAGAGAATATTACCCAAGGTGAAACCTTAACATATGATTACTAACAAGAAGGTAATATAGGGTCATAATAAAACCATATATGGTATTAAATATAAGAATATTATTATGAAATATATATATAATAAACTTATATTTATTATATAGGAATCTTGTCCGAGTATCAAGAGAGTCATGAAACAAGGTAAGGGAATTTCATCTCACTTTTATTTCTATGAGATACATGATTTATTCACCACCCATTATTTTCATGTGGTGTGTATAATGACCATGGATGTATTATGTTATTAATATATTTAAATTTATGGCTTCTTAAATATCCAATTGATGAAATTTATTTCATGGGGTTTATGTTTCAAAAGATACCAAATCATTAAAGTAATTTTGTCTCAATCTGCCATCTTTGAGACACATATCATGTTATGCATCTATGTTTTTTCCATGAGATGTATATAATGACTTTAAAATGTTATATAATGAATCTAATTATTTTTATTATATTTCAATCAGCATTTAATTCTATTTTATTACATGGGGATTATGGTCAAAATTTACATAGTGGTAAGAGTTTATTAAAACAATCTCATCACTTATTGAGATTGTTTGTGTTTATATTTCCTTTTATGAAATATTATGATCAATTTCTTATAAAATCTTATAAAATTTATTCTCCTCCGGTTATTCATGATATATTCATGTATTGGTATCATTTTACTACTCTTTGGTACTTAGGATAACTAGGAAAATGAATTAATGAAAATCCGACTTTATTGATCCTATCAGTTAGAAATACGTGTTCTTTCAAAACCATGATTTCTAAAAATGATTTCAAAAATGTTTTAATTTTATCTTATGATGCTAATGGAATTTTTTACCCATGTTTTAACTTCTAAGTTATTAGAAGGAATCTTAATTTCATTTTTCTATCAAGGTACTTTTCATAAATTTTAAGGTAAAAAAAGGAATTTTCGGTATGTACAGACCTACCACCATTTCAACCATTTTTCCTTTAAGCTTCTATTATACATTTACAAGTTTAATTTAATAGAAAAATGTTTTCATAATATTTTGTATTTTTTTAAATGTGTCTTTCAATGAAATGGTTTTTCAATTTTTTTGTTTTTTAAATATTCTTTTAAAATATTACCATGCTATTTTCAAAGAAATAGGTTTTCAAGAATGTTTTATGTTTAAGATATGTTTTAAATGTTTTTAATCATTATTTATAAGATTTAAAATAAAAGGGTTCCCAAAATTATTTCAAATCTATCTTTATAAGTATTTATGTGTTTTTCAAGGAAGTAGTTTTCAAAAGGTTTTATGTTTTGAAAATTGAATTTTTTAAATAAGAAAGGTTATTTTTATGAAGAAGTGTTTTTAAAATATATTACTAAATCATTTCCCATATAAGATGACATCCATTGTTTCTACTCATGCCTTTATGGGTAAATGATTCAATGATTCCATTTATATTATTTCTATGCATGGTTAATGTTCTGATGACATGATGTTTATGAAACCCGTTTCTCTTTCATGGATTATAAGCTTTTGAAACCTGCTTCGTTTCATGGGAGGTGATTGTGAAACCAACAACTTTTCCATAGGTAATGATATGATTAAATGTTCCTGATACCTATCTTATTTCATGGGTTGTGGTTTGATTATTTTTAATAATCTTATAGAACTCATATGTTTGATTTTTTAGGTCTTGGGTTGGATATATATCTCTCCTAATGCATTGGGTAATGATGGATGAATCATGAGTTTGTATTTTAGGAGTGAACCTAATTACATGTTCACAATTTTATTCATGAACCTAATGACATCATCACAATGTTATTCATGGATCTGGTTGCATGTTTATAAGTTTATGCGTGAACCTGATTACATGTTTAAAATGTTGTGAGTGAACCTTATTTTGTGTTCATAATGTTATTCATGAACCTAGTTTCATGTCCATTAGTTTATGTGTGAACCTGATTACATGTTCACAATATTATGTGTGAACATGATTACATGTTCAAAATTTTATGCATGGACTTGGTTTCAGGTTCATATGGTTTTGTGTGAACCTGATTACACATTCACAATGCTTTGCATGGACCTAGTTACAGGTCCATAAGTTGACGCAGGGGGCCTGATTTCACGTCCTTAACATAATGAGTGGACCTATTTCTACTTATACATGTTCACAATATGATAAACTAATTTGTTTTCCATAAATTTCATGTCTTATTCCTCTGTTATGCTTTCATGACTTATGCTCTCAATTCTCTTATGATCCTTATCTTATGAACAATTAATATTTATTATAATCTCTGATATGAAGGGTATGATCTTTAAATTTTATATTCAAGTTCCATACACTTTTTTTCATGTTATGCTTGCACATTTCCTTTATTTACCCTTACTTAGCATTTGATCTCACCCATTTCTTATGTTTCCTTTTCCTGGGTTATTAGGAAAGGTTTTAGGTAGAAATAATGAAGGTGGGGATCTTTATATGAGATGTGGAATATCCTTCACTAGGATAGATGATTTTTCCATGTTTCTAAAGTCACTAAACTGTTACGGTTCTCATGCATGTATTTTGTAATGTACCGACTATTCATTTAAAATGATGCAATATCCACGTATATTAATACTGTGTCTCTATAGGTGGTAGAAAAGGAAAGGTTTACTCAACCTTAAAAAACTTGGATGAGAAAAATTTAGTGAGACACCTTGGTATATTTCTAAGGATATGTCTAGGGATGTCTCTAAGGATAAGTATAAGGAAGAGTTAATGTTTAGGAAAATATCCAAGAATTTTGATAAAAGGATAGAGAATGTGGTTTCCTAGAAATACATCCATCTCTGGATAATACATGTGGATATGGCTCTGTCATAGATCTACCTAGGGGTAATAACTCAGACAAGATATTATAGGACTGAATTTCGGTGATCTAGTCAACAACAATGAGCCTTGCTGCACACCTAGTTTGACACTCCCAGGAGATATTATTTAGGAATGCACAAGATCTTTATGAACCATCATGAAGGATTTAAATAGAGGGTGCCTATGAATAACCAAGGATAAACCTAAGGTTTCATAGATTAAATAAGTAGGATACATTATCTATGCATCTTATAAGTACTTTTTCATGAATATATGGTACCTATTATGTTAAATGTTTCTCACACTATTCTTTCTTATTTTAGTTAATGGAGAAAATTAGAAGGAAGATGGTTAACAATTTTTATTTTAGATGTGTAAAGTATGTGTATTATGAAAATTTATTTCCCAAGTGAAAATAAAATAATGTGAATCAGGAAGGTGGTATGTGTATTGGTCATTCATATGAAGATAATGATACATAAAACAACATGTTAAAGGTATGTGATGTTCTTCCAATATTGTTTAAATTAAACTTAAGAATCATTATTAGATTTAGTTTGACGAAATTTATGAAACTATTCATATTTCAAATTCTAGGAATATGGTATTAATGAATAAGTTGATGAAGCCTGAGTAACAGTTTAAGAATAAAGTTGGATAAATGTAGTACTTATGTTTTGGAATTCAAAGATTATGTTATATGAATTATGAAATATATAATTATTTTTAGTATGATATTTCATTAAGGATTGAAAAGGAAATGTATAATTATGAAGACATAGAGAAGGGATATTTTTATTAAGGTAAGGTAACCCTTAATGTGATTAAGATGTTGAGAAATTTTTGTTTTTCTTGGATAGAGGGATGACTGATTTGGATAAATTAAATTGGATAGTGTTGATTACCCTATATCATATTATTGATTTTTTGACAAATTAGTCTATGTCATCATGGATTAAGTTTAAAACTTCTCGGATATAACGAAATATATCTAGTTACATTTGAAATAAGGAATAATGGATGTTTTCTAAATGTATTTATGGTAATTTTGGTTATTACCAGGTCTCAATAGAATATATTATTAGAGTATTGACATGTTTGGAATGTGAAAAAAAGTGATACTTTGTGATATATGGGGGATCAATATTATGATGATTTTTTTGACTTCTTTCTAATGTTTTGGATTTTTTTCTTTGGGAAGGGTTATAAGGTTAACCATTTATGGAAATATTAAGTTAACATTTGGATGAATTTTGAGATAATAAATTATTATCTTACAACATAAGTATTTAAGAATATTGGATAACCTATTATAAAAACGTGATGTTAATTATAACTGATGAAAGATGGGATAGAATATCATGGAACTCATGATATTTTAGTGCTTCGGGAATGAAAAATTCACCTTCCTTTTTGGGGAAAGAGGTGAAGTGGATCAAGGAACAACAATGGGTGAGGTTTCCCTAAAATGATGTAATTATATATTTTCATGAATTTTTTTAACTTTTGGAAAAAGGACTTGAAACCAAAAATTCTATACTAGTACCTCCATTTCTGATGAATCAGATGGTCCTCTTGTTAAGCATTAATTTATGGATTTCTGTTTCTTAATTTTCTCCTGAACTTTTTCTCTATCACCCTCCATCAAGATATTATGGTTATATTTCTCTTCTATGTCAATGTTTTCACTTTCCACCTATGTTATCCCATGTGGAAACCTTGTTTTATGTTACTTTGGGTAAAATTTATGTTTCTAACTTTTCATTTTAAAAGGAAGTTTTAGAATTCATTTTTACAATGTGGGTTTCAAAGAAAGAAACATTCAAGTATTAAACCATTAATAAATGTGATGAATTTCGAGGTAAAAATTCATTTTAATAGGGGTAGAATATAACACCCTGATATTTTGTGAATTATTTTTTTTCGAATTAATTTAATCTTTTTGATATTTTTCATTTTATGAAACACAAAAGTAGTTTATTTTATATGTTTGGGTTATGTTATAGGCAAGACCAAGTTAATTGTGCACTACATGAAACACAAATTTTAACTTTATCTACACGGAACACTGATATTATTTTTCATTACACTCAACAATGACTTTCCTCGATGGCTTGCATAAAACACATGACCAAATTTTACCAAACAATAATATATTATTAAAATATTATGATTTAATATAATAAGATATAACATAGATAATAAATTATACTTTATGAATAGTATTAAATAATTTATGAAAATACCTAATTTACAAAAATATAATATGAATTCATAGGTTACCAATTAATTATAAATGAATATGAAAAACTCATTGAATATAAAAAAAAATATTAAAAATTTTATGGTCACAAGACTGTTTTACTTTATTAAATTTAATTAATTAAAATTAGTGGGTGATATTAATGTAATATATATATATATATTATTTTCAAAAACAATTTATATTAATCCAATATATTCAATATATATAAGATAAGAATAAGCCCAATTTTATGTATAAAAACCTATATTTTATATAAAGGTAGTTTTATCTCCTATTAATGGTGAATCCATTTTAAATAATTTTTTTTTGGAAATTTTATAGATTCAAAATTTTTAAATAAAATTCATCTTTTTATGTGAAACATAAATATCACGTTAGGAAATTTTTTTACTTTTCTGCAAGGTTTCGTTTTTTAATGAATAGTTAAAAATACATGATTTTATTTCAAAAATTATTTTTTCCTCTTACTTATTGATAAGGTTAAATTATATTTTAAATTTGTTTAAAAGTTTAATTAGATAATATTTTTATAAATTAATTCAATTTAGGTCATTTTAATCAATCTCACATTGAAATTGGATATAAAAACATAGCAAACTTTTAAACATTTTTTACTTTGAAAACCCACATTGTTGACCCAACAACAAGATTAAAATTAAATTAATTTATATAACTTAAATGATTGTAATTTGGAAAAATGGATTCCATATTTTGGAATCAGAATAATTTATAATGTCTAATAATTCCAATTTAGTTTTTAAACAAAAATATTAGAGAAATTGATTAACATTAATTACAATAATTAAGAGAAATATTTGGTTAACAAAGTACTAAACCTTAAATTTAAAACAAAAAATGAATTAGACACTTTTCCAACACCTATTGGATGGAAATTATTCAAACATTAACATTCCATTATTTATTTGTGTTGTTTTTTGAATTTTGTTTATATGAAAGGATTGGTACACATAACTTATTTTAAAAAATTCCAATTATGTCCTTTACCTTCCCTATAAAAGGCCATCATCTCTCCCTCGTCTTCACACCTCTAAACCCACTTAGGTTCACCAAGATCTACCCAATACACTTCCCAAAATTCCCCTTACTCCTATAAGACTCACCTTGGTCATAAATCAATACAATAAAGCCTTTTGACACAAACCAAAAGGAGTTACCCTATTAATGGGTAATATCTTATCTTAAGCTCTATTATTTTATTTTCTTTCTCTGCCCCTCCACTCTTTTTATTAAATAATTGAATAAAAAATAGTATCGTCAATATAATATGATTTTTTATACTAAGGTTTTTATCTATACTTAAAAACACATCAATTTAATGGGTAACAAACATAATGTTTATCTGTACGGAGAACTACCACCTCACTAAATGATGATTGTTCATTTTTCCTTTACCGCCTCTCATGATGGACATTATGAAGGGAATTATATTTATATATGTCAAATATTATATTTATTATTTATTTAATATCATTTATTCCTTTTACAATACATACATTTTTTACTTTCCATTTGGTGTAAATATGATAATTTTGTTTGAGGAAGTATGGACTACCACCCCCTCAAAGCTATGTGATTCATTCACACACTACATAGAATGTATTAAGGATGGGTTTAGTGAAATTATATGATATATATGATATAATAATGATAATTTAATAATGATATATATACATATATATACATATATTTCATTTTCATACTTTATTTCAATATGATGATTTAACGTAAACAACATCCCTGCATATGTAAATATCAATTTGATGACATTTCTTTCATGGGATACATGTTTCAAAAGTTACCAAATCGGTAAAGTAATTTTGTCTCAAGTTTCTTTTGTTGAGACACATGTCATGTTATACATGTATATTTTTGCATGAGGTGTATATACCTCCTTGGAAACGTTATATCATGAATATAATTATTTTAATTATATTTTAATCTTTATGTAATTCCATTTTATTACATGGGGAGTATGTTCCAAATTTACCTCGTGGTAAGAGTTTATTAAAATAATCTCATTTCTTTTCAAGACTATTTATGTTTATACTTCCTTTGATGAAATATTATGATTTATCTCTTAAGAACTACAACGAAATTTATTTTACTCTAGTTATTCATTATATATTCATATATTGGTACCATTTTCCCACTCTTTGTTACTTAGGATAACTAAGAAATTATTTTGATGAAAATCTGAGTTTATTTTTCCTATCGGTCATAAATATGTGTTCTTTCAAAAACATGATTTATAAAAATTATTTAAAAAATGTTTTACTTTTATCATATGATTTTAAAGTAAATTTTTACCCATGTTTGACCTTCTAATGCCTTAAAATTAATTTTCTTGTCTTTTTCTTATCAATACACTTTTCAGAACATTTATGGTAAAGAAAAGAATGGTCAGCAAGTACATACTCACAAGTATTATGACTGTCATTTCCTTGAATATTCCATTTTAAGTTTACTTGTTTAATTTAAAGGTAAAAAGGTTCTTAATATTCTATAAATGTATTGTTTTTAAAGTGATTTTCAACGAAGATGGTTTTATAAAATGCTTTATGGTTTTTCAGAGACTTCTTAAAAATATTTCAAATCTATTTTCAAAGAAAAATGTTTTCAATAATTTTTTATGTTAAAGAAATGTTTTAAATGTTTTCAAGAAGTATATATAAGTTTTCAAAGAAAAATGTTTCCAAAATTATTTCAAAGATTTATTTATAAGTTTTCAAGTTTATTTTTGAGGAAATTTTTTCATAATTTTTTTATGTTTAAAAAATGGAAATTTTCAAATAAGAAAGGATATTTTCTACAAGAAGTGTTTCTAAAAAGATCTTTCCAAATTATTTCCCATGTAAGATTACATTAGTTGGTGTTACTCATGATTTTTAGGAAAATTATTCAATGATTCCATTAATATTATTTCTTTGAAAGGTTTAATGTTTTGATGACATGATGTTTATGAAACCCATTTCTCTTTCATGGGTTATATGATTTTAAAACCCACTTCTTTTCATAGGAGGTGATTATGAGACTTACCTATTTTTAATAGGTAACGATATGATTAAATTTTTATAATGTTATATTATTTCATGGGTTATAATGTGATTATTTTTTTATAATATTTGGAACACATATGTATGATTTTTTTATGTTTTGGGTTGGATAAATATCTCCCTCTAATGAAATGGGTAACAATGGAAGCCTCAGGAGTATGTATGTTATTTGTGAACCTGATTACATATTCACAATGTTATGCGTTAACTTGATCAAATGTTCACAATGTTATTCATGGACCTAACTGCATTCCCATAAGTTTATATGTGAACCTCATTACATGTTCATAATGTTTTGAGTGAACCTTATTACATATTCACAATGTTATTCATAGAACTAGTTGCATTTCCATTAGTTTATTCTTAAACCTAGTTACATGTTAACAATGTTACACATGAACATGAATAAATGTTCACAATGTTATACATGGACCTAATTTTATATCTATAAGGTTATGTCTGAACCTTATTTAACTTTCACTATGTTATGCATGGACCTGCTTGCATGTCCATAAGTTGATGCAGGGGGCCTGATTTCATGTAATTAACTTAATTAGTGAACCTGTATCTACTTATACATGTTCACAATGTTATAAATCAATGTACATGCCAAAAATTCCATGTTTTATTCCTATGTTTTATTTCCTAACTTATTCTCTTAATTCTCTTATAATCCATGTCTTACGAACCTAAAATATTTATTATAATCCCAAATATGAAAGGTATGATATTCAAATGTTATGATAAAGTTATATATCCTTTTTTCATGTTATGCTTACAAATTTATTTTATTTACCATTACTGAGCATCTGATCTCACCCTTTTCTTAGGTTTCCATTCCCTAGGTCATGAATAAAGGTTTTAGTTAGAAGTACTAAAGATGCAGAAATTTTTGGGATATGTTTAAGATATTTCACTAGGATAAAATATTTTGTTTCCAAGTTACCCAAGACACTAAACTATTATGGTCCTCAGAAATGGATTTCTTAATGTACTAAATATTCATCTAAAATGATGCAATATTCCATGTATGTTAATCTTGGGTCTCTATATAAACCATCTGGAGTGATGTAGTTAATGGTAATAAAACTATACATCCTTTGTAAAACTGATCATAAACCATCCAATGAATGAATAAAGATGATATCAATACAACATATTCATAGTGAATCATAGGTTCAATAAAGGGTTGATGTTGTTTATGGGTAGTTTAGTGCCTATATCCGTGTGAGATCACTTAGAGGGGGAGGGGGGAGAATAATGGATCCCTTTTTCATTTTAAAAATTGATTATTTTCAATTATACCTCTATAACTATTTAAAGCTCAAATACACTCAATAATATTGTTTCCCTCGGAATCCGGGGATGACCGCCTTGATGGGAGGTTCAAATGTTCCGATCATTTTCTAACGGGTTTCTTCTTAGAACCAGAAACATCCAATGATTCCACATCCATTTGGACCTACTTTCCAAAGGTAGGTGCTCATTAGTTTGTGGACTGATGAGGCTTAGGAATTTGCATTGGTCGAGAGGATGGGAGGTCGGACTCATCACACCTTTTTGAGGGGAATTATTGTCTACTCTGGGACTCTCTTTGTAGATTTAAGTTATGTTCGTGAATCCTTATTACATTATCAAGTATAAAATGATCTTTCCTTCAGATCTGACAATCAGTGATTAAATATGTTGGAAATTTAGAGAATCTTTTGTATGTATTCGAGGTTCTTCATCGATAGAGAATCATCTATATTTATTAGATATTCTTGGTCAATGGTACCCTTTGACACATTTATACAAAAGTTTCTTGGTCATTATGATGACCATGCTGGTTTTAAAGCCACTCAGTGGGGCACTAGAAGTTTATTGTCATTCAGAAGGACATGGATTATTTTAGAGTTGGGATCGAACCCGTAGACGGGCTACCTTCGTATCCTTTGTTTAGAAAAGGAATCAGAACCCACGTAGTTCGAGTAAGGGAGTATGATGTTTATGATTGATGGCTCAAAGAAGGATGTCACAATTACTTTTACACTCTAAGCTTACGTGAGTCATGCTCGGTGTACGAAACAAGAGGTATTGGTAAAAATTAGACAATTGTGCCATGAAATATGCAATCATAAGAAATAATGTGGGGCTTATGTATGTATGACTGTCCAGATAAATGAAGGTTTAGGATTTACTTTAGAGAAGAAATCCAGGAATAGGGTCCATAAAGATATATATACTTCATGGAGATTTTCAATACTCTAACTTGGGGCTTACTCTTGAAAAGGAGGCCCAAATTAGGAGAAGACTTATGACTGAGTTTTACTCCTGAAAAGGAATCCCATATCATAGGTAAATTAGGACTGGTTAAGAGGATTATGACTGGGGCTTATTCCTAAAAAGGAGGCCCAGGTTTGAGACTGGGGCTTACTCATGAAAAGGAGGCCCAGGTTAAGGATTAAGGTTTGGGGTTTACTCCTAAGGAGGATGCCCAAATTTGGGGTTTGGGGATTACTCCTAAGAGGATGCCCAAGCTTGAGACTGGGGCTTACTCCTAAAAAAGGAAGCCCAGGTTAAGGATTAAGGTTTGGGGCTTACTTCTATGGAGGATGCCCAAATTAGGTGTTTGGGGCTTACTCCTAAGAGGATGCCCAATCTTGAGACTGGGGATTACTCCTGAAAAAGGAAGCCCATGTTAGGGGATCTGGGGCTTACTCCTAAGAGGATGCCCAAAAATTAAGGGACTTGGGGCTTACTCCTAAAGAGGATGCCCATATTAGAGGACTTATGACTCGGGATTATTCCTAAAAAGGATACCCATGTTAAGGATTCTCTCATCTTAAAGGATGAGGTTGAATGAATGAAATCTCAATCTTTAATGACATAAAGAAGTGTAAATCACTAGGTTTTGAGAGATATTCCACAAAATTCCTTTCAGATAAGGAAGTAGAATCAAGAAATCATTCCATAAAATGGATTTTAAGGGAGTCTTGAAGACTCAATCTTGAATAGGAAAGGTGTAATGGATTAAGAGGGGTGAAATGGGAAAGAAAAGCACCAAAAAAGGCAGGGGCATGCAAGTCTTGGTAGGCGCGCAGGTACTGTGTGGGCGTGCAAGTCCTGGTCGCACAAGTCCTGGTCGCGCAGGTATGCCTGTGCGACACATGATGTACTTGCACGATGGTGAACCATCAGGGTAATACTTGAGCGACTTTAGGTTAAGGCCTTTAGAATCCTCTTGAGGTTCTTCCTGGAGAGGGGCGCGCAGGTTCTATTGAAGGGTAAGGCGGTGCACAAGTGTTGATGAGTTTCAACACTTAGGCCTTCCTCCCCCTCTTTTGATCTTCCGTTCTAGGTATGAAATTACCTTATAAGTGCTCCGGAAGCATTGGGAAGAGACTAGGGAACTGGGAGCTCAAATCTGGGTTTCTGAAGAAAAAAAATACTCTCAAATGGGGGGCCCACAGGGTCTATTTATAGGCAGGAGAAGACCTCGGGCGGTTACCGGGCAGTTTATCACTTAGGTCGTGCAAGTCACTTGCGCGACTGTAATGCGTCGCGCATGTGGACTTGCGCGACAGTGATAGAACTTGTGAGGCATATGTGCTTTTGACCCCTTGTTCATTCCTTTGTCGATTTTTGACATTTTCTTCAAAGGTTGAATCACTTTTAGCTCAGATATTCCCCTTTTCCCATCTTTAGATTCTGTGATGAAAGGAGCATCAACAAAAGTCCCCCCTCAAAGTTGGATCCGAAAGAAATGAGGATTTGACTATGAGGAAATCGAAGACATCCAAAGAAAAGGTGGCGCGCAAGTCTTGATGGCGCAGAGGGCAGCGCGCAAGTGAGCATCGCTCAAGGCTTGGGCGCACTGGGTGCAGGCGCGCAGGGTCCCGGCCGCATCTATAAATAGAGGGCCGCACTTCCGTACAAGCATCCGGATTTCCGGACTTCTTACCTTCGAGCTCTCGCTGCGCATGTCACCTTATCCGCACAGGTTGCTCTGTTTTCCAGTGTTTTCCTTGATGTCGTGCTACTGTATAGGTATTTGTACTTGCGTAGTTTACACTTGCGCGTCAAAAACTAGCGCGACACATGAACACTTGCACATCATGTTTATACTTGCACGCCTTAATGCCTTATCCATTTTTTCGAATTTTTTTAAAAATTTTATGAAAAATAAACCCATTTAAGAGTTTAATTTATTCAATTTTTTTGTGCAGATTCAATGGCTCTTAAGGGAATTAAAACAGCTGATGAACTGGCTAGCAAGCGGATTGATGACATAATGAACATCATTGGCCATGATTATTATGATATCTGTGACAGCACTCTCCCAGATTTGGTTAAGTACTTGAAGAAATATCATCTTAATTTCCCAAAGATCATCTACCTACCTCTATATGGTCATGGTCATCTGCAAGGAGTCAATGTTCCAGATGCAAAGAACTATACGCCTGAAATGCAGCTGCACTGCTACTCGTCTATTTCAGTTATGTTGTGCACTAAGAGCAACAAAAATGGTGTGAACTTTCAAATTCTTCCTCCATGTCATTTTCTTTCAGATATGAAAATGGAAAACCCATGGGCTGAAATGTTTTCCGCTGTCAGTTGGTGGAGAGAAGACAAACATGGCATTAGAGCAATATCTGAAAAGAGTACTCTCTCCAAATGGATCTTTACTTCCAATGCTCCATTCTCAAATCCATGTATCTATCTTCCAAGTCTCTTGGACAGAAACAGAGTCACTATTAGATCAGCAACAATTTTTCTCAAACCACACTGAAGAACATCCTTTTACAACTATTCCAAGAAGAGCTAGTATTACTGCATCTCTTATTGTATCCAGTTGAATGAATGAATTCCAAGTGATTTCTGATGAAGCTCGGGGTGCCGTATATCAAAATAAGAGTTATGTTGAAAGCCTCTTGTAATTCTTGAAAAAGAGAAGAGACTCCAGTCTATGGATGTCCTTCTAACTCTTGTGCATCAATGAAAAACACTTTCACCTTCAATCATTTGTACCTGCATTCTCTTTTGCTACATGCTTTAGATTTTACCTAATCCAATGGGCCTAGTAAGCATAGTTTGATTTTTACTAGGATTAATGTAAATAACCCTACAAACTTTGAACCTTTTAATTGCTCAATGTTACCTAAATCATAAAAAAATGTATGTTTAGTGAGCTGGGAACTTGACTTTTATTCAGAGTTCCCCTGTCTTTTGTGGGCAGTTTAAATTCATGCACGTCGGACATACAAGGCTAATGTTTAAGGTCAAAATAGCTTTGACCGAAATGGATTAGAATTGACTCAATTCCTTGAAAATTCATCTGAAAACATATTACCATACTCAAGTATGAGGGAAAATACGTAAGCTATGACTTAAGAATATTTGAATCTGAGGAATGATATGAAAAAAGAGCTAAAAGGCATTAGAAGAAGTAGTTTCCAAGAATGAAGTTACCATTATTTAACAAACCCATTAGGGGGTTGAATTATGCAGGGCCACTTAAGGGAATTGGCTGCATAGTTAAATAAAATAGTATCTTTTGGCTAACAAGTCAGTTCTGTAGACTGTTTATGCAAGTCCACCTATGGGCACGTGCTGCATATTCAGGAAAAATAACTCTCAGAAATTTACTTTCCTAGTGCTAAAAGCCAGTGAAAGTTTATGGAGATTCAAATCTTCCAAAGTATATAGTTTGATGTATGGAAAGAGGTACTCGAATATGGAGAAAATATTTCCAAACAAAATTATCGAAGAACTGGCTGAATATCACTCCTACGAAGGTCTGACCCAAACCTAGGGAAGGAGAATATAAACCATAGACTTGAATACTTTTAGATCATTAAAAGGATATGGGACAAATATGTTAAGGATGTCTATTTTTGCAGATCCCTACATACTGTCATTTAAGACAAATAAGGACAAAAGAGGCATTCTTCCCAAGAATGAAGTTACCACTATCCGAAAAACTCGTGAGGGGGTTGAATTATGCAGGGCCACCTAAGGGCATTGGCTGCATAGTCAAATAATAGTATATTTTGACTAACAAGTCTGTTATGTAGACTGTTTATGCAAGGCCGCCTATGGGCACGTGCTGCATAGTCAGGAGAAATAATTCTCAGAAATTTGTCATTTTTGTGTCTAGAAGTCATGAAAAGGGTTATGGGGATCTGAAAATATTTAAGGTTAGGATTATGACACACAAAGATGGGTATTGTTCAATGTATATAGAGATACACAGATCAATGCTAACCACAATCATGTTGTGGCTGGGTCCTGAATTGAAATGTTGGACTTCACTACGTATCCCATAAGGATGAGAATCAAGCCATACGTAGTTCTTAAACTACAGTTTAATGTCGTGTGGGACAAAAGGATTAGAGATCTTAGTTTAGGGTCATAGAGCTTGGACCATTGTAAGAAATACGCAGTGTGTGTTTTCATGAGGAATTTTCAGCCAAGGGACTGAAAGTGGAATTTGGGGTTAGGCCCAAAGACTTGGGGCTAGATTTGAGGGACACTCGAACATTCCTACGTATCCCATAAGGATGGGAATCAAGCCCACGTAGTTCTAGAAATACCATTTGTACAAATTTGGTTCGTACATATGAAGGGTGAAAGGGGAATTTAGTACAATGATGGTTTAACCCAAGATAAAAGGTTTGGGCGTTGCCATGTATGCATGTAGTCTTTGAGATGATACATGATTGAAAAATCAATGTAAATAATGGTTCCCTCTCAGGTGAAGGTATCAAATAATATTATAGTTTATTGTCATACTGGACAAATGTTTTGTATAGTTTAACGTCGTATAACAAGGACGAATGTGAACCAATGTAAAGATATTGATTCTAGGGGAGGTTTCACGAATCAACATCACATGAGATGGAGGTGAACCAATGTGAAGAGATTGGTTTTGGGCTTTGCCATGTAAGGATGCCTATATACCCAGCCTAGAAGGCATGGATCAAAGTCCGTGTAGTTCAATCAAAGAATGAATTAATGATCAAGATGTTCTTGGGGACAACGACCTAAAAAAAATGTTGTTGGGACTTACACATGGTTAGCGGCCCATAGAGAGTGTTGTGGTTGAGGTTTGCTCTAAGCTCACGTGAGTCATACTCGGTGTGAGAAACAAGAGGTAGCAACAACCTTAACGATACACAGTTTAACGTCATGTAGGACGTATGAAGGGACTATGCAGTTTAAAGTCTTGCAGTTAGGACTATTGGTGCTGCACAGTTTAGTGTCATGTAGCAGGGACAAAGTACAATTTAATTTCATGTAGGACGTATCACGAAATTTCTGTATAGTTTAGCGTCATGTAGTTAGGACGATGGGGACAATAGAGTTTAACGTCATGTTGGACGAAGGGGGGGGGGACTGTGCAGTTTAATGTCATGCAGTGAGGACAAAAGAGTGCACCATTTTAACGTCATGTTGGACACATTGGGGATTTTTTCCACAGTTTAACGTCATGTTGGACGAAAAAGGGACGACATAGTTTAGCATCATATTGGACGAAAGTGCGAATAGTTTAAGGTCATATGCATAGACCGTGGATGGTGTAGTTTAAGTTCATACAGGACCTTTGATGCTTATGTAGTTTAACATCTTTCCGGACGTAAGGGAATTTTATACAGTTTAGCGTCATGTAGTTAGGACATCACAATTTAACATCTTGCTTGACGTAAGGGACTTGCAAACAGTTTAGGGTTATATGCATGGACCGTTGAAGATGCAGTTTAAGGTCATCAGGACCTAGTTGCAGTTTAAGGTCATACTAGACCATTTAGGGAAATTTTTTCACAGTTTAACGTTGTGTGGGACGAGGTTGCAGTTTAAGGTCATACTGGACCATTGCTGTATAGTTTAACGTCATATAGCAAGGATGAACTGGTGCCACACAGTTTAGTGTCATGTTGCAGGGACAAAGTGGTGAATAGTGTAAGGTCATACTGGACCAAGGAGGAGTTTAAGGTCATACTAGACCATTTCTGTATAGTTTAACATCATATAGAAAGGGAGAACTGGTGCCGCACAGTTTAGTGTCATATTTCGGGGAAAAAGTGGTGAATTTGCAGTTTATACAAAATACTTCTTCAAAAATCTGGCATTGGTTGGAGTAGTGATGAGTTCTCCATCCATTGAGATTAATGAATAAGCTCCATTGGAGTAGACCCTACGTATTGAATAAGGTCCTTCCCATTTTGGCTCAAGATTGGGAGGTTTATTTCCTGGTATCATTGGAGTTCTGAGAACTAATACCAATTCTCCCTGAGTGAATGAATGAAGATGAACTTTTTTGTTAAAATCTCATGCTATTCGATTCTGATAGACTTCCAAGTGGTGAAAAGTGCACAATCTTTTCTCATCTAACCATTCAAATTCATTCAATCACTTTTGAGATTGTTCATCTATAGATGATTGATCACAAATGGAAACTCTGAGCGAGGGTAGCTGAACTTCAATGGGCAAGACGACTTCCGTTCCATATACTAATGAATATGGAGTTGACCGAGTTGCAGTGAAGGTGGTAGTCCGATAAGCCCATAAAGCATGAAAGAGTTTATCAGGACATGACCTCTTATCTTTATCCACCATCTTTTGCAGTATATTTGAAAGAGTCTTGTTAAAGTCTTCTATCTGGCCGTTGGCCGCTGCATGATATCGAGATGAATGGTTGGATTTGATGTTGTATTATTGATACAACTTCTTCATCTCAGAAGAACAGAAATTCTTGCCATTGTCCGTCAATATGGTATGAGGGACACCAAATCTGGTAATGATGTTAGACTTGATGAAGCTAACAATGCATTTAGAACTGACATCCTTGAGAGGTATTGCCTCTTCCCATTTGGAAAAGAAGTAAGTAGCAGTAAGAATATACTTAAACTACTTATCCATAGCCGAAGGGTAAGGTCCCACCACATCCATTCCCCATGTGGAAAATGGCCAAGAGTATTTAGCTGTATGAAGAAACTCTAGAGGCTGATGAATGAAGTTGGCCTGTACTTGGCATGAATGACACTTCTTTGTGAAATCGACACAATCTCGTATCATTGAAGGCCAAAAGTATCCAATCCATCGAACCTGATCAGACAGTCTATATCCAGACTGGTGGGTACCACAGACTCCTGAATGCACTTCTTTTATGACTGCCATAGTCTCTTCACCATCAATGCATCTGAAGAGAACTCCATCAAAACCACGTTTGTAGAGAATTTTCTCTAGGTGACCTGGGCTATCATAAAGAGTAAAATTAAGCACACATCGCTGGATTTGTTCTTTCTCAACTCTATCAAGTGGAAGTGTTCCATTTTGAAGGTATTCCCTGATAGGTGACATCCATCCTGTATTATGACCATATGGTTCAGGAATGGGACAAATTTCATTAATTTCCTCTGTCCTGATTCTAATATAAGGTTAAATTGCATGACGGTGGGCAATACTGATGGTTGTCTCGTCCTGATTTGGATCTTCCAGAGCTGTGGCTATATTAGCCAATGCATCATCTTGAGCATTTTGTGATCTTGGGACATAAGAAAATGTCGGTTCCAAAGCGAATTCGGCCATTAACTCTCTGACGTAATCATACAAAGGGATTAGTTCTTCTTTTTTGATGGCATAATCCCAATTTACTTGTTTGATTACCAGGTCTGAATCACCTTTCACCTTTAAGTGATTCACTTGTGCTTGAAGTGCTAATTCCAAACCTATGACGAGATCTTGGTATTCTGCTTCATTATTGGTACCACCTTCCCATAATAAGAAGGAATAAGGTAACACTGCCTTTTCTAGAGAAATGAGCACAATTCCTAAGCCAACTATGTTGAATTTAGGATTTTCCATTTTCCTCCCTGTTGGACTTCTAGAAGCACCATCAAAATACATTTCCCATGCCAGAGGACTTTGTTGAATAGAGAAGACTTACTCATCAGGGAGTTCAATATCTGAAGATGTGTCTTCCACTGAAGGGTGTTCAGCTAGGAAATCAGCCAGAGCTTGGCCCTTTATCACCTTTTGAGACACATACTGATTGTCGAATTGCTTCAAAATAACTGCCCACCTTGCCAGACGTCCTGTAAGCATTGGACGACTTAGGATAAATTTGAGAAGGTTATTGCGAGATACCAATTGGACCTCGTGATGTTGCAGGTAGTGTCTCAACTTCTGAACTGCAAAGATTAATGCCAGGAAGCACTTCTCAATACTTGAATACCAGGTTTCTGCTTCAAGCATGGTTCGGCTGAGATAGTAGAGGCTGTTTTCATTCCCAGCATCATTATTTTGAGAAAGAAAGGCACCTAATGATCTCTCTAGAGTTGTCACATAGAGGATAAGTGGTCTTCCTTCAACAAGTGGCATGAGTACTGGTGGACTCAAGAGGTATTTCATGAGAATATCGAATGCTTCTTGACATTCTTCAGTCCACTGGTAAGTGACTCCCTTCTACATCAATTTGGTGAAGGGTAAACTTTTACCTGCTAAATTGGTGATGAAACGCCAAATATAGGCTAAGTGTCCTTGAATTCCTCTTAATTCTTTCAAATTTTGAGGAGGTTACATAATAAGGATTGACTTGGTCTTCTCAGGATCGACTTCAATACCACGGTGGCGTACAAAAAAGCCGAGAAATTTTCCTGAGGTTACCCCAAAAGCACATTTTAAGGGGTTCATATTCAAATTATGTTGTTGAAGCTTGCAGAATATGACTTCCAAATCAGCCAAGTGATTAGAATGTTGTTTGGATTTATCCACCAAATCATCTACATAGAATTCAACAAATTTCCCTAAGAAGGGATTGAAGATACGATGCATGGCGCACTGATATGTTGCACCTGCATTCTTTAAGCCAAAGGGCATTACCCAGTAACCAAACACACCCTGAGGGGATTTGAAGGCTGTGAATTCCTCATCTTCTGGGGTCATTCGAATCTGATTATATCCAGAATATCCATCCATGAAGGAAAGTGCTTCATATCCAGCTGTTGCGTTAATTAGAAGTTCTGTAATCAGAACTGGGAAATCATCCTTAGGACAATGCCGATTAAGATCTCTGAAATCGATGCAAACTCTAATTTGTCCGTTCTTCTTCTTTATAGGGACAATATTAGCCAACCACTTGGGATACTGAACTTCTCTGACAAAGTTAGCTTTGATAAGCTTATCCACTTCAGCTTCAATTTTAGAAGAACAAGTTGGGTGTGTTCTTCTGGCGGCTTGCTTAAATCCTCGATGTTCTTTTGGTAAACCCAAATGATGAGTAGCAACATCAGGATCAAGCCCGGGAATTTATATATAGTTCCATGAAAAAATATCTCTATTTCAATTTAGAAAAGAAATATACATCTCTTGCTCTTCAAGGGTCATGGACGCACTAATTAAAGTGGGGCGTGGATCTTCCTTTGTACCCAGATTTATTTCTCCGAGTTCATCCATAGTGGTAGAGATACCCTCTTCAAATGTTGGAGGAGCATCTCTGAGATCTTCCTCTTCTTCTTCATCATGTGTTATTTCTTCTTTTTATACTTGCATAGTAGATGACAAAGCAGAATTTTCATGATCAGAAGAGATGTCAAAATTTGCACATTTTGAAGAAGAAGCTTCCATTTCCAACCCGATTGATGATGAAGGGTCTTCTTTGGGTAATAAAGAGGAGATTATGGATTGAGAATTGACATCCTTGTTCACCTCCGATGTTTCTATAACTTCTTCTGGCCTAATTGGAGAAGCATAGACTTGTTGGATTTTAACAGATGAAATGAAGACTTCACCATTTGTGCTTTCATCACTACTTGGTAGATTACCAATTTATCCCATGTTGTCTGGCTCGATTACCGTAATTGACATTATGGATCTTTCCATAAGCGTATTTTGATTTGGGTCTATCTTGTCAATTTGACTGATAGGCAACAAATAATCTATACTCACATGTGTAAATGGATTTACTGGAATTTTTTCCAAACCATATGGAGCATTAACTTTGGTAATTTCCTTTGTTATGGATTTCTCCCTTTGCTTCATGTGATTGAATTCTGCCTCAATGTATTGAGACTCACATGTCTTGAACGGGGCCTTATCACCATACAACGTCCCAACTTGACCATTGAAACAATATTTGAGACATTGATGGTATGAAGAAGGGATAGCCGCATGTTGATGTAACCAGGGTCTTCCAAGAAAAATGTTGAAGGTTGAGTCTTGATCAACAACCATGAAATCTGAATTGGATACAAGATCTCCAAACTGAGTTCTGAGTGTAACTTCACCCAGTGGTTCTTGTTCATTTTTATCATATCCCTGTAGCATCATGGTGGAGGGAGATAAATCAGATTCCGTGAGGCCCAATCGATGAAGTGTACGAATGGGCATGAGGTTGACTCCTGAACTATTGTCAATGAAAACTCTTCGAACATCCACACCATTGACTTTTCCAGAAAAGTACAATGGTCTAATATTCCCATGCACAACATCATCTTCATCAGTAAAAGATATTATTGCATGGAATTTTGCAGGATTATTATCTATGTGATAGACTTCAGCTGCAACAATTTCAGTTTCAAACTCCTGAGGACTTGACAAAACCTCGATGAGTGCTTCCCGAAGATCTTTTGACAGATTCAAAGCATCGAGAATTGATAACTTGGATGGTACTTGGGCCAAGTGTTTCAATATATCATACTTTTGATCCAGAGGTCTACGTTTCCCAATAGGAATATGTGGTTTAGCAGGTACCTTGGAAGCATATGCTTTGTAAGTTGATGCATCTTGTATAGGAGTTGGCAATATTCCTGGTTTTGGAAGATTAGACCGATTATATCCATTTACTTGCTGAGAGGAAGAAGATGGAACCTTCAACCAGTCTTCCAAAATAACTGTGCCAGGACTGAATTTGCTATTGGTAGAAGAACTTGCTTGTTCCTGCTGAACTCGCTGAAGGGCTCTACCACGAGTTTCTGCTGCGTACACAGTTCTAGCAGGGGTAGAATTGGAATAGTGGCTTCTGAAAGATCCATGCCTTCCCCTGTATCCTGAGCCCCTAGAACTTCTTCTGATTCCTCTGTTTGATATAGGGAATTCAGGCCCATCAAAATTGAAACTGCTACTGGCATATGGATCTGTTAATTGAATCATATTAAAAGAACCTAAGATTAACTCTTCGTCTGATGAAGACTCTTCCTGATTAGCCTGTTTAGGCTGTTCCGTGTGGTGGGGCGGTTCCCGTGGCTTTAAAGTAGATGGCATGAAGTCCTCCAAAGTCAAAGACAACTTGGGCTTTGACACATACTCATCTTCTTCTGATTCTTTTTCTTTCTTTGAATCATGCCGTTTCTTTGAGGTCTTTCCCTATGATGAAGAGGGTTTTGCCACAACATTCATGGCAGAAGACACAATTGGTTTCCTTAATTGTGTTCGCAAAATAGCATGAGTTTGATTGATTGTCTTTATAACCATCCAATCATCATACTTTTGTGCATTTTTGCTTTTGACTTCCTACCATTCATCTTCCTCCTCTGGAACTGTAGCAGTGACACATACTACCTGGGCTGAGGAGCCTTTCAATGTGACCTGTCCCGAGTCGACCATCTTTTGCAGGAGGTGTTTGAAGACAAAACACTCCTGGATGGGATGCCCCAATATTTGATGAAAATGGAAATAATTAGGATGGTCTTCATCTCCTTTCTTGTTTGGCCTCTTGGGTATTGGCAATTGAACTAAATTGTTTTCCAGAGACGAAATGAAATAACCAGGAACTTGTTCATTTCGGAAAGAATATGTTTTGCTCTTCAGATCCTCAAATTGTTTTCGTCTTTGATCTTTTTGATCATCTGGACGAAAAGGCCTTTGTTGTTGGCACTCAGAAGGTGGAGCCCTTTGAGAAGATAAAGGTTTTGAGGTAGAAATAGGTACAGGTTCTTGTTTAAGCATAACTATAGCAGTTTCTGCTTTACCCATTCTCCTTCCTGGAGCTAATGGAATTACACGAGATTTTTCCTTAGCCTATATAAGGGAATCTTCAATCTGCTGAGCGATTGAAGTAAGGTCTCGAAACCCTCCTGTGTATTTCACAGGGATTAACGGCGTGCATAATTCGTCAAGCAGATTTTCCACATAGATTGGAAAAAATTCTTCTTTAGGGAGTGCTAAACTCAAGGAATATGTTAATCCCTTCCATCGAGCAATGAAATCATAGACCCTTTGATTCTCCCTTTGCTTATAGTTTGTAAGATCAAAAACTGTTGTCTTTGGCAAAGTTGAGATAAACTGAAGGAGGAATTTGTGGCGAAGATCCTCCCATCTGATAATTGACCGAGATTGCAAGCTTTTATACCAAACAAAAGATGGTCCTGGCAAGGTTCGCACGAAGCATCTGAGTTTCACTGCTTCTTGCTGCTCCGAAGTTCCCATCATAGGATCGCAACAAGACACGTAATGTGTCAAATGCTGTTCAGGATCGCCTGATCCATTGATAATAGGGAATACAGGATTCCCAAAACTGGATGGAGGAGAAAATGAATCTACCCATTCAGGGTAAACTTTCTTTTATGGTTGAACTTCCGTATATTTCCCTTCCATAGTTTCTAACTGAGCTGTTAATGAATCAATAGTAGTTATTAACTTTTGAGAAAAATCCAATTGAACTTGGACTTGGGTAGGTGCAATGACTGGAGCTTGGACAGATGTGGCGATTGGTGCTGCAACTGATGGTAGCACTGCCAACTGTTGTTGCACTTGACCCGTATGATTAGACCTGTGAGGGTGTACTGATAGAGGAGGATATTCTGGATCCATCTCAGTAGCTGCAACAAATTGCTTTGGCTGACTGACTCCAGCATGCTTAAGAAGAAGACTACTCTGAAGTAGTTCTGCATTCAACTTTCTTAATTCCTTCATTTCTTCCTCCTGTTGTGAAAACCTCTGCTCTAGTGAAAGAGATTGACCTTATCCAGGGTAAGGATATGTAACCTGGTTCTTTCCTTTCCCTTTGTTGGATCCTTTTCGGAGAGGGGGAAGTGGGTTACTCGAAGGATTACTTAAGTTCTGAGTCATCCTTTGACTTCGTGTACGCACACCTTCTTCATTTGTGTCGGTGTGTACATCTTCTTGGGCAGGAACCTCTTCATCTGAGTCCCCTGGGTGAGCCTCATCTGGTGGATCAGCAACAACGACATTGATGACATTAATCGATGCATAACTCATTGCATCCCTTCTATCAGCATTTCTATGATATTGTCTTCTCCCATGTCTTTGATGAGACATTGCCTTTTGTTGATTCAATCACTCAGGAACTTCTTGATGAACCGTAATTTGGAGGGAACCTCCTGATAATTTGGATCTTCGTTCCTCTTGAGGTTTCTTCCCCAATCGAGAAAAGGCCGACTTTCTCTGAGGAGGGGATTGATGATTTGAAAAAGTCCCCAGTCCAGTGGAATAGGGCTGTTCCTGCTATCCTCGCTCAACTCGCCGAATCCTTTTTGTTGATTCTGAGGGTTGGTTTAAAAGATTCCCCAGTCTAGCGAGCTAGGGGGTTCTTGACATGCTATGTTTGAGACTTTCTTGAAAGTCCTCCTGATCTTGCAAACCTTAGTCCTGAAATTAGCTGGATGCATTAACCTGTATCCGCTTTTATCACTCGGTTCAAAAGACCATTGGATGATTTCCGACACTTCTGTCACTTGGTGACGTGCTTGCTCCAAACGAGAGGCCTGTTCAATATTCTCGTTTACTTGATGCAAGAGTAATTCAACAACTTGTTCTCTGTATTCTTGATTTTTAGAGGAACTAGCTGAATCCTGTCCTTGGGCAAGATTTTGATTACAAACAAAGCCCATTGACTGTGGCCGGCCATGGGCAATAACATTGCATGAGACCATTTTCGGCGGGCTTTGCTGACTGGAGAGCACCGTGAAATACAGTGCTCCATGAACACCCCATCCTCTGACACGAATAACAGATGGGGCATTGGAAATTAACTGATGCAAATTTCTAGTGTGCCAAAGCATGAACGTTGAAGGGCTCTCTGCTGCTTTTCATCCTTTGGATATCGAGAGACTGATAGAGGCGCCAAATCAATCTGACATTGTAACCCTTCTATTATCTTAAGATGATTTTCATATTCATCATAAGATAATACTTTCTTTTTCAACTGACAAAGATTTTTCCATATGTTGAGACGAATATCATGAATTTCATATTCCGTCAACATTTCTGGAATATTATACTGAGAGTCAGCCAGAGGCCAAAACATAACTGGCACCTCACCTTTCGCCAGTTGTTTTCTCATGTTCATCATTTCCTCTTTATCATTTGATGAAGATTCTTCTACCTGATTTGACCAGAGTTGGCGTTTCCTTGTTGCTTCATTTGATTCAACATGATTGGTAGAGAAATAATTGATCAAACTAGAAGATACATGACTTAGGGGCGGTTCAGAGAATGACCTACACCCTGGGCTATCTTTTTATTGAGAAATTATTTCACCTGCTAGCGATGAAGCTTCAGACATGACTGGTTTCGCATTTGCAAGTGCCTCAAGATAAGAAGGCATTATTGGCACTACATTGTCCACTGGAGCATTTTCTAGGCAATGTGCATCACTACTGCGGAGAGGACTTTCGCAGAAAAATTCATCACCATGGGGAGGACCACCATAATGGGTTACAGCAAAAGATGAGATCTCTTTCTCTTTGGTCTTCTGACCACACAGAGGGTTCCTATGACTCTCATCTGAAGATGAAACTTCGAGATCGACTGAATTTTCATGAAGCAAGCCTTCATGAGGAAGTGTCTGTTGAAGACCTTCAGAATTAATGTTCCCACTATTGGGAACTGAGGGAGTAGAATCTTTAATTCTAACAGATAATTGTCTGAGGGCTTCAAGAACTACAGCATCGAGCAAGGCCTTGTTACAGATTGGCACTTGATCTCCTGACTGTACTGGGTGGGTCTTTTTCTTAGACGCCTTCTTACTCACCTTAGAAACCACTTGTTGACGAAAGTGGATACTATGAGCAGGTGTATGTGCCTGATCAGGAAAGATGGCCAGGTTAGGCTGACAATCTCCTCTCAAATAAGGTGTATGTGCCTGACTTGGTCATCCATATGATATGGGGGAGTATTCCCCATAACCCTCTTGGGCTGGAACAGTTGTGTGTGTCTATTCTGGAGTGAATTGTTGATGTATCACTCCACTGGTAGGGGTAGATTTAGGTGTCTTTCCCTAAGATGTCGCTGAAGTTATTATAATATCCTGGTAGGTATCCAGAATATGAGAAGGGATTTTCTTCTTCTCTTTCACCATTGATAGAATATGCTTGGTGACTTTAGCTGCCGGAATGGGAATATACGTACATTCCGGTCTTGGAGCAGGTGTATGTGCCTACTCATGTCCTCCTTTTCCTGTCAGTGAATCCTGACAGTTTTCAAGTGTGGGGGAAGAGAGTTGAGTCTGCCTCCTATTTTTTGTTGGGGATTTCTGACTAACTTCTCCGAATGCTACCACGAAAGACTATTGGTAGGCATTATTAATACTAGAAGGTGTATGTGCCTGCTGATTGCACTTCACCAAACGTGGTTGATGAGATCCATCATATGTAGTCAGAAGAGCCTGCTGACTAGCTGATGATGTATAAACAGGTGTATGTTCTTGCCTATAGTACTCCACTGGAATTTCCTGGCGGGATTGGTGTGATGCTGCCAGACGAGTCTGCTGGACAATGGAATTAAAACGGGCAGGTGTATGTGCCTGCTCGTTGCTTTCCACCAAGTTAGGTTGGTGGACTTCTCCAGATATGGCAGAGATGAGAACCTGCTCACTGTTGACCAGATTCTGACTCTGGTGGTTCGTCTTGCTTGCTCGGGTTCGAGGAACCTGATCCAAACGCCTGGAGTCGGTACCCTCATCATGTTGAGGGCACACTGCCGCACGAGTCTGGCAGCGATTGTTGGTGGGAGCCCTCAGGAAGGACTCCTGTCTGTTTGAATTAAGGTCCCGAGGGACCTGCTCATTCACCTCCCCAGAATAAGGGAGCAAATGGTGGTTGCATTCCGGGGATAACGACCCGAAACGGTTAGAGATGGTAGTCAGCACCGCCTGCTTCTTGATCACTAGTCGTCGTTGTCCGGACGACGGATGTGAGTTATTTACTTGGAGGGCTTTTCAGGCAACCTCCAGAGTTAGGATGGTACCATGTTGACGGTACTCCTTAACCAGTGCGTTTGATACCCAGCGTTGAAGACGCTGAGTAGGTGATATCGTCCTAAGAGCGGATGATGATCCAACAGGAGTAGAAGCAGTGGCATTTACAGCAGCAGTATTCATAGGTGTGAACTTGAGAGCAGCCATTCTAGAAATGCAAAAGATCTTGGAAAAGAGTGCCTGTTTGATATGACAGACGTAATCAAGATAAATTCAGCTACTACATCTTTTGGGTGAGCACATATGTTATTGACTGTCTTGTTGGCTCTCTCATTGAGTTTAAATAGGTGCCTAACAAATAGGTAAAACATCATTTTTAATTTGGTTAAGGATTCACGTCGAGTTCACCATTTTTGTTTCCCTCAGAATCCGGGGATGACCGCCTTGATGGGAGGTTCAAACTTTCCAATCGGTTTCTAACGGGTTTCTTCGTAGAACCGGAAACATACAATGATTCCACATCCATTAGGACCTACTTTCCAAAGGTAGGTGCTCATTAGTTTGTGGACTGATGAGGCTTAGGAATTTGCATTGGTCGAGAGAATGGGAGGTCAGACTCATCACACCTTTTTGAGGGGAATTATTGTCTACTCCGGGACTCTCTTTGTAGATTTAAGTTATGTTCGTGAATCCTTATTACATTACCAAGTATAAAATGAGATTTCCTTTAGATCTGACAATCAATGATTGAATATGTAGGAAATTTAGAGATTCTTTTGTATGTATTCAAGGTTCTTCATCGATAGAGAATCATCTGTATTTATTAGAGATTCTTGGTCAATGGTACCCTTCGACACATTTATACAAAATTTTCTTGGTCATTATGATGACCATGCTGGTTTTAAATCCACTCAGTGGGGCACTTGAAGTTTATTGTCTTTCAGAAGGACATGGATTTTTTTAGAGTTGGGATCGAACCCGTAGACGGGCTACCTACGTATCCTTTGTTTAGAAAAGGAATCAGAACCCACGTAGTTCGAGTAAGGGAGTATGATGTTTATGATTGATGGATCAAAGAAGGATGTCACAATTACTTTTACAATCTAAGCTTATAAGAGTCTTGATCGGTGTAAGAAACAAGAGGTATTGGTAAAATTTAGACAATTGTGCCATGATAGATGCAATCATAAGAAATAATGTGGGCCTTATGTATGTATGACTGCCCAAATAAATGAAGGTTTAGCATTTACATTAGAGAAGAAATCCAGGAACAAGGTCTATAAAGATATATGTGCTTCATGGAGATTTTGAATACTCTAACTCGGGGCTTACTCCTGAAAAGGAGGCCCAAATTAGATGAAGACTTATGATTGGGTTTTACTCCTGAAAAGGAATCCCAGATCAAAGGTAAATTATGACTGGTTAAGAGGATTATGACTGGGGCTTATTCCTGAAAAGGAGGCCCAGGTTTGAGACTGGGGCTTACTCCTGAAAAGGAGGCCCAGGTTAAGGATTAAGGTTTGGGGATTACTCCTAAGGAGGATGCCCAAATTAGGGGGTTGGGGATTACTCCTAAGAGGATGCCTAATCTTGAGACCGGGGATTACTCCTGAAAAAGGAATCCCAGGTTAAGGATTAAGGTTTGGGGCTTACTCCTAAGGAGGATGCCCAAATTAGGGGTTTGGGGCTTACTCCTAAGAGGATGCCCAAGCTTGAGACTGGGGCTTACTTCTGAAAAAGGAAGCCCAGGTTAGGGGATCTGGGGATTACTCCTAAGAGGATGCCCAAAAATTAAGGGACTTGGGGATTAATCCTAAAGAGGATGCCCATATTAGAGGACTTATGACTGGGGATTATTCCTGAAAAGGAGACCTAGGTTAAGGATTCTCTCATATTAAAGGATGAGGTTGAATGAATGAAATCTCAATCTTTAGTGACATAAAGATGTGTAAATCACTAGGTTTTGAGAGATATTCCACAAAATTATTTTCAGATAAGGAATTCAAATCATGAAATCATGCCATAAAATGGATTTGAAGAGTGTCTTGAAGATTGAATCTTGAATAGGAAAGGTGTAATGGCTTAAGAGGGGTGAAATGGGCAAGAAAAGCACCAAAAAAGGCAGGGGCGCGCAAGTCCTGGTAGGTGCGCAGGTACAGCATGGGCACGCAAGTCCTATTCGCGCAGGTCCTGGTCGCGTAGGTATGTCTGAATGACACATGGTGTACTTGCGCGATGGTTAACCAGCGGGGTAATACTTGAGCGACTTTAGGTTAAGGCCTTTAGAATCCTCTTGAGGTTCTTCCAGGAGAGGGGCACACAGGTTCTATTGAAGGAGTAAGGCGGAGCGTAAGTGTGGCCATTTCCCTTAAGGGATGGCCACCTAGGAGCACAAGTGTTGATGAGTTTCAACACTTAGGCCTTCCTTCCCCTCTTTAGATCTTCCGTTCTAGGTAAGAAATTACCTTATAAGTGTTCTAGAAGCTTTGAGAAGAGACTAGGGCGCCGGGAGCTCAAATCGGGGTTTTTAGAAAAAAATCCTCTCGAATGGGGGGCCCATAGGGTCTATTTATAGGTAGGAGAAGACCCCGTGCAGTTACCGGGTGGTTTATCACTTAGGTCGCGCAAGTCACTTGCACGACCATAATGCGTCGTGCAAGTGTACTTGCGCGACAGTGATAGAACTTGCGCGGCATATGTGCTTTTGATCCCTTGTTCATGCCTTTGTCGATTTTTGATATTTTCTTCAAAGGATGAATCACTTTTAGCTCAGATATTCCCCTTTTCTGATCTTTAGATTCTATGATGAAAGGAGCGTCAACAAATATCTATGAAAATCACCTTGTGTGTAGTAATAACAATAAAAGGAGCAGCACAAAATATTTACAAGGTTCGTCAAAAAAACCTACAACATTCCATGTTGGTTATTTCCCCAACATGGGTTCTTCATTACACTTCACTATCAAACATGTGATTTATAATGAAATTCAATCCAACTAAAATTCTTCTTCTCTAGCTCCAACTGAGACACTCCTTTTTCATTTGGCTCAAACCAAAAGAATTCGTGCTACGACTAAAACTGAGTGACTTGGTTTTCTCTTGTCTCTTACTAGAGGACTTAACTTGCTCCCAAAACTAACCAGAAGGCATTATCCACTACATGATTATATTTAATCAAGGTCCAAAATATTGTAATATTTGACTTTTTCATGTACACTTTAAGAATCAACGACATAAACTAAAGATTTCTATTATCCTTTCTCAATAAATTCTGATCACATGTAATGACTTGTTGCCTCAGTGAAACAATACCCATGATTTTCTTCCTTATGAATGAAGTCTTGACCTCACTAAAATGTGTGAAAGAGGTACAAAAAATATTATTCAATATTATATTAAATATATAACTAGCACAAACTTGAACCACTTCTTATTGAATTATCAAATCACTTCAATCAAGTACACTTTATGCATGGATAACAGTGAATATGAATTTTTTAGGGTATCTTGATTATACTCACATGGATTTCAAAAGTATAATGGATTTCATGCAGCCTTTATATTCCTCTATTTTCAATATATCATGTGAATTATGTGATCTAATCAAGGATATATGATCTATTCACCACCTTCACACGACCCAAGCATGGCTTACCAAATGCATTTTCATAAAAAAATACAATGCTTCAAAAGATATCAAGAATACTATATTTGGGTTCATTTTCATTCACTTTGAAGGACTAGGATATCTCACAGATGTCTCCCCAAGTGCTTCCTGAGAAAAGGTCTATCTCCTCAACCCCATCGTAAGAACTGTATGGATCACGAGTTTTCTTTTATGTGACATTGTTTGTGTCTATGGCTGTCTCCACAAAACTTTCTCAAGATCATAATATGAATCACCTAAATTATTTTCATGAAACAAGTTGTGTCTTTGAATTTTCCTTTACATCTTTACAATACTTGGTGCCTTGTTGGTTTCTCCTTCATTCACATGACACAAGTTGTGTTCGAGGCATGTTGTCTCACTTTCTTCACATAAGAAATAGTTTTTTATGATATACTTCAAGTGAAAAGTTTGTATTTCTACCGGTGTCTTCTTATTTTCTTTCGTGTAACCAAGATGGTTTGAAGAGATATTCTTTGTGTGATTGAATATCACTAGCATGTCTTTTTTGAGATTTACTCTCAAGTCATTATAAAACCATCCGTGAAACTCTATTCTATTCATCAATTTATATTGGTGGTGTAACTACAAGTTCTATGGAATGCTAAGGACCTCTTTAAATTCACAAGGATCTCAGTATATCATGAATATTGATATTATCAGCATCTCATGAAGGGGATCATACGATCACACAATCATTTCACTTGATCATGTAGCACCTCGTTAATATTCTTGCGATAGAAGGGTGGTTATGCCTTCATTCAATGCCTATTCCATGATTAGTAGTCTTCCTTATGATAATAAAAATAATCTAAATAATAATACCCCCAAAATATAGAAGCCTCATGTGGTTGTAAATCATCATGCAGTGAATTCATTGGTTTTATTCACTTGATTTTGTGATCAAAATATCGTCACATGACGGATTAATGTACTAATTATTATTATTGTGAAAACCAATCATTCATACGATGGGATTCATGAGAGGATTTCATGAAAATTGTTTTCATGAAAGAATAAATTGCACACTTTCTTCAATTTTCAGTTCCTTGTCTCGATCCATCGATATGTCGAGTGGAGATGACCAATTATATTGAGCTCACATGGACATATGATTTATCAATAGAAAGAAGTTTGTGGCTCCCTTCAAAAAATGCACGACTGATTTAAAAAGTGCACTACATGGGATCATCCTTTTTTGAACTCACACAATGTAAAATTTAGTGGATGGTGAGGATTAGCATGATTAGATGAACATATTTATTTACATCATTTTAATGACATGGTAATTGTACCCACATTCCTTTCTCCCCACATTAAAACTACAAATCACCTTCCCTTCGATATATTAGATAAGTTATGATCATTGAATAGTAAATATGGCTACTGGGTTTAACACCCATTCCACCATCACACACCACCATCATGCCTTTAGGCTTGTAGGCTTCTGGCCCACACTATATGAACTTGCATGCACATGTACTCCAAGCCTTACACACGATCCCACCCATACCTTACTGACATTATGTCTCATTCTACCATTTGGGTGGCCTAGTCCAGCTTCTACTTGGTATGGTTGACCTTGGTCTCATATTAGCCTATGGTTGAGCCTTGGCCTTGGTTTTTTAATAGGATGGACACTTTTTTAATAAGTACACAATAAAATACTTTTAAAAAATTCAAATTATATAAATTTAATTCAAAATCCTTCCTTAAATAATATTCCAATTTATACTCCCTATCTTCTATTTTTCTTCTCATTATGAAGGAAATTATTTTCATGGTATTCCACTTGTTGTTGTAATGTGAAAACTACTAAAGAACATTTTTTAATCATTTAAGATCACTTAAAACAATCTTCATATTTAAAAGGAGATTTTTCCAAGAATGACATCAAATTCCATTAAATAAATTCATAACAATTATTCAGGAATCACTACTTCATACATTGAGACATGTTGAAATATGGAAAAAAAATTCAATCTTGGATAAAAAATATCTCACTTTGTATTTTGTTGTCAATATCATCACATATCATAAGTCAATATATAGTTATAACTTTTATCCCCATTATTGAAAATTAATATATAAATGGGAAATGTGGTCTTCTAAAAATATATTTATTCTCAAAATAATTAACATCTCCCTTCTAAAAACTTCAAGATCACTTCTAATAGTGGAATCATTTCACATGCTTCTCTTAGAATATAGCCTTTAGTTAATAAAATATATGTCTATGTGAGATAACCTTGTATAAAGAACAAGAGATATAAAACCATGGTGGTTGTTAGTATTTCATAAATACCACGCATAAAAAATCATGATAAAAATTCTCAATTCTCATTCAAGGGGCTATAAATAATCATATTTATCAATTAAATACTATATCCTTCACATACTTAAACAAACACATCAAAAAGTTCAGTTAAAAAAGATAAATATCCCCCTTTGTCTTATTTTTTCATCAATTAAACACTCCCTCTTAATTGATAAGATAATACAATTATGATCAAGGGATGAAAGCATGACTAGAATACATTAACTTGCAATTTTATAAAGTTTTCAGAAGTTTTACATTCACTATGTATTAAATATTTAACAACTTCATCTCATTAATACTCCTCAAGGTGTGTATCCATCTCCTTAAATTCCCAATATGTTAATAAAAAATAATTTCTCTATGTAATGAAATAAAGAGAGAATTTATTATTCCTCTAGAGTAATATTAATGTTGTGAACTATCTCTAAACCTAGGGAATTCTATTCTCCAAACATTTTTCATTATTATGGGTGAAATATCCTTTTCAATTTTAGTTATTTGAGTATATGAGTTATCTGATGCTTTTATTTTAATTTTAAATAGCTTCCACTGATTAGGGACAATCTCCATACATATGTGTCTAACATGTCTCGATTTATCACACCTTATATAAAAGATTTTTTTTTTCTGAAATATATCTTTCCATATATATATTTTTAGAAACTTTCTTTACTTTAGATTTAGAAAGTTTTTCAACTCCCTCTAAATATTAATCCAATTATAATTGATTTTACCAAACAACTAGGAACTATTTCCTGACAGTCTCTACCTTATTATAATCTTCACATCACCCACCACCATTTTTCTAGTGTAGACTCTTCCCTTTCTTGGGATAAGGAATATATCTTGGTAGTCATGTCATTCATTTATCAACTTATTTTAAGCCTTTATATCTATTTTTTCTTAGCATATTGGATTAATTTATGGTCACATAATTATTTATATTAGAGTCTATTCTCATTTTTCGACCATGAATACCACTTGATTCATGCTTGTTTTATGGAAATTAAATATTATAACATAGAGAGTATTATTTTTACCCATATGTTTCGTAGTACTAGCAAGAACCACTGAACCTAGATCTTCCACATATATATGTATTGTTTCTAGAAAATTGTTGTTGTTGTGATTCTTCAAACCGAGTCTTGTTTTTCCTATGGGGAAACAATTTTCTGGAAAAATTTATTTCTCCATTTTACATAAGATAGGATATTTAATTGTTCTTCTTGGTTATAGTTGTTTTAACAGTCTTCTTATTTTGTTCACATCACAAGACATACTTATCACCCTCCTTTCTTACCTACAATTCCTATTGTTATAGTTACTCTATTATCTTCATCTTTTTTTACCCTAAATATAATAATTTTTTTTAATGAATTGTTATGTTATTACAAAATTTTATATCCTCCTTCCCAAATATTTAGAAACACAAACAATATCCAATAAACCTTCTTCTTTTCTTTTGCGATGTAATCTTTTTAGTTTTCATAGAGTGTAAAATTTTGTTCTTTTGAGTTACATAAATATTATTTATAATTCTTTTAGGGAAATAGTTATTTATGATCATTTTCATATCATCCCTTGATGTGATGTATTTAACATCATATATCACCATCCATACTTTCCTAGAGTTTTGTTTGAAATTTGTAACAGTAGTTGAAAAAACATTAGTACATAAAACATTTTTAAGGTTATGGGGTACCTTATTCTTAGATTATGATTCTATTTTATTATAGGATGATCTAATGTTATTTATAGAATCATAATACTCAATGAAAAATTGTGTGGAGGCATCTCTTGTTTTAGTTATTTGGGAAGTTCAAGCTTGTGGTGATTCCTAATTTTTAGTCTCACTTCCAACTCTAAATACTTCATGTTGAGGTATTTCTTCTCATCCTCAACTGATCTCATCTTGGATTCCCAATCCTCCTCAAGATTATTACCCCAAGAGCTTATAGGCCATATATTTCTTTATTTATTTTTGGATAATCCTCCTTTTTAGGGGTTGAGGGGGAACCCTTACATGACTCGTATGCCAAAGGCATGAGGCCCATATATTACCAAAGGCTCGGAGGCATAAGGCCCAATACATGACCTTGAACGACCAAGAACTAATACAATTGAAACAAACCCTCTATATCATTTGTATCTTGATGGCTCCTAGCTCCTCACCTCGCATGGATGATCAACTATCACTTCCCTATATAGAGCTACACGATGTCTAGTACTGGTGATAACTTCTTCATTTTCCCACATGTATGCTTTTTTATTCATGAAAATAATCATCACCATCCTTTAACCTATTATATATATCCTCCAATTGATCAATTTGGACAACTATATAAACATTTTCCAATTTTTGAAATTCATGGAAAGCTTCTACAAATAAAATCTCACGGAATTATTTCATGTATGTTCTAGGCAGAACAGATTTGTGCGACGGGTCATGCCGAACTTTTCTTTTTTCATGATCGATGATTAGTCCAAGATTTAAATGACAATGAATACTATAATCAATATAATTGAATTAATGAAAATAGATAATGTATAGAATTATTGAACCAAGTACATGATCATCATATATTATTTATAATTAATTTAATTAATTAAATAATTAAATTGTGTGAATTATTTATTCATTTATGAATATGAAAAAAGATCAACATTCTACCATCATTTCATTATATAAATAAAGAACAGATTCCTATTAGAAGTGATCCACACATGTTCCACAAATCTATGAACATCATAGTAGAAATATATGTATGCTAGTGAAACAGATCCTAACACTTGCACCATTTGATTTTGATCCCCCCAATAATTGTTTCCAAATAATTATATTTGATCTCTATTAACTTGAGAGTGGATGGTGGAGGAATATTTATCTCTATTATTGGGTGTGTTCTTGGAGAAGGGAGATCTCTAGTGCTTCAAAAGGATTCTTCAGATTCGTTGTATAGAACCAAACAAATGAATTGGATCTATTTAAAAATAATATAATTGGGTTTATATATAGATAGGGTTACAAATAAATAATTTTAAAAGTTCCCTTTATTATTTATTTAATCATTTGTGGAACCCCATGTATTATAAAAATAAATATAAAAATATTTCTTGACAAGCACTTAACATGAAAATTAAAATTAAATATTATTTATTTAGATAATATTTAGTATATATTATTTCTCATCAATCCATTAAAATTGGTCTTACATTCCTCCATAATATTTATTGGGTGTTAAATAATATCTATTTATTTATTAAATAAGTATCATGAAATTATTTTCCAATAAATAAAAAAATATTATAGTCACAAAATATATAATAAAAATTTATTAAATATTCCACTCACATAATATTCTCTCAAAGAATCTGTGATAGAATATATGAGATAAAGAAAACATAAATAATTATTAATACACATGCAACAATAATATTAATTCAAATTGTTAAATAATTAAATAATAATATATTATTTAACTGAGATTCTAGATACACTTAGTGTGTGATCCTCTAGACCCCTTTCTTAGTGGCATTAGGCGAAGTAGCCTAAATTCCAAGGTCAACATCTAGAAACGCACCAAGGCACCAATAGAGAATGAAGTTAATACTATAATGATATAATACCTCATACGGATACTCACTATGTAATATAATCCCTTTATCACAATATCTCTAATCAAGCTGGTTGTACATTGGTTCCATCAACCTATATTCTTAATGTCTATTTCTTTGAAATTATGAAAATCAAACTTTTCTATAAAAATCCATGGAAATGGATTTATTTAGGATATATCATTTCAATCAAAGGGTCTGAGATATCAAATTCCGTTAAAGAATATAAGGGACAAATTCTTTATCACATTATTAATTAATGCAATATTACTCGTGACATAGCCAAAGTATCCGACCTCCCCATGAACATATGTCATCATGGTTTTTATAAATAAATAAATGTACACAACTAATAATACTCATTAATAATAACATTAATTCTTAAGGATCAATACACACATCCAAATATTGGAAAACCCAACGACACATAAAAATGTGGATTTCCTAACCTTAGGTATCATTCCCATAATATCATACATTAGATATTACAAAGGGAGTACACTATGAGATGGTGCCTCAAATTAATAAAAGTCTCCAACCCAAATATCATGTATCATTTTGTATCTCTAAAATGATATCATTAGGATATAGAATATATATTTAAGAATATTTTCATGGTACTTATAGGTTCTTATCATCATGGGGAACTACTATGACCATTTAGTGTGACAAAAAATCTTAAGACATTACCACATACTATTTTACTTAGAAGAAAAAATCCTGATATAATAAGGTGTTTGTTAATATTCAAAACAATTAACATAGGTAATCATAAAGTACACAGAAGTTGGTTATAAGGAACCAACTCCAACATACACCCACTTACACTAGATTCAACTACTAACAACCTTCAGTCCACTAGCTTTCACATGATACTCTTGATTCTACTGAGATAAGCCTTTAGTCGAGGGGTTTCTAAATTTTCTTCCATGTTAACTCTTCTTACAACAACTTCAACCCTATGATAAAAATCCCTCAAGAGGTGATACTTCTAGAGTATATTAATTTTTTGTTGGTGTGACCTTGGATCTTTTTCAAGAGACACTACTACAGTATTATCAAAGTACATTGTGATAAGATATTTAATTCTAGGTATCACATTAATATCTTAGAAAAAGTTTCATATTAAAATGGATTCCTTGGCTACATTAGAAGCCACTATGTACTTGGACTCTATGGAAGGATCAACAAAAACTGGCTTCTTTGAACTCTTCTAGCACATAACTCCTCCGTTGGGATTGAAAACATATATCGACAATGACATCAGATCAGTTTTATCTATTTGAAAACTAGAATCAAGATAACCCTTGATTACTATCTCATAATCTTCTTCATACACAAAGAAATTATCCTTAGTTCTTCTTAGATACTTGAGGATTTCCTTAATAGTAGAACAATTTTTTTTCTTCGGGATCTTCTTGATATATTCCTATTATTCTCAATGCATATGCAACATCAGGTCTAGTACATAACATGTCATAAATTATTGATCCTATTACTGAATCATATGATATCTTACTCACTCTCTCTTTCTCATGTTGTGTATAAGGAAACATTTTGTTAGAAATATTTATACCATGTGAAACTTAAACCAATATCCTCTTAGATTTCTCTATGATAAATCTCTTTAGTATCTAGTCAATGTATATACTTTGACTTAGTCCAAGAAGTCTCTTGAATCTATCATGAATGATCTTGATCCATAGAATATAGGTTTCTTCACCTAAGTCCATCATGTAAAAAACATTTTTTAACTAGTCCTTAACATATTGTAAGGCTGGTAATTAATTTCCAATAAGTAATATGTCATCAACATATACTACTAGGATAATTACTACTTTCCAATAAAACCCTTGTAAAAAAATGGATCACATTCATTCTTAATGAAACTAAATTATTTTATAGATTCATCAAATCGAATGTTCCAGGACCTATATGCTTTCTTCAATCCATAAATGGATCTCTATGACTTGAAAATATTTTTGGAATCACCTAGAATCAAAAGCCATTATAATTGTGTCAAATAGACATCCTCCTGAAGGTTCCCATTATAGAATGAATTTTTTTACATCCATATTTTAAATTTCATAGTCATGTTAAGATGTTATAGTAAGTAGAATTTTGATGGAATTAAACATGTAAAATGGTGAAAAGGATTCATTGAAGTCAATTCCTTGATACTATTTAAACTGTTTAGCCACTAGTCTTTCTTTATAGGTATTTAATTTACCTTCCATGTCCATTTTTCTCTTGAATACCCATTTTCACCCTATGTGATTAAAATCAACTAGTGCATTGACCAGAACTCAATCTCGGTTCTGATACATGGAATCCATTTCAGAATTCGTGGATTCTTTGCATCTTGCAGCTTCTGAGATCTCAACTTCCTCTTTAAGGGATATATGTTTGTCATTATCAACCAATAATGAGTCACCATATTTGGTGACTAGAAAACTGTATCGCTATGGTTCACATACCTCTATTATGCTTGTACGTAGTACTTGTTTTTTAAGAACTACTTATCCCATTAGGACCTATGAAATCTATCCCTCTACCAACAATTGTGTATCATGAGCATCGACTTCATCAAAGTCAATCTTTCTCCCACTATCCATTTTTAGGATGTTCTCCCTCTTAAGAAATATGACTTTTATAGTGACAATCACTTTCATATGTGAGGTTTTGTATATGTATTATCCCCTTTTTCCTTGTGATACCCTAAAAATATACACTTTATACCATAGGGTACTAGATTATTTCCTAAGAAGGCCTTAACAAATTCCTTGAAACCCCATACTTGTGTAGGTGAATAAATGGGTTTCTTTACACTCCATAACATGAAATGAATTCTATTTTCTACATTATTTTGTACTCGGTTTAATGTGTATGTCACAGTTTGTAATGCATATCACCAAAAGGATAATACATGATCTACATGACTCACTATTGAACTTAGAATTTCTAACAATGTATGATTTCTCCTTTCACTAACACCATTCCACTATGGTGTGTATGGTGGAGTGAGTTGAGATAGAATCCCAAACTCCTATAGAATGTTGATAAACTCTTGGTTAATATATTCACCACCTCAATCCGATCAAATATTATTTATCTTTTTTCAATGTTTATTCTCTACTTCATTCTTGAAGTATTTTAACTTCATAAAGTACTTGTACTTATTCCTCATTAAGTATACACAACCAAATCTACTCAAGTCATCAGTAAAAGTTATGATGTAAGAATACCCACTTATGGATTCTACTATAAATGGTTAATAAGCATCAGTGTGTTACAATCCTAAAATCTTTATGGCCCTTTCTCCCTATCCTTTGAATGGTGGTTTGGTCATTTTTCATTGCAAACAAGAATGAAATCATTCATGTGTTTTTTAGATCAGAAGCGTCTAAATAACCTTCATGAAAAATCATTTTCAAACTCTTCTAATTTACATGACCAAGATAGTGATGCCATAGCTGGGTGTTATATGAGTCATGTGAACATGATTGATAATCTATTTTAAATACTTGGATCTCATAATGTAATACAAAAAAACTGTTATTTAAATGTGCCATACTATAACATATATTGTATGTATAAAAAAACAAATTTTATTTTAAAACATTAAAATAAACCCATACATATCTAGTCATGATATAGAAATTATGTGATTGGTAATAACTGGCACAAAAATAACAATCCAGTAAAACCAAAACCTTTCTTGTTCAAAATGAAAGGTGGTAGTCACTACTAGCTAGAGAAGCCAACCTCACACTATTAGTATCATGTAGATCCACCTATCCTATATAAATATTTAGAAACCTACTTGGTTACTGTATTTTGATATATATGTGCGAACAAAAATTTATATATAAGACCCAATTTGTAGATATTGAAAGATTACACTTGATAATGAGCACACCTTTAGCTTCCCCTTGCTTCTGGATATAGTTTTTCTTCCAGTGGCCTTCCTTTCCACATGAAAAACATACAACATATTTTTATTTTCCTTTCTTCAAGATGTTCCTATTCTTGGAAGGATGTTACTTGTGAGATTTAGACTTTTTATGAGTCTTGATACACTATTCCTTATTCTTCCTTTTCTTATTCACCATGAGGACCATTATTTTATCATTTCCTATGTCTTTATCGACTTGGAAAATAAAAGTAATAAGTTCCAAAATACACTTCTCATTGTTTCTCATATTATAATTAACAATAAAACAAAATAAGGACTTGGTAAGTGATGAGAGTATGAGATCTGTGTGAAAATCATTTGGGAATTTAATTAGTAAGATGTCTAAACATTCAATATGGACAATAATCTTGACTAAATAAGGCCCAACTAGTGCTGACTCTCCAATATTAGTTGTAAAAAATCATTGGATATCTCATATTTCTCTTTTCTCACCTTCTCTTGATAGATACCCCAAAGGTGAGACATCATGTTTACACATCCATGTCCTCATGTTTCTTTAAAAGATCATTATTCATGGATTATATCATGAGTCATAAAACATATGTAGCATCATCCAAGTTTTTCTCAAAGAGATATAACTCTTCCCTACTTTCCTCATTACTAGGAACATCAAGAATATATTCTTCTAATATATACTATTTCCTTTCATGGAATAGGATAATTCATAACCACCGTTTCCATTATTGGAAATTTGTGTCGTTGATAAGGTTATCCTTCTCAAGTATGGATTGCATTGATATATTTGAATTCAGTTTTATTATTGTTTCTATAAATAATATGAGCATAGATTTAGTACTTTGTCTAATAAAATTTAGACAAATAAATAAATATTAAATATATTAATCTCCAATTATTTTATAAAAACCAAATAACCCTCACTATGGGATTTGGAATATCCTATTTCTTAGACATTCGAGTGGAAAGGATCCATATTCCCCTTCTCATTACCCAAAATTTGGTTGGTCAAGAAAAATGAATGGTTTTAGGTATGAATTCTAAATTCAAATTTCATTAACTAGAAATTCCTTGATCTATTGAGTGAAATTCGCAATCCTAAAATCATTAAATTGTATTTCCTCACCCATTTCATCTTAGTTACACCAAGTCCTACTTTGGCAGTCAACCCTTGATGTGAACTATGTCAATCTAACCCAAAAATTCAAGTTATAATTCCCCGATAATTGATGGCACCCCAACTTTGGATGGTCAATAGCTTTGAACTTTGGTATGATTTTAACTAAAGTATTGGAAGTCTATACCGACTTAATATTTATTATTTAGGGACTTTATCTTTTATAAAAAATTTAAAATTATTATCTTTATCAAATTATTGTTAATATTATGTGGATTTACTTAAGTAATTAACCATGTATTAGATAATATTTACACATACACCAATTTATTTTAGTTCTATCATGAATTACTTTTAATTCATTAATTCATTTGATCATGACAAATCATATATAATGAAATAACCATGTAACTTGAAAAAAATATAATAATAAAGTGGTGTGTTCATGAGAAATTCTAATTGGTTAGTTTAACTAGAAGTTGATAAACTAATTTTCAACCTACGAGAAAAACAACTACAAATAATAAAGGTTCGTGTTACGGCTTTCCAACTTTCCACCTATGTATCTCTCTTGGATTTCATTTCGCCTTAGCCTAAAACATGAAGTTCCTTAACTAGCTTGGGAGATCCATCCATTACATATTATTTTACTCACACGCAGGTGAGGTGAAAAGGATTTACATAAAAGAAACCACAGGCATGCAGACCCATATAAAATAAGAGGAGAGAAGATACTCACGAAAAAAATTTAATTTAATAATAAATTAAATTAAATCAATTACCTGAAAAGGTATGGTCTATGATCATGATCATACACATGTAATGAATTAATCATTTAATAAAATTAACATTAAATTATAATCTTCCTTATTTAAGATAAAACATGATCGAATAAATTAATTATATTTTTTAATTAATCAATTATTTTATCTTAATTCTTATCTAAATTTACTTGAGATTATCATCCATAATAATTTTAAACCAATTAAATAAAATTATTTTAAATTAACTATGTATGGAAATGAACCTTGGAGGAAACATGGTGAATACCCATCCAAATCTACCTAACATGCATTATACTCATATACTGTTTACCATTGAAATATATGGAATACATGAATTATCACATACTTGCTTGACATGTAAAATGAACTTTTTTTAAATAAAATCATAAATAAATCAAAAGAAAGTTTACAAGAGTCTACAGTATGAGATCATATTACAATATTTTTCATGTAAGGAAATAAGATCAACGGGGGGGGGGGGGGGGGGTCTTCGAACCAGGTAATGTCTTGATTTACTCCCATGTTGGCCAGACCATCAGCAACTATATTTTCTTCTCAATAAACATGAGTGATGAGATAGTTGAGATCTATAAGCGAACGAGTTCAATCCATCCAGTGGGTAGTAACTTACCAAGCAAGATGAATAATGACGTTCCAAATTGCTTGTGCCATGGTCATCGAGTCACTTTTGATCCAAAGATTATTCCAACCAAAGAGCTTTGCGGAGGTGATGGCATGAATTAAACTCATCATCTCAGCTTCAAGGGAGGTGGAAATTCCACAACTACCAATGAAGCAACCAAGGATCTGACCGATATGATTCCTGAAGATAGAACCACATCCTGCAGGTCCTGGATTTCCTTTGGGGGATCCATCAATATTGATTTTGATCCATCCAATAAGAGGATCTTGCTAGAACACTTGGTGGATCTCAAAAACTAAAACTAGGAAAAGGTTCTTGATTTGTTGAGAGCCCTCAATTTCTGCACATTTCTTTAGTTGAACTTTGAAGGAGTCAAAATTTAACCATCTGTGGTAAAAAATGTCAAGAATATATTTCCAAATAGCGGAAGTAGTGTCACAAGAAAGAAAGAGGTGGTTGGTATCTTCTCTGTGTTGATTACATAAATTGCATTTAGAGTAGATCTGAATACCAAAAGATTGAAGGCAGATCTCTGTGGGAACATTTTTGTGAGAAAGATTACAAATGAGATTTAATATAGAAGGTTTTATCCAAGGCTTTTTGAAATGTTTTAACCAAATATAATCATTATTAGAGTTAGATAAAAAATGATGATATAAATTTTTAGAGTTTAGTATACCATTGTAAGTAGGTTCCAAAATTAAGAAATCATTAGTGTGAGTGAAAGAGTAATTTTCAATGATAATAATAATAGTATGAGTGAGTTGGTCAAGTTGAGAGTTTAAGGTTTCTCTAATAGAGCAGTTAATATTCTCAGGGGTCTGATCAGAGGATATCATAAAAATTAAAGGCGTGCCTGCCCATTTATCTGACCCAAATTTCATGGAGGAATCCCCGGATACCATCCATATGGAATTATTCATGATGATGGAAAAATAATGTTTGATGGAGGGCCAAATGGAGTAGTTAATAAAATTCAAATTATCTTTATTAAGTTTATTAAGGAATCTATTTTTGAGGAAGGTAATAGCTACTGAAGTATTGCGAAAAAGGTTCCAAGTGAGTCTAGCTTGAAGTTCTTCATTAAAGTATTTTAAAAATTTAATGCCTATACCACCTTTCTCAATGGGATTGCAGCAAGTTGACCAACGAACAGTCGCAAGCTTTCTTTCAAGAATACTAACAGTCTAGATGAAATTATTAATAGCGGTGTTCATTTTTTGATAAGACCAATATTCCATTTATAGACCATCATGGAGTATACCATCTTTGAGACAATGGTGGATTTTACAAGACAAGTCCTACCAGCCATAGAGAGAGATTTTACTTTCTAGGAAGATAGATGGTTTAGAACTTGTTCAATAATAGGCACAAAGTGGGAAGCCTTGGGACTGCTATAAAAGATAGGGACACTGAGATAAATGAAAGGGATCATACCTTCTTTCAGATCTAGCTCACTGATAATTTTACATTTTTTAATGGTAGTAAAGTTCTTCCCAAAGAAGATGCAAGATTTATTCCAACTGATGATTTGACTAGAGAACTCTTCAAAGTGTGAGAGATCAATATTGAGGTTTAGAATGTTTCTTCTCTATCCTTGAAGGAAAAGGATGATGTTATCCGTATACAAAATATGTGTAGGAGCATTTACATTCCTAGAGACATGGATGGGTTTCAGTTTTTTCTGTTCCACCAAATGGGTGATCAGATGACTAAGATAATTCTTTACTATTGAGAATAGAATGGAAGAGAGGGGGTCACCTTTTTTGACACCTTTAGAAAATTTAATGTATCCCTTGGTAGATCCATTGATCAAAATGCATATATAAGCCAAGTTGAACAAAGTTTTGATTGTAGTGATATAAGTTTCACTGAAACCAAAACTTTGAAGGACCATGAAGATAAAGCTCTAATCCATGGTGTTGAAAGCTTTTCTGATGTCAAGTTTAATAGAAATATTCTCACCTATGTTAGCCTTGTTCAAGTTGTTGAGACACTCAGAAGCAAGACAGATACAATCTTGAATGAATCATCTCTTAATAAAATGAAATTGGTTTCTAGAGACAAGTTATTCAGTGATAGTTTAAATTCCGTTAGCAATGATTTTAGTAATGATTTTTGTAAAGTGTGTTGATAAGGTCAATGGGTCAAAATAGATGAATATCAATGGCATTTTCCACTTTTGTAATCAAGGTGAGAAACTAAGAATTAAGAGCACAAGGAAGGACACCATTAGAGAAAAATGATTTGACAAGTTTACAAACATCAATATGAATCATATCCCAATAGTGTTGGAAGAAACCATTATTAAAACCATCAGGACCCGAAGAACTATTTGGGTTCAGACTAAAGACAATGTATTTGATTTCATGATACAATGGAATGTTGAGAAGGAAAGTGCTGTCTTCATCAGTGACCACTATCAGAATGATTACATGATTTTTTTGTCACGTGTAATGCTTCAACGCACATAGAGTAACAACTATAATATGACTCATACATGATATGCAGATGCAAACATTATGTAAAAATTAATTAAAAATTTATATATATTAAAACCCATATCATGGTGTGTCTTATAAACTTAATGATCAAACATAATCACATATGGACAATTTTTACTCAGTATAATAAATTATTTCTAATTCATCACAATTTTGTATAAGCACACGGTGTGTACAATCCAGCTAAAAAACATGTGCGTTTTACAACATCTATCCAAAAAACAAGCCTAGTTACTCATCATGTACACCATTCCACAAAGAAAATTGGAGTATGAAATGTGTAGTTGAAATAAATGACATGTGGTCTCTATGTTACATGGTCACCGGTCAGGTAGGTCGTGTAAGAAGATATATAGACCATCTATGAGTACAAGACTACACGTCGTGTATATAGGCTACATGACATGTACTCTAGTTGACCATGCACCAGGTGTAACGCCTTGAACCCAGAATCTAGGAGCCGGTGCATTATTTTAATACATTGTCATGATTATAAGGAATCATGTCTTGAAGCACCAATCGGTTTATTAGTCTGGGAAACAAGATACATACATAAGTTCAACATTACAACTTGAAAAGAAAAACAACACTAATTTATTCCATTAAAAAAATCAAAGCTTCCAAGATTATTACTGCAAGTCACTCATAACTAACTTCTTCAAATCCTAGAAAAATGAAACATGAGAAAGGGGTGAGCTCAAATACTTAGTAAGAGTAAGCAATATAGCGGAAGAGAATATAAAAATTAGGCACGGTGAATAATTAAAAACACATGCCTTTAAAAATAATAAACACGAACACTTTATGGAAGGAATATGATCTTAGTAAATAATTACATAATAAAATATAGTCATGGGTATTCTACTAGACGAATAAACACATTAAATATCAATAGATAATCTCATAATGATGGAATCCATAATGCAGGACATCATAACCACATAGTCAAGGCCTCGGGCCAAGACTACAAATAACATTTTGTCAAGGCCTTGTGCCAAGACACTAGTTTGTCTCATGAGACCTACCGATTCATCGAGGAGCTATAGCGAGCTCCACCCATCACTTACTAATTCGAACAAATTCATCATATGAAAAGGTTTAAACATAACATAAACATTCATATTAAAACTAGCGTACGAAATGTCAATACTTTATCCATAAACCATGAATGATATAAAAATAGCACATCCACAGTCAAACTTAACTCATTCAATACAATATGTAAGATTATATTAAAATAGATTAAACTCAACTGCGAATAATGAAGGACATTTAAATAGATGAAAAAAACCATCAAAACTATTTGAGAGAAATATCCCCCTTTTTCTTGAAAACATTTAAAAGTATCTCAATTTATCAAGAAGTCGTTTAAAATAGATTTTTGAATCAAAGTGTCTCATACCAATTTTAAAATTTTAAAAGTAATTTTAATTTGAAAACATTAATGTCTATATAAATAAATCCTTAAAACCATTTTTAAAACATGGACATTAATGATAAAGATTTAGAAGAATAAATCTTTAAAACATTTAAAATGACATTTTAATTAGAGTTCCTAACCAAATGAGAGACACTTGAATACAAATAATTGAAGTATCAAAAACTTTATAATATCATGAGAATAAATGGATTGATGATATACTATGTCAAAGTACATTATATACACCAAATAAAAGTGAATTGGCGCATAACAACAATGAAGACTCAATGGAATATAAGTTGAGATAAAATTCCTTATAAATACTGTATCCTTAGGTTAAGGATAAATCAATGACATAATTATGTGTGAAAAATATAAATACACTCAGTATGAATGGATATTCAGTGTAACTAAATCAAAGAACATTCTCACATATTCTTGTAAAAACAACACCAATGAATTCGATGTTTAACTCAATGAATGGAGATTGAGTTAAAATTACTCTTATCAGGTTCATATCGATGACCTGAGAATTTATCAATGGAGTGATTATGTGTATCAAAATTATATCCACAGAAAGATGTGTGGAAATTACTATATAAATAATAAATATTGATTCCACACATAATCTTGGAGTAAAATAATCAATGAAGTATGCGTAAAGCCCCATGAGTGAAAATTGAAAATTGAAATTCCCTTACCGATTTGTTAACTTATGAAACATACACCCCATGAAAGAAAGATCATAATATGAAGATGTAAATACCCATAAATTAAATTATATTACACCAATAATACAATAATGGGATGTACATACACCACATAAAAGGAAATATTGGCCAATATAGCATGAATCTCACAGAAATAAGAAGTGAGATGAAAACTCTTTACCACGTTGTAATTAATCGAGTCGTTTGACCAAAAGTTAATAACCATAAAACTAATCACAGAATACCATGAATAGAAATAAAATCATGATAATATATATCAAATTAAAGTACACAATACACCACATGCAATAAATAAGTGGCGAACAATGGAAATCTCACAGAATTAAAAGTGAGATAAGAAACCTCGTACCTCAAGTCCGACTTGTCTTGTATGTTCCTTGTTCTTCCTGAATAATAAAATTAAGTTAATTTTTACTTGATTAAGAAAATTTTTCAAGTTTATTATTCCTTTTATATCACTTATTACCTTGCTATAACAATTAGTTAATTATTTGATTTCATATAGGATATTTTATCGATGTTCGGAACTTGAGTAAAAATGAAGTTGTTATAATGACAATTTTTCCATGTGGTCAAAATTCCATTATATTCAGAATGATATACCTGATTTAGATATCATAAATATATTATATATCCAGTATATATATGTATTTATAACAGTACATAACATTTTGAGATAAGAAATGAAATATACCGTTCATGGAGACGGTAAGCCGTACGTACGCATGAACGCTATTTTCATTTCTATTTTGTATTTTAATGGAATTAAAACATAATGATAAATAAGTATATTATAATTCCAGTATAATATCATATATAATATCATTAAATACATCCTTTATACATCTAACATAAGGCATTAATGAGTCATATCATTTTGAGGGGGCGGTAGTCTACACCTCCTCAAATGAAATTATCACGTTTTACCCATAATGGAAACCATAAAATAATGATATAAATGGAAAATAAAGAAGCATGAAGAAAACATAAACATAATATATATATATCATATATAAATACAGTGCCATCTTAATGGCCACCATGAGAGATAGTAGGAGATAATCGAATAATCATTATTTCGTGAGGGGTTAGTTTTTCATCCACAGAAACAGTATGTTCTTCACCCATTAGATGGAGGTGTGTGTGAGTGTAGTTCAAATACTTCTCATAACGACATCCTAGTATATTTAGTATACTAGTGTTGTTATAAAATAATGGAATTAAAAGAGTTTAGGGGGTTGGATAAGTAAAATAAAATAAAATAAAAGAATTTAAGAGAAAGTGTTACCTTTAATTTGGGTAACTTCCTTTGGCTTGAACCAAAAGGACTTCTTGAAGTGCCTTATGCAAAAGGTAAAGCTTCTAAAAGTAAGAGGTGGATCTTTAGAGATTATTTGGGTCAGGTTTGGATGAGCCAAGGGGCTTGAGAGGTGTGTGGAATGGGTTAGAAGTGGTGTCCTTTTATAAGGGGGGGAGGGGTTCTTTTGGAATGTGTGAAAATATTATTTTATTATATAGTGGTATTAAGTTTCTAAAGGTCAAAAACTAATAAAATTATAAGATAAGATGACTCATGGTTGAAATAAAATCATCCAATAAAAATAGGACAGGCATTGGATATTGTTTTAATATTAATAATCTTATTTATTTAAATCATTTATTAATGAGGTAAATACTAATTCACTATGGTGTCATTAAAAATTTAATTTATGTGATGTCTAAAAATTATAAAAAAATTATCATAATATAGGAAATATCATTATATTTTTAATTATTATTTATAGTCGAAAAGATGACTTATATAACCCCATGTAAAAATTGATATACTAAAAGATATTTTTTAATGTCATTTTTGTCTTTACTTTAAGTTAATTAAAATAAAGTTTCATTATCATTCTTAAGTTGCTCCATGGGGTCCCAAAATCGACCCAATGATTCCCATGGTCGGTCATTACTCATAAAATAAGTTTAGGATTAGTGTTAAGGTAATTTTGTATTATTATAAAATTCATTTTATCTTGAATTACCCTATTTACCTTTAACCACGATAAATAAAAGGAAAAAGTTACTATTTGCCAAAAATTATTTTCATCATATTGAACCACATTTTACTTACTAATAACAAAAATTTATCTTGGATATTCGAAATTCAATTCATAGAAGTGGTAAAATTTCATTTAAATGAAAAATTCATATTTTTAACTACTACTTTGTGGTTTCACTATTCATCAAAAATTGATGTTTTTTCAAAAAAATACCAAAAATTCAGCCTAAGATATATTTGATATTCCAAATTCAAAAATTATGTCTATTTTACCAAATTCAAAAAATAAAAGTTGTATTAATTAATTTAAAATTAATTCCCATTGTGAAAACCAATTGCATGATTTTAAGAAACAATAACTATATAAATATTGACACTTGTTTATGTATAATTTTATAGTGAAATTAATTCCAATGACCAAAATTAGATTAAAGGGTAAAAATATAATCTAATTACTCTTAAAAAACCATTTAAAATATAATCTAACAATATAAATAAATTATATTAAAAGGAAGTTTTGAATTAAAATACAGTATTTCTCACTATTCATAAAAAAATGAATATTATTAAAAAAATACCAAAATTTCATCCAAAATAAATTTTGATGTCCCGATTCTAAAGAAGAGTTTTATTTTATCAAAATGAATATGAAAAAGGATCAAATATTGTATTTAAAAAGGGTTCTCCATTAAAAGGTGTTAAAATTGATTTTTTTGAAAAATACTTTTTTTATATGAAAAATTGAATTTGTTCTTATAATATGTCTAAGAATCACATAATACATAAGTTAAAATTATATAGAGTATATAAAATTCAAAATCCAGTGAATACTATTCATAACCGCTTTTGAACGGCTAGTTTGGTAAGTCGTGGTGTGCTCGAACTTGGTATTGCGTGTAGTGAAAGCTATTGAATTTAAAGAAAATAACTTACTATGAAATATTTGGGTGTTACATTCTCCCTTCCTTCGATAAATTTCATCCTCACAATTTGAAATTGTTCTTTGAAAATAAATGGTTAAAAATAGAAAAATACCTTTGTAGAAAACCCACATCAGAAATTGGGTTAATAAAATTTAGTCTTAATAAGAGGGAAAATGAGATGAAAAAGTCACCACAAAATTATGATCTTGATTAGGAGAACATTGGTGGAAATTAGAGGCACATAATTGGAGGAAAAACGTAAATATATATAAGGAGTGATTGAGGTCATCAATCACAAACAGGTGTAAAATTCAGGGCCTCAAAGCCATCAATCTATGATGATTTAAAATATCATCGGTTCAACAAAACATAAAGCATTAGGATAACCCATTTTATGTTTTAAAACCCCTTCCCTAAAGTTTAATAATTAATTTATTCATAGAATAAGAAAACAAAAATATATTTGACAAGTAGAGTTTCATCCTTCATCTAATTCTTACCAAAAACTAATCTTTCACTCCAAATGATGAGTATTAAAGATGACTAGGTCACACCTAGAGAACTAGAATCAACTTATAGAGAATCACATAATCCACAATGGATGAACTATATATTTCCATTTTCTTTAGAGATTAACCAAAACCAAAATGGTTAGTAAAAGACTAGATGATCCAAAAAAAGGATAATACTTTAGAGAAAGAAATACTAATCTTAATTTCTAAAATTAAACCAACAATACCCAAAGTTAAATAAATACCATTCAATAAAAAATTGTCCATAAAATCTTTCAATATAATACAAACTAATATTGAAACCCAAAACTCAGATGAATTTTCTTACGTAGTCTTCCACGATAAATTGTATCTCCAAATAATATCGACTACTCTTAAAGTCACATACAAAAAATTAATTAAACCAACCACATATTCTCTATGATAGGTTAATCATTTCTATAAATAACCCAAATCTCTATAATCCAAAATAAAAACATAGGTAAAAAACCCACCATTACTCTTCAAATGAAATCCCATAGTATTCTAATTTCCTTAGACATATAATATTCCCAATTGAGCAAACGCCTTCCAAAATTACATTTATCACTTAATTATGAAATCATTTTTCTATAATAAGGATATCCATTTGATAAGACATAATATCCCAAATCAATTTATTATTGATCAATAAAATCATTTAACTAAAAAAAATTGTCACACTAAAAAGGGACTTCACGTAGTTCAGTGGTAGGCGATAAATCCCAATCACACTATGGTTGTGGGTTCGATTCCGGCAGCTTTTTCCAACACAACAGTTTGTCATGCGGTCAGCATGTTTTCCTTTTTCAAAAACTATATAATTTTATAATATTCCAAAAAATGAGATAGATTCCTAAAAATAACTATAACATAATTTCATCACAAATGTTATCTCATACCTTGCATTTTCATTCCAAAATTTAATAACATGTAGTTTTTTAAAATCAATGATCATATAAAACCAAATTGTTATTTATAACTATATCCACAAGAGAAAAGATAATCTTTCCTCAAATATCATTTTCACATGACAAACTGCAGGGTTTCAATTACAAGAGAAAAGTCTTCCAAAGTAATCCCATAAAGAAAGAGCACTAATACTTTTTAAACATTTCACCCTCCATTTGTTTCCACATAAATTCTTCCTTGACTAAGAGGATATCCTATAGAATAAGGAATTCACTCGGGTAATGGCCAGGTCCCCTAAATTTACGGCAAATGACTGTAAATGGATTCTTGGGACCATTTTTATTTTCTTCCATAGTACCCTTCATTTTTCCTCTGTAATTATTTACATTATGTCCTTCTTTCCCATGCATAAAGCATTTCTTTGTTCCATTAAGACAAATTCCTAGGTGTCTCCTTCCACATTTCCTGCATGATGGAAAATGAGATTTCTTTTATCAGTGGTCTTCACTGCTGGAGCTCTTATCATTCACCACTTTTCTCTTCATTGTTGAGTCCAGGAGTTGGTTAATATATATTTTTATTGATTATATTTTTGGAAAACTAATTCGGCATGAACATGATATCTTTTACGCCTATCAACATTCCATTTTGTTTCTCTTTTCTGCCACCGTTCACACCTTGTACATCATGCTCAAAGTTACTATGAATTTCTTGGAATCTAGCCATTGACTAGAAATAGAAAGCATTGTGTGTGTAACAATAGTCATAAAATCATTTTAAGAATATCATGACACCTTATTTTCAATTTAAAACACCTTAGGATTAACCAAGGTCATTTATTCTCATCTTATATTAAAATCCTTCAAATCGAGTTTTTTAAAAAATGTAAATTATCATAAGAATATCCCCGAGAAGTGTTGTAACCAAGAGTGCAGCAAGACCCATTTTCGTGTACCAGGATACCCCAGGTCAAGACCGAAACTCCTTGTCAGAGTTTTCACTCTTAGGTATATCTGTGCCAGAGTCACCTCTACCTGCTCGTATCCATACAGGGATGTACTTCTTAGAAATTACACAGAATCTATACATTACCAAGATTCTAGTAAGTTCTTCTATACTAATCCTCAATGTCTATCTTAGGGTAATGTGCTCTAATCAGAGTTTATCTAAATCTAGTTTCCAACCTCTGTAATAAACTTCCTCTGATACCAACTATAATACCCCGACCCCAGAATCCAGGATTTGGTGCATTATTTTAATACATTAGCATGATTACAAGGATTCATGTCCCAAAGGATCAATCAGTTTAGTTGTCTTGGAAATAAGATTCATATATAAGTTCAACATTATAACTTCAAAAGAAAAACAACTCTAATTTATTCCATAAAAAACCTCCAAGCTTCCAAGATTATTCCTGAAAGTCACTCATAAATAACTTCTTCATATCCTGGGAAAATGAAACATGAGAAAGGGGTGAGCTCAAACACTCAATAAGAGTAAGCAATATAGTGGAAGATAACATAAATATTAGGAATGTTGAAAAATTGAAAACACATGCCTTTAAAAATAATAAACATGGATACTTTATGGCAGGAATATGAGCTGATTAAATAATTCCATAATAAAACACAGTCATTGGTATTCTACTAGTCAAATAACCACATGAAATATCAATATCTAATCTCATAATGACGGAATACATAATTCCAGAAATCATAACCACATAGTCAAAGCCACGTGCCAAGATATCAAATAAATTTTTTTCAAGGACTTGTTCCAAGACACTAGTTTGTCTAATGAGACCTACCGATGCATCGAGGAGCTATAGCGGGCTCCACCCATCACTTACTAAGTCCAATGATTTACTCATTTGAAAAGGTTTAAACATAACATAAACCTTTATATTAAAACTAGCATACAAAATGGCAATACTTTATCCATAAACCATGAATTTTATAAAAAGAGCACATCCACAGTCAAACATAACTCATTCAATACAATAAGAATGATTTTATTAAAATATAATAACCTCAATCGAGAATAATGAAGGACATTAACACAGATGAAAAATAAATCATCAAAACTATTTGAGAGAAATATCCCCCTTTTTCTTGAAAACATTTAAATGTCTCTCTATTTATCAAGAAGTCGTTTAAAATAGATTTTTAAATCAAAGTGTCCCAAACCACTTTGAATCTTTTGAAAGTATTTTTAATTTGAAAAAATTAAGTTCCATATAAATAAATCCTTAAAACCGTTTTTAAAACATGGACATTAATGAGAATGATTTATAAGAATAAATCTTTAAAACTTTTAAAATGACATTTTAGTTAGAGTTTCTAACCAAACGAGAGACACTAGAATAAAAATAATTGAGGTAATAAAAACATTACAAAATCATGAGAAAAAATAGATTCATGATATACTATTTCAAATTATAGTATATATACTAAGTAAAAGTGAATTGGATCATAACAACAAAGAAGACTCAATGGAATGTAAGTTGATATGAAGTCCCTTATAAAGACTGTATCCTTATGTTAAGGATAAATAAATGACATAATCATATGTAAAAAATATAAATAAACTCAATATGATTGGATATTTAGTGTAAATCAATAAGAGAACATTCTCACATATTCTGGTTAAAACAACACCAATGAATTGGATGTTTAACTCAATCAATGGAGATTGAGTTAAAATTACTCTTATCAGGTTCATATCGATGACTTGAGAATTTATCAATGGAGTGATTATGTGTTTTAAAAGTATATCCAAAGAAATATGAGTGTAAATTACTACATAAATAATTAATATTGACTCCATAAATATTCTTTGAGTAAAATAATCAATGAAGTATGCATAAATCCCAATGAGTGGAAATTGAAATTTGAAATTCCCTTTCCGATTTGGTAACTTATGAAACAGACACCCCATGAAAGAAGGATCATACAATGAATATGTAAATACCCATAAATTAAATTATATTACACCATGAATAAAATCATGGGCAGTATATACACCACAAAAAAGGAAATAGTGGCCAATATAGAATGAATCTCACGGAAATAAGAAGTGAGATGAAAACTCCTTACCACATTGTAATTAATCGAGTCGTATGACCAAAAGATAATAACCATAAAATGAATCACAAAATACCATGAATATAAAGAGAATCATGATATATATAAAATTGAATTACAAAATACATCACATTCAATAAATAAATGGTGAACAATGGAAATATCACGGAATTAAAAGTGAGATAAGAAACCCCTTACCTCAAGTCTGACTTGTCTTGTATGTTCCTTGTTCTTCCTGAATAATAATCTTTAGATAATTTATACTTGATTAAGAACATTTTTCAAGTTTATTATTCCATTTATATCACTTATTACCTTGATATAATAATTAGTTAATTATTTGAGTTCATATTGGATATTTTATCGATGTTCAGAACTTGAGTAAAAAATGAACTTGTTATAATTACAATTTTTCCATGTGGTCAAAACTACATTATATATAGAATGATATACATAATTTAGATATCATATATATCTTATATATCCAGTATATATATGTATTTATAATAGTACATAACATTTGGATATAAGAAATGAAATGTACCGTTCATGGAGACGGTAAGCCGTACGTATGTATGAATGCTACTTTCATTTATATTTTGCATTTTATTGGAATTAAAACATAATTATACAAAGGTATATTATAATTCCAGTATAATATCATATATAATATCATTAAATCCATCCTTTATATGTCCCAAAAAATTAATTAACGAGTCATATCATTTTGAGGGGGTGGTAGTCCACACTTCCTCAAATGAAATTATGACGTTTTACCCATAATAGAAACCATAAAAAAATGATATAAATGGAAAATATAGAAGCATAAAGAAAACATAAAAATAATATATATATATATATATATCATATATAAATACAGTTCCATCTTAATGTCCCCCATGAGTGGCGGTAGGAGATAATCGAACAATCATCGTTTCGTGAGACGTTAGTTTTCCATCCACAAAAATAGTATGTTCTTCATCCATTAGATAAAGGTGTGTGTAAGTGTAGTTTGAATAATACTCATAACAACATCCTAGTATATTTAGGATATTGGTGTTATTATAAAATAAAGGAATAAAAAGAGTTTAGTGGGTTGGAGATGTAAAATAAAACAAAATAAAATAAAATAAAACAAAAGAATTTAAGAGAAAGCGTTACTTTTAATTTGGGTAACTTCCTTTGGATTGAACCAAAAGATCTTCTTGAAGTTTTTTCTTTCTAAGGTAAGGACTCTAGGAGGAAGATGGGGATCTTGAGAGATTATCTGGGTAGGGGTTAGATGAGACAAGGGGCTTGAGAGGTGTGTGGAATGGGTTAGAAGTGGTGTCCTTTTATAAGGGGGAGGAGGGGTTCTTTAGGAAAGTGTGAAAATATTATTTTATTATATAGTGATATTCAGTTTCTAAAGGTAAAAAACTAATTAAATTCGAAGATAAGATTACTCATGGTGGAAATAAAATCATCCAATAAGAATTGGATAGGTTTTTGATATTGCTTTAATATTAATAATCTTATTTATTTAAATAATTTATTAATGAGGTAAATACTACATCACTATGGTGTCATAAATAATTTAATTTATTTGCTGTATAAAAATAATAAAAAATTACCATAATGTATAAAATATTTTCAAATTTCTAATGATTATTTATAGTCGAAAAGATGACTTATATAAACCCATGTAAAAATTGATATACTAAAAGATATTTGTTAATGTCATTTTTGTCTTTACTTTAAGTTAATTAAAATAAAGTGTCATTATCATTCTTAAGTGGCTCCCTAGGGTCCCAAAATCGACCCAAGGATTCCCATGGTTGGCCATTACACATACAATAAGGTTAGGACAAGTGTTAAGGTAATTTCGTATTATTATAATATTTTTTACCTTTAATAACCCTATTTACCTTTAACCGCGGTAAATAAAAGTCAAAAGTTACTATTCACCAAAAATTATTTTCATCTTATTGAACCAAATTTTACATACTAATAAAAAACATGTATCTTAGATTTTTGAAATTCAATTCACAGAAGTAGTAAAATTTCATTTAAATGAAAAAGTCAAATTTTTATCTACTACTTAGTGGTTTCACTATTCATCAAAAATTGAAGTTTTTTAGAAAAATACCAAAAATTCAGCTGAAGATATATTTGATATTCTAAATTCAAAAATTATGTCTATTTTACCAAATTCAAAACATAGAAGTTGGTTTAATTATTTTAAAATTACTTCCCATTGTTAAAACAAATAGCGTGTTTTTAAGAAACAATAACTATCAAAAGATTAACACTTGTTTATGTATAATTTCAAAGTGAAATTAATTCCAATGACCATAATTGGATTAAAGGGTAAAAATATAATATAATTAAACTTCAAAAATAATTTAAAATATAATCAAACCATATAAATAAATTAGATTAAAAGTCATTTTTGAATTAAAATATTGCATTTCTCACTATTCATAAAAAAATGAATATTATTAAAAAAATACCAAAATTTCATCCAAATTAAATTTTGATGTCCCGATTCTAAAAAAGATTTTTTTTCAAAATGAATATGAAAAAGATTCAAATATCGGATTTAAAAAGGGTTCTCCATTAAAAGGTGGTAAACTTGATTTTTTTTGAAAAATACATTTTTATCTGAAATATTGAATTTGTTCTTATAATATGCCTAAAAAAACATAATATATAAGTTAAAATTATATGGAGTATATAAAATTCAAAATCCAGTTAATACTATTCATAACCGCTTTTGAACGACTTGTTTGGTAAGTCGTGTTGCGCTCGAACTCAGTGTTGTGTGTAGCACAAGCAATTGAATTTAAAGAAAATAACTTACGATGAAATATTGGGGTGTTACATTCTCCCCTCCTTCAAAAAATTTAATCCTCACAATTTGAAATTGTTCTTTGAAAATAAAAGGTTAAAAATAGAAAAATACCTTTGTGGAAAACCCACATCAGAAATTGGGTTAATAAAATTTAGTCTTAATAAGAGGGAAAATGAGATGAAAAAGTCACCACCAAATTATGATCTCTCTTAGAAGAACATTGGTGGAAATTAGAGACACATAATTGGAGGAAAAACATAAATATACACAGGGAGTGATTGAGGTCATCAATCACAAACAAGTGTAAAATTGAGGGCCTCAAAGCCATCAATCTATGAAAATTTAAAATATCATCAGTTCAACAAAACATAAAGAATTAGGATAACACATTTTTGGTTTTAAACCCCATTCCCTAAAGTTTAATAATTAATTTATTCATAGAATAAGAAAACAAAAATATACATGACAAGTAGAGTTTCATCCTCCATCTAATTCTTACCAAAAAATCATCTTTCACTCTAAATGATGAGTATTAAAGATGACTTGGTCACACCTAAAGCGCTATAATCAACTTATAGATAATCAAATAATCCACAATGGATGAACTATGTATTTGTTTTTTCATTAGAGATTAACCAAAACCATAATGGTTAGTAAAAGATCATATGATCCCCCAAAATGATAATACTTTAGATAAATAAATACTAATCTAAATTTATAAAATTAAACCAACAATACCCAAAGTTCCATAAATACCATTAAATAAACAATTGTCCATAAAATCATTCAATATAATCCAAACTAAAATTGAAACCCAAAACTCAGAAGAATTTTCTTACGTAGTCTTCCACATTAAATTGTGTCTCCAAATAATATTGACTACTCTTAAAGTCACATATTTAAAATTAGTTAACCCACTCACATATTCTCTATGATAGGTTAATAATTTCCATAAATAACCAAAATCGCAATAAATCCAAAATTAAAACACAGGTTAAAAAACCCACCATTACACTTCAAATGAAATCCCATAGTATTCTATTTTCCCTAGGCATATAGTATTTCCAATAGAGTGAACGTCTTCTAAAATAAAATTTATCGCCTAATCACCAAATCATTTTCCTATACTACGGATATCTATTTGATAAGATATAAGATCCCAAATCAACTTATTATTTATCAATAAAATCATTTACCTCAAAATAATTAGTCACACTAACCAGGGACTTTACGTAGTCCAGTGGTAGGCGATAAATCACAATCACACTATTGTTGGGAGTTTGATTCCCACAGCTTTGTCCGAAGCGATGGTTTATCACATGGTTTGAGTGTTTTCCTTATTCAAAAACTATATAATTTTATAATATTCCAAAAAATGAGATAGATTCCTCAAAATAACTATAACATAATTTCATCAAAAATGTTATCTCATACCTCACATTTGCATTAAAAAATTTAATAAAATGTAATTGCCTCAAACTCAATGATCATATAAAACCAAATTGTTATTTATAACTATATCCATAAGAGAAAAGATAATCCTTCCTCAAATATCATTTTCACATGACAAACTGTAGGGTTACAATTACAAGAGAAAAGTCTTCCAAAGTAATCCCATCAACAAAGAGCACTAATAATTTTTAAACATTTTTCCATCCATATATTTCCACATAGCTTCTTCCTTGACCAAGAGGATATCCTACAGAATAGGGAATTCACTCGGGTAATGGTCAGGTCTCCTACATTTACGAAAAATGACTATAAATGAATTCTTGAGACAATTTTTATTTTCTTCCATAGTACCCTTTATTTTTTATTGGTAATTTTTTACTTTATATCCTTCTTTCCCACACATAAATCATTTATTTTTTCCATTAAGACACCTTCCTTGGTGTCTCCTTCCATATTTCATGCATGATGGAAAATTATAATTCTTTTCTCCATGGTCTTCACTGTTGGTGCTCTTATCATTCACCACTTTTCTCTTATTTGTTGAGTCCCGGAGTTGGTTAATATATATGTTGTTGATCATATTTTTGGAAAACTGATTCGGCATGAACATGATATCTCTTATTCCTATCAATATTCAATTTTGTTTCTCTTTTCCACCACCGTTCAAAACTTGTACATCATCCTCAAAGTTACTATGACTAACTTGGAATCCAACCCTTGACTAAAACCAGAAAGTATTGTGTGAGAAATAATAGTCATAAAATCATTTTGAGAATATAATTACACCTTATTTTCAATTTAAAACACCTTAGGATTAACCAAGGTCATTTATTATCATCTTATATTAAAATCGTTCAAATCAGTTTGTAAAGAAAATGTAAATTATCTTAAGCATATCCCCCAAGAGTGTTGTAACCAAGAGTTCAGCAAGACCCATTGTCATGTACCAAGATACACCGGGTCAAGCCCGAAACTCTTTGTCGGAGTTTTCACTGCTAGGTACATCTGTGCCAGAGCCATCTATACATGCTCGTATTCATATAGGTATTTATTGCTTAGAAAATACAAAAAATATAAACATTACCAAGATTCTTGGAAGTTCTTCTATACTAACCCTCAAAGTCTATCTTATGGTAATGTGCTCTAATCAGAGTTTATCTAAATCAAGTTACCAAGGTTTGTACTAAACTTCCTCTGATAACAACTGTGACACCTCAACCCCAAAATCCAAGAACCAGTGCATTATTTTAATACATTGCAATTATTACAAAGAATCATGTCCCAAATAACTGACTAGTTTAGTAGTATTGGAAACAAGATGCATACACAAGTTCAACATTACAACTTGAAAAGAAAAACAAAACTAATTTATTCCCTTAAAAACTTTCAAGATTTCAATATTATTCCTACAATTCCCTCACAACTAACTTCTCCATATCCTGGGAAAAAGAAACATGAGAAATGGGTGATCTCAGATGCTCAATAAGAGTAAGCAATATATCAGAAGATAACATAAACATTAGGTACAACGAATAATTGAAAACAAATTCCTTTAAAAATAATAAAAATTAACACTTTATGGAAGGAATATGAGCCGATTAAATAATTCAATAATAAAACATAGTTAGGGGTATTGTAATAGTCGAATAACCACACGAAATATCAATAGCTAATCTCATAATGATGGAATGCATAATGCTAGACATTATAACCACATAGTCAATGCCTCATGCCAGGACTACAAATAAAATTTGGTCAATACCTTGTTCCAAGACACTAGTTTGTCTCATGAGACCTACCGATGCACCGAGGATCTATAACAGGCTCCACCCGTCACTTACTAAGTCCAATGCATTCCCCATATGAAAAGATTTAAACATAACATAAACATTCGTATTAAAACTAGCATATGAAATCTCAATACTTTATACATAAACCACGAATGGTACAATAATAGTACATCCACAGTGAAACATAACTCATTCAATACAATATGGAAGATTGTATTAAAATATATTAACCTCAATCGAGAATAATGGAGGAAAATTGACATAGATGAAAAAAAATCATCAAAACTATTTGAGAGAAATATCCCCCTTTTTCTTGAAAACATTTAAAAGTATCTCTATTTATCAAGAAGTCGTTTAAAATAGATTTTTGAATCAAAGTTTCCCATAACACTTTGAAACTTTTAAAAGGAATTTTAATTTTAAAACATTAATGTCCATATAAATAAATACTTAAAACCATTTTTAAAACATGGACATTAATGGGAATGATTTAGAGGAATAAATCTTTAAAACATTTAAAATGACATTTTAGTTAGAGTTCCTAACCAAATGAGAGACATTTGAATATAAATAATTGATGTAATAAAAACTTTATAATATCATGATAATAAAGGGATTCATGATATACCATGTCAAAGTACATTATATACACTAAATAAAAGTCAATTGACACATAACAACAAAGAAGACTCAATGGAATGTAAGTTGAGATGAAATCCCATATAAAGACCATATCCTTAGGTTAAGGATAAATCAATGAAATAATTATGTGTGAAAAATATAAATACACTCAATATGATTAGATATTCAGTGTAAATCAATCATAGAACATTCTCATATATTCTTGTAAAAACAACACCAATGAATTGGATGTTTACCTCAATAAATGTAGATTGAGTTAAAATTACTCTTATCAGGTTCATATCGATGACTTGCGAATTTATCAATGGAGTGATTATGTGTATAAAAATTATATCCATATAGAGATGAGTGGAAATTACTACATAAATAATAAATATTTATTTCAAACATACTCTTGGAGTAAAATAATCAATGAAATATGCGTAAATCCCAATGAGTGGAAATTGAAATTTGAAATTCCCTTAACAATTTGGTAACTTATGAAACATACACCCCATGAAAGAAAGATCACACAATAAAGATGTAAATAACCATAAATTGAAGTTTATTACACCATTAATACAATCATGGGTAGTACATACACCACACAAAAGGAAATAGTGGCCAATATATCTTGAATCTCATGGAAATAAGAAGTGAGATGAAAACTCCTTACCACGTTGTAATTAATCGAGTCGTATGACCAAAAGTTAATAACCATCAAATGAATCACATAATACCATGAATATAAAGAGAATAATGATAATATATATCAAATGAGAGTACACAATAAACCGCATTCAATAAATAAGTGGAGAACAATGGAAATATCACGGAATTAAAAGTGAGATAAGAAACCCCTTACCTCAAGTGTGACTTGTCTTATATGTTATTTGTTCTTCTTGAATAATAAAATAAAGTTAATTTATACTTGATTAAGAACATATTTCAAGTTTATTATTCCTTTTATATCACTTATTACCTTGCTATAACAATTATTTAATTATTTGAGTTCATATTGGATATTTTATTGATGTTCGGAACTTGAGTCAAAAATGAACTTGTTATAATTAAATTTTTTCCATGTGGTCAAAATTTCATTATCTCCAGAATGATATAAATGATTTAAATATCATATATATATATATTATATCCAGTATATATATTTATTTATAACAGTACATAACATTTGGAGATATGAAATGAAATGTACTGTTCATGGAGATGGTAAGTCGCACATACGCATGAACGCCACTTTCATTTATATTTTGTATTTTAATTGAATTAAAACATAATGATAAATAGGTATATTATAATATCTATATAATATCATATATAATATAATTTAATCCATCCTTTATACATCCCAAATAAAGCATTAACGAGTTATATCATTTTGAGGGGGTGGTAGTCCACACTTCCTCAAATGAAATTATCACGTTTTACCCATAATGGAAACCATAAAATAATGATATAAATGGAAAATACAGAAGCATAAAGAATACATAAAAATAATATATATATATATATATCACATATAAATACATTTCTATCTTAATGGCCACCATGAGAGGTGGTAGGAGATAATCGAACAATCATCGTTTCATGAGGCGTTAGTTTTCCATCCACAGAAACAATATGTTCTTCACCCATTAGATGGAGGTGTGTGAAGTGTAGTTCGAATAATTATCATAAAAAATCCTATTATATTTAAGATACTGGTTTTTGAATAAAATAAAGGAATAAAAAGAGTTTAGGGGGTTGGATAAGTAAAATAAAACAAAATAAAACAAAAGAATTTTAGAGAAAGTGTTACCTTTAATTTGGGTAACTTCCTTTGGATTGAACAAAAAACACTTATTAAAGTGACTTATTCCAAAGGTAAGGCTTCTAAGAGGAATAGGGGGATCTTGAGAGATTATTTGGGTAGGGGTTGGACAAGCCAATGGGCTTGATAGGTGTATGGAATGGGTTAGAAGTGGTGTCCTTTTATAAGGGGAGGAGGGGTTCTTTAGGAAAGTGTACAAATATTATTTTATTATATAGTCATATTCAGTTTTAAAGGTCTAAAAATAAGTAATGTAGAAGATAAAATGACTCATGGTCGAAATAAAATCATCCAATAAAAATTGGACAGGGTTTGGATATTGTTTTAATATAAATAGTCTTATTTATTTAAATCATTTATTAATGAGGTAAATACAACATCACTATGGTGTCATAAATAATATAATTTATTTGATGTCTAAATATTATAAAAAAATAACCATAATTTAGGAAATAAATTTTTCTTTCCAATGATTATTTATAGTTGAAAGTATGACTTATATAACCCCATGTAAAAATTGATATACTAAAAGATATTTGTTAATGTCATTTTTGTCATTACTATAAGTTAATTAAAATAAAGTGTCATTATAATTATTAAGTTGCTCCATGGGGTCCCACAATCCACCAAAAGATTCCCATGGTTGTCCATTACTCATCCAATAAGGTATTGACTAGTGTTAATGTAATTTTGTGTTCTTATAATATTCGTTTTACCTTGAATTACCCTATTTACCTTTAACCGCGATTAATAAGTCATAAGTTACTATTCACCAAAAAATATTTTCATCATATTGAACCACATTTTACTTACTAATAAGAACCATGTATCTCTGATTTTATTAATTCAATTCACAGAAGTGGTAAAATTTCATTTAAATGAAAAATTCGGATTTATAACTACTACTTAGGGGTTTCACTATTCATAAAAAGTTGAAGATTTTCTGAAAAATACCAAAAATTAAGCCTAATATATATTTTATATTAAGAATTAAAAAAGGATGTATATTTTACCAAATTCAAAAAATAGAAGTTAGATTAATTAATTTAAAATTAATTCTCATTGTTAAAACAAATAGCGTGTTTTTAAGAAACAATAACTATCAAAAAATTGACATTTTTTTATGTATAATTTCAAAGTGAAATTAATTAAAATGACAAACATTGGATTAAAGGGTAAGAATATAATATAATTACACTTAAAAACCAATTTAAAATATAATCTAACCATATAAATAAATTATATTAAAAGGCATTTTTGAATAAAAATAGAGTATTTCTCACTATTCATAAAAAATGAATATTTTTAGAAAAATACCAAATTTTCATCCAAAGTAAATTTTGATGTCACGATTCTAAAGAATAATTTTATTATGTCAAAATGAATATGAAAAAGGGTCAAATATTGGATTTAAAAAGGGTTCTCCATTAAAAGGTGGTAAAATTGATTTGTTTTTTGAAAAATACATTTTTTATCTAAAAAATTGAATTTGTTCTTATAATATTTTTAATAAACACATAATACATAAGTTAAAAATATATGGAGTATATAAAATTCAAAATCCAGTTAATACTATTCATAACCACTTTTGAGCAGCTAGTTTGGTAAGTCGTTGTGTGCTCGGACTCAGTGTTTCGTGTTGCGCAAGATATTGAATTTAAAGAAAATAACTTACTATGAAATCTTGGGGTGTTACATTCTACCCTACTTAGATAAATTGAATTTTTACAATTTGAAATTGTTCTTTGAAAATAAAAGGTTAAAAATATAAAAATACCATTGTGGAAAACCCACATCAGAATTTAGGTTAATAAAATTAAGTCTTAATAAGAGGGAAAATGAGATGAAAAAGTCACCACCAAATTATGATATTGATTAAAAGAACATTGGAGGAAATTAGAGACACATAATTGGAGGAAAAACTTAAATATATATAGGGAGTGATTGAGGTCATCAATCACAAACAAGTTTAAAAGAGAGGGCCTCAATGCCATCAATCTATGACGATTTAAAATATCATCGGTTCAACAAAACATAAATCATTAGGATAAAACATTTTTGGTTTTAAAACCCCTTCCATAAAGTTTAATAATTAATTTATTCATAGAATAAGAAAACAAAAATATACTTAAAAAACAGAGTTTCATCCTTCATCTAATTCTTACCAAAAACCCATCTTTCACTCTAAATGATGAGTATTAAAGATTACTTGGTCACACCTGAAGTGCTAGAATCAAATTATAGAGAATCACATAAACTACAATGGATGAACTATATATTTCTGTTTTCTTTAAAGATTAAACAAAACCAAAATGGTTAGTAAAAGATTAAATGATCCCCAAAAAGGATAATACATTAGAGAAAGAAATAATAATCTTAATTTCTAAAATTAAACCAACAATACCCAAAGTTCAATAAATACCATTCAATAAAAAATTGTCCATAAAATCTTTCAATATAATTCAAACTAATATTGAAACCCAAAACTCCGAAAAATTTTCTTACGTAGTCTTCCATGTTAAATTGTATCTCCAAATAATATCGACTACTCTTAAAGTCACATACTTAAAAGTAATTAACCTAATCACATATTCTCTATGATAGGTTAATAATTTCAATAAATAAACCAAATCACTATAAATCCAAAATAAAAACATAGGTAAAAAACCCACCATTACTCTTCAAATGAAATCCCATAGTATTCTATTTTCCTTAGGCATACAGTATTCCCAATAGAGCAAACATCTTCCAAAATAACATTTATCACTTAATCACCAAATAATTTTCCTATACTAAGGATATCCTTTTGATATGACATAAGATCCCAAATTAACTTATTATTGATCAATAAAATCATTTAACTAAAAATAATTAGTCACACTAACCATGGACTTTTCACAAAGTCCAGTGGTAGGCAATAAATCCCAATCACACTATGGTTGTGGGTTCGATTCCCATAGCTTTGTCCGATGCGACAGGTTGTCATAGGGTCTGCGTGTTTTCCTTTTTCAAGAACTATATAATTTTATAATATTCCCGAAAATGTGATAGATTCCTCAAAATAACTATAACATAATTTCATCACAAATGTTATCTCATACCTCACATTTTCATTCCAAAATTTAATAACATTTAATTTCCTCAAACTCAATGATCATATAAAACCAAATTCTTATTTATAACTATATCCAGAAGTGAAAATATAATCCTTCCTCAAATAACATTTTCACATTAAAATGTACATGGTTACAATTACAAGAGAAAAGTCTTCCAAAGTAACCCTGTCAACAAATATCACTAATACTTTTTAAACATTTCGCCATCCATTTATTTCCACATAGCTTCTTCCTTGACCAAGATGATATCCTATAGAATAGGTCATTCACTCAGGTAATGTCCAGGTCCTCTACATTTATTAAAAATGACTATAAAGTGATTCTTGGGACCATTTTTATTTTCTTCCACATCACCCTTCATTTTTTCCTTGGAAATTCTTTACTTTATGTCCTTATTTCCCACACATAAAGCATTTCATTGTTCCAATAATAAAACCTTCCTTGGTGTCTCCTTATAAATTTTCTACATGATCGAAAATGAGATTTCTTTTCTCCATGGTATTCACTACTGGAGATCTTATCATTAACCACTTTTATCTTCTTTGTTGAGTCTGGGAGCTGGTTAATATATATGTTATGGATCATATTTTTGGAAAACTGATTCAACATGAACACGATATATTTTACACCTATCAACATTCCATTTGTTTGCTCTTTTCCACCACCATTAAAACCTTGTAAATCATTTTCAATGTTACTATGAATTCCTTTGAATCCAGCCATTGACTAAAACCAAAAAGCATTGTGTGAGTAATAATAGTCATAAAATCATTTTGAGAATATCATGACAACTTATTTTTAATTTAAAACACCTTAGGATTAACCAAGGTCATTTATTTTCATCTTATATTAAAATAATTTAAATTTTTTTGTAAAGAAAATGTAAATTATCCTAAGCATATCCCTCGGGAGTGTTGTAACCAAGAGTGCAGCAAGGCTTGTTGTCGTGTACTAGGATACCCTGGGTCATACCTGAAACTCCTTGTCAGAGTTTTCACTCCTATGTACATCTGTTCCAGAGCTGCATCTACCTGCTCGTATCTATACAGGGATGTACCGCTTGGAAAATACACAAAATATATACATTACCAAGATTCTAAGAATTGCTTCTATACTAATCCTCAAAGTCTATCTTAGGGTAATGTTGTCTAATCAGAGTTTATCAAAATCTAGTTTCCAAGGTATGTGCTCAACTTTCTCTAATACCAACTGTAATGCCCTGACCCCATAATCCAGGAGCCGGTGTATTATTTTAATACATTGGCATGATTACAAGGAATCATGTCCCGAATGACCGATCAGTTTAGTCATCTTGGAAACAAGATACATACATAAGTTCAACATTACAACTTCAAAAGAAAAACAAAACTAATTTATTCCATTAAAAACATCCAAGATTCCAAGATTATTCTTACAAGTCACTAATAACTAACTTATTCATATCCTGGGAAAATGAAACATGAGAAAGGGGTGAGCTCAAATGCTCAATAAGAGTAAGAAATATAGCGGAAGATAATATAAACATTAGGCATAGTGAATAATTCAAAACATATGCCTTTAAAAATAATAAACAAGAACAATTTATGGCAGGAATATGATTTGAGTAAATAATTCCATAATAAAACATAGACATGGGTATTCTACTAGTTGAATAACCACATGAAAAATCAATAGCTAATCTCATAATTATGGAATGAATAATGGCGGATATCATAACCACATAGTCAAGGGCTCATGCCCAGACTACAAATAAAATTTTGTCAAGGACTTGTGCCAAGACACTAGTTTGTCTCATGAGACCTACCTATGCATCGAGGGGCTATAGCGGGCTCCACCCATCACTTACTAAGTCCAATGCATTCATCATTTGAAAAGGTTTAAACATAACATAAACATTAATATTAAAACTAGCATACGAAATGTCAATAATTTATCCATAATCAATGAATGGTATAAAAATAGCACATCCAAAGTCAAACATAACTCATTCAATACAATATGGAATATTGTATTAAAATATATTAACCTAAATATAGAATAATGAAGGAAATTGACATAGATGAAAAAACATCGTCAAAACTATTTGAGCGAACATCCCCCTTTTTCTTGAAAACATTTAAAAGTTTCGCAATTTATCGAGAAGTATTTTAAAATATATTTTTGAATAAAAGTGTCCCATACCACTTTGAAACTTTTAAAAATAATTTTAATTTTAAAACATTGATGTCCATACAAATAAATCCTTTAAACCATTTTTAAAACATGGATATTAATGAGAAATATTTAGAAGAATAAATCATTAAAATATTTAAAACGACATTTTAGTTAGAGTTCCTAACCAAATGAGAGACACTTGAATAAAAATAATTGAGGTAATAAAAACTTTATAATATCATGATAATAAAGGGATTCATGATATACTATGTCAAAGTAATGTATATACACCAAATAAAAGTGAATTGGTGCAGAACAACAAAGAAGACTCAATGGAATGTAAGCTAAGATGAAATCCCTTATAAAGACCGTATCCTTAGGTTTAGGATAAATTAATGACATAATTATGTTTGAAAAATATAAATACACTCAATATGATTTGTTATTCAGTGTAAATCAATAAGATAAAATTCTCACATATTCTTGTAAAAGCAACACCAATGAATTGGATGTTTAACTCAATGAATGGAGATTGAGTTAAAATTACTCTTATCAGGTTCATATTGATGACTATAGAATTTATCAATGGAGTGATTATGTGTATCAAAAGTATATTCATAGAAGTATGAGTGGAAATTACTAAATAAATAATAAATATTGATTCCACACATAATCTTAGAGTAAAATAATCAATGAAGTATGCGTAAAGCCCAATGAGTGGAAATTGAAATTGGAAATTCCCTTACCGAATTGGTAACTTATGAAACATATAGCCCATGAATGAATGATCATACAATGAAGATGTAAATACCCATAAATTAAAGTATATTACACCAATAACACAATAATTTCCAGTACATACACCACACAAAAGGAAATAGTGTCCAATATAGCATGAATCTCAGGGAAATAAGAAGTGAGATGAAAACTCCTTACCACGTTGTAATTAATCGAGTCGTATGACCATAAGCTTATAACCATAAAATGAATCACCAAATACCATGAATATAAAGATAATCATGATAATATATATCAAATGGAATTACACAATACACCACATGTAATAAATAAGTGGTGAACAATGGAAATCTCACGGAATTAGAAGTGAGATAAGAAACCCATTACCTCAAGTCCGAATTCTCTTGTATGTTCGTTGTTATTCTTGAATAATAAACTTAAGTTAACTTATACTTGATTAAGATAATTTTTTAAAGTATATTATTCCTTTTATATCACTTATTACCTTGCTATAACAATTAGTTAATTATTTGAGTTCATATTGTATATTTTATCAATGTTCTGAACATTAGTCAAAAATGAACTTGTTATAATTACAATTTTTCCATGTGGTCAAAATTCCATTATCTCCAGAATGATATAAATGATTTAGATATCATATATATATTATATATCCATTATATATATGTATTTATAATAGTACATAACATTTGGAGATAAGAAATGAAATGTACCGTTCATGAAGACGGTAAGCCATACGTATGCATGAATGATACTTTCATTTCTATTTTGTATTTTAATGGAATTAAAACATAATTATACATTAGTATATTATAATTCCTGTATAATATAATATATAATATCATTATATCCATCCTTTATACATCCCACATAAGGCATTAACGAGTCATATCATTTTGAGGGGGCGGTAGTCCACACTTCCTCAAATGAAATTATCACATTTTACCCATAATAGAAACCATAAAATAATGTTATAAATGGAAAATACAGAAGTATAAAGAAAACATAAACATAATATATATATATCATATATAAATAAAGTGTCATCTTAATAGCCAACATGAGAGGAGGTAGGAGATAATTGAACAATCATCGTTTTGTGAGGCGTTAGTTTGTCATCCACAGAAACAGTATGTTCTTCACCAATTAGATGGAGGTGTGTGTAAGTGTAGTTAGAATCCTTATCATAACAAAATCCTAGTATATTTAGGATACTGTTGTTGTTATGAAATAAAGGAATAAAAAGAGTTTATGGGGTTGGAGAAGTAAAATAAAACAAAATAAAACAAAATAAAACAAAATAAAACAAAAGAATTTAAGAGAAAGCATTACCTTTAATTTGGGTAACTTCCTTTGGCTTGAACCAAACTGACTTCTTGAAGTGCCTTATGCCTAAGGTAAGGCTTATGAGAGGAATATGGGGATATCGACAGATTATTTGGGCATGGTTTGGATGAGACAAGGGGCTTGAGAGGTGTGTGGAATGGGTTAGAAGTGGTGTCCTTTTATAAGGGGGAGGAGGGGTTCTTTAGGAAAGTGTAAAAATAATATTTTATTATATAGTGATATTCAGTTTCTAAAGGTCCAAAACTAATTAAAGTAGAAGATAAGATGACTCATAGTCGAAATAAAAACATTAAATAATAATTGGACAGTTTTGGATATTTTTTTAATATTAATAATCTTATTTATTTAAATCATTTAATAATGTGGTAAATACTACAACACTATGGTGTCATAAATAATATAATTTATTTGATGTCTAGAAATTATAAAAATTACCATAATTTAGAAAATATTTTTATATTTCCAATGATTATTTATAGTAAAAATTATGACTTATATAACCCCATGTAAAAATTGATATACTAAAAGATATTTGTCAATGTCATTTTTGTCTTTACTTTAAGTTAATTAAAATAAAGTGTCATTATCATTCTTAAGTGGCTCCATGGGGTCCCAAAATTGAGCCAAGGATGCCCATGGTCATCCATTACTCATTCAATAAGGTTAGGACAATTTTTAATTTAATTTTTTATTATTATAATATTGTTTTTACCTTGAATTACCCTATTTACCTTTAACCGTGGTAAATAAAATTCAAAAGCTACTATTCATCAAAAATTATTTTTATCTTATTGAAACAAATTTTACTTACTAATAAAAACCATATATATAGGATTTTTGAAATTAAATTCACAAAAGTGGTAAAATTTCATTTAAATGAAAAATTCAGATTTTAACTACTACTTAGTGGTTTCACTATTCATCAAAATTGAAGTTTTTCAGAAAAAAACCAAAAATTCAGACTAAGATATATTTGATATTTTGAATTCAAAAATGATGTATATTTTACCAAATTCAAAACATATAATTTGGATTAATTAATTTAAAATTAATTCCCATTGTTAAAATAAATAGCGTGTTTTTAAGAAACAATAACCATTAAAAGATTGACACTTGTTTATGTATAATTTCAAAGTGAAATTAATTCCAATGACCAAAATTGTATTAGAGGGTAAACATATAATCTAATTACACTTCAAAACCAATTTAAAATATTATCTAACCATATAAATAAATTATATTAAAAGGCAATTTTGAATTAAAATACAGTATTTCTCACTAGTCATAAAAAATGAATATTATTAGAAAAATACCAAAATTTCATCCAAATTAAATTTAGATATCCTGATTATAAATAAGAATTTTATTTTGTCAAAATGAATATTAAAAGGGTCAAATATTATATTAAAAAAGGGTTCTCCATTAAAAGGTTGTAAAATTGATTTTTTTGAAAAATACATTTTTTATCTGAAAAATTGAATCTGTTCTAATAATCTTTCTAAGAAACACATAATACATAAGGTAAAATTATATGGAGTATATAAAATTTAAAATCCAATTAATATTCTTCATAACCACTTTTGAACGGTGAGTTTGGTAAGTCGTGGTGCGCTTGAACTCAGTGTTGCGTGTAGTGCAAGCTATTGAATTTAATGAAAATAACTTACTATAAAATATTGGGGTGTTACACCAATATAGAGTAGTAAACAAAAAATGTATAATTAAATGAAATATAGGTAATAAAATAACACATCTTGAATTAATTATGAATTAATTCATGGTGCACAGAACACTAGTACTACCAGATACATGACATGTTCTATTGTGTTATCTTGCCAGAATCCTTGAAACCTCTATATGATATCTTCAATTTTATATCTTTCATAAAATTAACTAATTTGACTAGATCTACAAGAAATTAAAGTGTAAGATTAAGATATTTGATTCATTTTAATGAACGATTAAACTTGAATTGAAAACTAAATGACAAATACGTAAATCAATCAATGATTTTTTAAATAATTATAAATAATTATTTAACCACTCTGATACCACTTATAGGTTATAGGCATAGTAGAAGTATGCGATGGGTCATATCCAACTTCACTTTTTGTCATGATCTATGATCAATATGACATTTACATGAAAATTAACGGCATAATCAATGGAATTTAATCAAATAAAATTGACAAGGGATAGAACGTCAGAACCAAGTGAAAGATCATCATATATTATTTATAATTAATTTAATTAATTAAAGAATTACCTTGTGTAAATTATTTCTTCATTGATGGATCTAAAAATAGATATATGTTGTACTGTCCTTGCATTGTCAAAATCAAGATCATGTTCCCTCTAGCGGTGATCCACACATGTTAAAAAAATATTCAAATGCTGCTGTAGGAATCTCCAGGTGTTGTCACCACAGATCCTAAAGCTTGCGTCATTTTCTTTTTATTACCATGCGTATCACTTCCATAGTGTTCTATTTGATATCTCTTGACTTGAGAGTGTATTCTGGATGAATATTGCACTCTGTTCTTGGGAGCGTTCTTGGAGAAGGGATCTCTCTAGGGCTTCAGGAGGATTCTCTATATTCATTCTTCACAACCCAAACAATGAATTAGATATATTTGAAAATAATATAATTGTGTTTATATTTTACTTGGGTTATAAATAAATAATTTCACAGTTTCCCTTTATTATTTATTTAAACCCTTGTGGAACCCCAAGTCTTATAATAATAATAATATTATTATTTCTCAACATGCACTTAACTTGTGAATTAAAATTAAATATTATTTATTCAAATAATATTCAATATATATTATTTATCATCAAACCATTAAACTCAGTCCTCCATTCCCCCATAATTTTTATTAGGCATTGAATAATGACTTTTATTTATTAAATAAATATCACAACATTATTCTCTAATAAATAAATAAATATTTTATTCACTGAGTAGAGTATAGTATTTATTAAATATTCCACTCACATAATATTCTCTCAAATATCTCGTGAAGGAATATATTTTATCTTGAAAAAATGAATAATTATTAAACCACACGTATAAATAATATTTATTCAACTAATTATATAATAAATAATAATATATTATTAAACTGAGATTCTTGATACACTTAGTGTGTCACCCTCTAGGCCTCTTTCTCAATTTAATTAGGTGAATATAACACCCCAAGAATTTAAAAATAGAGTTAATATTGAATGAATGAAACACTGAGTCTCGACAAACTACCACCTTGTTATAACTTAGCCTGTAAATATAATTTTTCCACTTTTGTAATTTTAATTTCGAAAAACTAACATACACGGTTGCGTTCAGTAAGATATTTAGAGTTCGATAAAATAAAGTAATTTTTTGGCGAATAGTAACATACCCTTATTAATAGTAACATACCTTTATGAATAGCAATGAATAGTAATTAACAGTAATGAATAGTAAATTGAACAAAAAAATAGAAACTTCAACCATGAATGTATAAATACAATCTAGACATCTTAAAAGTGAAAAAATCATAGTTTAAGTATTGGTATTTTTTCATGTCATCAATATTTTAATTAAAATTTATGATTAATTTAATAATTTAAAATGGAAATTTATTTTCATAAAATGTATTCATAAATTTTTACTTTATTGTCTTATGGTTATAAGATAATTTTATGGGACCTTGATTAATTTCTCAATGGGTTATAAAACGAGTTATAGTTTTAAAGTTGATTTTTAGGAATAAATTATTATTTTATTTCCAAATTACATTAAAAAAATTTAGTAATTTATTTTCAAAAAATGAATTTTATTTTTGAATTATAAACATCAAAAAAAATTTCGGGTCAATTTTTGGGATTTTTCTAAAATACTTGAATTTTTTATGAATAGTAAAATAAAGTTTTGAGTTTTCGGTATGTTTAATGACATCATAATAATGTAATAATTAATATAAAATTCTGGTCCACTTTTGTACAATAAAATACGATTTATGGTTTCCTAAGTGGCTAAAACCATGGGAAAATACCATGGGAAAGCCCATGGTTTTTCAAAAACCACTAATGAGGTGTCCCTTTAAATTAATAAAAACTCCCTCTCATTTACTATAAATACCCACTCATTCCTTTGTTTTATTTCATTCCAAACTCATCATCCTCTAATATCTAGTAGTATTACATCCTTATTAGTCTTCCCAAGGTTTCCTCAATCCCCCAAGGTCTCAACCATTAAGTCTTAGGAGTTACTCTACAAGGTAAGAGAATTCTCAACTTCTCTTTTCCATCATAGTTCTTTTTATGTAGTATGTGTTTCATGTTTTCATACCATGTTATTATTTCCATATTATTCTGTCCCTATACTATTTTATCATTATTTTATTAATGTGTGACCATTTTTCCTTCACTTTTTAATTTTTTCTAAAACCATGTTGCATAGCCATTATGCAGGAAATTTTTGTCTCAAAATCTCTCTCTTTTTCAACCAGTTTTATTATGTTATTATATTTTAATTTAAATTTTATTATGTTGGGATATGTCATTCCATATCTCCATTACTTTATATATTATGTAATAATGGTGAGATACCATTTTCCCTCATCAAATTATTTTATGAAATTTTAAGCTATGTCGTTAGGCAGCCGAATTTTCGTGAGGGATTTCTCAACCTTTCTTTTATTTCAGGTTCCTTTATTTTATTTTTTCATATCCCCTAATCTAAATGTTATGATAATTAGCATAACTTAAATTAAAAATAATTTTATTATGATAATGGAATATTTCATCATCATCTCTTGTTTTCCCTCCTCTTATACTAAAAAAATGAAAACACCGTCCGAGATGTGTTCATTTATCATATTTCAGGACAACATGTTCTCAAATTTCTATGACCATATTAAATTTTGTTAATAAAACTATTATTATGGTTGAACCAAAATATAATATATGTATTATATCTCATATATGGTTATAGAATCTTTTTTTACACATGGTTTTGATTTATAAAGAAAAATGAGTTTGTTGTGTTAAAAAATGGCCAATTAACCCAAACAGTTTTCATTAAATAATAACCCTTCATCTTCACTACAAGTAACCAAATGAAATTTACAACCATGGAACCTTCTATATGTTCACTAATAACATATTACTTCCATTATTTATAGTAATCTTTATTTTACATGATTCTCTGTTCATGTATATAAGTATACCGATCATGAAACAAATGGATTTGAATAATGAAATTGAACCTCTTAACCCATCAAAAAGGCCGTGAATGAACTTAACAAGGTCATAATAAATCAATTACATGTAGAATATGTTTTTTAAATATTAATTTATGTATTTAATTTGGTTATCCAGGATACTAAGACCAAGTGAAAAACACCATCAGACTTAAGGTAAGGGATTCTTTATCTCACTTCCATTTTTGTGAGATATTCTGTAATCACTACTATTACTTGTGTATGGAGTGTGTATACGGACCAATGATTTTTCATATAATTATTACCTTTATTTTCATTATATTAAATTTATCATTTAATTATTATTAATTTTGGGGTATACGATTCAATTGAATACAAAGTTACAAGTATTTTCTACTCGAACCTCAATTTTCATTCGGGTTGCTCTTATTCTCTACTCACCTCAATGATATTATTTTTATTCTTATGTAATACTCATAAATTATATATTAATTTTCTATATATGTGTACTAATCATAATCCAACTTTCATATATGGTGAGTTATTTGTTTTAAAAGGATCTTTAAATAATTCTTCCTGAAATACAGGCTCTATTTTACGGAATTTTCCGGATTCTTACCTATTTGGAAGTTCACCCTATAATCAGTTTTAATCCATACTTATCATTCTAAAGTCACACATTTTACATAAAAATATATTTTGGTTCATTTCTTGTTTTATGAAAGCAAACATGCCTTTTTTCTTTAAAATATCTTTAATGAATTTCTCAAACTGCAATAAAATGTTTTAATTTTAAAGCTTCTTTAAAAACACTTTTTACACAATTTTACTTCAGTGTGACATCACTTGTGACTCAAATGTAGTATCAATATCCTTAACTTTTCTTTTATAAGATATAAATGTTATAAAATAGGTTTATGAAAATTAAAAATTATTTTCCAAAAAGACTTTTCTTTCCAAAGTAAAATGGATTTTTCTCATCTCACATTAACTTTTATGAGATATATGCCTTGTTCACCACTTATTTCTTTCTTGTGGTGTATGTAATACCCTTTGTTATATCATATGAAGATCCTCATTTTTAACATGATATTCTAATGGATTATAATTTGAATTTTTCAAGGTGGTATGAGACACTTTGGAATGTTTAAGGAGTATTTCCCTCAGGGATTTTTAAATGTTATCATTTAAAATTATATTCATATATGTCAACATACTTTTTTGAATCTTTTAATTAATTTAGGTTTATATTATTTTATACCATACACCATGTTTTATTGAATGGTTTATTATTAGTTTGACTGTTGATGTGCTATCATAAAACCATTAACCAATTTACTCCAAATGGTTAGTGCCTATGCTTAATGTTCGGGGAAAATATTTAAATTTTATATGTTAGTTTCAATATGAATGTATATTTTGTTTATGTTTATACACATTAATATGAGGAATGAATTGGAAATATTATGTTTGGGTGTGGCCCGCTATATCCCCTCGATGCATCGATAGGTCTCAAGATACAAAATACGGTCTTGGTACAAGGCCTAGAAAAAATTATTATTTATGGTCTTGGCACGATGCCTTGATGGTATGGTGATGATGTCCTGCATTATGCATTCCATCATTGTGAAAATATTATTGATGGTTTATGTGGTTATTCGACTTGTAGAATACCCATGATTATGTTTTATTAAGTAATTACTTACTCATCTCTTATTCATGCCTAAGGTTTATGTTATGATATCTTCCACTGTATTGCTTACCCTTACTGAGAATTTGATCTCACCCCTTTATTATGTATCATTTTCTCAGGGCATGAATATTTTTATTATTAATTACATTCTGAAATATCCTAGGAGTTATGGAAGTTGTCAAAGGAGTTTGTATGTTGTTTTTCTTTTCAAGTTGTAATGTTGAACTTATGTATGTATATTGATTTCCAAAACTACTAAACTACTCAGTCCTTCAGAATTTTATTACTTTTAATAATTAAAATGTATTAAAATAATTCGCCGACTCTAGAATACTAGGTTTGGGTCATTACAGTTGGTATCAAATGAAGTTTATTTGAAAACATGGAAACTAGATTTAGAAAACATAGATTAGGGTACAAAATCATAAGATAGACATTAAGGATAAAAATACAAGAATATAATAGAATTTTGGTATAGAATAGATTATGTTGATAATTCTATAAAATACATCCCATTATATATACTACTATTGTACATGGTTCTAGAACAAATGTACATAGGAGTAACAACTTCGACAAGGAGTTTCAGGCTTGACCTGGGGTATCCGGGTACACAAAAACGGGCCTTACTGCGCACCTGACACTCCCAGGGGATATGCTTAGGATAATTCACATTTTATTTTCCCACTATTATGAAATATTTATTCCCCAAAAGTAACCAAAGAACATGGTTCTATGATTTACAATGCTTAAATTTATAATATATACTATACAATGTTTAGAGTTATATCGAGTTCATAATTTTATGTGTTAATATATAATATGGAATTGATTATAAATGGCACCTAGAAAAAGTAATAATAACATCACCAATTCATGTGATGAAAAGAGTAAGAAGGATCATATCTGTAATGGTCTTAAGCCATATTTTCAAAGGAATATTGTCTCCCAAGTATCCTCATTATATGGGGAAATAATATCATGTGGTAACAAGGTATGTAAAGACTTCTCTGAGTCCTATGGATTTGAAGGGAAGAAAAATAATGAGAGGTTGAAAGAGAAATATGGGGATAAAGAAAATAAGGGAAATAATATTTTACCCACATATGATAATTGTGGAAAGAAACACCTTGTTGTATGCTTGAGAGGAAAAGAAGTTTGCTTCAAGTGTGGAGAAAAAGGACACCATGCTCATAATTACAAGACAAGGGAAGAATTTTCCTATATTCAATGCTTCAACTACAAGGAGATGTGATACTATGTGAATCAATTTCCCATGTGTCGAAGGAATATACCCCAAATAATGATTTTGGATGATGATTAAGTTATGATGCTACCACATATGAAGTACAAAGATTAATATGCCTAGTCAAGAATCATATCATTTGAATATTTTTTCAGTAATGTACTAATTGTAAGAATTATGAGATATATAAGGATTGTACTATAGTACTATTTCATTAAGGTTTTGAGGTCGTATGATGAATGGTATAAAGGAAAAGTGATTCAGTATAAAGTTAAACTTTTTAGAAAAAAACATGATTGAGGGAAAGACAACCCATATTATATATATGATGTTGAGATAATGATGACAAAATGATTGATTCAAATAAGTATTGAATACCTTGGAACTAATTATCGACTTATTGAGAAGTGGTCTATTCAATCATCAATGGATTTTACAACACTTTTGGATTTAAGGAATATATCCAATAACATGTATCTTACTTAAAGAATATAGAGGAATGCATGTTTCCAATTTGATATTTATGGTAATTCAAGTTATTACCATATTTCAAGAAGATACATGATTAAGTTATTCACATGTTTGGAATGTGAAATTTATAGTTTGTTCTTGTTGATTAATGGTTAATGATAAGTTCATCATGGAAATTTAGAGACCTTTATTATAATGTGTTGAATCATAATATTTTGGAATTTTTTTAACCATTAACAAAATGATTTAAGTTGATCATAGTATGGGGTATGTAACACCCGAGACTTTTATGAGAAATATTTTGTTTTTATAAATCATCAAAGAAATCTTTCACTACAGACAACACTAGCTTGGATTGCTTTACACGCAACCACGACCTTCCTCGATAGCTTGCGTCGTACGCAATACTGAGTTTCACTAAAAAACAATATGATATTAAAACTAGCCGTTATGAATAATATTAACTGAATTTTGAATTTTATAACATTTGAATTCTACTTATAAATTTTCTAGAATGAGGTATAAAAGCAAAATCCGTGTTTTTTTGGATAAAAAGAAGTATTTTTCAAAAAATGTAGTTTTACCGGCTTTTGATGGCGCACCCACATTAAATCTAGTTTCTGACATGTTTATAAGTTCAATTTGACAAAATAAAATTATTATTTTGAATCAGGGTATAAAAATTTACTTTGGATAAATTTTTGATATTTTTCTGATAACTTTCATATTTTGATGAATAGTAAAAATACGCTAATTTTTAATTAAGAAAAACTTTTTTCATTGAGATAATTTATATGGATAAATTATAATATTTAATAGTTTTAAAGTATAAATAGAATATATTTTTATCATTTAATATAATTTATGTCCTTAGCATTAATTTTACATTAAATTCATAGGTAAAAACATTTCAATCTTTGACAATGTTTTAACTTCTAAAACCCGTTTTCTTAACAACGAGATTTATTTTAAATTAATTACTGCAACTTATATGTTTTGAATTTTGAAAAATGGATTCCATATTCAGAATCAGTGGGTCCAAATTATGTTAATAGGCTAGTTTTTATTTTTTGGGCATTATGAATAGTAACTACGGTAAATTTTATTTACCATAGTTAAAGGTAAATCGGGTAATTAAGGGTAAATATAAGATTATATAATTACCCTAACACCTACCAAAATCCTATTGGATGACTAAAAGTCGACCCATATTACCTAAGGGTTGGATTAGATTCATTTAATGGACTTTTGTCCATGAAAATAATTTAATTATTATTAAAACCAAAGAATGTGACAACATGTCACTTTCTTAACTCTTATAAGTATACTAATTTTAAATTAGTGATAAACTTCGTGAAACTTCAAACATGAATAGTCTCCAGAAAGCTAATACAATTATCTACATCATAGGAATTTATTTAGAATTTTTAGGGATTAAATAATTATCATCAATTATGACACAATAGTGATGTTGAAATTATTTTATTAATTAAAATATCAAATAAATGGTTTTAAAAATATTAAAATAAATATTATATGAACTATTTAATGTGATAGAATAATTTTCTAGATACATATGACATTTTATGGATCTATTAAAGCTTTTATTTCGAAAATATATTCTGTATATATTTTATTTAAATTCTAATAAATGAATAGTGTCAAAATTGACACTATTGTTATTTTATAAAAATAACATATTATAAAATTGTTTAAAAATAACAAAAATATTTGAAATTCATAAATTAAAATTTATATGGTCTACAATGTCATAAAGTGTCAAATTATGGAAAATTCAAAACACATATGTAATTATTTATAATAATTTATAATTTAGAATATTATTACCACAAATAAAATTAAATTGATAAATAAGGATAAATCAAGTTGATAATGTTTAGAATAAATTACTAACATGTCTAAATTTTATTGTTTGATGATATTACAACCCTATATCATCTAATATTTGGATATGAGTCATTTTGGAAGTTTTTAAGTGGGGTTGGGATTTAATATAAACTAATATTTCTTATATTTCCAAAGGTGCCCCTCTCCTCCCTTATAAAAGGGAACCTCCTCCCTCTCCTCCTCACAACAATTTGAGCCTTCAATCTCAGCCAAACCCTGCAAATTTATTCTCTACACTTCCCTAGAGACATCCTAGAGGTCCTGGTCTTCTTCAAAGACCGATTTTAGTGCCCTAAAAGGAGGTCTCAAAGAAACGCTTCAAAGAAGAGGTAATGTCCGTTACAGATTCTTTCATCTTTATTTCTTCTTCCAATTATTCTTATTTAGTTGTTTCATTATGAAGTAATAACATCAGTATCACTCATATACTGATATGTTATTATAAATATGAAACAACCCTATTTCACCTCTTATCCATCCTACGGAAAACGAAATCACCGCGCGTGCGTACGTACAGAATACCGTCTCCACGCCGTGGTGTAATCTATTTTCCACCACCACCTTACTTGGATGGCTATAAAGGTGAAATTAATGAATATATATGATTATTGTAAAGAGGTATTGATTTTGAAATAGTATACATACACTCCAATACAATTCCACGATCATGGGAACGATATCATCGCTCGTGCGTACGTACGGAATACCGTCTCCACGATGTGATGCGATTCGTTCTACATGATCTCCATTGAATAATGATTATATAAATGAATTGAATGAATGAATATGATATATATTACACTAATACAATTCTGTAAATGAGTTTTCTATAACCTAAAAAGAAGAAAAAGAATTTATTCGACAAAACACGCATAAGAACAAAAAGTAATAAACACCCGAATAACAAGTAGCAATGAAATATTACTAATAATAAGCTAAGAATATGACCATATATGATATCATAACAATGAGTATGATTCTGGAAGAAGTCAATAACATTATTTAAATCATTATACAGGAGGTTCGGACACTTACGAATCAAATCGGACCGAAGGTAAGGGAAAATATCACAATCTCATTTTATCCGAGATTATTTATACTTTGGCATTTACTAGGGTGTATTTTATCATCCACATCCATGTTTCCTTGATATTTAATATTGTTTCCATCCACCTACAATTGTTTAAATCCAATTTTACCCATCAGTGAGTTTTTAGTAAAAGATATGAAAGGAATCTTTTGTCGTTTTTTGTACGAGGCACTTTTTGACTTTTCCGACAAAAGTACGAGAAGAATGTTTTTTTAACTTATACAGCATGAATGGATTTTTAAAACCTTATTTCCAAGAAGCTTCCCTTACAAGTTTTCAAGTTTATTTTTAATCAACTTCTTTTAGTTTAGAATTGTATGACATGTTAAGAAAGGAAAAGTGTTTTTGAAGTAGAAAGAATATTTTCCTCAAGAATGGAGTTCAAGCGTTTTATCAAAATTACTTTCCATATAAGATAATAAAGGGTTCTGTTTCTATCCCTATTATTACATTGATTTGATTGTGTTGTGATGGAATTATTTTTATGAATTCATTTATCTTATATTAATTGTTTTATGATGTCACGATGTTTAAGATTCCCATTTTTATTACGTGGGTTATGATATGATGTATGGTTTATGATTTTGTGGCACACATAAGAATGGTATCATTATGATATGGGTGGGACCTATATCTCCCTACAATGCATTGGGTAAAGATTTTATATCTCATGAGATATACATGGCTGGAACGGTAGGTTAAACCGGTTCAGTGAAACAACACTAAAATGAGGAGTGAACTCGGTTCAGAAATGGACTTTGTCCACCAAGATAGTCTTGGAAATGAGTCTTGACTAATAAGAAATGATTCTCTATGATTATGTGTGTATGCCACAAAGTTTCATCTTTTAAGTTATGATTATTGGGATTACATTTCACTACGATGATTTACCCCATGTTATGAATTTATGATCTCTTTTGCAGGTTAAGATTTCCAAAATTTATGTTCTTATGAAAATGATGTAATTGAGATTTCTTTTATTTACCCTTACTGAGCATTTGAGCTCACCCTTTTGTATTTTTTATTTCCCTAGGTCAGGAAAAAGGTTATTAAGTAAGATATGCCAAAAGGGACTATAGATATGATGAAATAAATGGGAGACAGTGTAGACGCTTTATGAACCAGTTGTTTATGTTTCCCAGTTTCTAAAGACACTATACCTATACGGTCCTTTCCTGGTTTTGTTATATGTTGTAATAAGTGTGCTTAAATTTGGAAGTAATAACAATGTATTTAAAGTATGGGTCGTTATAGTTGGTATCAGAGGAAATGTATAGTCAACCTTTGGAAACTAGGATGTGAAAGCCTTAGTAGGAACCCTAAGGATACTTCTAAGCATAGACCACAATTTTTGTGTTTTAGAAATGACCATGAATAATCTAGGATAAGACCTTAAGTGTGAAATTTTATTCTTGATTATGTGGTTTTCCTATTATAATTAGTGTTGCTCACACTATTCTTCTTGGTTTTAGTCAATGGCTGGAACTCGAAGTAACCGTGTTAATACGGAATGCAACGAGAAATGCAATGATTGTCCCCCTAAGCAACCAAACGTTATGGGATCTAGAATGAAAAATCTTGTAGCCATGCTCACACAACTTTCTCAAGCTATGAATCATGTAGGACTTCCAAACGAGCAAAAGAAGGAGAAACATTATGTTGAATCCTTCATGAGGCAGCGTCCTCCTTCATTCAGCAGGTCTACTGATCAATTAATTGCTGAACAATGGATTAGTACTACTGAAAAGATATTTTCAGTTATTCAATGTTCTGAACATGATAAAGTCATCTTAGCATTGTATCGTTTGGAAGGTGATGCTGATCAATGGTGGAATCTTATCAAGAATACGAGGCAAAGAGTTGAAATTGAGTCCATGGAATGGGACGAGTTCAAGAACTCATTTTTCAATAAGTACTTCCCTCATATTCTCCAAACAAAAATAGAGAAAGAGTTTCTTGAACTAAAGAAAAAGGATGATGAATCTGTTGGTACCTATGAAGCAAATTTTACAAGACTTGCAAGGTACGCTTCTGGTATTATTATCCAACCTGGGAGTAAGATCGATCGATTCTTTAGTGGCTTAAAACCAAGTCTTCGAAGGGCCTTAGCCATAAGGGACTTCAATAGCTACGAGGAAATCGTTCGATGTGCTCTCAAAGTTGAGATGGAGATTGGAGTAACCCATTAGTCATATGGGTTTGATAAGAAGAGGAAAATGGAATTCAAAGGAAAATATAAAGAGCACACTGAAAAGAAGATGCGGTTTCCCTTATGCTCAAAGTGTGGAAAGAAACATGGAGGGAGTTTTCTTAAAGGGACAAGTAAATGTTTCAAATGTGGAAAGGAAGGTCATCGAAAATTTGAATGCCGCAATGATGGGAAGAAGATGTCTAATGATGCAAAAAAAGGAAGGGACACACAGAATGAACCTACTACACTTCAATGTTTCAAGTGCAAGGAGTTGGGGCATTATGACAATCAATTCCCAAATCAAAGTGTTGATGATGATGGTCAACGTCAACAAACTCTTAAGGCTAAAGACAAAGGAAAGTCAAATGAAATTTCTATCAGCGATGTGGAGTACAATAACGATGTGGTGAAAGGTACACTTACCATCCACTCTAAAGTAGAAAATTTTTTATTTGATTCTGGATCCACCCACTCTTTTATTTCTGAAGATTTTTCTAAGGGTATCACCATATTACCTCAACAATTAGATGTTAATTTAGCTGTGACAACACCTAATGGCACAACAGTCGCATCCAAAGTTTATAATTCTTCCCCGATTGAAGTTTGTGGAAAAGTGCTTCCTGAAAATCTTGTGATCCTTCCTATAGTGGAATTTGATGTGATTCTTGGCATGAATTATATTTCTTTATATGGAGCTCATATCAATTTCCAAAGAAGGGAAGTCACATTTCATATTCCAGATCAATCTATGATCGTCTATCGATGCAAGGATGAACAGAACCTTCCAGTGGAAATTTCTTCCATCTTATGGGTCTTGATTCCACTAAATGAAGGTTATTTATCTCAAATGGTTGGTGAGAAACTCATAATTAAGAATATGCCCATTGTATGGGAGTTTGATGATGTCTTTTTGGAGGAATTTCCGGGTCTTCCACCAAATTGTGAAGTTGAGTTTTCAATAGATTTCGTACCAGGTGCTTTGCCTATTTTAAAGACACCTTATAGAATGGCCCCAATTGAGTTGCAGGAATTGAAGAAGAAACTCCAAGAGAATCTTGATAAGGGGTTCATACGCCCTAGTGCGTCACCTTGGGGAGCACCTGTTCTGTTTGTTAAGAAGAAAGATGGATCAATGAGACTCTGCATTGATTATCGAGAACTTAACAAGATCACTATCAAGAACAAATATCCTCTCCCATGCATTGATGATTTATTTGACCAACTACGCGGAGCTCAATACTTTTCCAAGATTGATCTTCGTTCAGGGTATCATCAATTAAGGGTCAAAAGGGATGATATACCAAAGACGGCTTTCTGTACAAGGTATGAACACTATGAATTTATAGTGATTCCATTTGGTCTTACTAATGACCCTGTTATCTTCATGGATCTGATGAATAGAGTCTTTTGAGACTACCTTGATCAATTTGTGGTAGTCTTTATAGACGATATTCTTGTATATTCAAAGAGCAAGGAATAACATTAAGAGCACTTGAGAATTATATTGAAGACCCTGAGAAAGGAGAAACTTTATGCCAAATTTACCAAGTGTGAATTTTGGCTTCAAAAAGTTGCATTTTTGGGTCACATAATCTCAAAAGAGGGGATATCTGTGGATCCACCAAAAACAGAGGTTATCGAAAGATGGCTGAGACCAACAACAGTAACTGAGATCCGAAGTTTTCTTGGTTTGGCTGGATATTATCGATGTTTTGTGAAAGATTTTTCACGATTATCTAATCCACTCACTAGGTTGACCTGAAAAGGAGTTAAGTTTGTTTGGACGGAGGAATGTGAAGAGAATTTCAAGGAGTTGAAAAGAATATTATCCAGTGCACCTGTGCTCACACTGCCTTGTAGTGGAGAAAGGTTTGTGATCTACAGTGATGCATCCAAGAAGGGATTGGGGTGTGTTCTTATGCAAAATGATATGGTGATAGATTATGCCTCATGACAGTTGAAAATACACGAGCAAAATTACCCAACTCATGATTTGGAGTTAGCTGTGGTAATATTTGCATTAAAGATTTGGAGGCATTATCTTTATGGAGAAAGGTGTGACATTTATACTAATCATAAAAGTTTAAAGTATATTTTCTCACAAAAGGAGATGAATATGCGCCAAAGAAGATGGTTAGAGATGATTAAGGATTACGACTGGTCAATTCATTACCACCCTGGGAAAGCAAACAAGGCGGAAGATGCATTAAGTCGACAAGACCATGCCAGTTTATCCATGATGAGGATCACAAAAGATACAATATTTATGTATTTACAAATGATGGATCTTGGAATTATAATGGAAAGGGAAAAATCGTATCTTTCTCAAATGAATGTTCAACCATCTATACATGTGAAGATTAAAGAGGCGCATAAAGAAGATGTAGAGTTACAAAAGAAGGTGAGAAATATTCCTGAATTCAACCTTGATTGTGATGGGATAATAAAGTTCAGGAATCATGTTTGTGTTCCTCCCATCCCCAAATTAAAGAAGAAGCTGCTGGATGAGGCTCACAGTTCTTCATTCTCTATTCATCCTAGAAGCACGAAGATGTATAGGGAACTGAAAGGGTACTTCCGGTGGGATGGCATGAAAAGAGATGTTGCTAAATATGTCTCTCGATGCTTGGTTTGTCAGCAAGTTAAAGTTGAGAGACAGAAGTCTAAGGGGATGTTACAACCATTACCCATACCCAAATGGAAATGGGAAAACATCACTATGGACTTTGTCACAGGACTTCCTAAAACATCCAAGGGCAATAATGCTATCTGGGTCATAGTTGATCGTCTTACAAAGTCCGCACACTTCATTTCTATTAGAGAGGATTTCTCTCTCGATCATCTTTCCATGATATATGTGAAGGAAGTGGTAAGATTGCATGGAGTACCACTTTCTATTATATCTGATTGGGATCCGAGGTTTACCTCAAAGTTCTGGCGAAGTCTTCAGCATACTCTGGATACAGAGTTTAGTTTCAGCACTGCTTATCATCCTCAGACAGATGGTCAGTCTAAGAGAACAATTCAAACTCTAGAAGATATGTTGAGAGCTTGCTCTATGGATTTGAAATGTGGTTGGGATCAACACCTACCTTTGATGGAATTTTCTTATAATAATAGATTTCACTCCAGTATTCAGATGGCTCCTTATGAAGCTCTCTATGGAAAGAAATGCAGGACTCCAACTTGCTGGGATAAAGTTGGGGAAAGAAAGCTATTAGGACCTGATCTTGTTGATGAGATGGCAGAAAAGGTCCGATCTATCCAACAACACATAAGAGCATCTCAGAGTCGACAGAAAATTTATGCCGACAACCGAAGACAAGACCTAGAGTTTGAAGTGGGTGATAAAGTGTTCTTACGAATATCTCCCTGGAAGAGGGTCATGAGATTTGGAAAGAAGGGGAAGTTGATCCCTAGATATATCGGTCCTTTCAAAATACTGGATCGTGTTGGAAAGGTAGCTTACCGATTGGCGCTTCCACCAAATCTCTCTCAAGTTCACGATGTATTCTATGTATCTCTCCTGAGAAAGTACATACCTGATCCTTCACATGTACTCAGCTCAGAAGTTGTACCACTGGAGCAAGATCTTTATTATGAAGAACAACCGATAGAGATTCTAGATCATAGTGAAAAAGTCCTACGGAACAAGACCACTCGCTTGGTGAAAGTTTTATGGAGGAACCACCAACTAGAAGAAGCTACATGGGATCTTGAGGATATGATGAGGGAGAGGTATCCTCATCTGTTTGTTACAAAGTGACGAATTTCGAGGGCGAAATTCATTTTAAGGGGGGTAGAATGTAACACCCGAGACTTTTATGAGAAATATATTGTTTTTATAAATCATCAAAGGAATCTTTCACTACACACAACACTATCTTGGCTTGCTTTACACGCAACCACGACCTTCCTCGATAGCTTGCGTCGTACGCAATACCGAGTTTCACTAAAAAACAATATGCTATTAAAACTAGCCGTTATGAAGAGTATTAACTGAATTTTGAATTTTATAACATTTTAATTCAACTTATACATTTTCTAGAATGAGGTATAAAAGCAAAATTATTTTTTTGGATAAAAGAAGTATTTTTCAAAAAATGCAGTTTTGCCGCCTTTTGATGGCACACCCACATTAAATCTAGTTTTTGACATGTTTATAAGTTCAATTTGACAAAATAAAATTCTTCTTTTGAATCATGGTATAAAAATTTACTTTGGATAAATTTTTGATATTTTTCTGAGAACATTCATATTTTGATGAATAGTAAAAATACGCTAATTTTTAATTAAAAACAACTTTTTTCATTGAGATAATTTATATGGATAAATTATAATATTTAATGGTTTTAAAGTATAATAGAATATATTTTTACAATTTAATATAATATATGTCATTAGCATTAATTTCACATTGAATTCATAGGTAAAAACATTTCAATCTTTGGCAATGTTTTACCTTCTAAAACCCGTTTTCTTAACAACGGGATTTATTTTAAATTAATTACTGCAACTTATATGTTTTGAATTTTGAAAAATGGATTCCGTATTCAGAATCAGTGGGTCCAAATTATGATAATAGGATACTTTTTATTTTTTGGGCATTATGAATATTAACTACGGTAAATTTTATTTACCATAGTTAAAGGTAAATCGGGTAATTAAGGGTAAATATAAGATTATAAAATTACCCTAACACCTGCCAAAATCTTATTGGATGACAAAAAGTCGACCCATATCACCTAAGGGTCAGATTAGATTCATTTAATGGACTTTTGTCCATGAAAATAATTTAATTATTATTAAAACTAGAGAATGTGACAACATGTCACTTTCTTAAATCTTATAAGTATATTAATTTTAATTTAGTGATAAACTTCGTGAAACATGAATAGTATCCAGAAAGATAATACAATTATCTACATCATAGGAATTTATTTAGAATTTTTAAGGATTAAATAATTATCATTAATTATGACACAATAGTGATGTTGAAATTATTTTATTAATTAAAATATCAAATAAATGGTTTTAAAAATATTAAAATAAGTATTATATGAACTATTTAATGTGATACACTAATTTTATAGATACATATGACATTTTATAGATCTATTAAATATTTTAGTTCGAACATATCTTCTGTATATATTTTATTTAAATTCAAATAAATGAATAGTGTCAAAATTGACACTATTGTTATTTTATAAAAATAACATATTATAAAATTGTTTAAAAATAACAAAAATGTTTAAAATTTGTAAATTAAAATTTATATGGTCTAAAATGTCATAAAGTGTCAAATTATGGAAAATTCACAACACATATGTAATTATTTATAATAATTTAAAATTTAGAATACTATTACCACAAATAAAATTAAATTGATAAATAAGGATAAATCAAGTTGATAATGTTTAAAATAAATTAATAACATGTCTAAATTTTATTGTTTGATGAGATTACAACCCTATATCATCTAATCATTGGATATGAGTCATTTTGGATTTTTTTAAGTGGGGTTGGGATTTAATATAAACTAATATTTCTTATATTTCAAAAGGTGTCCCTCTCCTCCCTTATAAAAGGGCACCTCCTCCCTCTCCTCCTCACACCAATTTGAGCCTTCAAGATCGTCCAACCCCTTCCAATTTCTTCCCTACACTTCCCTAGAGACATCCTAGAGGTACTGGTATTCTTCAAAGACCAATTTTAGTGCCCTAAAAGGAGGTCTCAAAGAAACGCTTCAAAGAAGAGGTAATGTCCGTTACCAATTCTTTCATCTTTATTTCTTCTTCCACTTCGTCTTATTTAGTTGTTTCATTATGAAGTAATAACATCAGTATCACTCATATACTAATATGTTATTATAAATATGAAACAACCATATTTCACCTCTTATCCATCCTACAGAAAACGAAATCATCGCGCGTGCGTACGTACTGAATACCGTCTCCACGCCGTGGTGTAATCTATTTTCCACCACCACCTTACTTGGATGGGTATAAGGGTGAAATTAATGAATATATATGATTATTGTAAAGTTTTATTGATTCTGAAATAGTATACATACACGCCAATACAATTCCACGATCATGGGAATGATATCATCGCTCGTGCGTACGTACGGAATACCATCTCTACGATGTGATGTGATTCGTTCTACATGATCTTCATTGAATAATGATTATATAAATGAATTGAATGAATGAATATGATATATATTACACTAATAAAATTCTGGAAATGAGGTATCTATAAACTAAAAAGAATAATAAGAATTTATTCGACAAAACACGCATAAGAACAAAAAGAAATAAACACCCGAATAACAAGTAGCAATGAAATATTACTAATAATAAGTTAAGAATATGACCATATATGATATCATAACAATGATTATGATTCTGTAATAAGTCAATAACATTATTTAAATCATTATACAGAAGGTTCGGACACTTACGAAGCAAATTGGACCTAAGGTAAGGGAAAATATCACAATCTCATTTTATCCAAGATTGTTTATACTTTGGTATTTACTGGGGTGTATTTTATCATCCACATCCATGTTTCCTCGATATTTAATATTGTTTCCATCCAACTACAATTTTTTGAATCCAATTTTACCCATCGGTGAGTTTTTAGTAAAAAATATGAAAGGAATCTTTTGTCGTTTTTTGTACGATGTACTTTTTGACATTTCCGACAAAAGTACGAGAAGAATGTTTTATTAACTTATACGACATGAATGGATTTTTAAAACATTATTTCCAAGAAGCTTCCCTTACAAGTTGTCAAGTTTATTTTTAATCAACTTTTTTAGTTTAGAATTGTATGACATGTTAAGAAAGGAAAAGTGTTTTTGAAGTAGTAAGGATTTTTTCCTCAAGAATGGAGTTCAAGCATTTTATCAAAATTACTTTCCATCTAAGATAATAAAGGGTTCTGTTTCTATCCCTATTATTACATTGATTTTATTATGTTGTGATGGAATTATTTTTATGAATTCCTTTATCTTATATGAATTGTTTTATGATGTCACGATGTTTAAGATTCCCATTTTTATTACATGAGTTATGCTATGATGTATGGTTTATGATTTTGTGGCACACATAAGAATGGTATCATTATGAGATGGGTGTGACCTATATCTCCCTCCAATGCATTGGGTAAAGATTTTATATCTCATGAGATAGACATGGATGGAATGACAAGTTAAACCGGTTCAGTGAAACAGAACTGAAACGAGGAGTGAACTCGGTTCAGAAATGGACTTTGTCCACCAAGATAGTCTTGGCAATGAGTCTTGACTAATAAGAAATGATTCTCTATGATTATGTGTGTATACCACAAAGTTTCATGTTTTAAGTTATGATTATTGGGATTACATTTCACTACTATGATTTACCCCATGTTATGAATTTATGATCTCTTTTGCAGGTTAAGATTTCCAAAAGTTATGTTCTTATGAAAATGATGTAATTGAGATTTCTTTTGTTTACCCTTACTGAGAATTTGAGCTCACCCTTTTGTATGTTTTATTTCCCCAGGTCAGGAATAAGGTTATTAAGTAAGATATGCCAAAAGGGACTATAGATATGATGAAATAAATGGGAGACAGTGTAGACGCTTTATGAACCAGTTGTTTATATTTCCCAGTTTCTAAAGACACTATACCTATACGGTCCTTTCCTGGTTTTGTTATATGTTGTAATAAGTGTGCTTCAATTTTGAAGTAATAACAATTTATGTAAAGTATGAGTCGTTATAGGGTATGAGTTTAATGTCAGTACATGATGGTTTGATTATTTTTCTACGACCATGTTGTCCAATTAGAATGTGTTGTTTTGTGGTAACTGTTTCATTTCCCTTCCTCTTATTAATATAATATATTAACCATATTTCTGAGGTGGGTTTCCCTTAAGGTAATTTTCAAGTATCAACCCTTAAATTTCAAAGTTCAATTTTAAATTTTGAGGATGAAATTTTTATAATGAGGAAATAATGTAACACCATAAGAATTTAAAAATAGATTTAATATTGAATGAATGAAACACTGAATCTCTACAAAACACCACATTTTTATAACATATCCAGTAAATATAATTTTGCCTCTTCTATAATTTGAATTTCGAAAAACTGACATACACGGTTGCGTTCAGTAAGATATTTGGACTCTGATAAGACAAAGTTAATTTTTTTGTGAATATTAACACACCTTTATGAATAATGACATACCTCTATGAATATTAATGAATAGTAAATTGGCCAAAAAATAGAAACTTCACCCACGATTGAATAAATACAATCTAGACATCTTAAAAGTGAAAAAAAATCATAGTATAAGTATTGGTATTTTTTACATGTCATAAATATTTTAATTACAATTTTATGATTAATTTAATAATTTAAAATGTACATGTATTTTCATAATTTTTTTTTCATAAATTGTTACGTTATTTTATTATGTTTATAAGATAATTTTATGGGAGCTTGATTAATTTCGCAATGTTTTATAAAACAAGTTATAGTTTTAAAGTTGTTTTTTTGGAAACAAATTATTATTTTATATCAAAATTAAATTGAAAATAGTGAAAATTATATTTAAAAGGTGGATTTCATTTTTTAATTCTAAATGTTGAAAAATTTTTGGGGTGAAGTTTTGGGATTTTTCTAAAATACTTGAATTTTTCACGAAGAGTAAAAATACCATTTTGAGTTTTCAGAATATTTAAAGGCAACATAATGATGTAATAATTAATATAAAATTATGGCCAACATTTTACATTAAAATATGATTTGAGGTGTCCCAAGTGGCTAATACCATGAGAAAACACCATGGGAATGCCCATGGTTTTACAAAAACTACTAATGAGGTGTCCCTTTAAATTAATAAAAAACTCCATCTCATTTACAATAATACCCAGTAATTACTTTGTTTTATTTCATTAAAAACCCATCATACTTGAAGATATATTAGTATTGTATCCCTAGTATTTTTTCCAAGGTTTAATTAATCCCCTAAGGTCCAAACCATCTCTTACGAGTTACTCTACTAGGTAATAGAATTCCCAACTTCTTTTTTCCATACAAGTTCTCTTTTAAGTGGTATGTGTTTCCAGTTTTCATACCATGTTCTTATTTACATATTATTATGTACCTATAATATTTTATTAGTCTTTTATTAATGGGGTACCCCTTTCCCATATCTTTTTAATGTTTTCTAAAACCATGTTGCATAGTTGTTATCCTACATAATGTTTATCTCAAAATCTCTCTATTTTTCAAGTATTATTATTTTGTTATTATATTTTAATTTAAATTGGTTTTATGTTGGGATATATAATTACATATAACCCTTAATTAATATATTATTTAATAATGTTGAGATACCCTTTTCACTCATCAAATTATTTTATGAAATTTTATCCGACGCCGTTAGGCTGCGAAATTTTCGGGAGGGATTTCGCAACTTTTCTTTTATTTAGAGTTCCTTTATTTTCATTTTTCATATCCCATCACCCAAATTATATGATAATTAAATTACCTTAAATTAAATTTAATTTTATTATTCTAATGTAATATTTCATCATCATCCCTCTTTTCCCCTCCTCTTATACTAAAAATGAAAGCACCATCCGAGATGTGTTAATTTATCACATTCAAGGATGACGGGTTCTAAAATTTCTATTACCATCTTCAATTGTCGTCATGAAACCATTATTATGGTTGAAAAAAACTATAATATATGTATTATATCTCCTATATGGTTTTTTAATCTTTTTTTACACATGGTTTTTATTTATAAAGAAAAATGAGTTAGTTGTTTTCAAAAAACGACCAATTAACCCAAACGGTTTTCATTAAATAATACTGATTCATATTCACTACATGTAACCAAATGAAATTAAAACCATATAACCATATATTTGTTCACTAATAATATATAAATTCAATTATGTAAAATAATCTTTATTTTACATGGTTTTCCATTCATGTATATAAGTATACTGATCATGAAACAAATGGGCACGAACAATGAAATTGAACCTCTTAACCCATCAAAAATGCCATGAATGAACTTAATAAGGTTATAATAAATCAATTACATGTATAAGAGGTTCTTTAAATATTAATTAATTAATTTAATTTCGTTATCCTGGACACTAATACCAAGTAAATAACACCGTCAGACTTAAGGTAATGTATTTTTCATCTCACGTCCATTTTTGTGAGATATTATGTAATCACGACTATTATGTATGGTGTGTGTAAACTGACCATTGATGTTTCATATCATTATTAACTTTATTTTCATTTTATTCAATGTATCATTTAATGATTATTAATTTTGGGGCATACGATTCAATCGATTACAAAGGTATAAGTATTTTCTACCCGAAACTCCATTTTCATTCAGGTTGCTCTTATTATCTACTCACCTCAATGATAATTTTATTCTTATGTAATCCTAATAAATTATATATTAATTTTCTATATATTTTTAACAATCATAATCCTACATTAATTTATGGGGAGTTATATTTTTTAAAATGATCTTTCAAAAATTCGTCCCGAAATACAGGCTTGATTCAATGAATTTTTCAGATTCTTACATATTTTGAAGTTCACCCTATAATATGTTTTAATCCATATTTATATTTCTAAAGTCACACATTTTACAATTAAAAAGATATTTTGGTTCATTTCTGGTTTTATGAAAGTAAACATGCCTTTCCACTTTAAAATCTCTTTAATGAATTTCTTAAACCGTAATAATATGTTTTAATTCTAAAGATTCTCTAAAAACACTATTTACATGATTTTACATCAGTGGGACATCACTTGTGCCTAAAATGTAATATCAATGTCCTTAACTTTTCTTATTTGTGATATGAAGGTTTTAAACTCAGTTTATGAAAAATAAAAATGATTTTCCAAAAGAACTCTTCATTCCAATGTAACATGGATTTTTCTCAGCTCACATTAACTTTTATGATATATATGGATTGTTCAACAATTATTTCTATCTTTTGGTATATGTAATGTTATTTGGTATATCAAATCAAGAGTATCCTTGTTCTCATGATATTATAAGTGATTATTATTTTAATGTTTAAATGTGGTATGGTACACTTTTGAATGTTTAAGGATTATTTCTCTTAGGGATTTTTCAATGGTCTCATTAAAAAGTATCTTCATATATGTCAACATACTTTGTTGAATATTTTAATTCATTGAGGTTTATCTCCTATGATATCATACACCATGTTTTATTGAATGTTTTATGATTATTCTGACTTTGGATGTGCTATCTTAGAACCATTCTCCAATTTATTCCGAATGGTTAGTGTTTATGCTTAATGTTCAGGGAAAGGTATTTAAATTTCATATGTTAGTTTCAATATGAATTTATATTTTTTTATGCTTATACCCATTCATATTAGGAATGAATTAGTCATAGTAAATGTTTTGTGGGGCCCACTATAGCCCCTCGATGCATCGATAGGTCTCATGAAACCAACAACGGTCTTGGAAAAAGGCCTTGAAAAAATTATTATTTATGGTCTTGGCACGAGGCCTCGACGGTATGGTGATGATGTCCCGCATTATGTATTACCTCTTTATGAAAATATTATTTATGCTTCATGTTGTTATTCTATTAGTGTAATACCCATGATTATGTTTTATTAAGGAATTACTTACTCATCCCTTATTCATGCCTAATTTTTATGTTATGATATCTTTCGCGATATTGCTTACCCTTAATGAGCGTTTTAGATAACCCCTTTATTATACAATACCATGGACATGGATTTATTTAGGCTATTTCATTCTCATCAATGGGACTAAGATATAAACTTCTATTAAAGAATGACAGTGGTAAATCCTTTCTCGCATTATTCATTAATACAATATTACTCGTGACACACCCAAACATCCTACCTCACCACAAACATATGTCGTCATGGTTTTATTCAATACATAAAATTATGCAACTAATAATAATAAATAATAATAATATGAAAGTAAAAGGATCAATACACACATAAAAATATAGGAACATCCAATGACACATACAAATGTGGATTTCCTACTAGCGGGTCTCATTATCATAATATCCTACATTGGATATTTCAAAGGGAATATGCCATGAGAAGGTGATTAAAAGTATTATGAGTCTCCAACCCTGATATCCTATATAATTTCTGTCCCAAAAATTATATTATCTAGAAATAGGATATGTATTTAATAATTCCATCAATAAACTTTTGGGTTCTCATCATAGCAGGAAAATTCTATAACCTTTTAGTATGAAAACTACTCTTAAGATATTATCACATACTATGTTACAAAGAAGATTAATCATGTTGTTATAAGGTGTTTCTTAATATTCAAAATTATGAATAAAAGTAATCATAAAGTACATAGAATTTGGTTCTGGGAAACCAACTAAAAATTTTCTAAAAAACACTTCATTTAATTATTCAATAGTTTCATCATATCTTTCATTGCAAAGTGGAATTTCATTTTATTCCTTCTCTTTAAAAAGTTTTGTGAGAGTGTTGGATATCCCAAATTTTTATCCAATTCCTCTTACATAACATTATCCTCTTCTTATAGCTATAAATTTTCATACTAAAGACCCTTGACACCGTTAAGAATTTTCTTTACAACTTCTTTAGGAACTTTCTTCAGATATTATTTGAATTCAAGGATTAGATAACTATGTGATCCATCATCATCATAGATTAAGTAGTATTCATTATAAAAATAATCATAAAAACCATCACTACAATATATACCATTTTGATTATCTTCACTTATAGGTATCTCTGTCTATACTGCAAGATTTTTATTCATCCTTTTCTCCATCTATTCTTTATATTCTTATGAGTTCTGCCAAAACTTTCCAAATTTGTATTATCAGGAGTAACATAATTTTTCTGCATCTAAGGTAGCTCACTCATATCTCTAAATCTTCACTTCATAAAAAATATCTTGGATATTTAGAGGTGACCTATACTTTGATACAACTCATAGTACCGAGATCAGTGTGAGGTCACTAAGAGGAGGAAGGGTGAATCATTAAACCCTTTTTCTTTTTACAAATCGATTCTTTTCAATTAAAACTTTATAAATTGTTAAAGCCTTAATACACTCAATATTATCTCTCAAAATCACCTCATGTGTAGTAATAAAAACAGAAATAGAAACACATAGTATTTACAATGTTCAATATAAAGACCTACTCCAAGCCATGATGGTTATTCTCCCCAACATGGATTCAAAATTATAATTCAATATCGAACAAGTGGTTACAAGGGATTTCAGATCATACTAAAATAATTTTTTCTAGATATTACTGGATGACTCCATTTTTTTATCCAACTAAATCAATTATTTATCCTTCTCCAACCAAGAGACTCTGTTTTCTCTTAGATCCTACCAGAAGACTTCACCTACTCTCAGCACCAAACATAAGGATTTAAATATAGTCTTGATCCACTACAAGATGATCTTTAATATTCATCTATGATATTGTAGGATATTAGTTTCTCATATACAATTTAAGTATTTTTTTTCAACATCTAAAGATGCATGTTGAACTTGATCAATTAATTTTGGTCACCTGTAATCACCAGTTTCCTTAGTGCAATAATTCTCGGGCCCTGCTTCCATCTAAATGAATTACAGACCTCACTAAAATGTGTGAAAGAGGTTCAAAAAATGTTTTTAAATATTTTATACAAGAAAAAACTTTCACAAACTTGAAATGATTCTTCTTGAAATATAAACTCACTTCAATCAAGTACACTCCATGCATGGATTGCATGGAATCTAAATTGTTTTGGGTATACCAATTATGCTTTCATTAATTTCATCGGTATCTTGGATTGTATAAAACATTTTTATTCCTCTATTACTCATTGTATCAGGTGAAGAGCATGATCTAATCGTGGATATGTGATCTATTCACTGCCTTCACATAACCTAAGTGTGGATTACTAAATGTATTTTCATAAGAAAATATAATTCTATTAATGATATCAAGAACACTCCCTATGGGTTTTGTTTCAATCACTCTAATGGACATGGCTATCTCACGGGTGCATCATCAAGTTCTTCTTGAGATAAGTTTGGTCTCATCAACCTCTTCACAAGAACTGTATGACTCATGGGTTTTCTTTTTTGTTATATTGGGTGTGCCGGCAGCTATCTCCACAAACACCTTCGCATGATCAAAGGACGTCTCATGTAAATTATTTGCATGAAACATGGTATGTCCATGAGTCCTCATTTACATATTCTCAATAACTTTTTTATTTTTGGTTTCTCCTTCCTTCAAATGACATTGGTGGTTTCTACAACTTGTTGTCTCACATTCTTCTTGTAAAAAAGAGCTTGTCCCCAAGATCCATCACGTAAAAAGGTTGTATGATTATGGGTGTATCATTCTTTTATTTCATGTAACCAAGATGGTTTCATGAGATCTTTTTTGGATGATCGAATCATGTGGGATCCTCTATTTCCAGAGTCACTCAACAATGTTTAGAAAACTGGCAACAATACTCTCTACTCTTCCTCGATTTATATATGCAGTTTATCTATGAGTTTTAAGTTGTGACAAAGTCCTATTAAAATGAATAAGGATCTCAATATCTCATGAATAAAAATATTCGCAACTTCTATAAGCACCATATTGGTGATCATGTGATCAAATGATCACTTATCTTGATTATGTGGCACCTCGGTAATCTTCTTTCCATGGAATTGTGGTCACACCTTCATGTGATGCCTCTTGCATGCTCAGTGGTCATCCTCATGATAATTGAAATAATCCAAATGATAAAATATCCCCAAGAAGAAAGATTTATATAGTCTTAAATATTCATTTCATGGATTTATTGGTCATCTCAACTCAATCACATGATCAAAATACCATTATACGATGACTTCATGTACAACTTATCATTCTTATGATATCCACTAGTTCTTACAATAGGAGTCATGTGACGAAATCATTACAATAGATCGCATGAAAGAAAAGGTTTCATGCTTTATTAGGTTCATTATTACCTATATTGAGCCTTATAATTGTCTATTGGAGATGTCTAGTTTTCCCGATCTCTGATGGATAAACGCTTCACCAAGAGGAAAGAAGATGACGAAACCATTCAAAAAACACGAAATGGATTTCAAAAGTGCGATGGGCAGGATCATCCTTTTTTGAAGTCATTAAACTCGTGATTCAACAAATGGAGAGGATCATCACGATCAGACATCCATCCTTATTTCCATCTTTTTAATGATGTAGGAACAATTACCACATGCCTTGAATCCCACCCCAAATATCCAAAGTGTATTCCCTCTATTATATCTAATAATTTGTGACCAATAAACAATCGAGCCAGGTATAGGTTTTGATACTCATTCCACCTTCACACCCCACTATTGGTTCTAGGATATTCTGACCAACACTATGTGTTCCCACAGGCGTGTGCACTCCGGGCCTTACATATAGGACCACCTGCACCTTACTAAAATAATGTCTCTTACCTCCCTCTAGCTGGCTCGAGATGGCTCCCACTAGGCATGGTTGACCTTGGTACCACATGAGCCTATAGTTGAGCCTTGTCCTTATCTAGTCAGTAGCGAAGACACTTTTTTAATAGAGTAAAAATAAAATACTTTGAAAAATTTCAAGTATAGAAATTTAATTCCAAATCCTTTCTTATATAACATTCCAATCCATAATCCTCATCATCTATTATTATTCTCATCATGAAAAAATTTATTTCCATAGTATACCACTCATTTTAGAAATATGAAAACTAATTAATCACATTTGTTAATCATTTATGATCACTTCAAATAATCATTAGATTTACAAAGATAATCATCCAAACACGACATCCAATTCCATTAGATAAATTCATAATAATTATCCAAGCATCAAAACTTCATCCACCAATACATATTAATTTATTGATAGAAAATTCAATATAGTTTAAAAAATATCCCCCTTTTTATTTTGTGTTCAATATCAACACATATCATATGTCAATATGTGGTGATAAATTTTCTCCCCCTTATCAAAAATCAATATGAAAATGGAAAATGGGGTATTCTAAAATTATATTTCTTCTCAAAATAATGATCATATACCTTATAAAAATTTCAAGATCACTTCTAATAGAGGAATGATCTCACATGGTTCTCTTAGAAAAGTGACTTTAGTTAATAAACCCTAAATCTATGTGGGCTAACCCAGTGTAGAAAAAAAGAGATATACAACAAAGTCAATTCTCAATAATCCATAAAAACCATGATTGTGAAATGATGCTAAAAAATTATAAATTATTGTTCATGTTGCTGTAAATTATTAGATTTATCAATGAAATGGTAAATAACACACATACTTGAAAAAACACATCAAATGTTATAGTGTAAAAGATAATTCTCCCCATTTATCTTATTTTTTATCAAAAAAATACTCCTCCTTAATTGATAAGATAATCCAATTAAGAATAAGGTATGAAAGTGTGACCAACATACCTTAACTTCCAACTTTATAAATCTAGTTATAAGTTTCACAATGACTATGTTGTAAAGATTTAATAGTTTTACCTCATCAATTCTCCCCCTCAGAGGATGCATCCATCTACTTCAATTCCTAGCATGCTAATAAAAAAGTTATATATAAAATATAATAAAGAGGGTACTTCTTGTCCAATAAGAGTAACATTAAGTCTAAGAGATTTGTCTCAACCATGGCCATTATACTCTCTCAACCTCTCTATTTCATTTTTGTGAATAATAATTTTAAATTATAGTAATATAAATACATGAGGTCTCTAGTGCTTTCATTTTAATTTTAAATAGCTCCCAATGATTATGGAGAATATCCATATAGTTTTGTGGATTATGTCTAGATTTATCACAACATATAAAAAAGTAATCTTCTTTTTGTGAAATATTTATTTCTATCTCAATTTCTATTGACACTTCCTTTCCTTTTGTTCATAATGTTTTTCATCTTCCTTTATTTTTTTTTTCTGATTTCAATTTATTTGGCCAGAAAACTAGGCACTGTTTCAGGACAGTCACTACCTTCATAGAATTCTCACATGAATGAACACAATTTTTCTATTTTAGACTCTTCCCTTTCTCACCATAGGGAATATCTCTTGGTAGTCTTTTCATACATTTTTTAAATTATTTTAGAATTTATATTCTTTTTTCCTTGGCTGCTTGGATGAATTTCTAGTCACATTACTCTTTCTTTGAGAGTCTGTTCTCATTTTTCCACCATAAATCCCCCTTAATTCATTCATATTTTCTAGAAATGAATTATTATACCAAAAATCAAGCTTTTTACCCATAATTTTCACAACACTAGAAAACACCACTGAACCTAGATCTTACAACTTTATATGTATTCTCTCTAGACACTTTCTATTACAACACTTCTTCCAACTGAGTCATCTTTATACTAGGTTGTAACAATTTTCTAGTGTCATTTATTTCTCCTTTTTATAGATGAAAGGATATCACATTGTTCTTCTTGGTGATATTTAGTTTAACAATATTATTTTTTTAACATCTCAAGACTATCTTGTCACCCTCTTTTCTTACCTTCCTTTTCTCTTGTTGAGGTCTTCTGTTTTATTTATCTTTACCCCACATAAATATAGAAATTATATTATTTTTATGAATTGAAATGGAATTCAAAAATTATAAATATTCATTCCCAAATGTTCAGCTACACCAACAATATCCAATGAACCTTCTTCTTTATGGATTTTAAACCTTGCCACTTTTGAGTGAAATCACCATTCTTTGGGATGCATCTAAGGAAAAATTTCTTCATGTTTCTTTTCACATTTACCTTGATGTGATGGATTTAATATCACATTTCACTATCCATACTTTTCTATAGTTTGGTTTAAAATCTATACTAGTATTTGAAACAACATTTGTAAATAAAATAGTTTATAGGTTATGGGGTACCTTCTAATTGGAGGATGATTTCATTTGATTAGAGGATGATATTGTGTTCGTTATAGAATCATAATCCTTAATAAAAACATGAGTATCCAAATATATTCATTTAGTTTTCTGGGAAGTTCTACCATATGATGATTCCTGATTTTTCAGTCTCACTTCCAGCTATAAATAGTTCATGTTGAGGGAGTTCTTCTCATCCTAAAAAATCTTATATTAGCATCCTAATCCACTTTCAGCTTATTCATTTGTTCTTTATGCATGATTTTTGTTTCTGGAAATGAATTTTTAATATCCTTTAACTTGTTATCTATATCCTCAAGTTTATCAATTTTTAAAAACATAGAAACTTTTTTTCAATTTTTAAATGTGTGGAAATATTATACAAATACAATCTCAAGGAATAGTTTGTTTAAAACACTTCCTTGAAATTCTTTAAATGTTTCACCACATATTTACCTTAAAATTTGTATTGTTTGTTCATTTTATTTCACATGTTTTATGAGGGAATTTTATATCTCAAAATTTTTGTCAACTTCCCTTTCATTTAATTATCCTCTTCTTCCAGCAATAATTTTTTAGCTTGAAGACCCTTGTCACCTTCAACAATTCTCTTTACAACTTCTCTCAGAACCGTCTTTAGATGTTAATTGAATTTATGTAGTATATCACTAATTGATCCATCATCATCACATATTAATAAGGATTCATTATAAGAATAATAATAATAAAAATTTCTATAATATATACCATTTTTATTGACTTCATCTAGAGTTATATCTACAGGTACTTCAAGATCCTTCTTCTTGTTTATTTGATGTCTCTTCTTTCTATTCTTATGAGCTTGGGTAGTAGTTTCTTGATTATTATTCTCAAGAGTAAATTAAGTATTCTAAATTTTAGGTAGCACACTCATATCCTAAAATATTTACTTCATAAAAACTCTCATGGATCTTTAGAGGTGACCTATGATGAAATACCACTTATAGTACCATGATCAGTGTGAGATCACTAAGAGGAGAGGGGGTGAATTAGTGATCAAATTTTATTTTTACATATTAATTATCTTCAATTAAATATCTTTTTCTTGTTAATGCCTTGATCCACTCAATATTATCTCTAAAACCAACCTTGTTTGCAGTAATAACAACAAGAAGAGTGGCACATAATATTTATAAGGTTCATCATAAAGGTCTTCTCATTTCCATGTTGGTTATTCCCATAACATAGATTATAAATTATACTTAACTATTAAAAAGTGATTATAATGGATTTTTATCCAGCTGAAAGACTTATACTTTGTCTCTAATAGAGAGAATCCATTTACTTTTGTCTCCAAATAAAAGACTTCTTATTCTGACACCAACTGAGAGAATCGGTTTTCTCCTAGATCATACAAGAAGACTTTATCTACTCCCAACAACAACCAAAAGGATTTACCTTTACTCAATGTATTTATCCACTTTAGTATGATCTTTAGTGTTAGTATATGATATTGTAGGATATGACTTGCTCATGTACACTTCATGTATACTTGATAACAACAAAAGATGTATGCTGTCCTTGCTCAATTAATTACGATCACTTGTAATGACTAGTTTCATTAGTGCAACAATACTCAGGATCTACTTACCTTTTAATGAAGTCTCAAACTCATTGAAATGTGTGTAAGATATGAACACAATATTTTTCAATATTTTATGCAAGATAAAACTTGCACAAACGTGAACTTCTTCTTCATGAATTATCAACTCACTTCAATCAAGTATACTTAATTCAAGGATTTCAAAGAATCCAAATTGTATTGGGTATCTCAATTATTCATTCATGGAATTCATGGGTAGAATGGATTGTATGAAACCTTTTTATTCCTCTATTATTTACTATATCATGTTAAGAACATGATATAATCATGGATATGTGATATCTGCACTTCCTTCACGAGACCCAAGTGCGTCTTACCAAATTTATTTACATCAGAAAGTAGAATGCTTTACTATATATAAAGAAAAATATATTCAAGTTATATAAAATCACTTTGTAGGACATGACTGTCTCAAAAGTTTCTCCTCAAGCACTTCTCAAGATAAGGGATGTCTCCTCAACCCCTTAGTGAGAACTATATGGCTCACGGGTTGTATTTTGCATGAAATTGGGTTTGTTTGTGAATATATCCACAAAAATATTCACATGATTAGAAAAGTTATCACATAAATTATTTTTAATACATATGGTGTGTCCACAAGTTATCCTTTACCTATTCACATGACCAGGTGTATTGTGTGTTTCTTCTTCCTTCACATGATAGAGGTGGTGTCTGCATCTTACTATCTCACTTTCTTCATGTAAGCAAGAGCTTTTCCGTGAGATCCTTCATGTGATAAGGTTCCATATCTATTAGTGTATCCTTATTTAATTTTATGTAACCAATATGGGTTTTATATATCTTCTTTCCATGATCAAGTCACGCAGGCTCCTCTATTTCAAGAGTTACTCTCTATTTTTCATAAAACTAGCAACGAAACCCACTGCTCTTCCCCACTTTATATAAGTATTGTAGCTATATGATTTAAGGCATGTCGAGGGCCTCTTCAAATTCCCAAGGATCTAGAGATATCAGGAATGAATATATTATCATATTATCTAAGAACCATCAAGGTGATCGTGTGATCGCATGATCACTTCTCTTGATCATGGGGAACCTCGATAATCTTCTTATGATTAATGGGTGGTCATGACTTCATTAAACACCTCTTGCACACTCTATTATAATATTACTGATAATAAAAATAACCCAAATGATAATAACTCCCAAAAATGGATTTTTCAAGTGTTTATAAATCTTCATGTGATGAATTTAGTGGTTTTCTTCACTTAATTGAATGATCAAAATATAATCACACAATGGCATCATATACTGCCTCTCATTCTTGTGACGACCATTAGTTCTTATAATGAGATACATGTGATGAATTCATGATAATAATTATCAAGAAATATGAAGTTACATGCTTTCTTTGGTTCATTATTCTAGGTATCAATTATTCTACATGTCAAGTGAAGAGGTCTGGTTGCCCCAAACTCTCACGGACAAACGGTTCATTGAGAGGAAGAAGTCGATGATGCCATTAAAATAATGTATGGTTGATTTCAAAAGTGAACTATGCAAGATCATCATTTTTAACTAATGAAGACTAAGATTTAGCAGAAGGTGAGGATTAGTATGATCAAATGGCTATCCTTATTTCTGTCATTTTAGTGACACGAGAATAGTACCAACAATCCTTGCGTCCCATATAGAAACTCCAAAGTGCCTTCCCATAGGTATATCAAATATGTTATGACCACTGAACAATGGATCCAAGTAAAATGTTTATCACCCATTCAACCTTCACATTACCCCACTAGGCATACATCTGGGCCTACGGGCCTACGAGATTCAGGATTACACTATGCATGCTCGTGGGCACATGCACCCTAAGCCTTACACATAGGCTCGACTTAACCATGAAGGCACTATGACTCATGTCTCCCTCTAGATATCCCGAGATAGATCCTATGAGGTGTGGTTGTACTTGGCCCCACATGATCCTATTCTAGTTCCTTGGCCTTGGATAGTCAGTAGGTTGTCCACTTCTTTAATATGTCGACAATAAAATACTTGGAAATATTTAAAGTACTTAAATTTAATTCCAAATCCTTCCTTTGATAATATTTGAAGCTATACTATTTATATTATATTATTATTTTCATCATGAAAACAATTATTTTCATGTTATTCCACTTATTTTAGAAATGTGTAAACTACTTATACACATTTGTTAATCATTTAAGATCACTTCAAACAATCAACAGATTTACAAGGAAAATTGTTCAAGCATGAAATCTAATGCCATTAGATAAATCCATAATAATTCTCCAAGAATCACCACTTCACACACAAAAAAATATTGACTTATTAAAAAAAATTCAATCTATTCTCAATATTTAAAAATACTATAAAAAAGATTATTAAAAATATTTTTTAGGAAAATAACCTTTTCACTTGGAAAATATTTTGAAAAATAAAAGTTCTGAAAATATTTTTAAAACCATTTTATTTAAAAATAAACATTAAAACATGTAAAATAATATTTTTGAAATTTACTAGTCATTATGGTGTAAAAGTATGTTCATGACGTACATGTTAAAAAATATTCCTTTCACATTTTTGGTAAAATCTAAACAATCATTGTTTTGAAAATGACATGAACATTCCTTTAAAAATGTTTTTTAAAAAAGTAAAAAAAGTGTAAAAATGGATTTAATAAATCATTTTGAAAAGGTTAAAAACATTTTTGAAAACTATATTATAAAACATAGGTTTTTATGAAAAATTATCTCCAGTTAAAGAGACAAATAAAGTCATATTTTCTAAAAAAATGTCTCAATAATTTTAAGTACAAAAGAGTGGAAAAATGGTACTATTACATGAAAATTTTCCTGAATAACCATATTTGAAGAAAATAGATTTATTTTAAGATATAAATATCAACTACTTCCTCCAAGGGATATATAAACATAAAAAATCTTCAATAATTTTGAGATTGAAAAATAAACCCTTACCACTTTGGTAACTTTTGAATCGTAAGGCCCATAAAAGAAAAGAAATAAAATGAAAATTTTAATACCATGAAGATAAATATATTCATGATATTACATATTAAATAGGTATTATATACACCATAAAAAATAAATAATTTTTAAAAAGATATAAAAAATGACTTTGTAATGTTTAAGGATTCCAACAATATTCATGTACATCATATGTTTCAATGATATTTTTCTTGTGGAAAAAATAACTTTGGAAAGTTGATTATAGTCCAAGTGATCATTATTTAAACATATAAAAATAATAATTACAAAATAATTATAATATTTATAAATAAATTTTACTTTTAAAAAAAATCATGAAATATTTTTTTTTGATGAATTTTGTACGTTACGATCATGGAGACTGTAGGCCGTACATGCACATAAGTAAAGTTTCCATTTTTCAAAAATCATTATAGAAAGAAGGTAAGTAATATTTTATCTTAAAAAAATGACCATAATATCATAAATACCATATAATTTATTTAAAAATAGTTATATATATCATCCATGTTTTTTGGTGATGAAAAGAAAGTCACATAATTTAGTGAATGTTGTACACCACACATACTCGAATGATGTTATCATCTTTAAGTAAGTGAAAAGGGAAGAAGAAAAATAATATATTATCCTTTAGAATTATGAATATTTCATTAATATAATAATTATGACACAAATATCACATATCATCATTAAAACTATCCTTATTACATTCAATATAAATATTTATGGAAAAATGAATCATATCACTTCGGGAGGTGGTAGTCCGCCATACACACGAGAAACATTATCATATCCCCTATAGAATGGGAAATAAAAAATTTATATATATTATATAATTAATACAAAGGTATAATTATGTTATTAATTTCATATATATACTTAATATTTATCATCATACCCAACCTTGAGATGTGGTAATGGAAAAATGATTATCATTGGCTCGTGAGGCGGTAGTCCACCGAACACACAAACGATGATTTCGTAACCCATTTGATTTAAGTGGGGATGGTTTTTGATCATGAACTTAACATAACATAATATTAGTATATGGTATATAATTAGGTTATTATATAATCATGTTTGAATAAAATTTTAGGGAGGTGGAGGAATAAATAAAATAAAAATTCTCGTTGAAGAACGTTACCACTTCTTCGGATATCATCCTTAGGTTTGCACCAAAATCTTTCTTAGGTTGGATTTATACCAAAACTAAGGATTCTAAGATGACATTATGTAATTTATAAAGTTATATGGGTAGTTTTAGTATGATACAAAATGGGTTTGAAGGTGAAAATAAGAGAAGATATTGGGGTGGAAATCTATAGGCCAGGTGAGTGGAACACTTGTAATTTTTAAAAAGAAAAAGGTTTACCCTCATTTTTCACACACCAAAAGGGTAAAAAAATGGCGTATTATAGAGAATAATACATTATAAGGTCTGAATATATCCATAAAATAGATTTTATACAAGTTTTGTGGTCATTTAACACTTATCTTTTTAATTTAACCCTAATAAATCTATTTTTATCTTAACCGTGATTAATAATTTATACGATTTTTACTATTCATTATGGTAAAAAATTAAGAAGAACTTATTAGATAACATAAATAATTATGATCCATAATACCAAATATATTGATTCTAAATTCCATTCATATAATAGAAATATATAATTTAAAATTTATCCCACAGATGCAAAGAAAAAGAGAGTTTTTAAAGAGAAAATGCACAAAACCTTACAAAGTTTTTATATCAAAATTCAATATGAAAATGATTATAATGAAATAAATTGGATTAATAGATATATATTTAAACAAATTTTACTTTAAAACCAATATAAATTATATATTATATTTATAAATAATTTAACCAAAAATGTAGTTTTCAATTAAAATTCAAGATTTTCCACTGTTCATCAAAAAATCAAACATTTCAAAAAATTCACAAAAATTCACCCAATGATAATTTTGAAATTTTGAATTTAAAATGAAATATATTTTTTAAAATAAATTTTCTAAAATTCGTAAATATTATAATTATAAATTCATTGTGAAAAGCGTGACTTAACCTTCTTTTAAAAAAATGAAGTATTTCAAAAAAATATTTCTTTTTCTTTCAAATGGTTCTAATTTTATCTCAAATAAAAAGATATTAATTTTACTTATTTTACACATGTTTAAATCATATAATTTTAATTATTAAGTTATTACTATATATTTTCACCAATTTAATGACACAGTTATAGTGGTTATGTTTAAATAATAATATTTTAATAGAGTGGCACATTTCATTCAAACCTGATGTTAGATGTATTGAAATTTATCAAAGAGATTGAATTTATTTAAAAAATTTATATAATAAAGTATTGGGATTATAAGATCCTAAACTTTTATATATATTTCATGAGAAATTTTAAAGGTATTCTTTTCCTTGATTTAGTATAACTTGTTTGGGTCTTAAATTGGGTGTGTTTGGGTGAAAATTAGAGAATTTTGGAAGAAAAATGGGAAGTGCATGTTTGTCGCATGATTTTCAAAAACCATGAGCCCTATTTGGAGAGACCGTACAAAACCCTAGGAAAGGTACATGGTTTGGGCACATAGTTAGGGGAAAACTTTTTCCATTGTACCAAAAACCATGCATGATTTTAAATATCACCCAAAAATTAGATTTTAATTTATTGAACCTCCTATTTTAACCCTCATTTGACCCCAAATCGACCCAAAACATTATTTCACGTTTTTGGATTCCTTAAAATAGTTTCCAAGCCCTCCCGACCTCCATTATTGTCTAATAAAAGGGAAGATTGAGGATCTTCACCTCCCATGTATGTGTGTTCTTCTTTTTTAGATCTCTCTCCCTCTTCCGCTCCTCTTCATGGACAGAAGAGGGAAGTTATCCTCTATTTTATTAGATATAGATCGATATTTTGGGGATATATATATATATATATATATATGAATTTTTGGATCTAGATATATAATCAAGAGATCTTGTTTCATTTAATCATTCATTTAGGTTTTGGATCTAGATTGTGTCCTTCATCACGTTCTTGATTGATCCTCTTCAAATTGGGGTTTTCAATCAGTCAGCATTCTTCATCACCATTCTTGAGGTAGGTGGTCTATAATTCAAATCACAATGTCTTAATTGAAATTATGCATATGTAATTGTAGAATTACTATTAGATATTTAGGAATCACATTCTTTATCAAATAAATTAATTCCATGAATTAATTAAAAAATGAAAATGTTCAAATTGGGGTTATTGGGATTATAGATTATGAATAATTAGTTTTTGAATTAATTGTGTGGGAATTGATATTGTTAATTAGGGATGATTAATTATTTATATTAATTATCATAATATTGAATTGATTGAGATATTATATTTAATTAATGAATTAATTATGGGCTTATTGAATTGAGTGAATTAAAATAATTACTTTGAGAATTAGTTAGGTGGTTATTTAATTAAGTTAGTTTGAATAATTAATTAATGAAATAATTATGGGGTTATTGAATTTTGTGATTTGGAATAATTAACTGAGGAATTAATTATGCGGTTATTAAACTGATTGAAATGGAATAATTAACTGATAAATTAATTGGGGTTATGGAATTTTTGAGTCGGAATTTATTATTTAACAAATTAATTAATGGAAGTTATGTGATTATTTAATTATTTATTAAAATATATAGGATTAATTAATTGATGAATTAATTAATGGGAGTTGTGTGGTTATTTAATAGTTAAATTAAATAATGAGTATTAATTAATTAGTGAATTAACTAATGGGAGTTGTGTGATTATTTAATTATAGATTTAAATAAGAAGATTAATTAATTTATGAATTAATTAATGGGAGTTATGTGATTATTTAATTATTTAATTAAATAAAGGGATTAATTAATTAATGGGAGTTCTGTGGTTATCTAATTGTTGAATTAAATAAAGGGATCAATTAATTGAAAAATTAATTAATGGGAATCACATGACTATTTAATTATTTAATTAGATAAAGGGATTAAATAATTGATTAATTAATTAATGGGAGTTTTGTGATTATTTAATTGTTAAATTAAATAAATGGATTAATTAATTGATGAATTAATTAATGGGAGTTATGTGATTATTTAATTAGTGAATTAAATAATGGGATTAAATAATATATCAATTAATTAATGGGAGTTATGTGATTATATAATTATTGAATTAAATAAAGGGATTAATTAGTTGGTGAATTAATTAATGGGAGTTATTTGATTATTTAATTGTTTAATTAAATAAAGGGATTACTTAATTGATGAATTAATTAATGGAAGTTATTTGATTATTTAATTTCTGAATTAAATAAAGGGATTAATTAATCGATGAATTAATTAATGAGGAGAAATGTGAATTTTTAATAGATGAATTAAAGAATATGATTGATGGATCAATTAATTGGTGAATTAATTGAGGGAGTTAAATGTGATTAATTAATTGTCAAATTAATTAATGGAATTATTGTGATCAATTATTTGTTCAATTAATTGATGATTTTGATGTGATTAGTTAATTGTTGAACTAATTAATTAATTTTTGATTTGATATAATTAATTGTTGAATTAATCATGTGACATTGAGATTGTAGATATTGAAGAATTAATTGTTAAATTTATTATGTGACATTGCAATTTGTGAATTGAATAAATAATTGTGGAATTAATTATGTATTATTGAGATTGTGAATGAGATAATTAATTATGGTATTTTGAGATTGTGTATATTGATTAATTAATTAAGGAGTTGATTAATGGGATTAACATAATTAATTAATTATGGAATTAATTAAGGGAATTTATATGGTAAACTAATTGATAAATTAGTAATATAATTAGAGTATTTAATCAATTATTTAATTAATTAATATTATTTAAGTGATTAGTTAATAGTTATATTAACTAATGAAATTGTTGAGTTAAACTAATTGTTGAATTATTAATGAAAAATATGTTGATAATTAATTGCTGAATTAATAATGTGTAAAATAATGGGAACATGGTAATTCTAGTGTGAAAAGTATGAATGGAAACATGACCACTCACATATGAGTAAGGGAATGAGAACATGGTTATTCAATTTAAAATTTCAAATGGTAACATGGTCATTGTACTTGTGAATAAAATATTTTGAACAAGGTCATTCTTGTAATCGCCCGGACCTCTCCAGTTCATTACATTTTGAAAATGGGGTGTTTGAGGTGTTCTGGGAGGTCAAGGCGACTTATCCCCAACACTTTGCCAAATTTCCAATTTTGTGAATAGTTCTATTAGTGAACAATGTTCTATCGGTGAGGCTTAGTGAACAGTGTTCTATCGGTGAGGTTCAGTGAGCAGTGTTCTATCGGTGAGGTTCAGTAAACACTGTTCTATCAGTGAGGTTGAGTGAATAGTGTTCTATTGGTGAGTTTCAGTGAACAGTGTTCTATTGGTGAGGTTTAGTGAACAGTGTTATATCAGTGAGGTTCAGTGAAAAGTGTTTCCAGAATGATGAGGTCTATCAGTAACCTCTAACGGTAGGTGTACAGTAACAGTAGGTGTACAATGTTTCCAGAATGGAGAGGTCTATCGGTAACCTCTATTGGTAACCTCTAATGGTAGGTGTACAGTAACGGTAGGTGTACAATGTTTCCAGAATGGTGAGGTCTATCGGTAACCTCTATCGGTAACCTCTAACGGTAGGTGTACAATAATGGTATGTGTATAGTGTTTCCAGAACAGTGAGGATCTAATGGTGAGGTTCATGAGCAATGTTTTTCCTTTGCCAAATTTTGAGTATGTGAACAGTGTTTCCAGCTTCCTACAGTTTCACCCCTTTGACGTTTCCTTTGACATAAAATACATTTAAAGCCTTATTTTAAGGACACTTAAGGCCGATTCAAAGGCCATAAATCCAATATTAATTATTCCTAAGGCTCGAGATGTTTTTACTTGGTCAAAATGCGTGTTTTAATGCGATCAACTTTTAATAGGAAATCAAGCATATCTTAACCTACTGCTCCATTAAATCCTCTAAAGGGATGGGATATCATCCTCCATAATTATTCCTCTTTGTTCTTGGATATGAGACGCTAGAACCTTTCATTCCTTCTCATAGGAGTTGCACAGTCAAACATTCTCCTCGGATTGGTTTCACTCTATTTTGATGCAACCAAGCAGTATCGATCAATCTTTGATATAAGGTATGTTTTATCATCATTCTTTTGGGGTTCATCTTCTCATGTTTATCCTTTACATATTATAGCATGTAATCTCTATGCTTCTAATAGAGTTTTATGGGGGTTCGGTTGGTGCACTCGTACTGTGGAATCCTCGGGTGGATGTAGTTATTGCGAGAGGAGGATCGTGACCCGTTGTGTGGACAAAAAACTTCAAGAACTGTTTTAGGTAGGGGATTTGTTACTTCTCTTTTCTTTTACATGCAACTGTATTGTTAGCATGTTTTATCCCACTAGAACACAATGTAATTGACATAATAAATATTTGAACTGGATAAATAAATTGATATCGATCGTATGTTATTTCCCCCTTGTTTTTTTAGATAGTGTTATATCTATGCTTTCTTTGATTAGATGTTTTTTCTTGATGAAAATTGGTAAGGAACGTAAACTGGAAGTAATTGATAATTGTTGGATATGGATAAAGAGACATGAAAATGAATCTAGTTCTTCTTGTTTTAATTTTATGTTAATCAAATTGGTGCAGTAAGCATGTTTAATTATTTGGGATAGCTTGCTGATTAGGTTTCTCGAATTTCGGAACCTATGAATAATAAATTTGTTAATTTAAGATGGATTAAAGAACTGATTGTTTGATAATTACTTGAAGGGTTCTGAGTTACCCTCTTGATTGTTAAAGGGAAAATATGCCAATTGATGTGATGTTTTTTTCCCGATGCTTGTGTTGTGATGTGATCTTGGATGGGTGTTGTGATATGTGGGGACATGGAGGCCTTTTGGTTGTGGTGGCAGATGATGCCTAGATTGGAGAGATGCATCGGTTTAAGCATGTGGGTGTCAGGGAGGACACTAGGGAGGTTGGAATGGGATGGATGTGATTGTTGGATGCTTGCGGATTCTTTGGTTGTTTATCTACTTTACTTTTCCCTACAGCTCAAGGAAGCTGGTCTTACTTACCCTTCTTCCAAAAGAGGTGAAGACACGTGGGGTATGCCACGTGCTTTCCATGTTTAGATTCTTAAGTAATGATGGGTATATTCTTTTTCTATAAATGTAAAAGACTCTACGGGTAGTACATCTACTCACCGTGTTCATCCCCCTTGTGTTTAGTAGCATAGACTGTTTTTCTAGAAATCCTGGGAATGTGGGAAAGTAATTCTATAATGAATAATTGAATAAATGGTGTTAACCCATAGGGTTGGAGTTTACTGGAACATCATGACGTGGTTTTAATTTTGAAGGAACAATTGACTTTGGGTGTGATTCTAATGAAATTTAATGTGGAATTTTTTATGGTTAGTTAATGATTAAAGAATTAATTAACTTAAAGTGGAATTGATAAAAAAGTTAATGAAGTAATCTAATAAATCTCTTTAAATTGTTTTGCGCTTATAAGATACCTAGTCTTAGAAGTAGCAGCCCAGAGTCTGAGAGACGTTAGTTGTAGTTGTGTCTAAGACTAGGTTATGCCCATAGTGTGGTTGTGAGATATAGTATATCCTGTAAGTTTAGTGTTTCTATATGCTACTCCACGCAGTCAGTAAGGGAAACTGACACCCCAGGGATTCTGAGCCCTGGGGGGGTGTTTTCCCCAACATTCTGGTGGGAGGATGAATGGCTGACTACCCCCTTTGGACCCACTCTCTTCTCTTGGTAGTTACTTGTGCTGGTAGGAACAATAGTTAGTTTTCCCCACATATGTGTGTAGAGGGCTGTAATGGCTTGTGGTTATTCACACACATATATTCTGGATATAGTATCCTATGGAATACTATAGGTGTAACATGTATAGGTTGTGATGGCTTGAGGATCCTTACTAGGTGTATGGGATGTAATGGCTTGAGGTATAATACCTGATGTATGATAAACGTTATGAGAGCTGTGGTGGATCCTAGAGACTACCTGGTTACTTTTCTTACATGGGCGTGGTGGTTTTTTTGCACGAGGTGCATGTTGTGGTGCTTCGCCCAGCTGTCTACGGTCAAACCTTTTTAGAGAGAGATTCCCAGGATGTGCGACGTTGGGTAAAAGAGGCAAACCACTGGGGAAGTAGTAGCAGGGTACCCTTGATATTCTTTATTATATGATATATTCTTGTATTCATTACTTGGTGAGAGTATCCATGGTGAGGTTGGGAACTTAGTATACCTATTTAGGTGATGAGTTAGTTTCACTTGTTATTCACTATTCTTTATCATGATTTCTTTACTTTTGCATGAGAGGCTTCGGGGAGGATCCTACTGAGTATACTGTTATACTCACCCTATGTATATACAAACTGTTTTTCAGGTCACTTGGAGTAGGCTGGGGATCAAGCTGGTTTCTACTAGCTTGGGGTTGCAGGAGCTGTTCGGGCTTGTGGTTGCTTCTATTTTTACTTTCTTTTGGGTACTTGCAGTTTTCCTTTCCAGTTGTAGTACTTTTGCATGAAATTTCATATGTTCACTAGGGTTTTATTTTATATTTCAGTTCTGAGTTGGAGTTGGTTGGTTTGTATCTTATCTCTCTCTTCCGCATGTGTTCTCTTAGAGGGTAATGCCTCCCATTTGTGTGTTTACTATACCCTCAGTGCTAGTCGCCAACCCGGGGCCTACTGGAGGCGGGACGCGGGGGTCATTATCTCCATTATCACGTTGCAGACCCAGGAGGGGTACACATTGTGGGGAGGGGGTCGTGACAGAGTGATATCAGAGGCAGGTTGAGGGATAAGATGGAGTTTGGAGTTAGGCACATGTGAGGTTACATGGGTTGGTAGGGCAGAAATGTTATTCATGTTTAGTAAGTGAGGTAAACACTAGAGACTGTCTAACACATTGGAATTTAGGGCCCCTATGATCTGATGTATGGACCATTAAGTTTATAAATGCTACTAAACAAGGTGATACTAGTTTTAGGGTAGAGACCTAGAAAAGGATCATGCATCATTTTTCTTTGTGCCTGTGTTTGAATGGGTAGACCTTGGTATAGGTTAACCTAAAATGAATAAAAGAAAACAATTAATTAGTTAATGTTGATTCTTTCATATTCTAGGTTTAGGAACTCTAATGGTTGTTATTTTATAGGTATGGATCCAGGTTGAAATCCTCGTCAGGTTTGCATAGAAAATGTCTAGTAGGCTGTTCCAGCAGATCATTGCAGGGTAGAGGATGACAACAACGACACTTGGAGGAAGAAAATTTGAGAGTATCAGCGCCAGATTCTGCAGAAGTATTAGGTCTCTGTTTCAGATTCAATCACAGAAGACTGGTTAGAGGAGGTTGATATTGGATTCAGTTCGATTCGTGCTCTAAAGGAGCACTAGGTGTCCTTAGTTGTGACGATGCTGTGTGGAGCAGTGAGGTAATGGTGGTTATTGTTCCTCAGAGATCATGAGGAGTCAGCGATAGCATGGGAGGAGTTCCGAGACAAGTTTAGAGTCAAGTTTATTTCTTCGACTGAGAAGGCGTCCAGTCTCCAGGAGCTTCTTACCCTTTGGCATGGGAGCTCTAGTGTTTGAGAGTTTTTAATCTGTTTCAGGAACCATTTATGATATGATTTAGAACTGTTTCCAGATGAGGAAACCAAGGAGAGACATTTTGAAGAGGCTTTACATCCAGAGATCCAGCGCCAGGTCACCCCATTTATACTGAAAACATATCTTGAGGTGCTGGTGAGGGAAGAGGTTGTCAAGAGGACTTTGTCTAGGAACGGATCACCACGAGAGGGGAATTGGCATGATTCCTCACGAAGCAGAGCTGTGGTCCGTGGTTCCTGGTTTTCAGGTCCGAAGGGTTTCTGTTCAGCTGGGGGTAGGTCCCAGCCCTTTACATCTCATTTCTCAAGAGGCAGCAACTCTCAGGCCTATGCCAAGGGATCATACGCTTTTTTTTCTTACGTTGGTCATGTTCATCAGCAGCGAGAGTGCCCAACCTTTAACAGCGGTCATCGTGCACTAGCCGCTATGCTCCAGGTTCCTCCATTGAGATAGTTCTAGCTAAGGCAGCATCATCTGGTTGCACCTTCTTTAGAAAAACAGAGGGTAGTTGTGGTAGGCAGAGGACAACCCCATGATGCTCCCCGTCCTCAGAGAGAAGAGTGAGGCCATGGTGGTGATCGTCATCAGGGTCAGAGAGGTCGTGGAAGAGGTCGTGGTCAGATTCATGCTCTAGTGTGCCAGCTCCAGGTGATCAAGATGTCGTTCAAGGTACCCTTTGTTGTTTTCTACCTTGCTGTATGCCTTGTTTGATTCAGGAGTGACACACACCTTCATATCACCACCCTTGTCCATGCTTTGGGAGTTGAGGTAGAGAGGATTCTAGTTCCCTTGGTGTTGAATATGCCAGTTGGATGTCGAGCTGACTTGTTTGAAGTATGTAGAGATTGTGATCTAGTGTTGGGGAAACACCGCTCTTGGGGAGATTTCCTATGTTTACGAATACAACCATATGATTTCATCCTCAGCATGGATTGGTTGTATTCAGTGCAGGATATCGTGGATTGCTTCGGGAAGAATGTTATTTTCATTACTGCAGATGGAGAGCTAGTGATGTTTATTAGTGAGAGAGATCCTCAGATGGGTCATAGGAGCATTCCATCCTTATCATCCATGATGGCTGAGATGATGTTGAGTTCTTCAGAGGTTCAGCAGTTGGTGTTTCCTAGGGTCATAGAGGAGTACCCTGATGTCTTTCCAGAATAGGTTGTTGCATTACCCCCTCGACGAGAGATTGATTTTGGGATTGAGCTATAGCCAGAAGTGTCTTCTATCTCTATGTATCCATATAGGTTGTCCCCTTCTGATTTACGATAGGTACGTATACATCTTGATGGTCTGTTATAGTGCGGTTTTATTCGGCCAAGTGTGTCACCATGGGGTGCACCGGTTTTGTTTGTGAAGAAGGCCGACGACAGTTTGTGGTTGTGTGTCAATTATTGTCACTTAAACAAAGTGACAATAAATAATCACTATCCTCTTCCACGGATTGATGATTTATTCGATCAAATGAAGGGTGCAAGTTGGTTCTCAAAGATCGACTTGCGGTCAGGATATCATCAGATGCGTGTGAAGGTTGAGGATATCTCGAAGAATGTTTTCCATTGTCGTCATGGGCATTATGGGTTTTTTGTAATTCCATTTTGCATGACGAATGCTCCAGCTGTATTCATGGGATTGATGAATGCGGTGTTCCGTGAGTTCCTAGACAAGTTCTTGGTAGTTTTCATCGACGACATCCTTGTGTACTCCACATCTAAAGAGGAGCATGAAGAGCATCTACAATCCATTTTGGGAGTTCTTCGTCGACATTAGCTATTTGGGAAGTTGTCGAAGTGTGATTTTTGGGCTCCAGAAGACCGTTTCTCAGGGCATGTTGTGTCCCAACAGGTAGTAGATGTGGATCCATCGAAGATAGAAGCAGTTGTGTCTTGGGCAGCCCCCAAGATAGTTTCTGAGGTATGAAGTTTCCTTGGTCTCATAGGCTACGACAGGTGGTTCGTGGCCAATTTTTCACGAGTTGCGACTCCTATGATAGCTTTGACCAGAAAGGATCAGGCTTTCATATGGACTGATCAGTGTTAGGCAACTTTCGAGTATCTAAATGAGAAGTTAGTAAGTTCTCCAGTTCTTTCTCTTCCAGCTGAGGGTGTTCAGTTTTATTTTTTCTATGATGCTTCACATCTGGGGTTAGGCTGTGTTCTCATGCAGTAGAGGTCAGTTGTTTCTTATGGGTCTCGGTAATTACATCCCCATGATTGTAACTATTCCACTCATGATCTTGAGTAGGCAGTCGTGGAGTTTTCTCTGAAGTTGTAGAGACATTACCTCATTGGTGAGCAAATTGTGGTTTTCACCGATCATAAGAGTTTGAGGTATGTTTTCTCCCAACATGATCTGAACTTACGACAACATATGTGGATGGAGTTCTTATAGGAATATGACTTTGAGATACCATATGCACCTGTAAAGGGGAATGTTGTAGCTGATGCGCTAAGTTGAAAGTCACGTAGTGATGCTGTGAGCGAATCTGGTGATTCTTGGAGAGTAAGGGGAGAACTGTCAGCATTGAATATTGATATGGGAGAAGTTGGGGGTAGAGGATGTCCTTTTTAGATGTTGGTATAGTCATCCCGGGTGTAGAAGGTGGAAGAGTCCCAATTGGGAGATCTAGGGTTGGAGGTCTGGAGAGACCGAGTTGTTTTTGGTGAGGCCCCTGATGGCTAGACTGAGGATGAACAACACCGAGTGTTGTATCATAGAAGGCTTTTTGTTCCTTTGACGATGTGTGAGATGGTTCTCCAATAGTTTCACAGTTCACCTTTAGCAGTGCATCCTATCATGTCAAAGATGTACTGAGCCTTGAGGATCTAGTTTTGGTGGCCTGGGATGAAGCGTGCGGTTGCAGAGTTTGTGTCTCGATGTTTGGTCTTCCAGAAGGTGATAGTCGAACACCGTGTTCCTGGTGGTCTTCTCCAACCATTTGAGATTCCTTAGTGGAAGTGGGAGGGCATCTCAATGGACTTTGTTACTGGTTTACCTTGAGCTCTGGGAGGACATGATGCTATTTGGGTGGTAGTGGATCGTTTAAAAAAATCTGACCCCATTATAATAATCAAGGAGTCAAGCTCAGAGGAAGTTTTGTTGAGGCAGTATATAGAGGAGGTGGTGAGACTTCATGGAGTCGCTTAGATGATAATTTCTGATCGAGATCCTCAGTTTACCTCCAGGGTGTGGAGAGGTCTCCAACATGCTTTCATTTCTCAACTATGCCTTAGCACTGCTTTTTATCCTCAAATGGATGGTCAGACAGAGCAAACCATCTAGACTCTTGAAGACATGTTACGCTCTTGTGTTCTTGATTTTGGAGGTTCAAGGATGAGGCACTTACCCTTGGTGTATTTCTATTAAAATAATAGTTTTCACTCCACCATTGGTATGCCGCTGTTTGAAGCCTTGTATGGTCGGCCTTTCCGTTCTCCGTTGTGTTGGATTGGGGTCAGAGAGTCTGCAATTCTCGGACCAAAACTAGTGCAGAATACAACAGAGATGGTCTGAGTGATTCGTGAGAGGATGAAGAAAGTGAAAGATCTTCCTAAATCATATGATGATCAAAGAAGGATACCCTTGGAGTTTAATGTTGGGGATCATGTGTTTCTGAAGGTGACTACCCATCGTAGGCATCGAAGGTTTGGTCGTGGAAGTAAGTTTTCTCCCCGGATTGTTGGGCCTTTCGAGGTGTTAGATCATGTTGGAGCTGTGGCGTATCGAGTAGCGCTTCCCCCACAGATGAGTTGGATACCTGATGTTTTCCATGTATCATAGCTCTGTCGTTATCTTCATGATAACCCTCGCATCATTGATTGGGGAGAGATCGATGTTGATGATGATGCAACCTTCAAGGATCGACCTATGGAGATCCAAGACCGCAATGAGAAGGTGTCACGCGAGCATTCTATCCCCTTAGTTTGTGTCTTGTGGTGACACATTGGAATGAAGGAGAGTACCTGGGAACGTGAGTCACAGATACGTGATCAGTACGCAGAGTTGTTTGATGTTTAACTCTTTTCATGTAAAGATGTTCCCTTTGTGGTTAGACCTTTCATGTTTTATTTATGAATTTCTTTTGTTGCTTTTATTCCTTGATATCTTTTGAGAGGTATCTCTATGGGTGGTTGTTCAGACCCCATTTCTTTTTTTTTCTCATTATGTGGGTTTTGAATTCTCGAGGGAGAGAATGTTTTGAGAGGTATCTGATGTAATGGCCCTGACCTCTCCGGTCCATTACTTTGTGAAAATGTGGTGTTTGAGCTGTTCTGGGAGGTCAAGGTGACTTATCCCTAACACATTGCCAAATTTCCAATTCTATAAAAAGTTCCATCACTGAACAGTGTTCTGTCGGTGAGGTTTGGTGAACATTGTTCTATCGGTGAGGTTCAATGAATAGTGTTCTATCGGTGAGGTTTAGTGAACAATGTTATATCGATGAGGTTCAATGAATAGTGGTCTATCGGTGAGGTTCAGTGAACAGTGTTATATTGGTGAGGTTTAGTGAACAATGTTCTATCGGCAAGGTTTAGTGAACAATGTTCTATCGGTGAGTTTTATTGAACATTGTTCTATCGGTAAGGTTCAATGTACAGTGTTTCCAGAACAGTGAGTTCTATCGGTAACCTCTATCAGTAACCTCTAACGGTGGGTGTACAATAACTGTAGGTGTACATTGTTTCCAGAATGGTGTGGTCTATCGGTAACCTCTAATGGCAGGTTTACAGTAATGGTAGGTGTATAGTAACGATAGGTGTATAGTGTTTCCAGAATGGTGAGGTCTATCAGTAACCTCTATCGGTAACCTCTAACGGTAGGTGTACAATGTTTCCAGAATGGTGAGGTTTATTGGTAACCTCTATCGGTAACATATAACAGTAGGTGTACAGTAATGGTAGGTGTAAAATGTTTCCAGAACAGTGATGTTCTAATGGTGAGGTTCATGAATAATGTTTTTCCGTCGCCAAATTTTGAGTTTGTGAACAATGTTTCCAACATCCTACAGTTTCTCCCCTTTGACATTTCCTTTGACCTAAAATACATTTAAAGCCTTATTTTAAGGACTCTTAAGGTTGATTCAAAGGCCACAAATCCTATACTAATTATTCCTAAGGCATGAGATGTTTTTACTTGGTCAAACCACATGCTTTAATCTGATCCTCTTTTAATGGGAAATCAAGCGTATCTTAACCTACCACTCTGTTAAATATTCTAAAGGGATGGGATATCTTCCTCCCTAATTCTTCCTCTTTTTTCTCGACTATGATATGCTATAACCTTTCATTCCTTCTTATAGGAGTTGCACAGTCAAACTTTCTCCTTAGATTGGTTCCACTCTGTTTTGATGCAACCCAGTAGTATCGATCAATATTCGATATAAGGTATGTTTTATCATCGTTATTTTGGGGTTCATCTTCTCTTGTTTCTACTTTCCATATTATAACGTGTAATATCCATGATTCTAAGGGAGTTTTCTTGGGGTTCGGTTGGTGTGCTCGTATCGTTCCATCCTCTGGTGGATGCAGTTGTCACGAGAGGAGGATTGTGACCCGTTGTGTGGATAAAGAACGTCAAGAACTGTTTGAGGTAGGGGATTCATTGCTTCTCTTTTCTTTTACGTGCAATTATATTGTTAGCATGTTTTATTCCACTGGGCCACAATGGAATTGACATAATAAATATTTGAACCAGATAAATAAATTGATATCGATCATATGTTATTTCCCCTTGTTTTGATAGATAGTGTGATATCTATGCTTGCTTTGATTAGCTGTTCATTCTTGATGAAAATTGGTAAAGAATGTAAACTGGAAGTAATTGATAATTGATGGTTATGGATAAAGAGGCACGTAAAGGAATCTCGTTCTTCTTATTTTAATTTTATGTTAATGAAATTGGTGCAGTAATCATGTTTAATTATTTGCGATAGCTTAATGATTAGGTTTCCCAAATTTTGGAACCTATGAATAATAAATCTATTAATTTAAGATGGATTAAAGAAGTGATTGTTTGATAATTCCTTGAAGGGTTCTGAGTTACCCTCTTGATTGTTAGAGGGCCAATAGCCCAATTGATGTGATGTTTGATTTTCCTACTGCCTGTGTTGTGATGTGATCCTGGATTGGTGTTGTGATATGTGGGGACATGGAGGCCTTTTGGTTGTGGCAGTAGATGAAACCAAGAGTGGTGAGATGCATCAGTTTATGCATGCGGGTGTCGGGGAGAACACTAGGGATGTTGGAATGGGATTGATGTGATTGTTGGATGCTTGCTGATTCTTTGGTTGTTTATCAGCTTTACTTTTCCCCACTTCTCAAGGAAGATGGTCTTACTTACCCTTCTTCCGAAAGAGGTGAATACACGCGTGGTATGCCACGTTCTTTCTGTGTTTGGCTTCTCAAGGAATGATGGGTATATGCTCTTTCTATAAGCAGAAAAGACTCACCAGGTAGTACATCTACTCAATGTGTAGATCCCCTTTGTGTTTAGTAGCATAGAATGTTTTTCTATAATTACTGGGAATGTGAGAAAGTAATTATATAATGAATAATTGAATAAATCGTTTTAACCCATGGGGTTGGTGTTTGCTGGAACATCATGACAAGGTTGTAATTTTGAAGGAACAGTTGACTTTGGGTGTGATGCTAATGAAATTTAATGTGGAATTGTTCATGGTTAATTAATGTTTAAAGAATTAATTAGTGTAAATTGGAACGGATAAAAAAAGGGAATGAAGTAATCTAATAAAGCTCTTTAAATGGTTGTGTGCTTATAGGATACCAATTCTTAGAAGTAGCATCTCGGAGTCTGAGAGACGTTAGCTACAGTTTTGTCTAAGACTAGGTTATCCCCATAGTGTGGTTGTGAGATATAGTATATCCTATACTTTTTATGTTTCTATATGCTACTCCACCCAGTATGTAAGAGTGACTAACACCTCGGGGATTCTGAGCCGTGGGGGCATTTTCCCCAACATTCAGGTGGGAGGTTGAATGGCTGACTACCCCCATTGACCCCGTGCTCTTCTCTTGGTGGATACTTGTGCTGGTAGGGAAAATGGTTACTTTTCCCCATATATATGTGTAGAGGGATGTAATGGATTTTGGTTATTCACACACATATATTCTGGATATAGTATCCTATGGACTACTATAAGTGTAACGTGTATAGGCTCTGATGGATTGAGGATCCTTACTCGGTGTATGGGCTATAATGGATTGAGTTATAATACCTGATGTATAATACACATTATACGGGCTTTGGTGGCTCCTAGAAACTACTTGGTTACTTTTATTACGTGGATGTGGTGGTTTTGTTGCACGAGGTGCATGTTGTGGTGCTTCGCCCAGGTGTCTACGGGCATGCCTTTTTGGAGAGAGATGCTCAGGATGTGCGACGTTGGGGAAAAGTGACAAACCAACGGGGAAGTAGTTGCGGGGTAACCTTGATATTATTTATTATATGATATATTATTGTATGCGTTACTTAGTGAGAGTATCCATGGTGAGGTTGGGAACTTAGTGTACATATTTAGGTGATGAGTTATTTTCACTTGTTGTTCACTATGCTTTAGCTTGCTTTCTTTACTTTGGCATGAGAGGCTTCGGGGAGGATCCTTCTAAGTATACTGTTATACTAACCCTATGTATATACAAACTGTTTTTCAGGTCACTTGGAGAAGGTTGGAGATAAAGATGGTTTCTACTCGCTTGGGTTGCAGGAGTTGTTCGGGATTGTGGTTGCTGCTGTTTTTTACTTTCTTTTGGGTACTTGCAGTTTTTACCTTCTAATTGTAGTACATTTGCATGACATTTCATATGTTCACTTGGGATTTATTTTATATTTTAGTTCTAAGATGTATTTGGTTGGTTTCAATCTTATCTCTCTCTTCCACATGTGTTCTCTTAGAGGGTAATGCCTCCCATTTGTGTGTTTACTATACTCTCGGTGCTAGTCGCCAACCCGGGGCCTACTGGAGGTGGGACTCACAGGTCATTATCTCCCTTCTCACATTTCTGACCTAGGAGGGGTACACTTTGTGGGGAGGGGGTCGTGAAAATTCATTTTTGTGATGTTTGAATGGTAACATGGTCATTCAAGCATGAATTTTTAAATGGTAACATGAGAAATTAAGTATGAAGTAAGGATTGGTAATAATAGAACTTAGAGATATAGACTCACTTTATAATAATTCGAGAACCAGCATGAGTAAAAATACATATCAAAATATGATATCAACTTTGAATACTTCAAGCTCTAGAATGAGCTAAATCATATATTTAGATATCATATTACCTAGAAAACATTAGGATCTGGCATGAGCCAAAGCTAGAATGAGGTACGGGTGTCCTCAGGAACCTTGTAGTTAATGTGGTTAGATAATGAATAAATGATAATGTGATAACTATTTACTTATACATTGTACTTATTTATTTATAGAATTGTATACACTACTGTATGACTGGATATTATTTTAGGCACCATTGGTGGTGGCCTACTGAGCTGTACTGACACCCTACATGAGATGTCTGATCAGTACCCTAATAGACTTTATTATTTCAGGATATGTTAATGTAAAAGGCCCTGAGATAGATGGATAATTTGGGTATGGAGCTTGGATGAGGGGGTCATATGTGGTTTGGGACCCTTTTAGGAGTTGTGAGTGTATTTACTTTTCTGTTTCATTTTAGACACTTGAAACATAAATTAGCATGGTGTATCTAATGTTCAATTTTGACATTTTATTCCTAGTTTTTGGTATCTAGTGATACATTATTATTCTAGTTTTATTATATCATTTTGTTACTTTTATTATTTTCTCTTGTGTATTACTTTGTAAAAAAAAGTGTATAGTCTCCCCATGACCTACTTATCACACCCTCACTGTTAGTCAGAGGCTCTAGCATATAGGGTGGAGTTCTTGAGGTCATGTGACCGAATGACTCGAGGAACCAGTCTATGGAACCCGGGACAAGACATTGCAAAGTGGTATTATAGGAGTGTTCATAACTTTCTTATATTGTCTTACTATTTTGGGAAAGGTAGACATGATAATAGAAATATTCGGGCCTTGGTTGTGAGATTGTAAATGTGAGTAGCTAACCCATGTATGGGGGAGAACCCAAGTACCCAGGGTGGGATTGTTGTTATTACTATTTTCTATTACTATTGAATATTATTTCACTTTGGGTGACACACTTATTTTGTGATGTGATTATTGTTTTTGAAAAATTTTCTAATATTTGACTCATGTACCGGTATAGAATGAGTGTGCAGTTTTCATGCATCATTTTAGGCACTCAGGATTATTTTGTGACATGTAGAATTTTAGGCATGCATAAAACATTTGTTTTTTGTATGTTATTGAACTTGAAATATTTTTCCTTTCTTGTGAAATTGAACCGACAATTGTGCCAAACATGAAATTGAGAATTGTGAAATGATATAAGATGAGAATAAATGGGTGTCTAATGAGATTGGTATGGTTAATTAATTGCTGAATTAATTAATTGAAATGATATGATTAATTAATTTTGTAAGTTTATTAATGATAATGAGTTTACCTTTGTTAACCATGACCTAGAGGTATGATGGTTTGGGTAGTGAGGATGCCCTAGTCGAGAACTCAGTTGTAGGTTATGTAAGAGACCATTTGGTTTTGGATCGGTGTGGTTAGATGTTGGTAGGTAGAGAAGCCTAAGACTTTTGACAGGTTACGATGTTTCCAAAGTGGGAGGTAACATCGTTAATGGAGGATTTTTGGTGGTAATCATCGATGAATTCTTAGTGTACTTTTAATTAGTGATGATTATGTCCCCTACCATGACATCAGCTTGGGTACGCCGAGAATTCTCTAGCATTATGCCTAGATACCTTAATCGGTTTTGGTTGGATATGGGGCCCCTTAGAGGATATGATTATAAAGTGGTATATGTGGAGATGGATGGTAGAAGTTACACTCTTTATAGTTTACATATGAGGTTATAAGGATGGACTGGAGGATGATGAATACCATGGTGGATGAGATTCATGGAAAAGAAGTGTTAAAAATCTCCTATGGTGGGGAATGATATCTTAGAAGAAGGTGTATTGAATGAGATCATGGGTTGGAAATGGTGTCATCAGATTAGAAATAAGAAACTTATAAGGTTCATGTTAAAATATTTCCTCAGGGAAAGGCCATGTGTTCCTTGGAGGTGCTAGATGTACGTCCTTTCTATGAAGTTTTTGATGGAATGATTAAGTGCCAATTTTGGATTGTTTCTTTTGGTTATTAGGAACAATAAGTTTGGAAACATGTCGAGTATGTTTTGAAGGCGGGTCTTGAGACTGATGCATCCTTTGAAGAGTATATGATACGTGTGTTTGATCATATTGAGAATGTGTTGTTTGGAAAGACTGTATGAATAGTTCATATTTTTTGGAAACATGGATGTGTGTAGGAAGAAACATGAGAGCGAGAAATAGATGTGAGGGCTCAGTGGCCCAACCATTTTGACTTTGTATATAAGATGTTCTTGAGAGTACACCTAAGGGATGATATTTTATAAGGTTGGGATATTGCAAAAACCCTATGTTTCTTTGAGGTTCTTGGGATTATAGCTCGAGGAAGAGCTGTTATAAGGTGGGGAGATTGTATGATCCCAAACTTTTCTGAATATGTATTGGGATATTTTAGTGATAATATTTTTTCTTAATTTGAGTATAACCTATTTGGGTCTTAACTTGTGCATTTTTGGGTAAAAATTAAATAATTTTAGATGAAAAAATGGAAGTACATAGTTGGCACATGGTTTTCCCAAACCATGCTCTCGACCTAGATAATCATGCAAACCCAAGCATAATGGATTTTTATGGATGGAAATCAGTTTTCAAAAATGTGTTACCTCTTAAGAGAGACTGTGTAACACACCTAGGTGAGGTGTATAGTTAGCATATAGGGTTAGGAGAAACTATGTGCCATTGTAAAAGAAACCATGGATGATTTTAAATGTCCCCTTGAAATTAGATTTTAATTTCCCAAACCACCTATTTAAACCCCCATTCAACCCCAACTTGAACCAAAACATTCATTCTCGTTTTTAGAGCCTCCAGGACAGATTCCAAGCCCTCTCGACCTCCATTTTTGGTGAATTAAAGGGTTAATTGAAGATATAAACATATTGAGTATGTGTGTTCTTCTCATTTAGATCTATATATCTCTTCTAATCCTCTTCCCATAGAGAATAAAAAAGTTATCCACTATTTTTTTAGATCTAGATCAATATTTGGGGGATCTAGATCTAGTCTTTTTGGATCTAGATCTAGAATTCAATGATCTTATTTTCTTTAATTATAGATTTAGTCTTTGGATCTAGATTATGTTTATCATCTCATTCTTTATTGATCCACTTCATGTTGTGGTTTTCCATTAGAGTTTTTTTCAGTACTGTTCTTGAGGTAGGTGGTCAATAATTTAAATCTCGTAGTCCTAATTTCAATTATGTGTATGTAATTGTAGAATTGTTTTTAAATGTTTAGTAATTATGTTCTTGATCGAATTAATTAATTTAGTGAATTAATTAATTAATGAAAATGTTCAAATTGAGGTTATTTGGATTATAAATTATGAATAATTAATTATTGAATTAATTGAGAAGGAATTGAGATCATTAATTGGGGATAATTAATTATTGAGATTAATTATCAGAATATGGAATTGATTGAGATATGATAATTAATTAAGGAATTAATTATTTTCTTATTGAATTGAGTTTGATGAAATAATTAATTGAGGAATTAATTATGGGGGTACTAAATTAAGTTAGTTGAGATAATTAATTAATGAATTAATTTTAGGGTTATTGAATTTTGTGAGTTGGAATAATTAATTAAGGAATTAATTATGTGGTTATTGAATTGATTGATATGGAACGGTTAACTGAAAAATTATTTGGGGTTATTCAAATTTGGATTTGGCATTAATTAATCTACAAATTAATTAATTGGAGTTATGTGATTATTTAATTGTTGAATTAAATAAAGAGATTAATTAATTGATGAATTAACTAATGGGAGTTGGGTGATTATTTAATTGTTTAATTTAATAAAGATGATTAATTATTTTATGAATTAATTAATAGGAGTTGGGTAATTATTTAATTGTTGAATTAAATAATAGGGTTAATTAATTGATTAATTAATTAATAGGAGTTATATGATTATTTAATTTCGGAATTAAATTAGACGATTAATTAGTTGATGAATTAATTAATCGGAGTTATGCGATTATTTAATTTTTGAATTAAATAAAGGTATTAATTAATTGATGAATTAATTAACAGGAGTTGGATGATTATTTAATTATTAAATTAAATAAATGGATTAAATAATTGATGAATTAATTAACAGGAGATGTGTGATTATTTAATTGTTGAATTAAATAAAGCGATTAATTAATTGATGAATTGATTAATGGGAGTTATGTGATTATTTAATTGTTTAATTAACTAAAGTGATTAATTATTGAACAACTTAATTAATGGGGGTTCTGTGATTGTTTAATTATTGAATCAAATAAAGGGATTAATTAATTGATACATTAATTAATGGGAGTTATGTGATTATTTAATCATTAAATTAAATAATGGGGTTAATTAATTGATGAATTAATTAATGAGAGTTAGGCGATTCTTTTATTATTGAATTAAATATAGGGTTAAATTAATCTATGAATTAATTAATGAGGAGAAATGTGATTATTTAATTGATTTACAAAATAATAGGATTGATGGGATCAATTAATTAGTAAATTAATTGAGGGATTTAAATGCGATTGATCAATTTTCAAATTAATGAATAAAATTATTGGGATCAATTAATTGTTGAATTAATTGATGAATTTTACCTGATTAATTAATTATTGAACTAATTAATGGATTGTTGATTTGAGATAATTAATTATTGAATTAATTATCTAACATTGAGATTAAACATCATGAATAATTAATTGTTAAATTAATTATGCGATGTTGTAATTTCTGAATTGAATAATTAGTTGTTGAATTAATTATATAGTATTTAGATTTTGAATGAGATAATTAATTATGAGGGGTTTAGTCTGTTTATATTGATTAATTAATTGAGGAATTGTTTAATGGGAATAATGTACTTAAGTAATTAGGGAATTTATTAAGGGTATTTATGTGATAAAATAATTGATGAATAAGTAATGGAATTAGATTATTAAATTAATTGTTGAATTAATTAATATTATTGTTGTGATTAGTTAATTGTTATATTAAGTAATGAAATTATTTAGTTAAATTAATTGTTGAATTAGAATTAAAAATTATGTTGATAATTAGTTCTTGAATTAATTACTTGTAAAAGAATGGGAACATGGTCATTCTAATGTGACAAGTATGAAAGGAAAAATAGCCATTCACTTGTGAGTAAAGGAATGGGAACATGGTCATTCAATTGACAAGTATACATGGTAACATGGACATTATACTTATGATTAAATAAATGAGAACATGGTCATTCAATTTAGAAGTACAAATGGTAACACGACCATTGTACTTGTGAGTAATATAATGGGAACAAGGTCATTATTTTGTGTGATGTTTGAATGGTAACATGATCATTCAAACATTAATTTAATAATTGTAATATAAGAAATTAAGTATTAACTAAGGAATGGTATTAAGGGACTCTGATATATGGCTCACTTGAAAATAATATGTGCTCTATCATGATCTGAAACATGTATTGAGATATGATATCACCTTTCAATACTTTGGGATCTGACATGAGTTGAAGTAGGTATTAATAAACCATATTACCTAGAACACTTCTGGATCCGACATGACTCGAACCTAGCATGAGGTACAAGTTTCATCAGGAACCCTGGAGTTAATGTGGTTAAATAAAGATTAAATGATAATTTGATAATTATTTACTTATGAATTGTACTTATTTATTTATAGAATTTCATATTCTATTTTCTGAGTGGATATTGATTTAGACATCATAGGTGGTGGCCTACTGAGTTTTACTCACACCCAACTCAGGTTGCCTGATCGGTACCGGAGTAGACCTTATTATTTCAGAACAGGTTAAGGGAAAAGGCCCTAGGTTATATAGATAATATGGGGATGGAGCTTTGATGATGGTTCTGGATGTGGTTTGGGACCCACTTGGGAGTTTACAGTATCTTTACTTTTTAGTTTTCATTTTAGACACTTGAAACATACATTAGCATGACATAATTACTTTTCAGTTTTGACATTGTATTTCCTATTTTAGTCATCTTATGATTTAATATTATTCTGGTTATTTTATATCATTTGATTATATTTATTATTTCTGATGGTGTATTACTTCGATAATGAAAAAAAGAGGGTATAGTATACCCACGATCAACTTATCATACCATTATTACTAGTCGGTATCCTCTAGCATATGGATAGGCGCCCTTGGGGTCATGTGACAGATCAACTTAGGGCACCGGTCTATGGCACTTGAGTTGGGATGTTATAGGAATGTTATATTCCATTCTATTATTGGTTTTTAATTTCATATACATTATCAAATATGATGATTATATTTTAAAATCACAGGGTGTAATAAAATCTATGTTTAGGCATAATTTAACTTTTCTAAAAAAAATGAATGTTTATTTCATAATAATTAATTAGTACATTTATATTGAGTAGTATATTTTTATATATATCATAAATTTTTTAATCATATTAATACCCACCAATTTAGCGGCTATGTTATAATGGTCACATAATAATATTTTAAAAATATATCATGGTTTGTTTAACTTAGTGTTGTGTGTTACACAAGATATTTAAGAAATAAAATTTATTTTAGAAAAATCATAAAATCATTGGTTGTTATATAAAATATCATTAATAGAATTTGAATACAATCAAATAAGACCTCGAAATGGTATCTATAAATTTGAACATATTATCATTATTAAATATTATTAATCCTTAAATAAAATACCACTACATTATAGTTCTCAAAACCCTATATTTAGACACTCCAATAATCTATCTTCCTTTATAAACCTTTAACAAGGATTTTATATCATATTTCTTAATAATTCATTCCTAAAAAAATATGAATTATATATTAAGATTTATCAATTTTTAATCTAACCGTGTTTCCTATCTTAAACATAAGAAAAGTGTTTAAATAATTCATACCTTTTATAGGTAATGTATAGTCTATTTATCTTCATCATATGACCATCTTAAAACTTTCTTTATTTGATATTTCTGATCACCTTCATGATTTTTCCTCATAGGTAATCGATTTTCATAATTCATATACTCCCCATATTTGAAACATCTTCATGTCCCTTTGATACATTTCCCTAGGTGCATCTTTCCACATTATTAGCATATAAGAAGCTGAATATTATTACGTTCATGAACTCTATCAACTAAATTTCCATAAAAATCCATTTATCTCTTAATTTTTCATTATTAAAATGACATAGTTTTATATTATTAACTATAAATTGAGATAACTCTTTAGGAATAACCATAATAGTTTTAACTCCAACTCATATTCTGATTGGTTTATCATTCTAAAACCACTATATTTTCCTCCACATCCATTGTTAACATGGTTCTTGATGGTTCCGACCATGTTGTAAAAACAAAAATAGTTAGTGTGAGTATAATAAATAAAATTATAATAAACCATATTATTAAGAGGATAAATACTAATATATACTTAACAATATCACCTTTATTAGACCCCTTCTATTTAGCAAAAAATAACCATAATTATTTATAACATACTAATATTTTATGTTATATACGAATCTTAACTTATGACCCCAAACCATAATATTAACCCCTACTATTTTATAAAATTCTAAAATTTTCATAATTTGATAACATCCTAAGATCTAAAGTTATCTAAACCCTTATTGTGATACCAATTATAATGTCCCATGCCTTTAACAACTCCCAACTATGATTTTAATAAAAAAATAAAATTTATAACATTATCATGATCTTTTTGGCTTATAGTTTTATATAATTAGAAAAAAAAAGTAAATTTAAAACCTATAAATTAAATAGTGGACACTTGGAATCAATTCCCATTTTCCATAGAAATATTATTCTTTAATTTAAATTTCCATTTCATTCAAGTCTCTTATGCTTAATTTTAATATGACCCACCACAGTGGAAATATAGAACTTTATATAGTTATTAATCATCTATAGGTACTATGGAAAACATTCTAAAACTCAGTATGACCAAAAAAATATCAGTAATGGGTATAAAAATAAAAAGGACATGTTAGTGAAATTTAAAAACGGTGAAACCCATAAGAAAACATCCCTTTTTAAATAACAAACCATGGCCTCAAATATTTATTTACTTATTCATGAAATCATATTTATTTCCCGATATTTTTCATAAATAATTTCTTAATCAAGGTTAATTGAATAATAATATTGATGTTTTTTTCTTAGAAAACATGAGAACCCATGAAAAAAAAAATTCCTGATAAACATACATTTCACCTTTAAAGTGTCATAAAATTTCATATGACATATGCTCACTTTATTACCTTATGAAATCATAATATTTAAAAAATAATAATTTTCAACCATAGAAAATAATTTTGGTTCACTATAACATAATATTTATAGAACTTTTACAATAACCATTTTGAATGAAATAATCTATCTAATTAATTACAATATAATTATTTGGAGAACCAAAATCATTATCTAATGAATTAGAGAGCTATATCAGGCTCACAAATCATCATGAACAATTTCCAAGAACCATAAAATACATAAAACATATATATTCTTTCATTTTTCATCATAAAACTCATGAAATTTTCTTTTCAACACATATGCCAAAGAACTTTTGGATATCTCATAAAAATAGGGAAAAATATCCCATTTCCATTGAATACTTTTAAAAATAAAAAATTCATAGAAGAATGGGAATAATATATTCTTTGAAAAACTATTCAAACTTTGCGTAATCTTAATAAAAGATAAATTCTATGACAATGAGAAAAGGAATTAAGTCGATAAATGAAAAATAAATATTCCCTTTTCACATTATAAGAAAAATTTAAAAGTGTGTCGTACATAAAGAGTATAAGAATATTCCATTTAATAATATATAAATAATGTCAAAGGTAGTAGAAAACAACTTTAAAAAACTTGTAAGTATAGATAAAACCTCTATAAAATAATCCTATGATCATGGAGACAGAGGAAAAAGAGTTTATAATATTTAAAACTTTGTTTTAAACAAAAATAATATACCTCATATCCTAAATCCCCAAATAAGTATTTTAATTTCCCAAATTATAAATTTTTTTAATAACTACTTGACTCTAGAAAATTTTCACATTCATTCCATAATTATTTTCCCTTTTATTTCATTTATTACTATGTTTAATTTAGTTATTAAGTCTCTTAAGTTTACGTTGAATGCTTTGAGGTCGTTTGGTTTATAACCTCTAAAATAACTTCAGTGCATTGAACATGATAAAAGGGGTCATGGATATATAATATATAGAATATTAAACATGATATAATTATCATTTTTATACATTTAATATTTTTTATAGTACCATCCATGTAAGTTGGTCATTAAAATAGAACTATATCATTTCATGAAAATGGTAGTTCATACGTACGCATGAGAAATGTTTTCATTTTTCTAATGGATGAAAAAGAAATTAAATATATTAAGATTTAATTTTAAATAATCATAATAATATTGTAAACAACATTTTTATTCATTAAATACATCCCTATGACTATCCATGTCAGGAATAAATGAAAAATGAATCACATCTCTTAGAGGAGGTGGCTATCTGCATATACACATGAGTTAAGTTATCATTTTACAACATATAACAGTGTAAGAAGATAAGTAATATATAATATTTTCAGAATCATAATTATGTTATAAATATAATACATATTAATTTTATCTATAATTTTAACAATCCATATGAGGTGGTGAAAATAAATGAAACACATTACTTCATGTAGATAGTAGTCCATATGTACGCATGAGCAAAGCGTTTATTTTATATTGAATGGAAATGGTGATGGAAAATGGTTTAAGCATAAAAATATTAAAATATAAGTATATTTTAGATAATTATTTTATTCGATCACCGTGGTTATGATAATGTTTAATTAGGTAGAAGAAGAAATAATCATAAAAGAAATTTGTAAAGGCTCATAGCTCCCCTTTTGATATCCTCATTTTGATTGAACTCAAGGATTTTAAAAGAGATTTTTATGGTAAATAAAAAGGATTAGGGACATAAGAATATATTTTAGAGAGGTAGTTTTGAAAATTTTTTATAGAAAAATAAACTAGAGTTATTTTTTGAAAAGTTTGAAGTGAGTCACTATTTATAAGTAAAAATCAATAGCATTTTCACAATTTTTCAATCCTTAAGGGTCATGAATGTAATTTTAAAAATGATAAGTGAAAAATAAATTAATTATGAATGATGTTATATTAATTTTAACATCCCATTTATTGAATATATAATTATTATGATTTTATAATGATTTTAAAATAATTTTTAAACATTAAATACCATTTAAGGCCATTTTTTGGATTACTCCCAAAATTTGACTTCAATGGAATCAGGACAACAATGTAATTATAATATTATTGCTTTTATCATAAATTATATTTTATTAATATATATTAAATTCTTGTAACAACATAATTATTTCAAAAAATATATCTTTTAATGGTTTTATAATATTTACTTAATCTTTTCAACCACTTGCATAAGTATTGTGTCGGCGTTGCATAAGCGCTTAAGGGAATTAGAACATCATTAAAATTTTAAAATAATTATTTATAATAACAATAATCTATTAATTTTCAAAATAAGTACTTATAACCATTCATAAATCCATTTTATCCTTATGAAATCATATCTAATGCATTAAGTGAGACAAAATTAAATTTTTGTAAATATGATTTTTTTAATATAGAAAGGGAAGTTAAAATCATGTTAAGTGGGTTCAAAATGGATGAAAAATGACCATGGATAAGGTAGTTATATATAAAGAGTCATAAACCCATCTAGATATAATATTTTTTGATGGTATTGTATACTTTAAACCTTAATTATCTTATTTTACCATTTACCATGGTGACTAATCTTTACCATGGTAACTATTCATTATCGTTAGAAATGAAATTGAACTTGTTACCAAATATGAAACTACTAATTAAAAATATGAAATAAATTTTTTATGATTAAATATATATAATTTATAGAAACTAATTTTTATATAATTTTTTAAAACACAATGAAATTTTTTTTAGAAAAAATACCACTTTTAAGCATAAAAATGATTTTACCACCAAAACTAGTATAATTTGGATTTGTAAAGAATTAGTTTAATTATTTTTAACAAAATAAGATTTTTATTTTAATTTAAAACCAAATCTAAAATATAATAGGACTTTTAAATTACTTTATTTAAAGAAAATAAATAACAATTTTGTAAAAAACGGTATTTTTCACTATTCACTCAAAAATAAATCTTTTTTGTAAAAATATAAAAAGTTATCCTAAGACTATTTTGACATTATAATTTCAGAAATGATATTTATTTTATCAAAAAAAAATTCTAATATTGTTAGAATGTAATTCTAATATCCATTCACAAAATGCAATAAAAACCCATTTTTAAAGAAATTGTATTTGTGAAGTATAAAATGACTTTATTCTATTCCATTACATAGTAATAACAATAAAATTATTGTTAATTAATTCAATTCGATATATAATATAAAAATTTTATTTAAATTATTCCATAATAATTATTAATTTATTATATTATGATAAAAATACATTTCATACATAAAAACCATTATACGAAAAATATATGTTTTACTTTGAAATGTTTTTATCTTAATTTATAAATATTTAATAATAGATGTATGAATGATAATTAATTTAATTAAGAAAATTTTATATATATATATATATATTTCATTATGAAGTTACCACTATTCATACTAACCAATTTAATGACAAGGTTATGACAATCATATTTAAATAATAATATTTTAATAGTATATCATAGTTCGTTTTTAGATAGATATTATGTGTGGTAAATAAAATAAAACATAGTATTATTTTTAAACTCAAATATTTGGGTGTTATAATATGTCATTATGATCATCTCTATTTAGTTGGAGTCACGGTGTTTTGATCTTTATGCATGTAGAATTCTGCGAGCTGGAGGTAGACAATGAGTGGAACGATATCACCTCAAATTTACATATGATATTTTAATGGATGAATAGTGATATATATTTACACAATCCTACATTAGAATATTAATTTCCATTCTTCCCTATTTATGATCTTATGATCTTCTCACATGGCTATTCAATTCCCTAAGTGCCTCCCCTTTCCTGATGGGTCACCATGCCACCCCACATGATGTTATCTTCCTAATAAGCACCCCATGCTTCTATGATCCCTGACTACCAAACACTATTGGAAAAAAATCCTATACTAATGGTTTGGAACCATTTTTATAGACCCCAAAACTATTGGTATAGGCTATACCAACGATCTTGGTGGGTGCTGGATTATCTAGAATTTGTATAGACCAATACTAACTTTTTTGGGAAACTGTTGGTATAGGTTATATAAAATACCGATACCAACAGTTTTCAAAATTGTTGGAATAGGTAATTCAAAAAAACCCTTAACCTGTTTTGATCCCTGCACCTCTGATTTATATTTCAATGGCCTAACCACTAAGCTACAATGTTTTTTTTGGAAATATAATATGATAAATATGTATATGTATATTTAAAAGTAATTTTTTTTATGAATTCAATGTTATTTAATAAAATAATTTAGTAAAAATAAAAATGCATATACTCATGGATTTAGAAACCGTTGGTATATGAATTTTGATTTTTAGGACCTATACCAGCTGTTTTCGAAAAACCATTGGTATAGGGTCTTTAAATGGAAGCTATACCGACGGTTTTATCCAAACCATTGGTATATCCATCACATTTGCCAATGGTTTTTCCTAAACCATTGGTATAGGGTAATTTTATGGAAGCTATACCAATGGTTTTCTAAAATGGTTGGAGTACCTATGACCTAAAAAATAGTTTTTTATCCATTAGTATAGGGTCATATTATGGTACTTATACCAATGATTTTGGCACAAATGTTGGTATTGTTTCATTTTAAGGTTCCAATTCCGAAGGTTTTCTAAAATATTAGTATAGGTCCATTGGTATAGGTCCAATTTCTGGTATTGAAACCTTCCACCTTTTTGCTAAGCATCTATCAAGCTCAACCCTACCCTTCAAGTGTAGCTGAATTATTCATTCAATGGCCTTTATTGACCTAGTTTTATTCATTATATCCTTAGTAATTATAGAGAACCTAGTTTTACCATGTAATATATGGAAATATATAAGGAAATATTTTTAGAGCCAGTAGATGAGATGACACACGGCTTTTAGGCTCAGTGAGCCTGGAATTAATTTTATAAAAATATTAAATACATTTTAAATCATGTGCACACATTTTTTTATAAATAATGAAATATCTCCAAAATGGAGTCTCAAATCAAAAATATGATACCACAATTGAATTAGGAGCATGAGATTTACCCAAGGCACGACCTAAAATTGGTCAGTGTCAGACATTCATATAAGGTATCCTTTGACGAGTCTGTTTAGTGAATTAATTAATTAAATTGTATAATTAATTCATTTAATACCCAAGAACTAATTTCATCTATAAATATGTGGTTATGAAAAATATCCAGGGTTAGCTGTATAACCCTAGGATCATTGATAGGAGTCTCTTCCATCCTTCATTCAAAAATCAAGATCGGATGATGACTGATGACCATAACGAGGTGTATTGAAAGACATCGAACACATTAGATCTTATCCATTACTGGAGAATGTGTTATTCACTATATAATGATCCAATATCGAGGTAGTTAAGGTTATTTTTTTTGGATTTCTGCATATTTTAATTAGTAATGAATTGATTAAATTGTATACTTTTATTTAAATCATTTTCCAACCTTCACATGACCTGGTTCTATAATTTCAATTGTTTAAATAAAATTATCTTTCCACTATAGTTATTCTCATTCTTCATCGTTGTCTTACGGGGTCGTAGTTTGGCTTTACTAGGTGGGTTTGAGTAGTGTCAAACCCCATGATTCATGAAAGAGTCATGTGAAACAAAAAAATTGATGATTTAGGATGAATTGGAATAAATTGTGTGATTAAGGTGATGTATTGTGAAGATCTAGGATCCAAGACCGATTGGTAGTGACACAGGAGACCCATGAGGTGGCGGCGACTTTGACCAAAGGACCAGGATCTGATTTTCTGCCATTATACGGCCAAAATCGTTTTTCGGAGGAATTTTTCACCCATTTATGGTGGTCAAATGGAATAAATCATGATGGTAAAACTGAATATAGAACCATATGATGATTCTATGGCTTCTGTGAAAAACCCAACTACACCTAGTTCTATCTAAAGAACACACACTGTGTAGTCACTTGGTTTTAAGGGCTAGGGTTTTCAAGTGATTTTAATATAACATGATGTATAGGACCCCCAACACTATGTGGGACCCCACAACACTATGTGGGACCACACACACTATGTGGGACCCCCACAAGCTATGTAACATAGTATTGACATCCAATAATTTACTCTAGGAGTACATAAACATGGAAACAGTCAGCTACACACCGTGTACTAGCACATGGCCAATGTATATGGGAACGACAAGAAGAGCACACGCATGCCCCGAGTGGTTGAGACACACCATGTAATAACCATACAAATTATGAATTACTATATGGATAGTGATCCATGTTCTGGAAAGATCATGACTAGACATAGGAGTAGGGCCAAATGTTGTGTGGACCACACACACATCATGTACTTCCCTCTACAATTTCTACCTCTTGCATCTCTTCAATTTCAACTCAGATCTTATGCTGTGAGAAGGCAATCCTCAGTGATTTTCAATGTAGAACATGATGGTGTTCTTTATAGCGTCTTTTGATATATGAAGTGAGATGTTTCAAGAATAATTTCTCGTTAGGAAATTCACAATGAAGACAGTGATTGGGAAAAATTGTAAGAGAGTGACCGGAGTAGTACCCTCTTATTATGTTAGGGTATGGATCCTCTAACAACTAAGTTGAACCCTCATATTGGATTAGGTCATGATTCCTCTACCTACTAAGTGGAACCCTCATGCCGTGTCAGGGAATGGGTCCTCTACCTACTGAGTGGCACCCTCCTATTGTATCAAGGCATGGGTCCTCTACCTAATGAGTGACTCTCTTACTGGATCATGACATGCGTCCTATATATACTGATTGGAACCCTCCTATTCAACCAAATAATGGATCCTCTACCTATGGAGTGGAACCCTCCTATTGGATCGGGGCATGGGTCATCTACCAACTGAGTAGAATCATCCTATTGGATCAGGGCATGGGTCCTCTACCTACTGAGTGGAACCCTCCTCTTATATCAGGTCATGAGTCATATACATATTGAGTGTAACCCTCCTACTATATCAGGGCATGGTTCATATACCTAGAGATTGTTCTCCCTCAATTATGTGGTACAATGGCGAGCTGTGGCTCTACATGGTTACTCCTTCAAACAAATACAAGAGATGTTGGGTATCAATAAACTTTGGGAACTATTGGAAAACTCATCATCCTAGGCTAGGCTGTGAGATGGCCATCCCTTTTCTCTCTTGTCATGTTTTCTTATATGTGTGTGTGTGTGTGTTGCTAGGTTTCATTTTCCTCTTACTTTGGGTTGAGCATTCTATTTCTATCGTGTCTCTTATTTCTCCCCCTCTAGTTTTTAGGGCGTCCTACACTACTACAAGACAGACCTTTAATTGTGAGGGCCTTTATTTTCACTTTATATTTAGTGCTGATGAAGGTCCCGAATAAAATAAAATAATTTAACACATAAAAATTAAAAATGATTAAATTAAAAAAAAATATTAAAAAATTTATTAATTGAATAATTATTGATAAAAATGAATAAATTTATTATACATATATATTAATTATAAATATTAATAAATAGTATTTATTAAATATATAGATATGTAAAATGAATAAAATGTAATAATTAATCAAAAAAAAATAAAAAATTTGTAAATTAAGAAAAATATTAAACATTTTATTAATTAAAGAATTATTGATAAAAATGAATAAATTTAATATACATATATATAGAATGAAAATTTTAATAAATGGTATATACTAAATATAGATATATAAAATGAATAAATTTTACAATTTTTTAAAAAATAAAAATGAATTAATTGTAATAAATAAAAGAAATAAATTAAAAATTAATAAAAAAAATAAATTAAAAATTAATAAATTGAAAAAATATTAAAAAAATATTAGTGAAACAACTATTAATAAAAACGAGAATGTTTAATATATATATATAAATATATTAATTATAAATAGTAATAAATAATATATATTAAATATAAATATATAAAATGAATAAAATGCAATAATTTAAAACTTACTAATGCCTTATTCATTTTTAATGGGTTTTATACAAAGTTATTCATTAATATATTTAATATAGAAATATATTCTTATACATATATATATCAATTTATAAATGATTTCCTAAAATGTTATTTATATAATACAAATTATTTATACTTACATGAAATAAGTCAAATATTTAGTGAAAATGGTTTATAATTAAAACTTAATATTAACAAAAAATACTGACTAATTACCCCCAGTAATGGATATAATTGAATTTTGATTGATTTTTCAATTTAACATATATCAAACGTGTATTTCATTGATTTCATATATATATATATGTGTGTGTGTGTGTGTGTGTGTGTGTAATTAATGAATTATTATATAAAACACACACACATAAATATTTACACAATTAATGAAATCTTATATAGAAACACACACACATAATATTTATGTGATTTATTCAAATTTTATTATTCATTTTATAATTTAATTATAACATGAATGATACATTAAATATATTATATTTTTTAATTGTTAAATTTTATTTTTTTCTTTTTAATATTCTTACATTTTGGTATTATTTATTTAATTTTACTATTTTTTTTAGAATTTAATAATTTTTTATTTTTTATTAATATTTATTTATTTTCTATGTTTTAGTATTTTTAATACGTATTCATCCTTAATTCAATATATATATATTTTTTAATAATTTATATTTAATTAATAAAAATTATTCATTTTTTCAATAGTTTTAAAGTGTACTCATTTTTAATTATTCAATGTCACTCATTTTTATGATGCATGCATTCATGATAATATATTTATTAATAATGTTAAAAATATATTTATATATATATATTTATAAATAAATATATTTATAAATTTATGTATGTTTACTATATTAATAAATTTATATATTTATAAATATAAAGAAATAAATATTATTCTTTAAAATGTATTTATTTAATTATGAATAATTAATTGTATATATTTAAATAATTATAAAATTATAATAAATATATTTAAATAATGAATATATTTACAATACTTATACATATATTTATATTTATTTATTAAATATATAAATAATTATTTAAATATATATAATGATATAAATATATAAATATTATTTTTTTAAAAAGTATTTATATATTTATAAATAGATAATTATATATTTAAATATTTATAAAATTAAAATAAATACATTTAAATAATGAATACATTTACTAAATTTATATTTATATTTATATATATTAATTAAATATATATAATTATATAAATATATATAATAATATAAATATATTTATAATTATAAAATTATAATACTCAAAAGGTTTAGGAGACATGCGATCCATCTCTTAATTTTTGTTACAAAAATAAACAGGATAGAGGAAAGTGGATGGAAGATGTCAAACAAAGAGGCATGCCCTTACCCAAAAAAGGAAACCTACAAATCAAGAACCATATCATTCCCATAATAATGATCAGAGTCATCATCGTCATCAATAATTTCCCTCTCTGACTATGAGTTCCTTTGATTAAAAAGAATAAATTATTTCTCCTCAAGATTTTTCTAATCCAGAGTGATCCCCTTGGAAGAAGACCTCGTAGACACATTTCGGCTATTCCCTTGTGGACTTTCCCAATCACCACGACCTTGTCTTCGACCTTGATTTTTTGGATGTTGACCCAACTTCCAAGTCTTAACTTGTTGTCAAGCCCCTCCCAACTCTTCCCTCTCTAAATTAGAAATGTTTTTCTCCATGAGGGTATGCTCTTTAACTTTGAGATTCTTTATTTCCATGGAAGGGATATCAACTTCGGTGCAATTTTTAATAATTGGTTCTTTCAAAGGGAGCACCAGCTGAAATCCCTCGTTATCTATCACTTTCTTTGAAGATGATACAAAGTCATCCATTATTTTCCCCCTTTACTATCCCTTGTTGTATGTATAGTCCTCTCTTTTATGAGCTAAGAATCAACATGAGCTTTCACATAGACCTCACAATTTGAATCATCACCTCTAGATACTCGAGCAGGGGTTGCACTAATCAACACAACCTCTTCAACTTCAGTGTTCGCACTGGCCCCTAATTGGTCCATCAAATGGCCTTCCTCAACATTCCCCGCAATAGTGATCAAAACATCTATAAAGTAAAAGGATATATTATTTTCCTCTAATTATAGAGTAGCATTCTCCTGTACCACCACTTAATCCTCTTCTACAAGGTCCACCCAATTAGATGGGCCACCGATTGTTCCACCCATACACTACTCATTTAACATCACTCCCTTACCTTTAGGCATTACAAAGTTTCCTTTATCAGAAGAATGCACCAGATCCCTTCGTACCACATGCCTCACACATGTAGTTTTGACATGATCAAGGGGATTTACCTTGACAACACCCTTAAAATCAACCTTCTTACGGAAATGAGCATCATTATGTCCCTTCATACCGCACTTCTCATAAGATAGTTTCCTACGACATGAATTCAGAAAGTGATGAACATCAATACAGATATAAAAAATAGAGGTTTCTTCTCATATTCCACATCAATAAAAAGTTCATATGTGGGATTATAGAGATTTACCTTTTCTATAATTTTAGTACTCAAATTGATCTCCCCCAACATCCTGGAAAAGCCCCCAAACCTAACATGCCTAGTTTCTTTGTCAAACTGAATTGGAGACCCAATTTCACTAGCGATGTAATGCAGAATCCTTAGATTCGATTATACCCAGTTGAGTTTGTGAAGTTGAATCCACACAGGATATAATTCATTCCTTACTCACGATACATTAAAGTCTAAAAACCACTATTGCATGTGAAGTCATCCATGATTTAAAGAAAAAGATTTGATGCTTCATTCTCATAGCATATGATCATCAGAAGAAAAGAGACAATGAAAAAAACTTTACGAAGAGAAAAACATATCCAGTTAAAAAATACCCAAAGGAAGGAGACCCTTCAAATGAACTCTTCAAGCCTCTAGGGCTTCTTGCCTTTAGAAAACATGATTCACACTTGGAGGGAGGTTTTCCTAATTGTAATCCTCTTTGCAAACACATTCTAATTCACTTCAACATGGAAAACCAATCCATTCTGAAGTATTATTACCAAAGATGAATCTCAGAAGGAAGAAAGGAGTGTGGAAATAGTATCACCAGGGTGATAGGCCCCACTGGTCTCATCCTCCAAAACCACCATTGGAGAGGGAATCAAGGGATTCACCCCAAATTATCTGGTCACTGTAGGTCAGCGATCCCCATTCGAAGCTGCCATTAACTTTGTACTCCGGCGAGCCTTTTCCCCATTCTCCACCATGTCAGACTAGGATAGATCAACCACCACCAATGTTGATGAGTGAAAATCATCCTCCATCACCGCATTCCACTTAGATTCATTCACCTATGCCACCCCATCCATAGATCTTTGAAGCCCTGCCAAAACCCTATCATCCTTGGAACACTATTTCAAAACCTGTTTATGATCGAAGTAGTGCGGTATTTCAATGGGGAGGAAGAAACCCTAGAAACTCACAACGACACCATGGGAGGTCTCACACACCTACAACCAGATATCCACTTCATAAAATTATAATAAATATATTTAAATAATGAATAAATTTACTATATTTATATTTATGTATATTTATTAAATACATACATACATATATATATATAATTGTATAAATATATAAATATATTTATAAATAGAAATAAATAATTATAAATATATTTACAAATAAATAAATATATAATTGTATAAATATATAATTGTATAAATATATAAATATAAATATATTTATAATTATAAATAAATAATTATAAATATATTTACAAATATATTTAAAAATAATTAAATAAATAATTGTATTAATATAAATATATAAATATATAATTTTATACATAAATAATTATAAATAAATTTACAAATATATTTATTTATAAATAATTATAAATAAATTTACAAATAAATTTATTTATAAATAATTATAAATATATTTTAAAAAATTATAAATATATTTACAAATAATTATATATATATTTCAAAATAATTATAAATATATTTACAAATAAATAAATATATAATTTTATAAATATATAATTATATACATATATAAATATAAATATATTATAATTATAAATAAATAATTATAAATATTTTTAAAAATATGTTTATTTATAAATATATTAATAAATTTATATTTACTATATTTATAATTATAAATAAACATATATAATTTTTTAAAAAATTATTTATATAATTATAAATAATTGGTTATATATTTAAATAATTATAAAATTATAATACATAAATATATAATTATATAAATATATTTACAATTTTTTAGTTATAATTTTAATTATAAATCTTTTATCAGTGTTAAAGTTTTAGAATGGATAAATATAACTTTTATCAGTGCTTCATTACTACAGATAAAGATAGTGATTTTCCAGTGCTAAAGAAGCAATGATAATGTTCTTCTCAGTCTATTTAAAAGAACCCTAATAACCATTGATTAAGTCATAATTCTCAAGCTTTCATTGAATTACCCTAATGTCGGTCCTCACCCTCTACATTCTCTCTAAAAAATCAAGGCTAGAATCCAAGGTTTGTTATTTTATCCTCCTACACACTTGTTGATTGGTTATTTGGATTCCACGATTTGTGTAATTGCAGTGTTCTCAACCACGATGAACCCTACTTCTCTTCTCCCATAGCTCTAGTCGTGATTGGTCTCTTTCATTCTTCCTCGTTGTTTTCATTCTTATCACCACCTTTACTCATATCTCTTTCCATTATTAGCATTATCGTTGTCACTACCACCACTATCATTCTAATTTTTTTACTTATCTTTGTCCTCTACCACTGCTTCTCTCGATTGATCACCACGATTTTTAATCACAGTTCTGATTTTTTTTCACACATCCAATGTTTATTTTATTTGATAATTTTTTGTTTTTATCTTGTGGTTTTATTTTATGATTTTTTATATGAATGGGTGTTAAAATCATGTTTATTTACTTATAAATGGGAGTCTAATGTATGTTTAGTATGTACTATGTTTGATTGAATGATTATTTATTGAGTGTCAAGAAAACTAAGGTATGTTTAATTTTCTTGAATGATTATTTAACTGGTGTTATAGTTGAGGAATGATTTTTTGACGAATGGGCATCTTGTAAATCTTCTAATTATTTTTAATGACATTTAAAGTATGTTTGATTTAATTATTAATCTTTTTACATCATTTAAGGTATGTTAAATTTACCAAATGAGCATTTGGATGATAAATGAATGTTTTTTTATTACATTGTGAAGGGGTGTTTCGAAGGTACAATGGATTATAGATTTTGAATATAGTGAATTGATAATATATATTTAAATGATCATCCTGGGGAATGTTTTGATTTTGTTGATTGTATAATTTCATTATAGGAGAAGTTAGTTTATAAATTAGTTTGAATAAAAAAGAATAATATAATAGTTTTTAGAGTTATCCACTATTTATTTTTCATTATATAGTTTAATATTTATATACAATTCATCTTGAAATTTTTATACTTAACCCTCCTTAGTTACTATAATTGTATCATGAAAAAACATCACTTCCCCAATGTTACTTTCTACATCATCTATAGTCATAGAGTACACTAATATTGATCATTAAAAAATGATATGATATGGAGAAAAAGATTTCAATTTATTTTGAATATAAATAGACAAAATAATAATCAAATTATCTCCCTATTAAATCATGTTAATAGTATATATCACTTCATATTTACTATATGAAGTGACATTTTCATATTCAATATGATGTATGAAATCGTATGCCTCATTTCGGATCCTTATCACTATCGATATTGTTTTCATCACTAATATATTATTCATAATATTATTTTATAATTTATATTTATTTATTTATTTTGAAAATAATAATTAAAAAATTATATAATGAAAAGAAAGAAAAGTTAATTTTTATTTGTGTTCAAACTTTTAAAAACAATGTTAAGATTTATTTAATTATTTTTATTTTTTTATGAATGGATTAAAATTGAATAAGTCTAAGGTGAAACATTTTTTTATATCCTTTTCCATTATATTTTTTTGTGAAATATTTTTCATTTATTTTATTGTATTTTTATTTATAAAGGTAAATTTGAATTTAATTTTTCTAAAAAATATATATTTAGAACTTAAAGATTTTTATAGGTGATAATGAATAATAGTTGGATAATAACACTATGAACAAGTGATGAATTTGAGGAAATGATTGCTGATTTTTTTTAGAATTTTCAAAACTGAATGTTCTAAAAAATGACATGTTTTATATCTTTGGTTGAAATGGTTAAATATGATAGATTTGGATAGTAGAAAATTTAAATATCATCAAATTTGTTATGGTTTAAATACATGTTATAGTACATGGATTTGGCATGGTGAAATTGTGTATAATTCAAGATATATTAATGGTGAAGATTACCAAGTTGATAAGTTTGATCAAATTAAAGAAATTATTTTTAATATTAAAGTAATGGAAATTGAGAAGAAACCAATGATCAAACACTTATATGATGATATTGAAAAACCATTGTATCTGGGTTGTTAAATTTTTTTGGTTACATTAATGAATTTCTAAATCAAAACCTTGGTGATTTATTGGATAAGGTATTAGGTAGTTTATTAAATCATATCTCATTCCATTGCATGATCCATACTAAGAGATTTCAAGGGAATGATCCTGATCTAATTGGAATATAGAAAACTAGGATCAATAGTTTGATCTAGTTCCTTCTTTTTTAGTTGCACCTAATGCATCTAGACTGGAAGACACATCTGGACCAAAAAGTGGTTTCTAATCTTGGTAGATCTGATTTACAGAACCAAACATATGACAACTATATTCCTGTATGGATCTTAAAATGATTTAATGCTTATAGAATTTATAAGCATGAACTTATATAAATAAAAGAATGTAAATAATTAAAGAACACAAGTCCAAACTTTAATTTCATAGAATAAATAATTTCTTAAAAAATTAAACATGTTTAAAATACTTTACACAATATACAAAGCATAAATATATAATGTTAACAACATGCGTGATGCAGTTTCAATCTCACTACACCAAATATCATGCAAAAACATTATTCGATAGTGATGCGATAAGAGGTCCATAAGGGTAATCATGGCTAATGCAAGAAGCCCACAAGGGTATAACACTTTATGAATTTCCCTATAAATATTTTTCTTAGGATATTGATGTGCTAAGAGGGATTATATGACCACCTTATTTATGATTAGATATGTGGTATAAAATCAAGTATAGTCTCTTAAAAACAAATGGGATAACCTATAAAGGGTAGGATGCATTATTTTATCATATAGCTTACTTTGAATTAAGATTTGTGGTGTGTGAGTGATGAATTAAGGCATATGGACAATGAGATTGTGTAATTATTGATCATTGATAAGGATGATCAATGACTAGTATAGCTGATTATTGAGTATCATATATTAGAATATGATGGGTATTATATGTGGTCTAGGTATTGTAAGTTAGAATGTGTGTTTCTATATACATTTTTTTGATTCATTGAGGGATAGGGTAGGGTGATGTGACATTTGTGTTTTTATTTGTTATTATTTATTATTTTTCAGAAGTTAGGTTTAACTAATGTATTGTTGTACCCATTGTATATTTCTTCCCTAACAAAACCAATTATTTTAAGACTTACCCATATTTTAAATTCAATTCCTAAGAAAAATGGGTATGTTATACCCATTTCATGATTTGGATGCAATAAGTATATGTGATGGTTATGCTAGAGGTATAGTCTTGGATGTTAGGGGTCTAAGTTCGAATCTCATGGTACTTGTGATGAGGTTATTTTTTGAGGGAGATAAATAATTTTTTCTCCACCTATGATTAACATGTTAACCTCTTATTAGTGAAATGATTTAAGTCTAAGGGAACATTCATGGTATAAAATTATGGTATGATTAGTATAATTCATTAGTATGAAATAAAGTATGTAAATTTGATTATCATGGTTTCCTAGTTATTACACAATGAGTTGACTTACATGTGTATTATGAGTGTTCCCTATTCGAAAATATACTCAAATATACGAATTGTTGTATATTTTAGGGGACTTATTAGTATTTACTTGTTTATTTTTATACTCACACCCTACAAATGAACCTCAGTGGCCATATAAATCTTATATTAGAGATAAAAGTGAGGGGAAAGAACTAGTAACATAGATTAGAGTTTGTACAACTCAGTGGGGATGAGTTGATGTTATCATGATAGTGTTATATACCTTTGATAATTTTGATATTAGATTTGAAAATTTAAATTAAGATGTGGTAATTTAAAAAGTTTTAAGGATACAACTAACATCTTCACCAACTTATTATATTAAAAAGTTATTATTGAATTTGATTACTTGAGACTCATCCCCCATATTTTCTATTATTATTGAACTACTATGTGTAGTCGTCATCCAAAATTATCATTGGTACTCTATATGGGATGAATTCTACTCAGAGTAGTTCAAGAAACATTGTTTCAAGTCTCGAAGATACGGAGGATGAGTCACAATAATTAAAATACAATAATAACTATTCGGGTGATGAAGTTAATGAGGATGAAAGTTTTCTATAACTTTAACCTTGGGATGAATTCATAGGATAACACTTACCATAGTGGAGTAATTTTTTTATTATATTCAAGTACTCATTTCCATTAATATGGATTCACTCTAATCATTAGACAAAAGAATATGATGATGGAGTTAAAATTTTCATCAATTTTTCAATAGAGAATGAATATGAGCCTTCTCAAATCCTTTTTCTATGTTTATGTTGTTGTTATTCAAGAAAATTTTAATATTTGACTACTCATGTAGAAAATGTCTTCTACCCATGATGATGATATCCATCCCAAGGAAGAACAAAATATTGATGTCGAAACTGCATAATTATTAAGGGATCAACAACATGTTGACAAAAAAACAAGAACGGTGAAGCATCATAGTGTTGAATAAAATTATAAAGGAAAGAAGTAAGGGTATAAAATTCAAGGTTGGTTGGAATAAATGTGGTCAAACCATTACCCCACCAAATCAATGTTCTATATTTTATCAAAAAATTATATAATGAAACATTGATTCAACTTTCATTATTACTTTAAAATTTCATTATTTTATAATATGTCCATAAAAAATTGTCCTAATGGCTGCTTGAAATCCCATATAGGATTTTATACTCTTCATACCAAGTTACATATTAGGGATATTGAGGGGAAATTAATGCCCCAACCACCAGTTAGTTATGTAGATATTATAAAGCTGGAAACATGGAATGCTATCATTACTCATCATAGTGAGAAATCATTTCAAATGAATAGAAGTTGATAATATATTATTTTAAATTATTTATTTTATCCAATTTTATTTAAGATTGTTAATTTATGAAACAAAAAAATATTGATAAAAATAATGAACTTACATCAAAACTAATGTACCCCTATTGAAAAGAAAGGATGGGGTATGCTTCAGTAGAGAAGAAATTAGTATATATTTTAAATCCAAAATAAATTTTTTATGTGATATGAAAAAAATACATTAATTTTTTATATGTAGATTGATGAATCAAAATATGAAGCCACATCCATTCTACATAATGTGATATGGAATGAGGCTCGCATAATTAAGGAGGGAAAACTAGTTGATGCAAACACAAAAGAATTATGAGTAACATGTGTAAGTATGGAATAATAGTAATCTATTATGATTTATAATAGCATTACATAAAAATATCTATTTATGTTCATATTTTTTATAATTTTTAGACACAAGAATATGTATTGACCATACAGGAAGAAAAACTAATTTATTTATCTTTAAAGAGACTGCAAAAATATGGTCATGTTAGATGATTATGTTTTAGAGTGTCTCCTTGAACATATTTAGAGAATATAAAACCACATAAAGATACATATAGGATGGTGAAAAGATTATAGACACAAATAGATTCCTTGTAAGATATTATTTTCAGATCTGGTTTGGCAGACCACTGTATGAGAAAAGATCAAAGTGAATTTGCAGTGGAACACAGATCTGCACATGAACCAAATTACCCCTCTAGCTTTGAGGCTGATCATTCTCCTCAACCACATACCTTACCTGAGGTTATCAATTTTTTCATTAATCTTTCTCCTAAATGTGAATAAAAAAACATATAATAAATTTATATAACTAAAATTTTTTAGGGTACAATTGTATGTGATTTTTATTTATCAATACCCACGCACCACCTTCTTGTGAGGGGTATGCTGCATAATATTTTGGGAGACAAGATACACCTAAAATAACTCCAAAAAGATAAAATGAGAGTGGGAATTGAGGTAGCTCATTATCTGGAAGCTATGTTTCTTATTCCACTTGGTGATTCACATATTAGAATAGTCAATGATGCTATAGGAACTTTTCTAGCATGGTCATATAATCTTATAAAGATACATGATGCATGTCTTTACCAATTTATTTCATATGGAAAAACCTATAACAGCTGATGAAAAAAGTTCTAAACTATGGTATGATATTATATATGGATAAATTTATATGGAAACACAATGTCAGATCAAGAGAATATAGTGAATCAACCAAGAAATCAAAACTACCTTCAAAGAGTACCTTCTCCCATCCAGTTCCAAAGGAAATATTATTATCATTACAACATCATGAAGATAACACATTTAAGTATGAAAATATGTCTTGCATTACATATGAAAAATAAATATATAGAACTTTCATGATATACATAGTTTCTATCGATAGTATAATTGATATTCTCAAGCATGAATTGCTGGGAGTATTAGTTGTGAATACATACATCGGGTAAATTTTCATAATACATATTTCCAAATAGTGATCTAATATGTTTATTAACATTAATAAATATTGATAATTTTTTTATAGGAATCTATATTACCACTATATAAAGGTAAAACCATGAAAATAATGATTTTGATTCATTTTTCCTTGTATCATTTCTACAGAAAAACTTACTTTGTACAATTATGAAGTTAAGAATAAAAAATATTAGGTACTCAAAGTGTTTGAGAAAAAAATAGAAGACATACTATTTTTGATGCCTACAATGCAGAAGTAAATCTCTATAATCTATTCACATAAAATATAATTTTATTTTTTTATTTCTTATTTTTTTTAGAAAATAATGGATGTTGATCACAATCAATTTGGATATAGAAAATAGTTATTTTTTTGATCCAAATCATGGACATCCAATAAACCGACCACATATGATGTGTATTGTGAAATTTTAATATGCCAAAGTCAACACTTTAAAGATAAAATTGAAATTATATGTTTCAGTATGTATTTTAAAAATAATTTTTTTATGATTGGAAGGTCGTTAAATATATAATAAATATTGGAATAAAGTTGGTGTATAAACATAAAAAGACTATGTATTACTTCAAATGGAGATAATTAAGGTTTATATAGAAATATTTAACAATAAAAACACATTTCAAAACAATTTAATCATTTTGGTCAATGTTCCTACAGAGTTTGAAGTAAGATAATGGTAATGATTACAGATATCATGTTTAAAAAATTATGGGAGAGATTATAAACCATGAAAATACAAGTATCCTTGAAGAGTTAATTTCAAAAGGTCATTAAAATTTCATTAAAAATATTTCTTAATCATTTATTTGTCTATATATTCTCAGTACTACCAAGATTTTTTATAGTCTTCATACTCAAAAGAAGATTTAATTGTTTTTAAAGATGAGTAGACAATGTAAATGATATCATAATGTTTTACAACAACAAATTTAGGTTAATACCTACGAAGTTTGTGATCTAGTATGATCTATGAATTTATAAATATATTTGGGGTGTGAAACATTAGTTTCAGAATGCTTATATATTATTTATGATCTATATATCAAGGGTATGTATAATTTGGAAAAACTTTTTTGTAGAATCGCTGACCTTCAAATAATAAATTTTTTGAGAAATGGAAGAGGGAAAGGTAGAGGTAGAGGGAGAGGCAAAGGTTGATGTAGAGGAGGCAGAGGTGGAGGTGGAGGTGGAGGTGGAGGTAGAGGAGGAGGTGTAGGAGGAGGAAGAGGTAGAGACTAAGGAAGAGGAGTACACAAAGCAGTTGCTTTCAAACAATAAATTTTTTGGTAAATAGAGTATAATAGAGATTATACCGAGGTTGTGTTTGAGAAAAATTATTGAAATCTGTGCACAAAACTTTTCACTTAAGATAAGAGCCACTATGGAAGTGTTTCAGGATTCTTATTGAAAAAATGTTTTTCACCACTTGTTTATGTATTTTTTTATAAAAATTTTACTTGAGGAATTTTTTTGAGAAAAAAATAAACACCACTTATTTTTTAAAATTGATTATCAGAGGATATTATTTCTATTATCAAATTTTAGGTATTAATAAATATTACTAAAGTGTGAAAGAAAAACCTAACCAAGAAAAAACTAAACAAAACAAGAGATATAATTTCTTGTTCAAAGCTTATCTACACTTCAATGAATGGGTCTTAGTAGTGGGTCCAATTGTAAAGTCTTGTGTTTTTGAATCGGGTTAAAATATGATTTTTTGAACTTTTTTGTTTAATACCCAAGTCGTTTTTAAAACCATGCATCAAGATAATGTTTTTTGAGGTTTATTAGTTTTAAGTGTTGATATCGGGCTTGAGTAATGACTCTATGAGTTTCCCGGGTGGCTCGATGGGTTTCAGAAGCACCGGACTTGGAAACTCAGTTTTTTAAAAAGGAAAGGCAGAGGCATTCACACGGGCTATGCAAGTTTAGTCAAACTGTGTGGGTCATCCAAGCCGGTTACTCCAGGTATCCAGTATTGGGCGCGTGCTCTGCACATGGTCTATTAGATCGTGTGGGTTAAATCATGTGGCTTACCCAATTTTGAGTTTAGGGTTAATTTAATTTAATTTAATTAATGGTTGAAAGGAATTTAGTTAAATGATCTATTTGGGGTTTCATTTAATTAAATTAAAGTTAAAATTAATAATTAAATAATTCGAAGATGGAGAAGTTATTTAATTAAATTGAGATGAAAAGAATTAAATTTATTTTAAATGATGATGTGATGGAGTCTTTATTTAATTAAATTGAGATGAGAGGAATTATTTAAATGACTTGTAAATGAGGAGTTGGGGGTTAATAAAGAAGAGTAATATTAAATGGTAAAATTTAAATTATGTGTAAACGATGATTTGAGGTTTCATTTAATTATATTAAAGGCAAATATTAATTTAACAAATTAATGAAAAATGAAGGTTTTATTTAATTAAATTCAATGTTAAGAAGAAATTTAATTAGTTGTTGTAAAATGGGAGTTATTATTTACTTAAACTAATGTTGAGAGAATTTAATTTAATAATTTTGATGATTTGTAGTTTTTAATTTAATTAAATCGTGTTCAATGAATTTAATTAAATAACATGAATTAGAAAAATTATTCAATTAAATTCAGTTGGAATGAATCTAATTAAACGATGATTAATGAAGTCTCAGAGGGGTTTTAATTAATTTTTTTTGAGATAATTTAATTAAATAATAATGACCTAGAATATTTATTTAATTAAATTTTTTAGAAAAGAATTTAATTAAATGATGTGTAAAATGCGGATTTGAGATTTTATCTAATTAAATTCATAGTTAATATGAATTTAATTAATTGATGAAAAATGATGGTTTTATTTAATTAAATTTTGTTTAGATAATTTAATTAAATAATGATGTGTTGGATTTATTTTTGTAATTCAATTCATTATAGAAGAATTTAATTAAATGATGTGTAATTGGGGAGTAGAGTATTATCAAAGATGTGTGATATTAATGGGTAATAATAATGAGATGATGGTTATTATTATTATTATTATTATTATTATTATTATACTAACACTTATAATAAAATAGGGAATTCAATTTATTTATAGATAAAGAAAGAGAGAGAGGTACACCACACTGGTGAGGCATGATCCCTCCCCCTATCGACTCTTTCATGGGTGGTGCACCACCCATTTATCCCGGATCCCTCTCAGCGCATCGATTTCTCCTGGTCTACTCATGGAAGTTTCCATCTCATCGAGGTAAGTCATTCTCTGCATGTTTCATTCTTCACATCGGATGTCTCACCTGTCCTTCTCCCAGTCTTCATTAGGTCGAAACCCTAAGGTCTGGGATTGATTCTTTCTTTCGATTCTTTCAATTCTAGGTGGTGTAGATTATGTCTCAGGACCCGTTGGTTCATATTCAGACGACTGCTGCTGAAGGCGAAGCCACTCAGATTGATTTGGTTCACCGCTATCATATTACTGTAAGGCTATATACTTGATAAATGGTTTCACTACCCTTGAATTAGGTGGTTATGGTGTAATTGGGTTGTGATTGATTATTTTGGTGTGCGTTGGTCCCTACTGCACTAATTATAGGTGCTGGTAATTGTTGTTAGGTGTTCCGATGAATTCCAAGTACACTTGTGCATTAATGTGTACGTTCATATGCGCGAGCGGGTCGTGGTTTGAGTTAGTAAGCTTTCGTTCGACCAAATTCATTGAGGTATGGTTCTAAACATTTCCTAACTAATAAAATGCAGTTTTGTTGATTTATTTCATTTGATAAAGTTAACTAAAATATTGGATTAAATTGTGTATTGGGAGAATGAGATGATTAATTATGAATTAATTTTATTCTTTGAGGTGGTGAAATAGATAATTAATCAGGTGATTAATTATGAGCAATTAATTTGGTTAAGTTGAGATAATTAATTATGAATTAATTATGTGCTTTGAGATAATAATTAATTAAGGGATTAATTATGAGTAAATAATTTGATTAAGTTGAGATAATTAATTATGAAACAATTATGTGCTTTAAAATGATAATTAATCAGGGGATTAATTATATTTAAATAATTTGGTTAAGTTTAAATAATTTATTATGAATTAATTATGTTCTTTGAAACGATAATTAATCAGATGATTAATTATGAGTAATTAATTTGGTTAAATTGAGATAATTAATTATGAATTAATTATGTGCCTTGAGATGATAATTAATCAAGTAATTAATTATGAGATATTAATTTGGTTAAGTTAAAATAATTAATTATAATTTAAGTATATGCTTTGAAATGATAATTAATATGGGGATTAATTGTGTGTAATAAATTTGGTTAAGTTGGGATAATTAATTATGAATTAATTATGTTCTTTGAGATGATAATTAATCAAGGGATTAATTATGAGTAATTAATTTGATTAAGTTGTGATAATTAATTATGAACTAATTATGTTCTTTGTGAAGATAATTAATCGAGGGATTAATTATGATTAATTTATTTGGTTAAGTTGAGATAATTAATTATGAATTAATTATGTTTTTTGAGATGATAATTAATCGAGAAAATAATTATGAGATATTAATTTGGTTATGTAGAAATAATTAATTATGAATTAGTTACATGCTTTGAACTTATAATTAGTTAGGGGATTAATTATGAGACATTAAACTGGTTAAGTTGAGATAATTAATTGTGAGTTAATTATATATTATGAGATTATAATATAGATAATTAATCAGAGGTTAATTATGAAATATTAATTTGGATTAAGTTGAGATAAATAAATCTCTAGTTAATTATGTTATATTAAAATAACTTCCTTGAGGTAATGAATTTGTAAATTAATTATGTGATATTGAAACAGTTGATTTATAGATAATTTGTGAATGAATTATGTGATTTTGAGATGGTTTCCTTGAGATAATTATTTTTTGAATTAATTGTGTAATTTTGGGATGGTTTTTGTGTGACAATTAATTGTAGAATTAATTATATGATTTTCAGAGGGTCACCTTTTTGTTAGATAATGGTTAGATTAATTAGATAAATTGATGAGATTAATTAATTATTGAATTGATTAATGTTATAGTTATGATTAGTTAATTTTAATGTTAATGAATGTAATTAAGGTGTTTAACTAATGGTTGAGTTAGTAGTGAATGAGATTTTGTTAATTAGTTTTTGAATTAATTAACAGACTCGGTTAATTAATTTATTAATTTATTAATGGACAGGATCATGGGGTTCTATACATGAATTTATACACCCATAATAAAAATATATGTATGATTGATAAACATGTTATGAGATAGGGACCGATGCTCAAAATCCTCACATGGTGCTAGAAAAGGTGTTATACTCCTAGCATGTATGCATGTATTCTTTTATGGGATATGGACTGATGCTCTAAATACCCATGGGTTGTGAGACAAGGACTGATGCTCTAAATAATCACAAGGGTGCTAGACATGAAATTTTACACCCAATAATTGACATTGGACTGTGGGTCTGACTCGTTGTACATGAATTTTATTAAATGGATAATGAAAGTCGATGTGTTGTAATAATTGTGAATTGAATATGAGAAATAGTTTAGATTCTGGCATGACTGAGACATGTATTTAGATATGGGTGTCCAAGGGAACCCATGTATTTTTGCGGTTAAATAAAGAATATCAAATTCTGTGTTAAACAGTTTATTTATGCATTCTATATATATAGTTCCTATTCATACTATTATTTCTAGCTATGATTCGAAGAAGATATATCCATGAGGTGTCCCTTAGGAACCTAGTGGGTTGTATTTTATTTATTCAATTCTTTTATTACTTCATTGTACCTTCACTGTTTAATTATATTGAATTGTCTAGAATGATCTAGACACCAGTGGTCCCAGGCTACTAATATTTATATCTCACACCCAACTCAGACCACCATTTCAGTAAGGTACCCGAGTAGACTCTACTTGTTTGTAAGACCTTGGATATTTATTGTTGTTTTTTTGCTTGTACTTGAGAGTTATGAGAGAATGACTAAGCAGGAGATCAGGATGCTCGTGGAGATCGCTGTTGGAGATTTGATTCTTTTCCTTATTTCTGTTCTAAGATGTAAATCATGCTATTTTATTTACTTTTTTCAGATATGTATCCCCATGACATGCATGCATTATATAAACTGGTGTTGGAAACTTTCTTTATTCAGTTGACTATTACTATATATTTTCTTCTACTATTTTTTGAGTTTAGTATCTACTCTCGTTTTGCACTATGAATATGAGGGTATAGTCTCCCCACTGACTATCCGTTGACCCTCGATACAAGTCAGCAGCCTCAGGAGTATGGGGAGATGCGCTTGAGGACATTTGGCAACCAGTTCGATTACCAGTTTGAGGGGAACTCAAGCTTGGACATTACAAAGTTGTATCAAAGGATCATGTTTTCATTATTTTTTCCTTTATCTTTCTATTTTGTGTTGGTAGACAGGAGGCTAGGAAAGTGCGGGATCTTGGTTAATATTTATGATTAGGATTGATCACCCCATGTACGCATAATGACCATGTGTCTAGGGATGGGAATTGATGTTTATACTGCTTGATATTGCAATTGATGTAATTTCACCTTGATTGACTGGTGTATTTTCCACTGCTTATTGATTTTGGGAAATTTTAAAAAAAATCCTTAGCCTAATATGGCAAGTAAATTTCATTACATGAATAATCCTAGGCACTTAGAGATTCACATTCCATGCATTTCACATGCCATGTAGTTGGCTTAGTTAGATTCTAGCTAATTTTGACTATGTGCCTTGGGTGGAATGACATGTTTTGATCATCTTTAGCATGCCTGCTTTTATAACATGTTTAGATGATTATATTTCCTGCTTCTGTGTAATAACATTCTATTGTGTTACTGATTTTGATAACATGCTAGAGATTTTTTGATGTGTAAATTGTTGCATGAGTGGAAATGGATTGATTACATTTACAAAGAGATATAATATCAGTTTTAAGGTGTATTGGAACCTTATAACTGGGAAAAGGGTAACCCGTGTATTCGAATGATTGAAAAAAGACTACTAAAGATAAAATGTTAAATGAACATTGATTGTGATTAATGGAAGCCAAATTCCAGTGGTAAGGTGTATGGGTGCCTTATCAATTGGTAGATTTCCACCCATGTGTTTAAGCCTAATATGACCATAGTGTATTTGGAATTGGTTATAAATGTAAAACTATTGAGTTTTGATTTAATGAACTGTTGTGGGTTTCTTTTTGAGGAAACTGGATTAGAATAAATGGGACCCTCAGAGGTTGACTCTATCTTAAAAATGATTTTATATTCTAAAGTTTCTATTTAAAATGAAATTAAACTAAATGTACATTGCTTAAAGGGAGAGTTTTCTTTCTTTTTTCTATGATATTTTTGATGTTGGTACCGTTTAAGTGTCATTTTCCCTTGTAGGACATTTGGGTTTTAAAGAACAACACCCTTATTTAGAGGGTTGGTCATTGTATCTTGACTCTTGGTTTGGGAATAAGCATTGAATAATTCTTGGTTCAGCATGTTAGACATGCCTTGGACATGGTTATTCATTAAATACATTCTTGGGTTAACTCCAGAGTAGAGAGATTGGGGTGTTAAGTTAATATCATCCTACTGCTTTAGAGGAATTTTTGGGACTCAGGTGTTTTGACATGCTAGTCGGTTTAAAATGTAATCTTTCATACAAGATGTTGATGTTGTGATCATTGTTAATGCCATGTCACGCATGAATTTACGGTGCTTCTGAAATAGTTTATTTGGGAGAAACTATTCTTTTCTTTCCATAACATGGACACTCCTAAGGTCGGTAGTGTGCCACCGGTTCTGGTAAATGTGTCGGTTCTTTCTTAGTAGCACAACTTGATAAGGTTGGAAGTGTGAATTTTTTTTTGGAAACTCCAATTGTTTATTTGATGAGTTTCAGTAGTATGATTTGAATGAAAAGGAATGCCTTGGGTGAAATGGGCATTGGGTTTTTGTAGATGATACATTGTCATGCGAAGCCAATATTTTCGTAAATAATTGAATAGTGATAGTTTGGTTGACCTTTTTGGTGACCTGAGTTTACATTTAGTGTGCTCTTCTGATTGAGATGAGCATGTCCCCTATATTGACCTCGTCCTGGAGGCATTGAGATAACATCAGTCTTACACTGTGCTAATGTTTTAAAATTCAATGCGCATGAGAAGTGGTTGTTATCTTGGTTGTATGTGGGATGTGTGGTTATATTGGTTATGCTATTATTCGTGCTGGGGAACAATAGTTTTAATGTAGCTTTGTGATGTCTTGAATTGGAGAGGTAATCAGAAGTCGAGTAAGGACTTTGTCTTACTTGCGGTTGGTGTTGAAATCATTTTAAAGGCACATCATCGGTTTAACGATAGGTATGGGTTTCGTGGGTCAGCAATGTCTTTCAAGGAAAGTGTCTTAGATGGGGGTTCTAAAACTGTTAAAGGTGTATTGGGTGCTTGGGAATGCAGCGAGATCATTCAAATGAGACTTTTTGACCATGGTGGGTTGTTCGGTGTTCTAGTAGCTCCCGATGGCTTCTCTAGGACAATAAGTTTTTAAGGTGGGTATATTTTAGTGTCCCGTGTTTTTGAATTGGGTTAAAATAATATTTTTTAACTTTTTCATTTAATGATCAGGTCGGTTATAAAACCATGCTTCAGGATGACATTTCATGAGGTGGGTTAGTTTTAACTGTTTATATCAGGCTTGAGTAATGAATCTAGGAGTTTCCTGGGTGGATCAATGGGTTTCAGGAGCACCAGACTTAGAAACTCAGTTTTTTAAAATGTCAAGGCAGATTCGTTTGCATGGGTTTCACACATTAGTCAAACTATGTGGGTCAACCATGCAGGATACTCCATGTATCTGGTAGTGGGTGCATGGTCTACGCATGGTCTGTTAGACCGTGTGAGTTAAACTATTCGACTTAACCAGTTTTAAGTTTCTTTTATATTTAATTTAATTAAATTCATGGTTGAAATTAATTTAATTAAATGAGTTGTTGGGTATTTCATTTAATTAAATTAAATTTGGGATAAATTGATTAAATTATGTTGAGATGGAGAAGTTATTTAATTAAATTGAGTTGAAAAGAACTAAATTTATTTTAAATGATGACGAGTTAGAGTATTTATTTAATTAAATTGAGATGAGGTAAATTTAATAAAATGGATTGTAAATTTTGAGTTGGAGTTATAAAAGAAGGGTAATATTAAATGGTAAAATTTAAATGATGTGTAAATGAGGAGTTGAGGTTTTATTTAATTTAATTCAAGGTAAAGATGAATTTAATTAATTAATGTGATATTGAGGTTTTATTTAATTAAATTCAAGTTTAAGAAGTATTTAATTAGTAATTGTGAAATGGGGTTATTTTTTAATTAAAATTAGGTTGAGATAATTTAATTAAATAATTATGATGAGTTTGAGTTTTTAATTTAATTAAATTATGCTTATAGAATTTAATTAAATAACTTGAATTGGAAAATTATTTAACTAAATTTAGTTGGAATGAATCTAACTAAATTATGATCAATGAGGTACGGGGGTTTTTTTAAATTAAATTATGTTGATATAATTTAATTACTTTATAATTAGTTGGAAAATTTATTTAATTAAATTCGATTGGAAAGGAATTTAATTAAATGATGTGTTAAATGTGGATTTAGGGTTTTATCTAATTAAATTCAAGGTTAAGATGAATTTAATTATTTGATAAAAATGGAGGTTTTATTTAATTGAATTGTTTTGAGAGAATTTAATTAAATAATAATGTGTTGGATAATTTATTTAATTAAATTTGTTTGAGAGGAATTTAATTAAATGATGTTTAATTGGGGAGTATGGATTTATCAAAGAAGTGTGATATTAATGGGTAATAATAATAATATGATGGTTATTATTTTTAATATTAATATTATACTAATTCTTATAATAAAATAATGAATTTTATTTATTTATAGAGAAAAAAATAGAGAGAGGAGCACTACATAGGTGAGGTGAGACCCCTCCCCCTCTCAGCTCTCCTATGGGTGGTGCACCACCCATTTCTCTCGGCTCTCTCTTTGTGCGGAAGTTTCTTCTAGTCTCTTCATGTAAGTTTTCTAGATTTTCTAGGTAAGTCTTTCTCCGCATGTTTCTTTCTTAGCATCGGTCGTCTCATCTCTCCTTCACCCAATATTTCTTAGGTTGAAACCCTAAAGTCTGGGATTGATTCGGTTTCTTCATTTCATCTGATTCTAGGTGGTGCAGATTATGTCTCGGGACCCGTTGGTCTGTATTTCGATGACCGTCGTCGAAGGAGAAGCGACTCGGCATGATTTGGTTCACCATAATCATATTTAGGTAAGTCTATATACCTGATAAATGGTTCTGCACAACTTGAATTAGGTGGCTATGGTATAATTGGGTTATTGTTCATTATTTGGTGTGCGTTGGTCCCCAACACACCAATTTTGAGTGTCGATTATTATTGTTAGGTGTTGTGATCAATTCCAAGTATGTGCGCGCATTAATGCAGAAGTGTGTATGCATGAGTAGGTCATGGATTGAGTTCGGAAGATTTTGATCAGCCAAATTCATTGAGTTAGGGTTCAAAACTTTTCCTATTTAATAAAATGCAGTTTTTTTGATTTTTTGTTTTTGATAAATTTAATTTAAATGTTGGATTAAGTTGTTTATTGGGGGAATGAGATGATTAAGTATGAATTAGTTTTATGCTTTGAGGTTGTGAGATAAGGAATAGTTCTCTAAATACTCACGAGGGTATTGTACATAATGTTCTACACCCATTAATTGACATTGTACTTTGGGTCCAACTGGTCATACATGAATTGAATTAAATAGTTAATGAAAGTTAATGTGTTGTAATGATAGTGAATTGAATATGAGAAATGGTTCAGACTCCAGTATAGCCGAGATTGTTATTGAGATATGGCTGTCCAAGGTAACCCATGTATTTTTGTGGTTAAATAAAGAATATCAAATTTTGTTTTAAATAGCTTATTTATGCATTTTATATATATAGTTCTTATTCAGACTCTTATTTTTGGCTACGATTCAAAGTAGGTATCTCCGTCAGGAGTCCCTTAGGAACCTGGATGTGTTGTAGTTTATTTATTTAATTCTATTATTACTACATTATACTTGCACACTTTTTAATTATATTGAATTTTCTAGATTGAGCAAGACACCGGTGGTCTGAGCCTACTGAGATTTATATCTCACACCCTACTCGGGCCGCCATTGCACTGGGTTACATGAGTAGACTCTACTTATTTTTAGAACCCTTGGACCTTGCTTGTTGATGTTTTCATGTACTTGGGAGTTATGAGAAAAGGACTAAGTGGGAGATAGGGATGCTTGTGGAGATCGCCCTTATGGATATGAGTCATTTACTAATTTATGAACTGAGATATAAATCATTATATTTTGTTTATTGATTTTAGATATATATCACCATGACATTCGTGAATTGTATAATCTAGCATTCTCCACTTTCATTATGGAGTTGACTACTACTTTATATCGGCTTCTGTTGTTTTCTGAGTTTATTATCTATTTCCATTGTGCACAATGAATATGAGGTTATAGTATCCCCACTAACTATTTATAGACCCTTGCTATTATTTGGCAGCCTCATGCGTACCGGGAGACACATTTGATGTTATGTGGAAACCAATTCAGCTACTGGTTCGAGGGTATGTTGGTCCAGGACGTTACACCAATAATCACTTGAGTGTCATAAAACACCAATCCAATCATCAAATAGGTATATAATATAGCTGAAATGTTTGAATAAATATGTGTACATTCAACCACCAAAGCCAGCAGGTGTATAACAGAACTATTGGAGGACAACCATCACTAAGAGATCTTGGTTATCGGGGAGGGATGATGTCAAAGTAAGCATGAAATCAAATGAAAATAAATCTCTTTATGAATAAATCCCCAAAAATTAAAAACCCACTTCAAATTAAATCATGAATCAATGAAAACCAAAATGAATGCCCCTTTAAAAAAGAAACTAGTAGCTTGATCCAAAACCTCTAAAAAATTAATAAATACAAAATTTCATCGACTAAATCGTGAATTTTCAAAATTTGAAAATTTGGTGGTTTCAATTTTTTGGGTGGTGGAATTATTTAGGTTATTCAATCATCAATTAGATGAATGATATAATATCAAATTTTTTTAAATCTATAAAATTATCATTCATTATGTATGTGCACATTTATTATATAAAATGATCCATTTTCACAAGCTCATTAATAAAAAACATCATCATTATTAAGAAAAAATACACTAGAACATATATATTCCCATTTTGTTGAAACAATAATGATGATGTTATGTTAGAGTTTATCATCACCAATAATTTTTAAGAGGATATACTAATCTATATCAAAATCTAGAAAGTCTTAATGTATGCCTGCAATTTTATTTTCATTTGGATGCTATAAAGGGCTATACTGATGTTTAATACTATCATAAAGGGGTAAAAAATTTATAATAGAGTTTAATGCCTTATGAAAATACATAATGGTTCAAACTTAATTTTCCTATATAAAATAAGGCAAACTCTTTATCATGGAGTTTTTAGTAATCATATGTACCTAAATCTGATACACGATGTGTCCAACATGACTCAAAGTGTCTGTTATCAGTTTAAAAATGACGTTTTATTTAAAAAAGTGTCACTCAGTGAAAACTAAGAAAATATGCTGGAATTTCCTTGATAATTTAGGACAAATATTCATAATTCATTTGTGATGTTTAGAAATTAGTCTTAGGTCAAACTAACACACGATGTGATCGTTATGACTCAAAGTCTATGTTTCTATTTTAAAATGACATTTTAGAACAAAACATAATTGACACACTCAAAAATGAGAAAAAATGTATTGTTTACATACTTTAATAAGACAATACATATTTAACTTGGAATGTGTATAAATTATTAGTACCTCAATCTGATGAACAATGTAATCGATAAAACTCCAAGTGTGTCTTTTTATTTAAAATTGACATTAATTTTAATAAAAATAAAACTAACATACTCAAAACTAAGCAAAAACATTCATATTGATATGATAATTATAAAAACTATGAATATGTCATTTTTTATGTGTAAGAATCAACCTCACCTAAATCTGATACACGATGTTCATGGCATGACTCAAAGTGTATGTTATCATTTTAAAAATGATATTTTAGTTCAAAAAGTGTTACTCACTAAAAACTGAAAAAACAGACTTGGATTATATTTATAATTTAGTAAAATGATTCCTAATTCATTTTTGATGTGTAGGAATTTTTCTCACGTCAAACCGACAGACGATGTGACCAGTATGACTCAAAGTATGTGTTTCTAGTTTAAAATGACATATTAGTAAAAAAAGAAAAGTGAATTACTAAAAAAAATAAAATTCATTTGGATTGTTTTTATACTATAGTAAAAATATTCATAAGTCATTTAGGTTGCGTAGAAATCAGACACACCTCAATCCAACACACAGTGTGATCGATATGACTTCAAGTGTGTCTTTTTATTTAAAATTGACATTAATTTTAGTAAAAATGATTATTAACATACTCAAAACTGATAAAACACAATCATATTGTTTTTATACATTAGTAAAATGATCCATAATTCATTTTTGGCATGTAGTAATCATATTCACCTCAATTTAGGACATGATTTTCCCGGCATGAATCAAAGTACATGCTATCAGTTTAGAATTGACATTTTAGTTAAAAAAGTGTCACTAAATAAAATCCAAGAAAATTATCTCAAATTTTCTTGATAATTTATGAAAATAATTAATAAGTCATTTATAACAAGTATGAATTATTCTCACTTCAAACCGACACATGATGTGACCAGTATGATGCAAAGTACGTGTTTCCAGTTTAAAATGAGATTTTAGTAAAAAAATATACATAGTAAAACTAATCAAATGCATTCATATTGAATTTTTTCTTTATAAAAATGATACATAAGTTATTTCAAATTTTTAAAAATCATATGAACCTCAATTCAATGCATGATGTGACCAGTATGACTCCAAGTATGTCTTTTTATTTAATATGGACATTAATTTTAGTAAAAAAGACAACAACATACTCAAAATCAAAAAAACACATTAATATTGCTTGATACTTTAGGAAAATTATCAATAAGTAAATTTTTATGTGCACGAATCATCATCACCTCAATATGACATAATATATTCCCGACATGACTCAATGTATCTATTATCAGCTTAAAATTCACATTTTAGTTCAAAAAGTTCCACTCACTAAAAAAAGAGAAAACACACTAGAATTATCTTGATAATTTTTGAAAATGATTCATAATTCATTTTTGACTTATAGGAATCAGTCTCATGTAAAACCTACACACTATGTGTCCAGTGTGACTCAAAGTGTTTTTTCCCGGTTCAAAATAATATTTTAGTAAAAAAACACAAGTGATATACTCAAAACTAAGAAAATGCATTCATGTTATTTTTATACTTTAGGAAAATGATCCACAAGTAATTTGAGACATGAAGGAATCATCCTAACCTTAATTTGACACACATTGTGACAAGTATGACTCAAAGTGCATCTTTTTATTTAAAATTGGCATTAATTTTTTGTAAAAAACACAAACGACATGTATTAATCATCCTAACCTTAATTATTTTTATACTTTTTTAGAACAATAAATAAGTAATTGGGGACATGTATTAATCATCCTCACCTCAATCAGATGCACAATGTGACTGGTATAACTGCAAGTGCATCTTTTTATTTAAAATTTACATTAATTTTATTAAAAAAGAAAACTGGAACTCTAAAAATAGATAAAATTCATTCAAATTGATGTGATACTTTAAGAAAATGATCCATAATACATTTGTGACTTTTCGGAATCAGTATCACCTCAATTTGATACACAATTTCCCCAAAATGACTCAAGGTGTCTGCAATCATTTTAAAATTGACATTTTAGTTCAAAAAGTGTCACTCACTAAAAACCAAGAAAATGAACTCAAATTGCCTTCATATCTTTGTAAAATGATTTATAATTTATTTTTTATGTGTAGGAATTAGTGTAACATCAAACCGACACATGATGTGACTAGTATGACTCAAAGTCCAAGTTTCGAGTTTAAAATGACATTTTAGTAAAAACAGAAGTGGGGTACTAAAAAACAATAAAATTATCCATATGTCATTTTGGATATGTCGGAATCATCCACACCACAATCTGATTCACAGTGTGAATGGTATGACTCCAAGTGCATCATTTCAATATATAAGTGTTGTTTTAGTTTAAAATGCACATCACATCCCCAAAACCAAGAAAAGGATCCTAGATTGATTCCTCATAATTATATATTTTATTAATTAATTAATTTACATATAATTTTTGTATTATACCAATTTAATTAATTTTTATAGAGACAATTCTTGAAGACGAAAAATAAATGGTGTGACATGTAAGAATCAAATGAAACTCAATACAATACATAGTGTTCTTGATATGAATCAAAGTTTATTTTAAAATTAACTATTTATATTTAACTTATTTATTAATATTATTATTAACATAATAATATTTTTCTTATATAGGTGTGTTCTTTTATTCCAGCTAGGGTGGTTTGTTATTTTATACAGGTGTGTTCTTTTTCTCTATAATAGTTTTTTTCTTGTATTTATGTTGAAAATTTTATTTCAATTAAATTCCATATTTTTATATAACTTTGGGAATTTTTTATGCTATTTTTGGTGCTATAGTGTACTATAATAGTATACTGAAATATTCCCTATTTCTAGGGTTGCAATGTGCTATTATAGCACATTGTATTATGTCCCTTTACCATAACATTTATTTAGTGATAATAAAGTCATCCATTATCAACACTTATAGAAGTACTGGTAAAATACTAGGGCTTTTAACTACGCTATGGTAGTCACCTCTTTCCTGGAATTGATAAAGGTCATTCTTAGTGTTATTAAATGTCATTTTTATAGTAGTGCTACTGGGTATGTATATAATCAACCCTGAAAGGGATTTTAATTCACATGTTTTGTCTTATATTGATGACTAATAGGTCGAAAATGATTTTAGAGGAGCATATAGATACTTGGGTTCATTTGACCTTGTATGATGGTTGAGGCTTAGAGATTTGAAGCCCATATCTCTAAGAATTTATTTTCTAGCTGTTTTCAGGTTGGGGCATCTTTTCCGGTTAGTCATGTATTTTACCCCTTTACTTTTAATATTTCATTGTTTAAATCTTTTGTATTCCCTAGAGTTTTTATTATGCATGGGTTTTACTAAAGATGTTACATTATTTTATTATTATTCCTCTATACTTCTTTATAGAGATGGTTTGGTGTGTGCGTACTGGTTCATTAGGAAAAGGCCTCTCATTTTAGTTATGAATTTCAGAGCTTTTAACTAGACACTATATTATAGAGGTGGACTTGGGGTAGTTATGGATTAGCCTTCCTCCATCTAGGAGGGTCCGAGCAGGTCAAGTCATGACATATTGGTATCAGAAGTGGTTTGACCTCGGGATGGTGTTTGATGTTTTGTCTCCTTATGAGATTTTGTTGGGAATTTTGGGAAACTATGGCAAAGTTATTCAAGTTTTGTTCCCATGAATTGGAACCCAATGTTGGTGTGATATCTGACTTATCCATTTACCAGGACTCGAACTACCTTCTTTTCAATTTGGACTGCCAAGACATTGGTTTCAGGTAACTTTGGTATATGCATCATATAAAATTTAATATTTTGAATGCTTTTATTGAGTCAGATCCCAATATATACATGGTCATCTCATAGTGGTATGTATTGATTAAAATTTTAGGATACCTCCTCAAAGATAGACATCTAGGATGCCGATTTAGGACTGCAATGATGATCTGATGAGTGATGAGGCCTCAGTTTAGGGTCCATCAAGTGAGATATTTCCTCTAAGAGGGTAGGTAGAATAACCCCCACCTATCAAGTAATATATTATATCAGTAGAGTAGGATGAGTATATGAACAGGCTTGGTGCACTTTATGATTTCCAGCACTAGTGGCTGTTGAGGTTTTATAGTGAGCCAGATCCCAAAGAAGTGAAAGATTTGATTGAGATGGTGGTATAAGTTTTCGGGTTTGTGTGGATCCCAACTAATCCATTGTTTTCATTGGAATCTAACATTTTCCACATAGTAGTTGGGAGCTGGTAGAGTTTAGTCATGTAGATGTATGATGAGTTGACACTCTCATGGTCTAACATCTAATAGATATTTCAAGAGGAGTACAACCCCTTATTCTTGAACTCAGTTTGGAGTTAGGAGTTGTTGGAGTTGCAGCAGGGAGGGATTACAGTTGTGGATTATTACTTGAGGTTCACTAGCCTTACTTGAACTCTATTAACATGATTTGAGATGACTATTTCTAGGCGTGTAATCTCAAGAAGGTTCTCTATAGTGACATCAATTCCCCTGTGGTATCCCTTTACATTCCCACATATTATGGTGTTAGAGAAGGTGCTAGTGATAATTATATTCTTATCCAAGGGAATCCATGTAAATAGAGATTGAAGTGAGCATTATTGGTATGATTCATTTGTAGTAGCTAGTAGAAACCCATCAGGAGGATCTTGGTACAAGGGATATTCTTAGGACCAGACTCAGGCACATTATCATGCAGCTCAGGGACTATGTAGAGGACAAGGGAAGCTCAGATAGGGGTTATTCTATTCATATGATGGGAGAGGTCACCTGTTATGTGATTAACCAATCTGACATATTGATGAGGGTAGGAAGATAGAGTATGGATTGCCATGGTAGAGAAAATGTCATGATCATTGTTATCCCAGTCATAACCAAAGAAATTCTTGTGGAGGTAAAGCTAGTATAAAAGTAGGTGGGGCTCAAGGTGTATGAGATAATGGTGGTGGATGACATTATGAGCTACTTCCACCACCATCATTAGACATCCCACATCAGGCTTAGTGAGTTGGCTATCGGGGCCATGGGAAGCTGTAAGCTATAGAGGCATATGACCCAACAGCTCATGAGATGATTAGAGGTATGATATGTGTTTATTATAATCTTGATTCGGAAATAGTATACATGGGTTTGAGTCATTCATTTATCTCTTTTCAACTATTAAGAGGGTTGGATCTCCAATATAACACATTATCCCAATGTATTTTCCCTGAATTTCCTGTAGGGAAAACTTCTTCAATATCTTTTATTTTCCATCAGTAATAGAAATTTCTTGGTCGGGAGAGTGTCTCATGGGACCTCTTGGTATCATGATGAGACCTTATGATATCATATTTGATATGGACTGGTTTTCCATGGTCCAATCCCAAATTAACTTTCACCATAGATGATTTTGATGCCTTCAGGTAGATGCGATGAGATTCTCTTTTTTGAGTGAGAAAGATCACAATGTAGAGTGAGTTGGTCTTGTGAGTAGGAAACTAAAACCCATAAGACATCAGTTGTAAAGTTTATCACCTAGTGTAGTGGGATATTTAGAAATATATATTTTTTTCAATCAAGGAAGATTATATAAACATCTTTTCATAAAACATTTTAGGGAAAACTTCGTGATGGGATATAGAGTTTTGTATCTAATTTCACCCTAATACCATTCTTATGTCTTCTTCGGCATATTGGATGGCCCCTACTAAGCTTTTTTAGCTGAGGGAGCAGTTGGAGGACCTTTGAGAGACGGGTTTCATTACACATAGTGTGTCCCCTAGGGAACTCCAGTTTTTCTGGTGAAAAAGGTGGATGGGATCTCGTAGCTTTGTGTTGATTATCATCACTTGAAACAGATCATGATAAAGAGTAAGTAACCCATGATGAGGATTTATGACCTCTTTGATTAGTTTAGAGGTGTGCGATGGTTCTCAAAGATCAATCTCAAGTCTGACTACCACCACTAAGATTTCAGGAGGCTAATATTCTAAATCTTGCATTCTGATGTCACTAAAGATGTTATGAGTTTCTAGTGATGTCTTTCAATGTGGTGAATTCCAATACTATTTCTATGAATATGATAAAATAGATCCTCCATCCATACTTAGACCAATTTGTTGTTATCTTCTTTGATTATATACTCATCTACTATAAGACATAGGAGGATCATGTAGAGCACTTGAGGATGATCCTAGACATTCCTTGGTAGCACCCGATTTATGGTAAGCCCTCGAAGTTATAGTTCTGGATCCATGATGTTAACTTTATAGGGCATGTAATTTCTGGTCATGGATTGTTTATGGACTTAGTAAAATTTATGTAGTTATTTCTTAGGATCCACCAAAGTGTGTTTTAGATGTGCAGAGTTTTCTTGGATTGGTAGGGTACTATAGGAGTTTCATGGTGAGATTCTTCAATATTTCATCCCCTTTGACCACCCCAACATGGAAAGGGAAACCATTTACCTAGGATAAGAAGTTATAGAGATCCTTTTCAGAGATTAGGTTGAGGTGGATGAGTGATCCTATTTTGAGACTACCAGAGGAGGTCATGGAGTACATAATATATTGAGAAATATCTATGGCTAGGCTCAAATGTGTGTTGATGAAAAGGGAGGTAGTGATAGCATATTTTTCAAAGTAATTGATACTCTATGAGTAGAACTATTCAAATAATGACCTATAGTTGGTAGCAGTAGTCTTTTTTCTGAGGATGGGGTGGAAATATCTTCTGGGAGAGTACTTTTTTGTTTACTCAGACCATTTGAGTCTCAGTTAATTCTTTACACAGAGAGATATAAACTCAAGATAGATTTTATGGTTGGATTTACCATAAGACTTTGATTTTTAGATAGTCTATACTCTTATTATGAGAAACATGGTGGAATATTCCCTTAGCAAGAAGTCCCACTCTCTCCTAGTGGAGGAGGTTTTTGAAAAGTTGGATTTCTTATAGATGAATTTGGTTGAGGATGAGGGTGAAACTTTTCTTCAGTCTATAGTATTGACTCCTCTATTTATTTATCATATTAGAGAGGATAAGTTGGGAGACATAAACCATGTGGGACTCCATGAATACATATCCTTAAAAGATTCACACGATGAATTCTATGAAGGAGGGAATCATGTCATAATTTTCCAATGTTGGATGGTGGTTCATGTTATGATGCAAGAGGAGGTGATGATTGAGTTTTACACATCTCATTTGTCTGTACATCCTACTGTAGGGAATATGTACATAGACCTTCAGTGGTATTTTTAGTGGGTTTTCATGAGACAATGAATTTCTAAGTTCATCTCTTGGAGTCTCACATTTCAAATGGTGAATGTTGAGAACCTGGTTTTTGAAGGTTTGTTGCAGCCTCTTGAGATCTTAGAGTTGAAATGGGATATCATAACTATGGAATTTGGTATAGGGTTTCCATAGACTATGAGAATCCATGATTCCATTTGGGTTATAGTTCACCGGCTTACCAAGTCAAAGCGCTTCTTTTCTATCAGGAAGTAGAGTTTAGTGGAGAGTTTGGGGGTAGTTTTACATGCAATAGATCATTCTCCTTCAGGGGGTCCCATCAAAGATTATATGCAACCATGATGCATAGTTTATGTGATGACTATGGGGAGTTCTATAGGAGTAATTCAATACCTCTCTAAGGATGAGTACAACTTTCCACCACTAGATAGATGGCTAGACCGATCACACTATCCAGGTGTTAGAGGATATGCTGATGGAATGCATGTTAGAGTTTGGAAAAATCTAGAAGGATCACTTACCTTTGGAAGAGTTTTCTTATAATAATATTTATCACTTTACTATTGACATGACACATTTAAAGACCCTAAATGAGATACCCTATAATTCACCCTTATATTGTACTGAGATTGGTAAGAAATATATTGTTAGGAAAGAGATGGTATAAGAGACGACTGATAAGGTCCAATTGATCCATGGGAAGATGAGGGAAACCTAAAGAAGGCATAAATCTTATAAAGATCGACGATGTAAGACCTTGGAGTTTGAGTAGGGAGATAATTTTTTTAGATAATATTCCCATGATGAGGATTGTATAGAATTTTATAGGAAGGTAAGTTCTCCCCGTGGTTCATCAAGACCTTCTATATATTGAAGAGGGTTGATGAGGTTTCTTACCTCCTCTCATTACCCCTAAAGTTGGAGCGTGTGCATGATTTCTTCAATGTGTCACAACTGAGGAGATAAATGCAAGCTACAATGCATGTTATTGATTGTGGATATCTAGAAATCCATGATGAATCCACCTTTATGGAGTACCTAGTGGTGTTCGAGGATTTATAGAAGGGGATCCAATGTGGATATGTCATTCCCTTGGTTTTTGTTATATGGAAACATGAGATCACAAAGGAGAGTTCCTAAGAGTAGCAGAGCCATATATGGGATCAGTACCCCCATCATTTTTTATTAGTTTTTCTTTTTTGGAAATAAAATACTGATGGAGGGAATAATGTAGAGACCCTGCTTTTTCTTTTCAATACTTTTAAATATATTAAGAAATATTTCTATACCCAGTCACTAAAACAACACGTGATTCCAAGGATATGTGATTCTATAATTAATTTTATAAAAATATTAATTATATTTTATATCATAGGCCTGTAGTTTTCAAAAATAATGGAATATCTACAAAATGATGTCTTAGATAAATAATTTGATACCGTAGTTGAATCTGAAGCATAGAATTTACCCTCGGAATGAAAAACAGTTGGTCAGCTCTAAAATTTTGGACAAGGAATCCATTGGGGGTATGCTAAGTGAATTAATTAATTAAAATTTTTAATTAATTAAATTAATACCCAACTAATAATCTCCTAATATAAATATGTGGTTATGGAAAATCACGAGGGATAACAGCAAAATCCAAAGATCATTGAGAAGAGGTTCTCTCATCCTTCATTGGAAAATTGAGATCAGATGATGAATGATGACTAGATCAAGGTGTATTAACAGAAAAAAAATGCAACAGATCTTCTTCACCACTAGTGAACATGTTCTTAACCAAATAATATCCAATATCAAAGTAGGGAACATTATTTTTTGTATTTCCACACTTTTAATTAATTAATCTTGAATTAAATTATCTAATTTGATTTCAATAATCTTCCAACCTTCACATGAGAAAATTCTATAATTTAAATAGTCAAAATATAATTATTCATTTATATTTCATGTTTTTTACACAAAATATTCCCATTTTATGATTTTTTTCCCAGAACACTTGTCCAAAAAATGATACACATTTTTTCTTATTCTTTTCCCCCCATCATTCTTAGAATTCTTTACCGTTTGCCTATGGGGTTGCAGTTTGACATTACTGGGAAGGTTTGAGTAAGATCAAACTCAAATATTAATAGAAGATTCAAGTGTAACAAATGGATTAGTGATTTGAGGATGGATTGGGATAGATATTGGGATTCATGTGATGGATTGTGTGGATATGTGATCTAGGACTGATTGGCGGCAACACGGGAGATGTATGAGGTGGCGGTGGCTTTGGGCGATGGATTGAGATCTGATTTCCAGCCACTATAGGAATGGAATCAATGGTCAGATGTGTTTTCCAGTAATTTTTAGAGGTTAAAAGACAGAAATAACATTAGTATGTTTGGATCTTAAACCATGTTAGGATTCTACAAATTCTATGAAAAACTGGTCTACACGCCGTGTAGTCTAAATAACACACATCATGTAGTTCCCTGGCCATGACAGCTAGGATTTTCAGGTGAGTTAAATATCACATGCCATATAGAACCCCCACACATCATGTAACTCAGTGCTAGTGGAATAACATGTACTCTGAGATTACATAGATATAGGCATCTCTAGGCACACATAATGTACAGGCACATGTCCAGTATGCACATGCATTACTATGAGAGCACAGATTGGCCTCGAGTGGCTGAGAAACACCGTGTAGTACCCTTAAATGACATTTAATACTAAATGGACTATTAGATATGTACTATAAAGGTAAAATATAGGCAAATGAGTGGGTCAAAAATCGTGTGGACGATTTACACACCATGAAATTCTCTCTACAACTTCTACTTGTCATCTTTCCTTCATTTGGACTTGGATTTTGGACCACGAGTAGCCTATACTGAGTGTTTTCCCATATAGAATGACATGGTGGCCTTTGTAGTGGGGTTTTATTTATGATGTGAGATATTATAAGAATAAATATTCTTTATGTGACTATCAATGATGATAATAATCAGGCATGATCATTAGAGAGAGACCTGAGTGGTACCCTCCTTCTGTGTTAGGGTATGGGTTATTTACCTACTAAGTGGAACCCTTCTATTGGATCAGGAAATGATTCCTCTACCTGTTAAGTGGAACCCTCCTAAATTTTCAAGGCATCGGTTCTCTACCTACCAAGTGGAACCATTTGGTTGTACTCAGACATCAGTCCTCTACATACTAACTGACACTATCCTATTGTACCGGGGAACGGGTACCCTACTCACTAAGTGGACCTCTCCTATTAGATTAGGGCATGGTTCCTCTAACTACTCATTGGAACCATCCTATTAGATCAGGTCATGGGTCGTCTACCTACTAAGTGGCACCCTCCTATTGGATCAGGTCATGGGTCCTCTACCAATTTAGTGGCACCCTTCTATTGGATCAGGGTATGGGTCCTTTACCTACTGAGTGAAACCCTCATATTGAACCAGGGAATGGTTCCTATACCTACTACGTTTCACTCTCCTATTTTATCAAGTCATGGTTCTTCTACCTACATTGTGTCACCCTCTAGTTGTATCAGGGAATGAGTCATCTACGTAGAGATTGTACCCCATCGACTGTGTGGCACTATGGTGAGGTGTGGATCAACATAATTACACATTCAAATAAACACACAAGATGTAGGCCATCGATGATGGAATTTTACAACTATTGGAAGACTCATCATCCTTTATTGGGCCACGAGATGGAGGTCCCCTTTCTCTCATATACGAGTTTCATATATAAGAATATATATCTTTGTTGTTGGGTTTTATTTCCCTCTTTCTTTGATTTGAGATAAATATTAATATCATGTTCTTATTGAACCCCCTCCATTTTTTAGTTTGTCCTTTTGGTTATGAATATAATCACCAATGAATGTGATCTCCCATCATAGTTCATGTCTTATATATAAAAAAATATAGGTTCATAGTGATTTCAGAGGAGCATAGGGATATCTATGTGAATTTGTATTTGTATGGTTGATGGAGCATGGAGATCTGAATATGCATTCTCTCGGTATTTTTTCCAGTTTTTTTGGTTGGGAAATATTTTCAATTTCGGTGTGTATTTTCCCCTTTACTTTTTTGATTTCACTATTGAATTATTTTTCATTCCAAATAGGTTATTACTTTTGTGGATTTTACTCTAGATGTTACATTGTTTTTATTATTATTCCTTCTCACTTCTGTATGTAGATGGTTGGGTGTGTGTGTACAGGTATATTAGGAAAAGACCTCCCATTTCAGTTATGCCATTTGGTGATTGTCTCTAGCCCCTAACCTATGGAGGCAGGCTTGGGTAGTTGCGACTTGGCCTTCCATCGACCGGGTGGGCCCTGATGGGTCAAATAATAATAGTAATACTTTGAAAAATACTTCTTCATTTATATAAATATATTATTTATTTATTTTTACCATTTTTAAATAAAAATTCTCTCAGATAAATAATGACCTATTCATGAAAACTACCTTTATTACTTTTTATTGGAATATATCAACTCGCATATAATTAATATAATATATAGATCCATTAAATTCATTCAATTCCTTAACCTGGAAAATATCACCTCAACACATGAAATGAACTTTCAATCATACCACATATATATTAAAAAATATAACATATATTCTCATGTTTGCAAAAACACCCCCTTTAGTGTTTTTTTGAAAATATATAATAAAATATTCCTATTATAATGCATGGCTTTTTGTATTCTTTCTACCTCTTAATCAATAAAATATAAAGGGATATTTTCTCTTATAATTTTAACTTTAAGTTATCGACCCTGATAATCATGAGTTTCATGGGGTTTGCCTCTCCATGATCACTCTCTCTTTTTATCAAATTTTTTTCAACACATATTTTATGATAAATATTCATCATATCAAACATCCACGAATTCCAGGTTTAGATAAAAACAATCACCCCTAAATACATACACTATAATCCTTATGTGAATAACATCAAAACCATCTAAATTTTATCTTACAACAAAAATAACACTTCTAGTTCTGTATAATTTCAATATCAAGGATAAATTCCTCCATTAAAAATCAAATGAAATAATTTCACTACATAACAATGATCTTTAAAAAAATCCTCTAAGATTAACAAGTCATAACTCATCATAGGAATTTAACAATACCAATACTATCAATATAACTCACTATATATTCCTAAACTATATATAGTATAAGAAATAAAAATTCCGGTGAACACAATCAAATTCCCACTTCACTATTAGTTCATAAACTTTAAAATACATCGGCGAGGAATATCACACTTAAAAAATCAATTGATACCAATTGTTAATACCAAAAAAGATATACCACTTGAATTTCATATCCTCCAATACTTCATAAGTTATATCACTTATTTCAAATGAGGTTGAACAACCTTTGGGATTATCTCCAACTCCCCCTGAGTCTATTCACCTATAAAAACTAATTGTTTAGATAATATTTATCATGGGTAAACACTTTTTAATAACACTTGTTGATAGTTTTATTTCTTTTTATCAACATCAAGGTATCCTTAAAATCACTCATCTAATAGAATCATGTTATTTTATAACTAGAAAAATAAAAACTCATTGAATACCACCACTCCACCAAAAATATATCCAATTCCATATTCAGTGATAAAATCTATTAAATACTATCTTGAAATGACTTGTAATGTTTCCAAAAGTTAAAATTTTTGGGAAGAATAAAACTTTTCTATGAAACCTATATCACTATAAAACATGCTTGAAACCCACTAAACTTCAATATTCCAGAATAGATAAACTGATTTCATTATTAATTATTCAAGTTTAAATATTTCATCACTACTCCTACACAAAGGTTTATAGGTACCAGGTTTTACTATTTATAGAGACAACTTATATTGAACTTGTTGTACATGATTCAGTTTTCATCTTCTCCTTTTTGAATGATTTTTTTAGATTCATAAATCTTATCCATTTAATTCACATATGGTACACATACCTAATAGATAGTATCTCCATTATTTATCCTACATCACACCATTAATGATATTTAACAATAAAAAGAAGCATAGAAGCACCTTTGTCTTCCTTAAGATGAGAAGTGTTTTTGGTATTTAGACAAAACCTTTCTTACAATCCTTTTTAGTAGTGTGTTGTTGCATGACACAACTAAGACAAAATTCATTTCCCATAATTCCAATATAATCCATTATCTCATTTGTTTTGGGATACTCATTTAGAGTAAGGCTCATTCCACTAATGTATGTTTCTTCTATTTGAGCTTCATTATTTAATTTTCCTCCTACATTCTTCTTTCTATATGGAAGGGAAATGACACTAGTTTTATAATTTTGATTTATTGTAGTATGTGAGATCCTAATCAAGCATCCCACTTAATTATCTTCTTATATTTACATGAGATCAATTTATTCATTTTTTATTTCCATACATATTTCTTCTCACTCTTGGTATATTTTTGGGTATAAGTATTTCTTGGGGCTTGACATATATCATTTTATATTTCTCTAGTTTCTATCTTCAAGACCTTAAACATGTTCTTCACTAGAACTATTTTCTTTATATTATTTTTTATTTCAAAAATGGTTTTTGTGAACATTCCATTAGTGATACTGCCAAATTTTTTTTATTTCTTTCCATGAAACTTTTTTGGGAGTAACAGATTTCATATTATTCCATTCCAATATTATTTATATTGTAAGAGTGGAGGATCACATTTTGATATCTTACTTTATTCAAAAGTTGTAATATTGTTGCTTATGACTAGGGTTAACAAAAATATACACTTTACAATAAAATCAAACCATTTATCTTATTTTCTTGGTTTTAATTTGGTTATGTTATTCCTTCCATATTTATTGAAACTTCTAGCATCCACAAATAAACACACACATAGTGTGTCTGATTTCCCCAAAAAAAAAATGAGCTCTTAAATTCTATCTTTCTTGGAGGTATATTTATATCAAAATTAGTATAACTGTACTATTTTTTCTCTGAATCTATATTGTATTACTTATTAATACCAGCTAAGGTCCCTTTATGAGACTCTTCTATTTTTTTCTTTTCTTCACAACATTTAGTTATTCCACAAGCAGTTTAATTTCCAAATCATTCTCTTTTAGTTGTGCCATTAAATTCTCAAAGTAATAATTCCTTTCACTATGATCCATTTGTACCTACTCTTCAAACTTCTTTCTTAGGGTTATCATATATGATTCAAAAAATTTATCCTTTTTACTAATTTACTTTACTTCATGAAATATTCATCAATTGTGTCACTTTCCCCCTTCATGTTATTCATTTTTGTAATGGATTCCTTTTAATTCATACCATTTTTTTTAAAATCCTTATTTTCATATTATAAATATACTATGATTACACAACCCTTTTCACTTTCATTATTTAAGAGCCAATTTTTTTTCAATCCTTGAATATCCTCTTATTTGTTGAACCAAAAAAATATGGATTTACCACATTAATTGGTTAATTCACCCTTAAAATATCAAGGTGATATAAAATCTAATATTCAAATTTATATGAGGAAAATTCTATAGGGGTAAAATCACATACACATAGAGAATTACTTTTATTTACCTTGATAGAGGAACCCAATTTTTTGATATTATTCTTCTTATTTTTCTTATTTCCTTTTTAGAAGGAATTATTTATCAACTATGTTCAATGTATTTTTATCACATCTAGTTATACAAACATCTCTGGTGGATATAACCTTAATATACCTAGCATCAAAAAAAATTTCATACACAACATCCAAATATTTTCAAATCCCAAATGTAGTACCACAATGAATGATGTTTTTATAAACATTATTAGACATATTTCATCAAATTTTTCTCTTTCCTTGAATTACCTAGTATTTCATTGGGCTTATTCGTATCAATTTCTTGTTGAATATACTTCATAACCTCTTTTTCTCAAGCTAATAAGAATAGAAACATCTCATTCCCCCATCCACCAAAGTTAGTACCATTAAAAAATGGTGGATTCATCATAGGATCCATAAAACAATTACAAACACCGATATTTAGGTTAAATAAAAATCTAAAACCTTTATACTATGATACCAATTTTTGGAACCTTATACACACTATGGGTGAATCATAGGGTCAACCTATGATGCCCTAAAATATCACTTTGATATTTATATTTATTAGGTTAATTTACCCCTTGATTACGAGGAGTACTGGGGTGGAATTTTGATATTTTAAATATTTTATAGGGCTGCATAGTAAAATTCGTGGTTTTGGAAACCATTAACCCTAGGTATTTCTTTCATAGAACCATCACATGGTTACTACACATTTTGGTAAACTATGTGAGGAAACCATGTGACTAACTCATTTTGGGTATTCTTTTCATTTCATGTTCCTTTTAATTGGGATTTATCCTTCACCCACTTTAACCCTTTACCTAGGAACCTACCAAGATCTTTTCTTCCACTTAGAAGACCATAAATGGGTGATTTAGGGTGGTTTCTTGGAAATTATTCAACCAGATTGATAGGTTAAGACTTTTCCTTCTTTCTACTCCCGATTTCCCTATATTTTATACCTTTATCTATAACCCTGGATCCCATGATGGCCTATTTATTATTTCTAGGGTTATTATAATTGGGGGTTTTGGTTTCTCAAGGTTTTTATACCTCTCTTGAGACTTAATATAGAATATTTAATTAAAATAAACATAGTTACATTGGTCGAAGAAAAAATTTCAATTTCATTTCCCTTTATTTGAGAGTTTCGTAAGAACTTGTTATTTTTAAATGTGACTTTTAATTGAAGTAAAGAGGTATATAATATCTATCTTTATGTGGTAAAAAGAGTTTCCATGTTTTTTCACTTTTCCTTTGACAAAAATTCAAGTATTTCATAGTTCAATCACTTTGGTTTTATATGGTACTTTATGAATTCTAAGTGTTTGATAAAATTAAAATGATTGTTTTATTTAATAAAAATAAAATTTTAATAATGTTTTAGTTCAGTTTAAATTTCCCAAGTGGGTTGTTTTATTTTTTAAAGGGTTTTAATGTATTATAGAGGTTTTTTTGACTTATGGAATAGTTTGGTGATTTCCTTGAGTTGATTGTGAATCATGATTTCCCTTTTTTATTCTTGGTTTCCAAGTGGTATTAAAAATGTATTTACAAATATATACTTACTAAGTATTAAGTAAATTCATGGTTGGAACCTTATGTATGGAAGCTATTGTTGATTAATGGTTTCACCCTAGTTGAGCCCCAAAATTTGTAATTTTTTATTGTTGTTTTCATGTGTTAATTTTTAAATGAAATGTGATTCATATTTATGAATTTGGGAAGGGTGGTCATTATTGAAGGGGTGTTCTGTCAGGTATGATGCAAATGATTACCATTTTTTATGGCCTCTGGGATATGTGGTTGTCATGTGACTAACATTGTATTAATAGTTTCCCATCTCCTTTAGTTTTCATATGAGGAAACCTAGGTTTCCATGTGTGAGATTGAGGGAGGTTTTCTATACTAGTGGACAATATCATGCTTTCTAGTATCCCCTAGTTGAATGTTATGACTCAGCTAGGGGATGTGTCACTAAGGAAGCTAGTTGAGAAAGATTTAGATGATGAGTTTTTCTACCATTATCCTAGTAGCTATTGTTTAAACTTGTTTAAGTTGAGTATTATCCCATTTGTCCCTATATTGTTTCTTCATGATAAGTATCATATGTTATGATGATTCATTTTTTTGGAATGTGAGCTTACTACCTTTTTATTTGAGCCGATGTTGATGCATTGGTTATTTATGATTGAGTACTATTGTTGTTTGTATTTACTTGCATAATTAATGTTATTAACTTATGACTTGTATATGACTTAATATTATATTATGGTTTCCCATTTCTCTATTACCATGTTTGATGAGCGTGTGTAATGTTTTATAGTATAAAAGGGGTGTTTATTTTCAAATCCCTATACTTTATTGAAAAACTTTTGAAGTTTTATTTTAAAACCTTATAAATGGATTTTTTTAAATAAAAAAGGGAAGTTTAAATTTGGTTCCATTAAATTCGAATTATTTAAAAGAGGAATGGTTGATTTTTGAAATCACAATATCTTGTTCATTCATCCTTGATTCATGATTTATAAATGGTATGGTTTAAGAAATAATTTGTTTTATTTTTTGTTTATTAACATATTTTTAAAGGAAATGAAAACCTATTTGTTCATATTAATTTACAAACTATAATTATTGGTTATTTTATAAAAGGAATGAAATGGAATCTTGGTTGTATACCATTAGGTGTTGGATCACATACTATATAATCAAATTTGTGGGTATGTAGTCTGCATGTCTTTTGTGGGCCCTCTAGGTCTTATCTTACAAGGTGGACCACTACCACTCTCCTTTGGGATACAATTGATGATGGTTTGTTGTGGTTAATTGTATTTCATATGGATATGGTGGGGTTTTCCTTCCATGATTTTTGGACTAAATTGGGTCGTGTTGTGTATTATCCTCCCTGACCTTCCACTTTTGTTCCAGTTTTGGTATTTATTTTTGAATGCAAGATATTTTTTAAATGGTACTATTTAAATAAAAAAAAAATGGAAAATATTTTGGTTATTCCTTCCTATTGTTCCATTTGTGGATACTTGTTTTCTATTTTTACTTAGTATATTCTTATTTTCATGATGGGTTTATCAAATTATTTTAAAAATCATGATGGATTATTCGTTATAACACTTATTTATTCTTATTTTCTAGAGGGTGAAATCTTTCCTATGTGCTCACCCATAACACTTTGGCACTAGTTACCATCCTATGTCTATCGGGAATGCACCTCATGAATATTTGTCGAATGGTTCGGGTGACAGTTTGGGTTGACTTAGGACAATTCATTATAAATTCCATCAATTAATTTTTATTATTCAAGAGTTAATCATATATTGGAGTTAGGAACATTGAATATTTAGTGGCGGGTGCATAAGACTACTTGGAATTATATCCCTCATGAAAATACAACATTTACCATGGGTAGTTAAGAGTTTTGTGATAAATTTTGGATTTATGGTTGTTTATTCTTGTCATACCTGGATGTGGGATCCTAATACTCAGAGTTTTAGGGAGATCCCCAGAGACTTTTTTGGGAAATTTATAATTTCATAGTGATACTAGAGGAAATCGAAGTGTCACATGGTGAATAACCATGTCCTATCAAGATAATCTTATTCCATGCACAATTTTAGATAACTTTTAGTGTAACTCACATGGTTAGTTTATGGCCTGAAAAACCATGCGGACAAACTTTCCACAGTGGAGAAAGTTTTTATTTTTTTTATTTTTCACTTATTTGGTTATTTAAACCTATATTAGGATTTATGAGGATTTTTATGAGTAATTAATTGTAGTTTAATGATTTTTGAATTTTTAAAATAAAAAACTTAAAGTGATGCATTATTATTTTGTGTTTTGGCATGTTTCAAATCCATGTGTTTAAATTTTTTGAGTTTCTAGTGTGGAATGTTTTGAATTTTAGGATAAATTATTTAAGTGATTGAATGAATTTTTGGGATGTGATTATTTTTAAGGGAGGAATTTCATTTGTTTCAAATTAAATGAGGTGATTTAAATTATATTAGTAATTTTTGAAATATAAAATTGATTTTTTAATGGCGTACCTTATTGAAAAAGATGGTTTTTGATGAAGCCATGTGACATTTTAAAATGTAAGGAAGTCCTTCTTATTTGTTTTTAAAATGAGTTTATAAATAAGTGATTTTGTTTGTAATTTGGTATCCCTTTTATTGGGTTTTGGGATGGTTTGATTCGATTTTGTTTTTGGGTGATATTTTCAAATGTGACCCCTGAAAAGTAATCAACAAGTCAAGAAGAGAATTTATAAGGTAGTCATTTTGGTGATCCATGAGTCATAATATGAGTATTAATCTATACCCAAAATCTCAATGGAGTGGCAGAGACATATTCTTATCATTTCTGAATCATGCTTGAGAGATTCTAAATCAGAACCTTCCAACATTTAGTGGTGATCAAGGATTCCAAGAGGTGAAATAATTACTAGCTAAGGTTGAGGAGATTTTAAATTTACTAAAAACTTATGAAACCACCAGGGTGAGGTGCACCACTCCATTGTTATAAATATTTTCCCTAGATTGGTATAATCTCACTATCAATTTCCAATCACTTGAGGTTTTATCTTGGATATATTTCAAGGTTGCCTTCATCTAGTGATTTTATGCAAATGGAGTGAGATTTGAGAAAGAATTGGAATTATTGGTTGTTCATTAGGGTGGTCAGTTAGTGAAAAAATATATTGTAAATTTCACCAAATTAGTCCATATATCCCAGAGTTGGCCACTAATAATTTGAGGAAGTATTGGTTCTTTGAAATAGGCCTTCATCCAGATCTTGGTTCAATGGTGTTTCAATCTATCTGAATACATATTAGAAGTGATGTATAAGATAGTTATCACTGAGGAAATTTCAATATGACAAACTATTGTAGGTTATTATTTGACCCTATTTGGTTTTAGTGAGGCTTATCTAGCTAGAAAAAATTGGGAGCACGAAGGTGATAAATATGGGGCTAAATATTATCATCATATTGTCTCTTCTTGGGTAAAGTGAAGGGTAGTGGTGCAGCTTCATTATAGAAATTACATACATTCTAGGACCGATTTTCTGGTAGCTTTGATAGCCCATCATGTGTGTGGTTATCTTGATTACCTTTATAGGATTTATATGTTGAATGTACATTATAAGAAGAAGTCTCAGGCATATATTTGATACGGGTAATATTTTGGGGTGTTTCTTCCACTGAAGCATTGGCATCTATTATTTTAGTCTTGCGGTATTATCTTTTGTAATTATTATTTGGTTGTACCTTGTTACATATCTTATTTATACCATATATCTTTTTTTAATTAATTAAGTAGTTTTTTTGTTCTTGTATTTGTGTGTTTTGAAATGTTCTTGCCTCATTAATTTATGATGAATTTTTTCTTTTGGGCATGGTTTGGACCATGGATCAAGGTTTTTTTGTTGGATAAAATTTGGATTCCTTGGTTATGGGTTATGTAAATAGGGATAATATATTGGTTTATATCTATACCATGAGAGGAACCATGTTGATATTTTATTTTAGAATCACCATGAGTGGGTGTTCCATAAGTTTGGCCCCAAATCACACTGCATCAAATTTCATTACTCTAGGTAATAATCATGCCATTACATTTTTAGGAATGTTCATTCTTTTAGTGTTTCTCATGTTTATATAATGCATTATTTAGGTGACCTTTTCTGGTGACCATTTTGAATGTTTCTAAAGGATGAACTCTCTTACAGTATTTCAAGGTGGTTTTAATAGGTTGACAAAATCTTATCCTATACTCTAGTAATTAATAGAAATATTTTTTGGGTGAATTTAGATATTTTGGATGTGTATATATAATATTTCACTATTGGTGGGGTGACCTATGGCCAGTCTTAGAGTGTTTTCCTTGTTTTTATAGAGTTATCTTCTTGGAAGATTTTAATTGGGATGCACTTTTAAATCTAGGGCATGTGACCTTGGATGTTTTATTATTTAGTCTGACTTGGGAATCAAAAAATACTTGTGAGTATTGATATGTTCATAATTTAGAGTTCTTGAATTTAAATCATATCATATGGGTGTTCATACTAATGTCTCATCTTATTTTTACCCTTGATTTCATTCAACCCGGAACCTTATTTCAAGATTCTTATTAATTTGGTGGTTGGTAAATCTTAAACCATTTTTGATTAGTTCTTACCGATAGTGGACAGATCATGTCCCATTTTCTTGTTTTCAGTCTTGGGAATTTGGGTTGGTACTCAAGTCCTTGCCCAAGGTGTAGTGGTATTTTCATTTTCATCAGTTTTAAGTTTTCAATCAATTTATGGGGTTATAAAGTGGAATAGTGAGGCGAATTATGACACCTAAACATCTTAATCCATGGTTTGTGTTTATAATTTTATTTCCCCCCTTGAGTTCGGGGTATCTCAGGTAGAATTTTGAGATTTTTAAAGCTTTTATTGGGCCCCGTTGTTAGGCAGATGGCTTGGGAAACTATACTGTAGAAACTATGCACCTTTTATAGTTTCTGGATATTGGTGATCACGAGGTTACTATATGGTTTGTTAAATTATGTGACCAACTCACTTTGGGTATTTTTTTATTTTTTTTCTTTCTAACTAGGGATTTCCCATTTTCTTTCCACATTTTAACCCTTCAGTCTAGGCACCTCCTAAGATCCCCTATTCCTCTTGCAAGACCTTTTATGGTTGATTTATGGTGGTTTCTTGGAAATTATTTATTATAATTTATAATTAAAAGATTATCCATCCTTATCCTCTTGTGTATTCTATATTTTCTCCATTTATATCTAACCCGAGAGGTTGTTATAAAGTGGGGGGTTTGGATTCAAGGTGTTTTGAACTATCTCTTGAGACTTAATCTAGTGTATTTTGTCTTAGGCGACATGGTTACATAGGTTGAGTTAGGTTTTTTCATTTAATTCCCTGTTATTTGAGAGTTCCATAGATTCTTAATGCTTTTAAATGTTATTTAGAACTAAAGTGATGAAGTATATGATATATATCCTCATGTTTTTAAGAGTTTTCTATGTTTTTTCGGTTTGAATTTAATAAAAATTGGTGGATTTCATAATTCAATGAATGTTTTTTAATTGTGTTTTATAAATTATAGTTTTTTATGAAATTACAATGATGGTTTTATGCAAAAAAATGATATTTTCTTGATTTTTTGGCCATGTCATATTTCTAAGTGGGGTGTTTTGTGTTTTGATGTTTTTAGAAGTTTTAAAGGGTTTTTTTGACTTATGAAATTATTTTGTGACTTATTTGAGTTTATTGTGACTCATTATTTCCCTTGGTTTATGCTAGGTCTCTAAGTGGTTTCAAAAAATATATTTTCAAACATATAATTAATAAGTTTTTAGTAATGTCTTGATTGGAATAAAGTGTAATGAATCTCTTATTGATTGATGGTTTCACCCATGTTAATCCCTGATGTTACCCGTTTTTTATGATTGTATGCATGTGTTAATTATCAAGTGAATAGTAATTAAAGTTTATGAATTTTTGAAGGGAAATCATTGTTAGAGAGCTGTGGTGGTTAGTGGATGCATATGATTGTTGTGATTTTATTTCCTTTGGGCTATATAGTTTTCGTATGGATGGCATTAGCTTGATACTATCCAACATCATTTCTTTATTCGATGAGGAACTATATGCTACTAAGTGGGATATTGAGGGCTGTTTTCTTTACTATTTGAGAGATATACACTAGCTAGTAGCCCCTAGTTGAATGTTATGAACTGACTGGGGGATGTGTCGTCGATTAGGATAGTTGAGAGCAATTCAGGTGATAGGTTGTGTGATGGATAACCTGTTATAAGTTTATTCCACCTATGAAATATTGAGTATTATCCCATTTATACCTATGTTGATATCCTAATGATATGTATAATATGTTATTATTCTTAATTTTTTATTGGGTTGTGAATTTTCAACCTTTTTATTCGAGACTATGTTGAGGTATTGGTTATTTATGATTGATTACTATTGTTTTAGAGATTGACATGTGTTATTATTGTTATTAACTTATGAATTTTACATGGATTTATATTCTATTTGGATTCCCCTATCCCTTTTCTCATGTTTGATGATTGACTATTATGATTTAATGTAAAAATGGGGTGTTTTTTTTCAAAGTGATAAAATTTATTGAAACAATTTTAAAGTTTTATTTTAAAACCATATGAATGGTTTTTTAGAAGTGATGTTTTCAATAAAATATGAAGGTTTTACATAGTTCCTTTAAATATTTTTTTAAAATAGGAATAATGTTTTTTGAAATGATAATACCCTGGTAAGTCTTATTTGAAGAATTATTAATAAATGGTGTGGTTTAAGAAATGGTTTGAGTTATTTGTTTCATATTTCCATACTATGTAAATTTAATGAAAACCTATTTTATCATATTTATTTTAAAACTAAAATTATTTGTTTATTTTATAAAATAAATTAAATATATTCTTAGTGGTATCCTACCAAGAATTGGATCACAACATATATATTCACATAAGCAGGTATGTAGTTTTCATGTCTTTTTTTGGTACTTTAGATATGGGATTTCACATTGGATATCAACCACTTTCTTATGGGAATTAGGTGATGTTGGGTTGTGGTGATAAATTATAAGTCACATGGAGATGTTGGGGTTTTCCTTTTAGGTTTTTTGAACAACTTTGGGTTATGTTGTGTATTGGCATCCCCAACCTCCAACTTTTGTATCAGTTTTGTTCCTTATTTTGGATTATTAAATATTTATTTAAATTTTTTATTTAAATGAATAATATTGTGGAAAATATTTTTTCTATTACTATCTATTATGATGTATTTGGTTGTTTTTTATACTATTGTTTAGTGTATGCTTATTTTCTTGGCATGCTTATCTGATACATGGAAACATCACACTAGTTTTGCGATTGGAATATTGTTCATTATTTTTTATAAGAGGAAAAATAATTCCTATTTTATAACTTATGATACTCTAGAACTAACTGATAACTTGGGGTGATAAAAAACATACCTTGAGACTTTTGGAGGAATGGACTGGGTGACAGGTTGGGTTGATTTGGGCTGGTTTGTTACACATCCAATTTTAACTTTTTCTTTCTGATTACTTATTTAGGAATATGTTTCCATATTGGAAGGAATTTAATTTATCCCATTTAACAATTAATATCTTTTCACATAACCTTTCCAGATGGATGAAAGAAAAAAATACATGCAAGGGAGCCAAAAGATTTACTTTTTTCACCAAAATAGGCTACTTCAAGGAGCATAACCAATAATGTGTTAATGTTTTATGAAGTCATAATACTCCAAGGGAAACTCTCTCTTCTTTACTCAGTTCACAATTTTTTTAATGGTATCCAAAATTTTATAGACATGTAGGTATCTTCATGATATACATGTTAAGTATAATATGTTTCCACTTTCCTCTCTAAGTAGATAAAATTTGATCCCCAATATGATGTCACTCTACTTCTTCAAGTTGGATGAAAACAACTCATCATAGGTGAGGGTTGAGTCTAAATCTTCCCTCAACCCATAGTAACACTTGTTCCCATTAGTTTATAGTTCAAAAAAAGTAATTATCATTTTACCTTTTCTCTTTATATGGAAAATAATAATAGGGGTAAGTTCCATTCTTCTCTCGGGCTCCCAGCTTGTAAAATCATCCTTGATTTGTTCACTAGAAATACACCCCAAGCCCCTCTTCTTCTTCCTTTTCTTATTCTTCTTATTCACTTTCTATAGAACATATATCTTAAATAGGTGTGAGATCTTTTCATATTTTTCTTGATTTATATATATCAATGTGGAACACTCCCTATATCTATTCTCCTAATTATACAAAATATGTATATGTTGTGCATGATCTCTCTATTCTCACGTCCAATTCAAAAGATAATATGGAAATTCATAACAAGTATCTCGTATCTTCCTAGGACTAGTTCAATAAGAATTTATCCATTCACACCCAAATATTTTTTTCTACCTTAAAATGTTTCTCTTCTATATTTGTTCTGTTCTTCCTAGATTCCTTCATCCTTTTATTAAAAAAATCAAATCTTCACACTTTTAATAACACTACTCCCGAGGTGTAATCAGATTCATTTAAAGACAAAAACAAAGTAATAAATCATGTTATTGATTCCTTCCATGTCCCATAGTCACAATTATTGATTCTATTGAAAATATATTTCATTTTGATCATCTCTAGTCAGGTTGATTCATGGTGTTTTGATATTCATGCATGCAGAATACCATAGGTTATAGACATACAATGAGAGGAATGATATCATCTATGGTCTTAATAAAAAAATTTATTATATGAATAGTTCCCACTATTTATATAATCCCAATTTAGAAACTTCATTTTCATTCCACCTCATTTATTACCTCAGGCGCTTCTCACACCATATAGTTTTTAAGTAGTTGTCAAGAAAGGAACTGCTCTTCAAGGGATGTTTGATGCTTCATCTACTAGACTTTGCTGACATAGTTTTTTCTAGTATCTCCTTAGTAACAATTTTCCAAATACTTCTTCATGCATATACATATAATTTTTAATTAATTTTACCACTTTAAATTAAAAATTATTCTATATAAATCTTTACTTATTCATGCACAATACTTTCATTACTTTTTTATGCAACATACTAAATCCACTATAATGAATATAGTATGTCTATGAAACTATCCATGAAACACATACACCTTCTTCACTTAGAAAATATATTCTCAACAAATCCAATGTACTTTCAATCATACCTTATATATTATCAAAAAATCCAACATATAAACTCATGACTACAACACAAAAAAAGGGTGTGACCACATGATGCCTTATCCACCCTTCAATGGACTCACACCCAACCCTTATAGGTTATAACTAGATGCCCAGTCACTTTGGTGTCTTGTATGGGACTGGTATCATTCTTCAAGGACTTATTAACATGGTTCTCATATTTTTGTAATTTAACCGACACAAAGTTCATCTAATTAAGCACCCATATCACCCAAATAGAAACCCAAGCACCCATCTCACTAACTAGGTTCTCATCCACCAAATTATGGGTTACACCTAGCTTCTAATGCCCATCCATTATGATCTTATTAATTTATATTTAAGAAGTCCACACCCTGCCAATATAAATCAAAAATAAATTCCCTATTTTCCCAGGTCTTCCAATTGAGTTAAATTAGACTCTCAATATACCTTTCAAACATTCTTCTTCTAATTTCAAATGTTCAAATATCCTCACTAATTTGGGCCTTCACCATAGCCTCCTGAGATACATGTTAGGGTCGTTCACATCAGTGTACTCCCTTCTAATCATTTATTCCTTTGCCAATAGGAATCAGGAATATTTTAATATATTATATAAACTCAAGCCACACACACATTATTTCATGAATTTTAATGTAAAATTTTATAAAATGCAACCAAGAAATATAGAGGCCTAGTTTCTTTGCGAGATTGGTTAAAAATTACCTCAACATTAAAATAAACTACATAAATGTTTATTTTGATATCTATAATGTGATATTAAATCCCATTGATCTTCTATTACTGCATAGGAATCCTTGGGAAAATACATAAATTAAATGGGTGAGATATAAATCTAAGTAAGGGTATAATCAAATAAAAACATGATGGTGACATAATAAATACAAGTTACAAGACATTTCATGATATTATAAAGAGAAGGATCATAATCATGTAATCACGGAATAATATAAATAATATTATAATATAATGGCATCATAAATATGTTTCAATAATAAAAATTATGACATTATAAGCATAAGTCAAGGATCACTACCAGGATAACATAACATAGGGTGCTAGGCTAAATTCCAATTAACCATACATGACATCTCATAAGAAGAAAAAATTACTTAATAGTTTGGGGGATGTATAATTTTGAGTCGACCAATCATATTTACAACGTTTACATGATTTTGTGCTCCACATAAGGAATCCATAAATAAATCATAAGCAAAAAAAATCCATGAAAGGAAAATGGGTTACATAATCTTGTCTTTAGGAACAACCAAATCAAATAACATTAATATTCCCATGAAAATAAGTGATTAAATCATATTTGGAAATTAATGAATGATCAAATATGAATAGTTCATTAAAATGAAGTTCAAGTGAATAAAATTCATAAAAAATATCAGAGAAGTATGTTAGGAGATGAACCTATTGAGTTTGGTTTTAAGATAATGGTAATGAATATTTGAAGAAGTTAAGTGAATAATGTTTTAATTTAAAACATAATTAAACTATAATTGTGTTATATAAATATTTAATATTTTTATAAATCATGGAAGGTAATAAATATAATATATTAGCACATGAAAAGGAATAATGAATAATAAAGTCCCCTTTAATTTAGTTTTTAGAAAGAATATTGATAAGGGAATTAAGAAAATATGTATAACCCCTAAAAAGAATGAAGAATAAGTGAAGTGTTTATATATGGAAAATATATGAAGAATATATAATAATTTACTTCTAATAATAAAGATATGGGTGATTTAGATAGAGAAATCATAACCTGAAAAAGAATAGGGTGGTTCAAAAGATATCTTACCTCAAGTTTAAATCGCATGGTGCATGCGTATCACTTAATAAATAATAAAATTAAGTTTATTAAATATTTTATTCATAATAGTTTTCATATATATTTTATTTAATATTCATTTATTATCAAAGTTCATATGTTTTTCGTATTGTTTTTGTTCTTATTGTCCACTCTGGGTTGTTCGGTTAATTTCGTCAAAAAATTTTGGTATTTTTATCATGGTTAGAGGTGTGATAAAATAGTTCCATAATATCTATAATTTTAGAGTTATTAACCCTTTATTATTAAATTAATTCAAGAGTTATGTAGTTCATTGAATTGAATATAATAGATTCAAAGTAAGAAAGGTATCTCAGTATGCTCATTTTGGACAGTTGAAATTACTAAAACTATTATTTGTTATTATCATTAATATAATACTAGATTTATCTTTATATAATATAAATAATGTTATAATATTTTATTTATTCATTGATTAAATTTTTACAACCATCCATGTAAGGTGGTGATGAAAATGAAATATATCATACATGGAGGTGATGATCCAACCATATATGGGTGGTGTTATCATTTTTAGAATAACAGAATATATGAACTTATATATTTTATATTAAATAAATATAATAACATTTATTTATAGTAATAATTTTAATCTAACTATATTATCCTAGATAGAATAGTATTGTGGAGGTAGAAGAAGGAATAAAATTTAAAATAACTCAATTGAGACTGTTACCTCTTCCATTAGATGTTCTCTATTAGACTACACTGTAAAAATTCATAGATTAGTCTTTTGGTGAGAAAGAAACCAATAGAAAATGATAAAGTAGTTTGGGGATAGATTTGGGTATAATTTGGGAGAATTAAGGGGCTTAAATTGTTTGCATAAATAATGTGATGAATGATGGTATTTATAAGGAGAGTAGAGTGGTATTTTAGAATAAAATATTAGAATAAAATATTATATCATCAAATAGTGACTCATCATGTGATTAAATAGTAATGCTATAATGAATCTGTAGTAAAGGTTCTAATAAAATATTAATCTAACTTCTATAAACATCAAGAATTCCTTCATATGCACTATTACAAAATACAGATTTTATATGATACTTATATGATATTTCATTATTCACCTCTATAATTTATTTCTTATGAAATATATAGACACTTCACCCTATATATTTTTATATTATTTCATACCAATAATACCATCCATTTTATCAATTTATTTTTTAAATATGAGAAATTTAGATATTAAATAAAATTCTTATTTATTTAAAATACATTATTTATGACATGGTCAATTTTCTGACCCTTTGAAAATTTACATAGGGTCTCATAAGATTATATATATATTTTTTTATAAAAATAAATATTTTAATTTGAGACCATTTTATAAAAATATACACATATTTAAAATATTTTAAATTTATCATAAAAGATATATTTTAATGAAAATGAACAATATATTTTTTCTAAAAAACTATTGTAATTTCAGTGTATAAAATATTTATTTTATCATCTATGACACTTTTTATAATTTTATTATGATATAAACCCATTATATTTTTATTTTATAAGATAAAAAACTATTATTTTACTATCACAACAGTCATATAATGACCATATTTATTCTATAAATTTAATATTCTAAATATAATAATGCATTTTTTGGATTTTATAATATGTTACATGAGTTTTGTACTATAGTCCTTTACTAAATATAACACACATAAATATTCATAATGAAGATTCTATATATTAAATTCTAGATCACTATATTCTCTATTATTTAGAAACATTACCCTTGAAATTTTATTTTATACACTATGATGAAAATATATGAGGGTATTTATGTTTCATTACTTATTTTGGTTCACATGTTGCATATTAATACTTAAGGTGTTTTACAGAACTTTGAACAGTTGTGTGGTCTTTTTGAGTAGTATTTTAAATCTATAGTCTAATATTTTCTCCAAAATCTCTTAATAAGAGAGATCATGCTCTAGATATACCACCTTAAGATTAGTAAACGTGAGAAATCGGGAATATGTGACTTACACGGTCATTTTTATAAGGAATTCCTTACAGTGATTCTAATACAAACTCAATAATATGTTTAACAAAAGAAGTATATAGGAAGAGATGAGGCTTAAAGGTCAATTATTGCTGAACAGGATCTTAAATCTATCAAGAGAAGAAATCCATGGATTTTTGAATGTGAATTCTCATCACATATGAATTTAGAATCTAAGATATTTAAGAATACTTAAACACTTGATGGTGGTGTTGTTACCATTAGAAATTGAAGCTCATTGATGATAAAAAAAATATAGTAGCTGAGATTAAATCCCAAAAGTTCAAGTTAGAAGATTTAATACTTACTAATGGGATTAAAATTAATTTTATCAATGTGGGTAATATTTTTGATTAAGGGATTAAAATTATTTTATAAACACTTACCTCATCAAGAGAATAAAATATAGATAAATTATAACTATTGGTAAAAGAAATAGTGGTAACCTTTTTCAAATTGAAGATTCAATTAATTATTTATACTTAATATAAAAATATAAAAAATAAGTTTTGTAATATAATATTAGGATACCTTTTCTAAAGATGATTAAGAAATATTTCCCAGAGATATGTGGTATTACACTTTCCACATATTAACAGAGAAATATAATACATCTATGAACCCTACCAAAGGATGAAAAATAACATAAGTATTCCACAAAATGGTATAATTCTAGACAACCAGGACACTTGAGTATATATACTTGTATCTTGGTGGGCTAATGAGTTTTAAATCCAATTAGGTTGTTTTTTAATTCATCGTGTTCACTGATAATTTTACATTACTTATTATTATGATTTTAATCAATCACAATTAAAATAAGTAGAAATGTTTAAAATTTTCTGGATAAGAGTATAAAATGAAATAGGGGTTGTATCAAGATTCTTAGATCTCATAATGGTAGGGAGTTCTTAAGTGAATCATTTTAATTATACCATGATAAGAAGTAAATTGAGAATCAATATAGCAATCCTTATACACCCAATAAAAATTGATTTTTTTAAAATAAAAATAGGATCTTGGTAAATATGGGGATAACTATGATATTAGAGTAGAAAATCTCCAATTTTTACTATAGATAGGTTTTATCCATGACTGTGCATATCATAAATAGGTTTATACTAAGAAAACATTCAAATATGACCTATTATGAGGTGTGGTATAAGAAGAAACCAATCACAACTTACTTTAGAGTGGTTTCTAGTCCATGTTTATTAAATATTAAAAACAAAAATCTTATAAAGTTTGATGAGATGATCAGGGAGGATATATTTCTATATTATTTATCCAATGAAAAAGGAAAAATGTTTTAGGACAAGTGAATTCAAAAAATGATACAATATTACGAGGTAAAAATCATTGAGAATAAACCATACAATAATTTTATAAATGAAGTTGTTTTTGGAGAATCAAATGAATGTAATTAGATTACTCCTAAGAGACAAAATGAACAATTGGATGAACATGATTATCAGTTTATTATCCTTGACATTGATCAGATGATTTATGAAGAAGGGGATTCCAAACTTGAGAAATTTAACTATCAGAAGCTTACAAATCATGTGGAAGTATGAAATATAATTGGGAACTAGAGTGAACTAGTTCAAACAAGAAAATATTGAGTCTTAACAACTAAACAACACATCTCTCAAATTAAACTCCATTCAGCTGTCAAGGATATTAAGTAAAAAGAATGGGTCAATGTTACAAGTGATGAATGTGATAAGATTTATATTAATTCCACTTGGAATCTTATCCACATAGAAAAATGGAAAACATTTATAGGGATTAAGTGGGTATTCAAAAATAGAATAAATGAATAGGAAGTCTTAAAAAAGTGTCAATAACTATATAAAAAGAATAATGAAAGTTTAGGGGTTTATTTTTAGGAATACATTACTCTTATTTCATGACAATAAGTTTTAAGATTGTCTCTATAATTTTACTTCTTAGGTTGAGAAATTTCTTCCAAATGGACGTGAAATATTCCTTCTTGAATAGAAAGATAGAGAAGGAAGTATAAATTGATTATCCTACATGATTTATTCTTGATAATTATGGGACCATGGTATAACAGTCAAAGAAATCTCTCTATGGGATAAAAAAAGTGCCTAAAGCATGATACACTATGATTTATGGCTGCTTGAGAGAAATGGTGTTCACTAAGAGGAAAGTGGACAACAATATTTATATAATGGGAATGAGCATAGGAACCTATTTTTTAATTATATATATTGATGATGTAATTTTTATAGGTGATAAAGAGAGTTCTTATAAATAATCTTCTATAAAAACAAAAACTCTTTTCGAGAGGCCTATGTTGGGAGAAATGAGGTACATACTGGGATTCAAATGGTATAAAATAAATAATTCATTTTTATCTTCCAATATAAATATAAAAAGTAATTTCTAAAGAAGTTTGTCATGGTTAAATCCAAACCAATATCTACACATATACAACTTTAGATAACGCTTTTTATGGATGATAAAGGGAATGATTTAAATTAGAATGATTTCATGAGGCTTACTGATATCTTACTTTATCTCACTACATCATGACCTAGTATGTTATTTGAAATGAATTTGTGTGTAAGGTAACAAAGTGATCCAAAACAATAACATTTAATGTATTCCAAAATAATTCTCAAATACCTAAAAAGAACCTTGAATATTGGGATAATGTACCAAATAATAAAGCACTTGAATCTATTTGGATTTACTGATATTGAATGTGTATTTGATCCTGATTATATAAAGTCTAATTCAGGTGGAATATTTCTTATAAGAGGAATCTCTATGAGATATCACTATAAGTAGAAGAACTCTATTACATTAAGTTGTTGTTGGCACCAGAACAGGCTTCCATTTAATTCACTAAATATTGTTGATGAGGATCTCGGATCATAGTTCATTTCCAAAGCTTTGATTTGGCGGGTCGTGGAGCCCGAACAGATTTATGGATCAGAAGTTATGGTCGTTCAAAGTAAAGCTGATAGAAATGGCCATCTAGGATGGTTTTGGGGAAAAGTATAGATTTTTATGCAAAAAGGGTATATTGCGGCCAAAAAGGGAATCTTTCACACAAAATGGAATATTGCATGAAAAAATATAATATTTCATGAAAAAAGGTAATCTTTTGTGCAATAAAAGGAATTTTGTGTGCAACCCCTCATGTAAGCCTATTATGCACCGAATGTGACGTCAAACACCCCTTTTGTATGTGCACCAGCTACAGGTCGCTCGGAAAACCACTTGTGTGCATAGAATTTTACACACACTTCATCCCCATGGATCACCTATAAATACCATTGCACCCCCTTCTTCCTGAAAGTCCCCAAACTTCGGCCGCCACTCTAATGTGCATAAGTCTTCATTTTCTGTGCCTGTGTGCAAAACCCCCCATATTGCACGCAAAACATCACGTTTTCATGTAGATGGGACAACATTTCCAATTTTGCACGCACCAATGATGCACCTATTAAATTGTGTGAACACCTCCCCTATTGCATGCAATTCCTTCCCTATTGCACACACAACCCCCTATTGCATGCCCATGTCCCATATTGAGCACACTCCCACCCTATTGTGTGCATTCCTTCCCTATTGTGTGCAATACCTCCTTCTTGAGTGCAAACCATCCTGCGTGTAACCTATCTTATGCACAACAGTTCCCAAGCATGTGCCCTCTTGTCCATACCGTGGGGGCTACCGCCCCGCCCCCCGCTCGGTCTCAGTATCAGGCTACGGTCCTGGCCCTTTGGGGCGGTCCCTTCGCTTCCATCACTGAACCCCCATAAAAAATGGTGAGTCACACCGTGAACTATTAGGGCCAGGATGTTTTCAATTTCCATTTCGCCCTTATGCGCACCCACATTCCACATATGGAACACCATGATTTGAGATAGTCCTCCACACACCATGAAACACCTTTAGTTGACATATTCCTCTTGGTTCATTTCTAATGTCATGAGATGACATTCTCATCATCAATTCTCCGAGTAAATTGAGTCAAACCATTCCTCAAGTTACTCCTCCAAACCCCATCACCTGTCTTATATACCAGGTTGAACCAGAAAGGGCCGCTGTTGTGTAAGTCCCAACACCAACCATTGTTTGGGGCCTTTTACCTAATATTCCTAACTATATGACTTTAAACTATAGTACACCCTATTCCACAAACATAGGATGCCTCTTGCTCCAAACAAGAGATTCCTTATGCACCAAGCATAAGATGCCAACAGTCCTCTCTATATGACTATAAGCTGTAGTACTCCCTATGTAAAAAATATAGGATGCCTCTTGTTCCAAACAAGAGATGCCTTATGATCCAATAATAAGATGCCAATAGTCCTCACTACATAACTATAAACTATACTACACCCTATCATTCAATAATATGATGTCTCTTGTTCCAAATAAGAGATGCCTTATGTGACAAGAAAAAGATACCTCATGCCATGAGTATAGTGGCATAATTTCAAGAGTGTTAGAATCCATTCAAACATTCCATCACTCCACCCCATTCTTGTTTCTCCTACATTTATATATTCATCCACTTTCAAATCCGAGGGGACCCCCTAATGGCATGGTCCCATGCCACATTGGCCCACCTACCATCCTGGGCCAACACCCCGAAAGACTTTGGAAAACACTTTGAGTCAGGTATTATGTTTTCAACACGGTCAGTAGTCAACCATCATTTGTTTGTCCCCAATTCAGGATAATGTGATATGGATACTATGTTTTGAACATGGTCAACAGTTATCCTCCATCGTCACGCCACCCTCACTGCATTCCAAATATCGGGCATGTGATTCACACTTTTCATCTCCATTTATTCGGGCTAATTACAATTCCCTTGGCATTATCCCACTTGTGAACTAGTGCATAGGTGTAGGCCATAATTATATTCCTCAACCTACCAATGAGTTGGGATTCTATCATGGACCGACATGAGGATGACATTACAGGAAGCTTCCATGCATAAGCCATATTCACCATTGTCGCTCCATATCGGCACCTGGGAAGCTTCTATGCGTAAGCCCCATTCACCATTGTTGCTCCACATCAGCACCTGGGTATATTTCATGCATAAGTCCCATTCACCATTTCCACTCCATAGAAGCACCCATACATCTTCCACGCATAAGCCCCATCCATTTTTGTCACTCTATAGCAACATCTGGGCAACTTCCATGCGTAAGCCCTATCCACCATTTCTGCTCCTCAGTGGCACCCGAGAAGCTTCCATGTGTAAGCCTTATCCACAATTTCCCCTCCATAGCGGCACCCATGATGCTTCCATGCGTAATCCCCTTTCACCATTGCTACTCCTTAGTGGCACCCAGAAATGCTAACGAAAATTTCTTCTTCGCATAGCCACGCTAACGTGGACCCCTGAGCGGATAACTCCATGACACCCTAGAACCATGACATTGTTGATGCCTTCCCTTCCCCAAGGGTGGGTGGGTATCAGTTACATGTAAGTCCTAGGGGTTCGGAGTGAATATGACTTGTATGATCTGTATGACATTAAACTACTATGCACCATAATCCTCGGCACATGACGTTAAACTATGACCACACCCCATGCATCATATGTGGGGTGCCCGATCTCGGACATTCTCTACGCCCACTGGTCTCCAAAAGAGTGAGATCTTCCACACATGGAATGATATCCTCTTTAATAAAGTGGTGTATGTCTGTGGTGAAAGGGAAACCACCTTGGTGTAATCCCCTAGCCTTTCTTGTAGGAGGTATTACCCTTACTCCTCCTTTCTTCTTCCGTGCCAAGGACTAAAGGGGGGTATGGGCAGTATGACCTTCATCATTTCATCCACCTCCATTTGGGCTTTTTCACCACCCATGCCTCCATCCAAGAGTAAGTCCCAATATTCATATACCTGGGATTCTAACCACACACAATCCCCTATTAGATCTTTGGGCCGCTAACCACGTGTAAGCCCCATTCCACTTCCACAGACACACCTTTCATGACGTGATCATCAGATCTTTGCTGCCTCTCGTTTCTCACACTGAGCCTGACTCACGTGGGCTTAGAGAAAGCACCAACTATTGCATCCTCTATGGGTATCCTAGAGTGTAAGCCCCAAATACTTGTCCCAAACTACGTGGACTTTGATCCTTGCCAAGGCAAGGTACGTAGGAAGCCTCCCCAAAGTTCAATCCCAACACCCATTGGTCCCGACTCCCTTCACATCGATTTTCCAAAACCATCCCAAACTACATGGACTTTGATCATTGCCAAGGTAGGTTATGTAAGACGCCTCCTAGAGGTTCAAGCCCAATAACCATTGATCCCAAATCCCTTCACGTAGGTTCACCAAAACCACCCCGAACTACATGGACTTTGATCCTTGCCAATGAAAGGTACGTAGGAATCCTCCCTGAGGTTCAATCCCAACACCCATTGGTCCCGACACCCTTCACGTCGGTTCACCTAAACCATCCCGAACTACATGGACTTTGATCCTTGCCAAGGCAAGTTATGTAGGAAGCCTCCAAGAGGTTCAAGTCCAACACCATTGGTCCCAACACCCTTCACATCGGTTCACAAAACCATCTTGAACTATGCAGACTTTGATCCTTACCAAGGCAAGGTACGTAGGATGCCTCTCCAAGGTTCATGCCCAACACATATTGGTCCTGACTCCCCTTCATGTCGGTTCACCAAACCCTCACGAACTACATGGACTTTGATCCTTGCTAAGGCAAGGTGCATAGGAAGCCTCCCTGGGGTTCAATACCATCACCCATGTGTCATCCTAGTCTTTCCCTTGAGCCTGTGGGTTTTGGGAAGGTCATGCCCCAACATGGAGGTTCCACTTCCTCTGGGTCCCTTCCATACGGGTGGCACCTTAGGTGTCCCATCACCTCACCGAACTACACAGAATTTAATTCCCCACCATGGGGATACAAAAGAAGTCTCTTTGTGGCTCCATACTAACATCAATTTTATAGCATCCCACCTTTTTATCACATAAACATTCATTACATTATACAAAACTGAGGATCTTTAAGGTTTAGTGTCTTGGAAACCAGGAACTTAATACATGAAAAAAAACAATCTTCTTAAACACTTGAAAGGATTCTTCATTTGTTCATCCTAAGTTCATTACAGAATCTCATAACTTGGGAGCATACATCAAAGGAAAGGGTGAGAAGAAGGCCTAGTAAGGGAAACAAGGGAATTATTTTACATGAGAACTTGAGATATATCAAAAGTCATGAAAAATAACTTTAAGGCATGAGAAAGAGATCATGAGGCATATCATAATAAAAATAACGTGTTTCATAACTTGATGATGTGGATACAACATTTAACATAGAAAATCATTTCTGTTTCACCAAGGTCCATCCCAGAGGTGTCATTAAAAATTACCAAGGTTATTCACCAAGGCGTCGTTAAAAATGGCCATCTCTAGAGATTAAGTCTTTACCCAATCCATTGGAGAACTATCAGGGCAAACCCTTAATTCGTCTTTAATATAATGTGAACCACATATATCATCATCAATAATTTCATAAACAACCCATATATCATAAAATAAATGGGTTTAATTTCATAGTCATAACATTTTAAAAACTGCTTTAAAGACATGATCTTTATGTCACTTTAAAACCCATGGAAAAGGAAAGTGGGTTTCATGTATGTAAATCCCAGAATTTAAAATAAAACATTTTGACATATATGTGAACACCCCTGTATAAGAAAGATCTTTGAGTATTCACTTAATAAAATAAAATAATTTGAGAAAAATAGAGAGGCATTTTGAGATGAAAATTCAGCAGCATAACGGCTATGTTATAGGGTTTTAGAAAACATTGAAAAGAGTGGGGACATGGGTCGCCCACTCATAAATGATCCAAAAAATAGTATAGGGACATAATATAAAGGATTTAAGAACATGGCAATAAAATTTGAAAGATATACCATATGAAATGATGAACAAGAAAGGAAGACAAAAATAAGATTTCTCTTATGCAAATTCGGCAGCCTAACGACATCACTTAAACTTCAACAAAAATGAATTGAAGAGATCAAATAGGGACTCTCATCATATGAACATAAAAGATCAGTATGATATATATAGAGATCATACCCCAACATAATAAAAAGGAACCTGAAATACTTGACATGAAAATAGAACTTTGAAAAAAATGAGAAAGGTGAAAGAATTCCTTAAAAATTCGGCAGCCTAATGGCGCCACTTAAACATTATTAAAAGGAATTGATGAGAGAAATAGGTGGTCTCTCATCATATGAACATTAAAGGGGCAGTAAGAGGAATATAAAATAACATCATCTAACAAAATATCATGGATCATAAAAGAAATGACATAAAAGAGATTACTTGAAAAGAAAGAGAGAGGTAGGATCTCTTACCTTAAAAGTAACTCTTAAAACTCAAAGGTTGGGACCTTGAGGGCTTGGGGGCATCTTGGGAGGACTACTTGTGAGGTAAGAAGACTATAACTTCATTGAGGATGATTTTGGAGTCGAATGGATGAGGGGATGGCTTGGTATTTATAGAGAAAGTGAGGGGACAAGGCATTAATGGCCAAGGGACACCTCATTGGTGGTTTTGAAAAAACAAGTGGTATTTCTTCATGGTATTGGCCACTTGGGACACCTCACACCATATATCACTATTAAAAAGTTGACCATCCCTTAAAATATCTCATCACATAATCATCATGCAATTAGGATGTCATTAAACATACCGAAAACCTAAAACTGTATTTTTACTATTCACTGAAAATTCAACTTTTTTTAGAAAACTCCCAAAAATTTATCATAACATAATATCAATGATCTGAATTAAAAAATAAACTCTATTTTATAAAAATAATTTTCTAAATATTTTTAATTTAATTTTTCAATAAAAACACTATTCACTGAAAATTCATTTTTTTCAGAAAAAACCCAAAAATTACCATAACATAATATCGATGCTCTGAGTTCAAAAATAAAGTCCATTTTATAAAAATAATTTTCTAAATATTTTTAATTTAATTTTTAAATAAAAAACACTATTCACCTGAAAAAACTAATACTTGACTAATAATTAATAAATCAGTTATTTACCTATTTTATTGAATCACACTACTTAACCAAGGTGCCTAAATTATATTAATACTTTATTTAGGTGAAATTACTAATCCATTTGGTCACATTACTAATCCTAAGCCTAAAATCACTATTCATAATTTACTATTCATCAAAAAATAAGTTGATTTATTAGAATCTAAATTTCTTACTGAACACATTTACATAAGAACATTTTTTGAAAATCATTACACATCATTAACTATTTAAGGTTTGCATAAATATTTTAAAATATCCTTTTTTCAAAATTCACCAACAAAATACATCCTATATTCATTTGAACATTTTCAAACTCCCAAACTTCCCCATAAGAAGAAAACACAATTTTATTTATAACAAAGGATTACATAAAGTAGCTATGGTCTCGTTACATATCCCCTTATCACACCAGCATAGGACCAAAGTGTAAGGTGTGCTAAGGTGAGAGAATCTGAGGGAGGCTCGGCCAACATCGCACGAGTAGTAATTTCTACCAGTTTGAACTTCTTGCGAAGGTGATTCCATTCTAGCATCACACGATGAAGTTCGGCTTGGGTTTGGTCCAGAGCAAAGCCCAGTGGTGCTACCTCTTTCCCAAGTTCTGTTAGATGGGCTTCGATTAGCCCGAGACTACTGGATGAGGCCATCAAATCTTCTTTCTATATTAATTAACCATGATTACTTGTATTTAGAGACAAATCGCAACATTTAGTTTCCAAAGTTCATATTGAACAATGGTCATATAATAGTTGAAACCCAACAGTCTCATTTTAATCATACTCAGGTTATTAAATGAAATATTTTTGTTGAGTATAAAATAAAATAACACAAAAAATTAGGAAACAAGATTTATTTAAAATTTCGGGTCGTTACAATCTTCCCCCCTTAAAAAATTGCATCCTTTCAATTTTTAAAATTGGGCTTGGAAATTTTATTGAAAGTCTCACATCGGAAAAAGAGTCAGTAACAGTATTAATTTAAAAGAAAGAAAGGGAAGTACAATGGTCACCCGAGTTAACCCATGCTAGGATTCCACGTAGGAAAACATGGACATGGAAGAGAAAACAAAGGGTAACGTTCTAAGGTAGAGTGATAGAAAACATTATTAAAAGAAAGTTAACAACAAGACAATCACAAACTTATGATGGGTAAAATGGTATTTGATTTCCCATTAGGAAGCATTAACAGACAATGTTTTTGTTTTACGTTCCTTTTCATAGTTTTGAGCAATTAATTTACTATATAGAATAAAAACACAAGGAAATATATTTACCTTGAAGTACAGTTTCACCCTTTAATAAGTTTATACCAAAACTAATCTTTTCTCCAAACGATGAGCATTCAAAAACACTTGGTCTCATCAAAAGCACATGAATCATCTTCTAGAGAATCACATAATCCACAAAAGATTAACTATCTATTTCTTTTATCTTTAAACATTATCCCAAAAATAGAAAGGGTGAGATAAAACAACTCTTCAAAAAGAAAGAACCCCATAGGACAAGAAACTACTTTTAAATCTTCAAAATTCCACGGTACTACCCAAAATTCATCATAGACCATTCCGTAAATAACTATACTTAAAATTCCTCAAAATAAACCAAACTAAGATTGAAACCCAATTATAAGAACGATATCATAACACAGTTTTCCAAGATAGACTTTATCGTTCATCTCCAAACAACATCAACCACTCTTATCATCTTATAACAAAAGTAACTAACCTAATCACATTTTCCCCAAGACAGGTTAATCATTTCTATAAGTAACCTAAATTACCATAAGTTCGCCTTAAATTCATCTATTCTTCAAAATATAAGTCAACCTTTACTCCTTAAAGAAAATACTATAGTATTCTATTTACCTCGATCATATAGGGTTCCCAAAATAGTGAACGTCTTCCAAACTAATAATCATCTTTTAATCCCCTAATCACCTTTTTTAAGAAGAACAGCTTCACTACATCAACATGTGGTACATAACAATAGATGTTTTCCTTAATGATATAAAATCATCATTGGTAGTGAATCGATGATCTTAGAAAACATAAAAGATATGCTCATAGAGCACAAACTAAAATATAACATGACATAAACAATTATTGCGAAGAAGTTACATGTACTTCAGTCATCATGATCCATCTCAGCCTAGGACTTTCATTGTTCCCTTGTCCTCAAAGATTGTTGATGCTCATCATGCTTCTCATCCATTCCAAGAGAGAATTTCCTTGGATAATGTCTAACTTCTCCACATTTACGACATCTAAATGTATAAGGTACATTAGATCGAACCTTATCTCCATTCATCACATTATCCATTTTTTAAAGCAATTGGCTACTTTATGCCATATCTTCCAACACTTAAAACATCTCCCGGTTCCTTTGTGAAATTCTCCTTGGTGACTCTTCCCACACTTTTTTGCAAAAAAGAAATTGGGTCTTCTTTCCCTTATCAACTTTATCAGATGAACATCCTTGAGACTTTGTCTTATTCTTCCTTGATGAATTTGGGCATTCAAATAGGTACCGATTATTAATTGTGATTTTTTATAGCTAGTTTGGTATAATCACAATATGTTCAACTTGATCTTTCATCATCTCTTTCACATTAATAGGGCAATCTTCACATTTCCTATCACATTGGTTGTTGGGACATGCTCTTCCATTTCCCACCATTAACTAAGAAAAGAACGTATAATTAGGGGGCTTAAATACTTAGCCAATAATCATGAAAAGGAAACTTTAAGAATAGAAGGATAAACTTTTAGAAGAAAAGTATATCCTAACTTGTGATCCCCTAGGTTACAATCTAGGTTATCCATGATCATATATTCTTATGTGAATCTTTATTCCTTTAATAATGGTTCATACTAATCTTATGAATTTACCTTAGCATATCCCCCGGGAGTGTCATAACGAAGAGTGAAGCAAGGACCGTTGTCGTGTACCAGTACCCGTTCGAGTATCACTCAAAGCGGTGTTTTTGTGTTTTCCCCTATGTACATCTATGCCAGAGGCACCTCTACCTGCTCGTATCTAGACATGGATGTATTTTCTTGGAAACCCCTTACTCAATACTCACCAAAATTCCAAGAAGATTTCCTATATTTAAAATTTTCTATAGGGTTCTTCCTAGAGTTTTCATATCATAATTTCCACAAATAAATAAACCATCCTTTGATACCAACTATAGAATCCCGTCTTTTTATCACATAAACTTTCATTACATTATACAAAACCAAGGATCTTTAAGGTTTAGTTTCTTGGAAACCAGGAACTTAATACACAACAACAAATAAAAAAAATATTCTTAAACACTTGAAAGGATTATTCATTTGTTCATCCTAAGTTCATTACAACATCTCATAACCTAGGAGAATACATCAAAGGAAAGGGTGAGCAGAAGGCCCAGTAAGGGAAACAAGGGAAACATTTTACATGAGAACTTGAGATACATCAAAAGTCATGAAAGATAACTTTAAGGAATGAGAAAGATATAATGAGACATATCATAATAAAAATAACATGTTTCATAACTTGAAGATGTGGCTAAAACATTTAACATAGAGAATCATTTCTGTTTCACCAAGGTCCATCACTAAGGTTTCATTAAAAATTACCAAGGTTATTCACCAAGGCGTTGTTAAAAATGGTCATCTCTAGAGATTAAGTCTTTACCCAATGCATTGAAGCGCTATCAGGACGCACCCTTAATTTTTCTTTATTATCATGTGAGCAAAATATATCATCATCAATCATTTCATAAACAACCCATATATCATAAAAGAAATGGGTTTCATTTCATAGTCATAATGTTTTAAAAACTACTTTAAAGACATGATTAGTATGTCACTTTAAAACCCATGGAAAAGGAAAGCGGGTTTCATGTATGTAAATCCTAGAATTTAAAATAATTTTTTTGATATATATGTTAATACTCATGTAGAAGAAATATCTTTGATAATTCAGTTAATAAAATAATTGAATTTGAGAAAAAGAGAGGGGCATTTTGAGATGAAAATTCAGCAGCATAACAGCTATGTTACAGGGTTTTAGAAAACATTGAAAAGAGTGGGGAAATGGGTCACCCACTCATAAATGATCCAAAAATCAGTATAGGGACATAATATAAAGGATTTAAGAACATGGTAATGAAATTTGAAAGATATACCATATGAAATGAAGAAAATGAAAGGAAGACCAAAATAAGATTTCTCTTATGAAAATTCGGTAGCCTAACGATGTCACTTAAACTTCAACAAAAATGAATTGATGAGATCAAATAGGGTATCTCATCATATGAAAATAAAATATCAGTATGATAGATATAGAGATGATACCCCATCATAATAAAAAGGAACTTGAAAGACTTGACATGAAAATAGAACTTTGAAAAAAATGAGAAAAGTGAAAGAATTCCTTAAAAATTTGGTTGCCTAACGGCGCCACTTAAACATTCTTAAAAAAATTTGATGAGAGAAATAGGGGGTCCCTAATCATATAAAAATGAAAAGGGAATTAAGAGGAATATAAAAGAACATCCTCCAACATAAGAGAATGGATCATAAAATAAATGACATAAAAGAGATTACTTGAAAAGAAAGAGAGGTAGGATCCCTTACCTTAAAAGTAACTCTTAAAACTCAAAGGTTGGGACCTTGAGGGCTTGGGGGCACCTAGGGAGGACTCATTGGGAGGTAAGGAGACCATAACTTCGTTGAGGATGATTTTGGAGTCGAATGGATGAGAGGATGACTTGGTATTTAAAGGGAAAGTGAGGGGACAAGGCATTAATGGCCAAGGGACACCTCATTGGTGGTTTTGGAAAAACAAGTGGTACTTCCTCATGGTATTGTCCACTTGGGACACCTCACACCTTATCTCACTATTCAAAAGTCGACCATCCCTTAAAATATCTCATCACATCATCATGATGCAGTTATGATGTCATTAGACATACCGAAACCCTAAAACTGTATTTTTACTATTCACTGAAAATTCAACTTTTTCAGAAAACTCCCAAAAATTTATCTTAACATAATATCAATGCTCTGAATTCAAAAATAAACTCCATTTTATAAAAATAATTTTCTAAATATTTTTAATTTAATTTTTAACTAAAAACACTATTCACTGAAAATTCATTTTTTTCAGAAAAAAAACCCAATAATTACCATATCATAATATCGATGCTCTGAGTTCAAAAATAAAGTCCATTTTATAAAAATAATTTTCTAAATATTTTTAATTTAATTTTTAAATAAAAAACACTATTCACCCGAAAAAAACTAATACTTGACTAATAATTAATGAAATAGTTATTTACCTATTTTATTGAATCACACTACTTAATCAAGGTGCCTAAATTATATTAATAATTTTTTAAGTGAAATTAATAATCCATTTGGTCACATTACTAAACCTAAGCATAAAATCACTATTCATCGAAAATTTAGTTGATCTTATTAGACTCTAAATTTCTTACTGAACACATTTGCAGAAGACCATTTTTTGAAAATCATTACACATCATTAATTATTTAAGGTTTACATAAATATTTTAAAATATTCTTTTTTCGAAATTCATCAACAAAATACATCATATATTCATTTGAACATTTGTAAACTCACAAAATTCACCACAAGAAGAAAACACAATTTTATTTATAACAAAGGATTACACAAAGTAGATATGGTCTCGTTACATATCCCCTTATCACACCAGCATAGGACCTAAGTGTAAGGTGTGCTAAGGTGAGAGAATCTGAGGGAGGCTCGACCAACATCACACGAGTAGTAATTTCTATCAGTTTGAACTTCTCCCGAAGGCAATTCCGTTCTAGCATCACACTATGATGTTCGACTTGGGTTTGGTCCAGAGCAAAGCCCAGTGGTGCTACCTACTTCCCAAGTTCTATTAGGCGGGCTTCGATAGGCCTGAGACTACTGTATGAGGCCATCAAATCTTCTTTCCTTATTAATTAACCAAGATTACTTGTATTTAGATACAAATCGCAACATTTAGTTTCCAACGGTCATATTGGCCAATGGTCATATAACAGTCAAAACCCAAAAGTCTCATTTTAATCATACTCAGGTTATTAAATGAAATAGTTTTGTTATGTATAAAATAAAATAACACACAAAATTAGGAAACAAGATTTATTCAAAATTTCAGGTCGTTACAACTATCACCCTTAAGTCGACTCCATCACATTCTCCATCCAATTTAATTAAACATCTATTATCCATCTTGATTCTTACCCAGGCCACCACATCACGGTGAGATCATATCAATTCACCTCTTCACTGCTCTATGGAGCACCCAGGAAACTAACCACCTATTAGCCCTAGCATCAATGTTCCCTCTAGGGGTTGCACCCATCTAATCCACTCTCGTCAGTGTTATGATCAGTCTGATCCATCGCCGCTACATGTTAAAACTATGGAATACCCTTCGTTAAACATGGGAATATGAGTAAAATCTTATAGACATTCCTATGGAATATAATTCCCCACATTCTACATGGGATTCCTCAGGATTCTGCGCTCCTGAGAAGTCCTAATAAGGGGAAGAAACCCATATGTACTAGTGTTCCAATGTCTAGACACACCAGTGATGTCCAATGTGACTTCACCCCTGACCGAAGGTTGCGTCCCTAACTAGACCCCTTGGAATGTCCTAAAAGAAGAAATTTAATTAATCGGAGTCCATGATGATATGGAACTAGGAAGAGTTTCGAGAAAAACATCTTAATCGATAAGGGAGACTCAGACTAGGTAACGAGTTCCGAGGAGGAATTACTAGAAGGAAGAACCGATATCCCATCATCTTGTTTCGATCAAGAAGAAAATGTCCCTAAATAAGCAATGGATGTTGAACGCCTTTGGAAAGTAGGAATGTGGGGAAAAAGTCAGCTTGTACTCATCCTCCTCCAACAGATGGGCGCACGTGCCCCAACAAAAGCATCAGAAACAATAGTATAGAAGATGAATATTTTGTTGATACAAGTGATTGTACCCAAATTATATAGATGAAAGAACAACTTAAATATTTGGGGGTAAATATTGAGATTCCACTCAGAATAGAATATAATAATAAAAATGTGATTGATCTCTCTAAGAACCCAATCCAACACTCTGGATCTAAGAATATTTACATTATATTTCATTTTATTAAATAAAAGTTTTCAAATAAGAATATAAAGTATAACATTATTCCTACCAGAGATCAAATTTTTGATATCATCACCAAAGAAATGACCAAGGAGATATTTGATACATTGATTCTGAACATGCGTATTTATCCATTCTATATCACTTTAGAAACTTTGGGTTATCAACACTTTTATTTGGATTCTTTTTGTAAAGTGGGAGAGAGATACAAAACTCTTGTTTGTTTCTATATAAAATCTAAAGTTGAGTTGATTGAAAAAATGGGATGTGATTTGTGATTGTATCTAGTGGAAGGCCATCAAATTCACTTATCTAAAAATTTCTTATCACCAAGGGATGTTATTCTCTCAAAAACACTACTTTATCTAGTGGTGTGGGGTTAAGGTACTTCCCTTTGAGAAAAGATATGATTTAATTTTTATTAGTTTGAGTAGTTGAGGTTAAAAAAAATCCAAAGGGGGAGATTAAAGTACCCAATTTCATTGTTGAAGTGTTGTATTTTTATCAACTATTCATAAATATTATTCACTAGTATAGAGATTGGGTCTCCACATCAGGTTTCTTTATTTTTAATGTCGGTTAATTAGTGACGTATTTGTAAACTGATGTTATTTTTTATAATGGTTATTATAATAAGCATCATAAAAACCCATAAGGAAAATGTATAATTAGTTATCCTTTGACATCATTTATAAAAAATGGCATAAAATCATGCTTTTTATGTTTTTAATTTAAGATAATTTTCATAAATAGTAAAAAAAAATTGTATTTTATGTTGCTTATTTTATAAATGACCTGATTTTTTATTTTTCTATGAAAATACATTTACCCAACATTTAATAGAATATAAACAAAAACATAAACAATAACAGTTATAGTAACAAAAATAAAATTCCATAAAAATATTTACATCATAACTTTATTCAAGTTACAATAACTTTAAAATTTTGTATTAAAACATAAAAATATATATTATTAATATAGATAAATTATAATCGAACTAGAATTATAAAAAATATTACCACACTCATCATATATGATTTAAATGTTTTATAGTATAAGGGTGAGATTCATCAAAAATAAATAAATTAAAAATAAATTATTTAACATTTTTTTAACATAATGATAAGATGAATTAAATAATAATTTATAATAAAATACGTCCTTATGGAATTTTTTTATTGTCCAAGTTGAAATTATTTCAAAAATTAAATACTATAACATAATATCCATATTTTATTATTCCTTATTGAATATGTTAATTATATTTCAAAATAAAAATCTGTTGAAAATAACATTTCATATATCTACAAAATTGTAGTGATTATAAATGAAATTAACTTTTCACACACAAATTTGATCTTCATTTTCCTCCTTCCTCTTGACACTCTATAGTTATATCATGCCCTATTTTAAAATGATACGTATGAAATAAAATTAAAATTTATTATAATATATAATTATTTAAATAATCAAAATTACTTCTCTAATAATTATTTAAAATTTTATTGCACGTCACAATGTATAGAGAATAACTAATAAGCTTTCTTTTCTTTTGGACAAAAAACACCAAAAAAATAATGGCTACTAATTTACAAAAAATATAATTTTCTTGGTAATAAAATTAAGTGAAATAAAACTTTATGAAATATATTTTTCATACCTATCAATATAAGGAAACATCTAACATTTAATTATTGTGTTTAAAAATATTTCAACAATATATAGTGTTATTTATTTATCAATTATTGTCATCATTTTTAGAGAAATAAATTGTGTATCTAAGAATCCATATAATGATGTCGTATTATACTAAATACTAAGTGTATAAAGATACCAAAATAAAAAACAAATATTAGTGTTATGTTAAATCAATCAAATTGATATAATGGAACGAAATAGGATAATTGACTTACATGGAAAAGAGATGTATCACTATAAGGCCTAACATTTCTAATTTTACAGGATCTATGGTGTCTATCATATAAATCATCATAATAATATTGTTCCAAAAAATTCCATCATCGATTAGAATATCATAAACATCCAACAACAATGATTCAGGTGTTTATAATTTAGAAATCCCTTCAGAAAAAGTAGTACATGAACTCAAAGGGGCCTCTACTTGTTTTTTATTCCCACAAAACATTTATTTACGTTTAATGTAAACATATATATACATATATTAATATATTAAAGAAATTAATCCCCAAAAAGATGCGAGCATGAGTTGGTTGCCCAACCCATACCCCAAAAGTTTATTAAAAATAAAAATCCAACAGAAAGGTGAATACATGAGGTGCAATGTTTTTGCACCAACTGGAATTCAGATGATTACAAAATAAATGATAAACAAGAGAATGCACCTGCCATCCATTTTGGGTTTGTTTTAACCAGCATCGTCCAAAAAAATCTCCAAATGAGGCCGCTATCCAGATCTGCATTACAACTGCCAAGTACTCAATCCCTTCAGAGAGGCGTGCCTGTAGTCCCCTTCATTCTAGGAATTCCAATCTGAAAATTCTGCACAAAAACCAGGTATTTGTATCTCATGAAACTAACAATGCTGCTCTGCTAGTCCAGTAGGACTATAGGCATTCAAATCTGAAAATTCTGCACAAAAACCAGGTATTCATATCTCATGAAACTTCAGCAGCACAATAAAATGCTGCTCTGCACTAGATCAGCAGGTGTATCCGCAACGATCCAAACATAAAGAAATTAATACTAATAAGAAAAATAAATATTATAATCTGTGAATTTCTAAGTGGTAAGTTTCTAAACAACTCTATATGGACAAAGTAAAAAAATTCTATATTTTTGTGATACTATATAAAACTCATCTATAGGGAATGGTACTCTAGATGATTGATCTATAATATATTGTATTGTTACCCTATGATGATCCATATCCATCTACAGATGATATTAGGTATTCCCACTATAATATATGGACCCATATAATATAATATGATACTAGGGAATGCCAAAATATAACTCACAATAGATGGTAATCCATGAAGGAAGAGGTGTTGGAGTGGGATATGCAGGATAATGTGTAAGAGTGGGATATATATCCAGAGGTGGAGGACTGTGATATGCACACTGAAACTATATCTACAGGTCAAAAAAATTTTTATACTAACGTTTTAATCATCTTATCCATTACCTCAATAATATCCTAAAATTTAGCTTTCATAACATATATATTTTCCTTTATATAAGTCTTTCCATGAGGAATTTCTAGGGTGACCAATTTTTTTAATTAATATAACCACCTTGTATCCTCAAGTGTGACCCATGTGTTTAGGATTTCCTAATATAGTAGCTAAAATATCATTCTTACTCTCAGTTATGAAGGTCCCCTAAGTGATATACCCATCAAGGGATTAATGTATTGAATATTTAAAAAATTTATCAGTGAATACAAAATCTAAATAGTTTAAATATAACTTAAATAACATAAATAACTACTTAAATTACTCTCACAGATAACCCTAGATTATTTTCATGAATCATATAGGATACCCTAGTACCCTGATACCTAAGATGGTTATAAAAATCCTAAATGGAATTCCTGATCCCCATGGGTTGGTGACTAGCACCTAAAATCATACAAGAGTAAAGTAGGAAAAAAATCATAAAAATAGTGGTAGATAAAATATACAATTCAATATACTAAGAACTCCAAAAAGAGAAAGTATTAGAAAAAAATAGGAATAACATAACCCAATAGAAATATAAACATCCCAAGGAATGTCATCCCAAGACAAAGGTCTCAAAAAACTCATATGTAAAAAGTGGAAAACAGATCTTCTAGTCACCATCACCACTCCATGGTCTAAGGGATTAGGAAAATCCACCACGACTAAGTGCCTATTACACTTTTCTTAAACCTGGCATCAAAACTTCTATAAATTCCCAAACCCAAAGCTAGGGTGTGAGCTATAAAGCCCAATAGGGTCTCAAAAAGTGTTCTATAATCAATACTGTATAAATTGACCCTTTATTCTATTAGATTAAATAAAAAAGGTATGAAATTACATTTCAATATTTTAAATCAAAAAATGATTTCATTCAAATTGATAATGGTTATATCAAAATATCTTTCATATAGGAATAAACAAACAATTTATATAAAATAGTTTATATATAATAGTTGGCATGAATAAAATAGTTCTGAAATTCTATGACTTGTATAATCAAATCAAGTAAATCAGGAAACATGAAAAAGATCCATGTTGCATGTTAGTTTCTTGAAAACCCGATCCTCACAATTAACATTTACCAACATGGATCTAGATAAGTATGCACACTCAAATAATTACCCCATTCAAGAAGATACCATTGGAAATAAATATACACCCCATTAAGGGAGCCACTATATGAAATCAATCTGATATTGGTTCAGTTAGTGTCGTCATCATAAGTCCATTTTCTAGGGGATTAGGATCCTAGTGTGCTTTTTATTATTACCTACTAACTACATAGGATTAAATGTGATTTAATAATCAATCCATCAATCAATAAAATTTTAAATTAATCATTTCAAATCATTTAAAATATATAATTTCCCAATTTTTGTTCTCAACATGCCTTTCTCATTTAAAAACTAGATCACAAGTTTTCATAATTTCATTCCATTTCAAATTATCTTTCAATTTAATCCATTTCATTGAGATCAACATCAAATAATTTCATCAAAATGATTTCCAAATCAATCAATCATTTTTCATAAATATTCCCAACAATTTCAATTATATTGAAATTGGATTTTTCTCAATTCACATGCCCATTTAAAAATCAGAGATCAATTCATATCAAATACATGTTTTGAAATTTTTTTAAAACATTTTTAAAATAAAAATATAAGTATTGGTTTTAAATTGAATGTAAAAGTTACATGGAACCACCTACCTTTAAATCAAGGAATCACAATGAAAAACACCCACAATGGGGAATGCCAATAAATAATTATCCAAAGATCTGGAAACCCAGCCTAGATTTAAGATCAAATAAATAGTATAAATCCATCAATTAAATGATGATATATAAAACTCTAAGGATGAGATAAATAGGGATTAGGAAAAACCACATGAAATGAGATCCATTTACCTAGAGGAGGTCGAGCAAGACTAACACCGATTTGATCCACCATGAAAAGGGTTTGGAGGAGTCAATTTCTCCTCATGAGAGCCTCTAAGAGCCAAAAAATAATTTTATGAACTAAAGGGTTGATTATAGGTCAAATATTGGGGTTTCAGCTTTTTAATTAAATTTTTAGGGGATTAAAATCATGCATGTACAGTTTCTTGTAGGGGCACATGGTTAGGGGAAACCGTGGGCCATTTTTTTATCCCCTAATATTTGGGGTGAATGTTTTCACCTATATGGAAACATGGTTTGGAAACTATGTGCAAACCAAACATCCCCTACTATATGGGGGTGTACAGTTTTCACTAGGGGGTGTATGGTTTGATAAAACTACGCACTAACCATGAAAAACCCAAAAAAACTCAAAATGTTTCCAAATTCTCCAAAAACAAAACCCCACAACATTACCATATCAAAGAAGATCAAGTAAAGGGTCAAAAAATACATCAAAGAAGGTTGTAGTATGTTACAACCTCCCCACCAAAAAAACCTTTTCTCCCTTGAAATCATATCAAGAAAGCTCTATATAAAAGAGGTGGGGTCACTATTCTCCCATCAATGCCTCATCCTCCCATGTTTCATGTTAATCAGAATTGTTATTCCATAGAACATAGACCCAAGGTAGAATCCTCCCATGAAGTACATTTGTATTATAATCAAAAATCCTGATTGGATTCTCAATCACAGATAAATCAGGGTCAACATCAAGATCCTCCCATCACAAGACATGATATGGGTTAGATCGATACTTATGATATTGCAACACATAGAACACACTATGCATTTATGTAAAATGTGGTGGAAGTTCTAAATAGAAGTCCATTTTACCTATATATTCAACAACCTCAAAAGTACCCATAAAATTTGGTGTAAGGTTCCCCTATTTCCCAAGACATTTATGAACCAAACAAGGTAAAACTATAAAAAATACATGGCCACCAACTAAAAATTATTGAGATAATATATAACAATTAGAATAAGATTTATACCGGCTTGACACCATTAAAATTATCTAATTAATTAATCAAATATTTATCATTGTATCTTGGAACAAACTCGATCCAACAAAATAACTTTCACCCATATCTGACCAACATAATGTATATTTACAAGTCTAGTTATAGAAGGCCTCAAAAGAACCCATATGAATTACATAATGGTAACTGTTATGATAATAAAACTCCACTAGTTCCAAATTTACATCCCAAGTTCCACTAGAATTGAGGATACATGCATGCATCATGACCTCAAGAATTTTTTATAGATTTTTATTTTTGTCCATCCATCTATGGTTGATATATTTTTGTCAAACATACCTAAGATCCCATTTCCTCCTAAAGGCCTCTCTAAAAGTGAGAAATAAAATGGGGATCCCTATCAGAGAGTATAGTAGAACAGACACTATAAAATCTGTAAAAATCCTACACATAGAGACATTCCAACTCCTAAAATTTGGTTGTATCATGAATGGGTAAGAAGTGATCCAATTTCATCAACCAGTCAATCACAACCTATATCTCATTATTTTTATTAGGAGTTCTTAACAACCCAACCATAAGGTCCATAGAAATATCATCCCAATTCCAAGTCAAAATTTGAAGTGGTTGAGGAAAACCTAAAGGTCTCAAGTGTTTTTTATCGACCTAATGACATATATAACAATGTGAAACAAAGTTAGTAACATCCCCTCTCATATATGACCTCAAAAATCACCGCTAAATACTATAAAACATATATGTGGTTCCATGGTGCATTGAATAATATAAATTATGGAGATACCACAATATGGTCTTTCTAATAAAAAAGGAACACAAAATCAATTCTAGAGACATAACATACCCTCAAAAGAGAACCCACTCAGTGATAGTCTCCCCATCATGAAGAGAGTCCCTAATGATGTAGAATTCATCATCAAACTGTTATTCATGAATAATTAACTCACAAATAGTGGAGGTCAAATGAAATTTTTTGAAGAAAACCTTGGCCTCTTCCTCCTAGACTCCTAAATTTAACTGTGAAAAAGAGTTATCAAATTCCACTCTTCTGATGATTCTTTCATGACATGGGTTGGAAGATTCCTGCTCAAAGCATCAGCCACAACATTTCAATTCCCTAGGGTGTATGAAATTTTGATATCAAAAGATTATAGGTACTCTACCCAATGCGTATGGTTGAGGTTCAAATATTTTTGAGAGAGGATATAAATCTTGATTTTGTTGTTTGAATAAATAGTAAAACTTTCTTTGAAATGGTAATTCCACCAACTCTTAAGACCATGCATCACATCTATCAGTTTGAGGTTATGCATTGTATAATAATTTTCCTGTATCCTATATTTTCTAGAGCCATAGGTTACCACATGATATCCCTACATAAGAACATAGCCCAAAAATGAACCTAAATGCATCATAGAAGACCACATAGCCCTACCCATCCTTAGGAGTTGTCAATATAGGCGAATAATTCAAAATATTGTTTTTATCTCAACAAAAGAACTCTAGAATTTTTTAGTCCATAAGAACTTCACTCCCTTTCGAGTGAGAGTAGTCTTTGGACAAGCCATCTCCAAGAAAGTTTTAAAAAATCCAAAATAATATCCTTACAATACCAATAAGATTCATATCTCAGAAACATTACATGGTTGATCACATGTTATAAAATACTTTAACTTTTCATGATCAACTAAGATTCCATGTTCCGACATAATGTTTCCCAATAATTTTACTTCATGAGTCCACAAATTACATTTTGAAATTCTATAATGTAATCCATGAAAACCACCACAAACGTGTATAGGTACTCATAAAAAATCAGGTTCATCAAATCCATAAATACCATATGATAATTAGTCACTCCAAAGTGAATATTAAGATACTAAAAGAGATTATACCTACATATGAAGGCATTATTTGGGGTGAAAGATTCTTTTATTCTCAAATTGTAACACCCTGACCCCTATAGACTGGAGCCGGTGCTTTACTTGTTATATTGGAATGGTTAGAAGGAATGAAAATCCTAAAAGAAAAATCAGTTTAGTAGTCTTGAAGAAACTAGATTCATAGATGTTACTCAAAATACATTGGAAAAGTTTACAAAATAAAATACATAACGAAAACTAAAAGTTGCATCTACAAGAACTCAATAAATGATCTCCTCTTTGTCACCTGTAGAAAGTAAGCAATGAAAGGGGTGATATCAAATTCTCAGTAAGGGATACAAATGGTGGGAGGATGAATCAATAATAACTGAATTGAAAACAATTTTACATAATCAATAGGGCATGGTGAATAAATGAAAAACTCATGCCATTAATAAACAGATAATGAAACTGCATCCATTGATTTTGTCATAGTGAAAACCTCATGGATAGTAATAACTTATAATGAATAAAGAGAATGATTATTAATTGGATATCATGTATCTAGCACATGAAACCATAATACCATTAAAACAGTTTAGTTCTATGGGTAGACACTCGTATGATTTTTGGAAACAAACTCGAAGGGTTTGTCACCAACTAATTTGTCTCATGAGACCTACCAATGCATCGAGGGGCTATAGCGGGCCCCACCCTCCACTTCATGTCCAAATAATTATTTATAAATTTATTCAATACAAGAGAAATAAGACTTTTCAATATCCATATAGAGTAGGGTATACAAATTAATCAATATTTCCATAGTTAAAATAACTTTCCAAATAAACATCGTATGTAAAATGGTATACGGTTTAGAAAACAAACATATCCATGATATGAGATTATGGATATGTAATATATATATAATTTTAAATGAAAATTGATCTCAAATGGGCAGTAGGTACACCACATAAGGTTTATTAGGTTCACCATACAAAGTTAGTCACAACAAAATATTAGTTGAGACAAAGTCTCTTACCACAATGTAATCGGTCGAACCATATGACCAGGACTTAATAACCCACTGATGAATCATTGACTAAAATGAATATAAATAGAATCATGTTATTATATATCAAATGACCGTACACATATACCACATACAAGTAATAAGTGGAGAACAATGAAAATCTCACAGAAATGAAAGTGAGATGAGAAACCCCTTAGCTTTTGCCCGAGTGTGTTCTTCATTTGTTTTAATGACCAGAATAAACAAATTTATATTGATTAATTAATAATTACGGAACATCCTATACATTAAATTTATTTATTATAAACTTATTAGGTTCATTAATGGACCTTTTAATGGTTTTAAGAGGTTTAATTTTATTGGTTTGGAAGCATTTTCTTCCTTGGTTTCCATGATTCGTTTAGTTGCTTTCATGAATGGAAGTTCATTTGAAATGTGGTTAAACATCCAGAATTGTTAATATATCTTATCAATTACATTACGTAGATTTAAATTATCTTATAATTATTTTGGGTTATATACCATGATGATGATTCATTAGTTAAAAGTTTATTACAAATATTCAGATTAACTTGGCCGTTTTGTTCATAATGAACCTGTTTTGTATTATTATTTCATATTATGAGTGTCTAAGGATTACAGAACATTAATGAGATGAAATAAATATATAATTATCAGGTTCAACCATTAAAATAGTTTCATGACCAGTAATGAAGGAGAAAGTGAAGAATGATACTCCATCTTCTACAAAGGTTAGAAATTTGAACCTCAGGGATGTTGATTTCGTTTGTAAAAATGGGGAGGGAGTAAGAATATTGATGATGGTTATTCCATTCACATGATATAATTCCAATATATAGATTATAATGGAGTTTATCATGGTCATTTTGAAATAGGAGGTGAGGAGAGAAAAAGAAAATAGATGAACTTGAAAATAAAAGAAAAGGTGAGGGATCCGTTATGAAAATTCGACAACCGAACGACATTGCTTAAAATTTTATAAAATGAAATGATGATAGGAAAAGGGTATATAATAATATTTAAATTAAAAGGAAAGTAATAAGAACACATAAAATAAAACCTCAATATATGATAATGGAAAATAAAATAGATAACATAAAAGAAGTGTCGACTAAAAGAAGAAAATGAAGGATTCCCTTACCTTGTAAAGTAACTCTTAGATCTTGATGGATGGGACCTTGGGGGTTTAAGGAAACCTTGGGATTACTCCTAGGGAGGTAATACCACCAGATCCTCTTGGAGATTGATTTTTTAATTCAATAAGACAAAGGGGGGTGAGTGGGTATTTATAGTAATTAAGAGAGAGTTTTTTATTAATTAAAAGGGACACCTCATTAGTGGTTTTTGCAAAACCATGGGCTTGCCCATGGTATTTTCCAATGGTTTTAGCCACCTAAGACACCTCATGTCATAATTTACTGTACCAAAGTCTACCACACTTTTATATTTAATTATTTCATCATTATGATTTCATTAAACTACCAAAAACTCAAAACTGTATTTTTACTATTCATGAAAAATTCAAGTATTTTAGAAAAACCCCAAAAATTTACCTTGACCATTTTTCGACATTTAGAATTAAAAAATGAACTCCATTTTTCGAAAATAATTTTATAATTATTTTTAATTTAATTTTTAAATAAAATCAATGTTAATTTAAAAAATAACCATTTAAAGGTATAATTAGTTCAATATCACATTGAAAAATTAATTAAGATCTCATTATATTATTACCTTAAAAAAATATTATCATTGTTTACTATTTATAAGGGTCATTTTACTATTCAGATTACTATTCATAAGGGTATGTTACTATTCATCAAAAAATAATGTTGGTTATATCAGACTCCAAATGACTTACTGGTCACAACTCTAGATGACCGTTTTTTTATTTCCAAAATATAGAAGTGGAAAATTTATGATTAATGGCTTGGTTTTGACTATATTTTAAATAACCAAGTGTTATTTCAAAGGAACATAATGCTTTATGAAATATAGTCTATAAAATGAATGTATTTAATACAATCATACCATTAAATGTTTGGGGTGTTATATTATTCCCTCCATCAGAAATTTCATCCTTGAAATTTTATGTATAAATCCCACCAAAAAGATGTGGGAGGTTCTTCTTTATGAAATACTCTAGTTCCCATGTTTCTTCCTCCATATTATGGTTTATCTAAAGAACCTTTACTAGACGAGTAGTCCAATTTCCCAATACCTTCTCTCTTGTGTCAAGAATCCCAATAGTCTTTTGACAATATAACAAATCAGGTTCCAGTTCAATTTCTTCATAGGTGAGTACATGCGTTGGGTCTGGCATGTATTTATTCAACAATGACACATGGAACACAACATGGACTTTGGAGAGATTTGGAGGCATTTCTAAATGGTAAGCTACTGGTCTGATTCTTTCTAGAATTTGAAATGGTCCGATATACCTGGGGCTTAGTTTCCCTTTCTTACTGAACCATAAAACACCCTTCCATGGAGATACTTTTAAAAAGACATGATCTCCCACTTGAAATTCCAAATCATTTCTCTGGTTGTCAGCATAAATCTTCTTCCTACTTTGGGCTACATTAATATGGGCATGGATTATCTTTACCTTTTTCTTGGTCTCTTCAATAAGTTCTGGTCCTATAAGTTTTCTCTCACCAACTTCTTCCCAACAAGTTGGAGTTCGACATCTCTTTCCATATAATGCTTCATATGGAGCCATTTGAAAACTAGAATGGAAACTATTGTTGTATGGAAATTCCACCAAAGGAAATTATTGATCCCACGTAACTTGGAAGTCAAGATGGCATGACCTTAGCATATCTTCAAGAATTGCATAGTCTTTTCAGACTATCCATCAGTTTGGGGGTGATATGCAGTACTCATACGAAGCTCAGTATTCAAAGCCATATGGAGACTTTTCCAGAATTTTGATGCAAATCAGGGATCTTGGTCGAACACAATCGATAGAGGTTCACCATGAAGTCTTACAACTTCATTAATATAAAGTCTTTCTAGGCGCTCAAGTGGTAAATCCTCTCTTATTGGAAGGAAATGTGCTGATTTTGTCATAGGATCAACAATTACCCATATTCCATCATTCCATCTAGGTTTCCTCAGTATTCTGGTGAACACAATCCATCGTAATGTTATCCCACTTCCACATAGGAATAGGTAGAGGTTGCATCACCCCTTTGGGATGTTGTTTCTCCACCATCACTTGTTGAAAAACTAAACACCTTGACAAGTAGTCCACAATTTCCCACTTCATATTATCCTACCAAAAATATTCCTTCCGGTTTCTATACATCTTGGTGCTACCCAAGTGTATAGAGAAATTTGAGCTATGAGCATCATCTAATAGTTCCCTTTTTATATCAGGTATGGATGGAACACATAACCTATTCCCAAATTTCAGAACTCCTTCTGCATACACGAAGTCATCCAGTCTCTTATCCATGACAACATTAATTTTCTTGTGCAGATTCTCATCATTAGATTGAGAACATTTTATCTTCTCTAATAAAGATTGTTTAGCAGTCATTTGAAATAGAAAAGATGTTTCCCCTTCCTTAACAATTCACATATCCATCTTTAGTAGATCCAAAAATATAGGATCTCTCTTGATCCTCATTCGAGTCAGAAGTCCATGATCCTTCCTACTTAATGCATCTTCCACCTTATTCACCATTCCGGGGTGGTAGTGTATTGAACAATCATAATCTTTGAGTAACTAGAGCCATATCTTTGTCCTCATGTTTAGTTCTTTTTGTATGAAAATGTATTTCAAACTCTTGTGGTCCGTATAAATCTCACATCTTTCTCTGTAGAGACAATGTCTCCATATTTTTAGATCAAAGATTATGTCTGATAACACAAGATCATGATTTTGATAATTTTTCTCATGGGTCTTCAAATGTCTTGATGCATAAGAAATAACTTTATCATTTTTCATAAGGAATAATCCCAACCCATTGTTTGAGGCATCGTTGTATATCACAAATCCATCACTTCCAGATGGAAGAGTCAAAATTGGAGCACTGACCAATATTCTTTTCAATTCTTCAATGAATTTTGTAAAATCTTTAATCGATAAAAACTTAACTCCTTTACATGTGAGATTGGTTAGTGGGTTATCCAGTTGGGAGAATTTTTTAATGAAATGCCAATATTAACCTGCTAAGCCAATAAAACTACGTACCTCAGTTATGTTTGTTTGTGTGGGTCAATCTTGGATTGCCTTTATCTTTATAGGATCAACTAGGATTCCATCCTTAGAGACAATATGACCTTGAAAAGAAACAGATAGGATCCAGGGTTCACACTTCCTAAACTTCCGATATAATTCATTTCTTATAAGAGTTTTCAGAATAATCCACAAGTGATCCTCATGGTCTTCATAGATTTTTGAGTATACCAGGATATTATCGATGAATACCACAACAAATTTATCAACATATTCCTTGAAAACACTATTAATTAAATCCATGAAAATATATGGTTCATTTTTCATTCCAAAAGGCATCACTATAAACTCATAATGCCCATAACTGGTTCGAAATGTTGTCTTCAGAATATCTTCCTTCCTCACACATAGTTGATGATGTCTGGATCGAAGGTCAATCTTTGAAAATTGTTGAGCTCCATGAAGTTGATCAAATAAATCATCAATCCGTGGAAGAGGATACTTATTATTTATTGTGATAACATTGATTTCCCTATAATCAATGCATAGCCTCATTGATCCATCTTTCTTTTTGACAAAAAGGACCAGGGCTCCCCATGGATAAACACTAGGTCGAATAAATCCTTTTTATTCAACTCCTCTAGTTATTTCTTTAGCTCCACTAACTCCACAGTGGCCATTCTACAGGGGGTCTTTGATATAGGTCTTGCACCAGGAATTAAGTCAATGGAAAACTCAATTTCCCGCTCTGGAGGATGTCCAGGTTAATCCTCTGGAAATACATCAATTTATTTTTTCGCTATATGGACATCTTCATTTTGAATATTTATTTCCTCAACCATAGATATTGGGTTTTATTCCACTCCAAGAATTGAATTCAATAGAGCTACTGGGGGTGGATCTAGAAAAGAATCAGATGGCGAGGTCTCCTCTCTAAAGATAAGAGATTCTAGACCATTTTCAAAAATTGTAACTTCCTTTTTCTTGCAACAAATATTTGCATAATAATTTGACAGCCAATCCATACAAAAAATTATATCAAATTCAATCATTGGTATGATTATAAGGTTAGAAACTAAAGCACGTTTTGGTATCTGGAGGGGGACTAGTGGACATACCTTTGTTTCAATGATACATCCCCTGGGATTTTTGACTAAAAACTCCTTTATTAAATCAAATTGGACATATATAATTTTCTTGGAAAACTGGGAAGATATAAATGAATGTGATGATCCAGAATCAAATAAAGTTTTGGCTATGTTTGAGGAAACAATTAAAGTACCTGCCGCCATGTCATTAAAAATTTCAACCTCCACGGTTGTAATCGCATAGGCTCTCCCTTGTTCTATTGGATTTTTTGGAGGCATGTTTCCTTGGCACTTAGGACACTCATTTTCATAGTGTCCTATCTCACTGAAATTGTAGCATTGAATATCATTGAATTGTTTCTTCCCCTTGAATTCATCAGATCGATGACCCTTTTCTCCACAGTTATAGCAGACTTCCATGCCTTTCAAGCATTTCTTGAGATTATTCTTTCCACAGTTCTCACATAATGGGAATAGATTTGTTCCCTTTTTATTATTTAGTTCTTATCATTTTCCTTTTTTATCAGAGTACCGCTTCTTATCTTGGTTTCCTTTGAAAAGATTTGATCTAGAAAATTCCTTCTCTATTTTGATGTCAGTTGATACAATTTAATCATATGACGAAAATGATTGAGAAGCTAGTTCCCTTTGAAGACTTGGCTTAAGACTTTCAAATAAATGATCAATCTTTTATGTCGAGTCACGTATGTAATCTATGACATACCTGGCCAACCTTGTGAAAGTAGCCTCATGCTCTACAACACTGTCTTCTTCCCTTTGTTTAAAGATAAGTAATTTCCTCTTCATTTCAATTCCTTGCTCATGAGGGAAATATTTTTCGAAGAATATTTCCTTAAAATTACTCCATTCTATATCTTCTATTTGTTCTTCCTTCATGGTATTATGAATCAAGGACCACCATTGATCAATGTCGCCCTTGAGAAAATATACTACCAGTACTACCTTTTCATTTTCATTGTATCTTAATGCCTTGTATATCTTTTCAAGGTACTTGATCCATTTCTCAACAACCACTAGGTTAGTAGTCCCACTGAAGGATGGGGGCTTCTTCCACATGAAACGATCCAACATAGGTGTGGAATGGTTATTTGTTACAACCTGAGTAAGTTGTCCCAATAGGGTCATGATCTGATCTGCTCTAACATTGACTGTGTTGAGTTACTCAGTAGGGAGATCACTACCTTTCCCACAAGTATTGATTCCCCTTCTTCCATTAGAATCCATTTCTAAAAAATGGGATACTCTAGATTAGTTTATGAATCTAAAATAGAAAAGCACACAACATAGATTGAAATTCTATGCATAGATAATCTAATAAACATGGTTCCTCTGAGGAAAAATTTACATTAAACTTCTTCATAATGGATTGTAAAGAAAATGTGAATTATCCTAAGCATATTACCTAAGAGTGTCATAACCAAGATTGCAACAAGGCCTATTGACATGCACTAGTTCCCATTCGAGTCTAGCTCAAAGTGGTGTTTTCGGGTTTTACCCCTAGATACATCTATGTCAGAGCCACCTCTACCTACTCGTATCCATACAGGGATGTATTTCTTAAACAATCCACATAATCTATTCCTTACCAAAATACCAAAATGTTCTTGTACGTTTATTCCCAGATACTACATTATGGTTTTTCCCTACTATACATTTCCTACTCTATTTTCCAAGTTTTCTACTAAACTTCCTCTGATACCAACTATAACACCCCGACCCCTCTAGACCGGAGCTAGTGCATTACTTGTTATATTGTCATGGTTAGAAGGAATGAAAATCCCAAAGGAACAATCAGTTTAGTAGTCTTGAAGAAATTAGATACGTGACATCCAATTAATAAGCATTCTCTTTATTCATTATCAATTATTACTATCCCTGATGTTTTCACTATGAAAAAATCTATGGATATAGTTTTATTATCAGTTTATTAATGGCGCGAGTTTTTCATTTATCCACCATGACATATTGATTATGTCAGATTTATTATGATTCACTTATTATTGTATTCATGCTTCCACTATTTGTGACCCTTACTGAGCATTTGAGATCACCCCTTTCATTGTCTACCTTCAATGGGTGATGAAGAGGATATCATTTATTGAGTTCTTGTGGACGCAGTTTTTAGTATTTGTTATATATTGTATTTTTTAAACTTATCCAATGTAATTGGAGTTACTTTTATGTATCTAGTTTCTTCAATACTACTAAACTGATCGTTCATTCAGGATTTTCACTCCTTCTAACCATTCCAATATAACAAGTAATGCACCGACTCCGTTCTAGAGGGGTTGGGGTGTTACACAAATGGTGATAACTAGATCAATGATCAATTATTGAGAAACACTTTGATCCTTTAAACTGGTCAAATAGGTCATCAATCTATGGTAATAAATGATTTTTATTTACATTAACTCAATGGAGTTTTCAGTAATCAATTCATAGGAAAAGTGTTCCATTATCACTCTTTGCAAACAGAACAGGTTCCTCCAAAGGTGACACACTCAAGAATATAAATCATTTCTCTAAAAAACATCCAAAAAAGTATTTAAATCTTTAAACTATACTAGTTCTATATTGTAAGAATAAATAAATTCTTACTGAGTACTAGGTACTAAATCAATAAAGAACACTACCACTCCTACTGGTGATAGACCAATGAAATCCTTAGTAATTTTTTTAGGATACTAGACTATACATGAGGGAGATATTTACTCAATAATTCTTGATCCATGTTAAATAAAACATTGATATTACCATAGATATCTTTGGAAAAGACAGTTCAACTCTACTCAACCTTGGGTCCCAGCCTTCTTAAAAGATACATCACACCCCATTGGGTGCAATAAATGAGACTCATCGAAGATAATAGTCAATTCAGGCCTTATTATAAATTAAATAATCCATACCAAGGATTAAATCAAGATATTTCATGTTGGGAACCAGAAAATTCCAAGTAAGATCTATTTTTGATAAAAATAAAACACAATTAGGACAATGGATACCCAGCTCTCTCTCCGTTATGAGAGGCGTAGTAATATCCATCACATAATGGGAAAATATATATATGAATATTTAGCAGGTTCACAATATGAATAAATATAAATTAGTGATATGAACCAGTGTCAAATAAAGCAGTCACTAAAGATGAAGTTATAGTGATGATACCTCTCATATTTATTGGACCTATATCAGATTCCTCTAGAGACTCTTCCACTGTGTGATAAAGCTTCGTTTTAGATGCATGAGGCTAGAACTCCCTTAATCTAAAAGAATCAAATTACACCACATTAATTTTATATTTTAATGATCTTGTTCCACTGTGAAGAGTAGACAAGATATGGAAGAAATTTTGTAGGTGGACTGAACGACCACAGAAACTATAGATCTTGGGTGCCTTAGTGAAAACCGATTCCAGATTCCCAACATTTCCATATTGGAAGTAAGTAAAATGGAATATTCTAGGCACCGTAAGAGGTGTGAAATATACCTACTATCTAGAACCACCATATTTCTCATAGAGATTCATCTTTCCCTAAATGGAACTCACATAACTGCTAATGGTATAAAAAGGAAATCCTATCATCCCTGACATACTAGTCATGCCAATCTCAACCATCAAAGCCCTATATAGTATATCAACATAAGAAGACATATTCAAAATGAAAATATTAGATTAGATGTTTGGTCAAATGTCCATCTCAAATCTTAATGTCTTCATATTCTCATTAGTCACCACCTAAGGGAAAAATAATAAAGAATATAAATTTTTTTTTTCATACTGAGTTAATGTCATATCATCCTTCTAGAGTTTGAGGACATCCCTATATTTCACCCAGAACATAGATTCTGTATATAATTGATTAGTAAAAATAACATGAAATTATTTCCATTCTAAACCCTAATGCGTTTTATCAATCACCATTGAATCCAACCATCTCCTGATATGCCCTTCCAGCATAAAGGTATCACATTTCAATTTAATCAGAACACGCGTTTACAAGAAATAAAAAATAATATCTATCCTTTTTAACCAGTCTTTAGCCTATTGAGGATGATTAGATCCTTGAAACACAGGTGGTTTATGGATAATAAACTCTTGATAATGATCATAAGATTCATCCCTTCGAGGTTCCACTACTGGAGTCTGAATGTGAATGAGTGTAGGTACATTCCTTTGAATTTGGACAGCCCAAACCACTATCTTAACATGATTTGGTCCACTAGAGGATTTGATCATTGTGGTTCACCATAAAATTCCTCCCATGTAATATTCACACATCTTTTTAGTGTCATTATGATACACAATATCAATAGATAAAACTGAGGACATTAAAATGATACCCAAATCAGCAACCATCAAACAAAAAATTTATCATTGGGATTTCATCAAACTCATAAAAATGGTACAGGAAAGAATAGAATCAGGTGAAAAACATTCCCCATGGAAACTTTTCCCCATACAACCATATTGAATTATAGCTCATTACAGTTATATTTGGCTATACACTCACTCCCAACTACCACCTAATTCCCATTAGGACATCCCAAAATGCATACTAACATCAAGTAAAGACATCACAAACCACATACTAACATCAACGAAAGATGCACAACCTCCCTTTGATACCATTTTATCATGAAGTTTCCCAGATACCCTGGTACCATGATAAATAATGTTTTGATGGGAAAGAGACAACTGGTGAGGTGAATTTGGGTTGTCATGATGATTTATTGTGAGGGGTTCGATTTCTTTCATAATCATTGATATCGGGTCACTATTTTCACTCTTAATGGAAACTCCCAATGGTTCCCACATCTATAACTAGGTACATACATGATTTCCAAAGGAAGGTGTTCAGTTGGAGTATCAAACATAACGATTCTTGGGGAATCCCATTGGTTGAGAGGATGGGAGGTTGGGATAATCACACACTTTTTAGGGGAATTGTTTTTTTACCATGGGACTCTCTTATATATTTAAGATATGTTCATGAATCTATTCCTAATATCGATGCAGGATAGGTTTCCCTAACAAAATGATCATTGGTTAAGCCCTTTTATATGAAGAAGAAGGGGATCTTGTTATTGAATCCATCTGTATGTATCTAAGGTTCTTTATTTATTTCCTAGTAATGAATAGCTACATATATGCTAAAGATATATAACCAGGTACTTTATAATTTTTTCCATGTAGGGAGGTGGTTAATATTATGAGGAGGGGATCGATATATTATGTGGAATCCTATGTATCCCATTTATTATAATAATCAAAATCGGAATATTTTATTAAAACTATGTGGTTTAATTTCATTCATAAAGAAAATATGTTCAGGCACTTAGGCACTAGATATTTGAGATTGAGTTTCAAGGAGAAATCTTACGTATCCCGGTAATAGTAGGAATCAAAGTTATTGTAGTTCGATCATGCCCTTAGGACTGAACCCAATTTAGATTCCCTCAAATGTGGGTGTTTATATCATTACACTCATCAAGGCTTGAATATAGAGATTTTCCCGATTGGTGGAGATTCATGGTGTGAATGATATAACTATTATTCCTCCCTAATACCATGTGATCTATGCTCAATGAGAGAAACAATGGATAATAAGTAATCAGTCTCACTGCACTAGGATACACGACTTATGTATTAGGACATACCTTGGTATGTTTAATATGAAACTCGAGCCACAGGTAGGGATCCTATGTATCCTGGTTATGGATGGAATCAGATTCATTATAGTTTGACTGGCTTCTCAGTTCACTGATGGATGAGGTAGAGTGATCATCACATGGGAATGATTGGGTCATGATGGTTGAAATTTCGAAGATATGTTTGGACTTATATAGAAGTGGGTGCCCATTTGAGTTAGATTTTGGTCCTTAGGAGAGTGTCTTATATGTAATGATTATGGTAGGAATCCAAGCCCTAATAGTACAATGAGTTCTCAATCCATTAGTGGATGAGGAAAGATGATCAGCCCAAGGGAATAATTGGGTCCCATAGTTGAAATGTTAGTGACATGGAGGGAATTATACTAAAGTGGATTCCTATTTGAGTTTGGTTTCAGTCCCTATGAAGTTTTCCTATATATAATATTTATGGATAGAATCAAAGTCCTCATATTTCAATGATTTCTCAATCCATTTGTGGTTGAGGAAAGATGATCTACCAATAGTAATAATTGGGTCCCAATGTTTGAAATGTCAGAGAAATGGAAGGAATTACACAGAAATTGATATCCATTTGAGTTTGGGATTAGGACCCAGGAAAGCATCATATGTATCTTGGTTATGGAAGGAAGCAAAGTACTCATATTTAAATGGGTTGAGGCTTATACACTAACATTTACCTTATATTCAGGACAATTCATATTATACCGCTGGTTGGGAGTTATACACTGAGGTCACCTTTATCTTTGTAGAGGCTTATGAAGTGAATGATATTATAATTGTAACACCCTAATCCCATGTGATCTATGCTCGGTGTGTGAAATAAGGGATGAAAAATAATCTATCTCATTGCTAATGTACGTGGTACTTATTTACTATGAAAACCCTTTAGAAGATTAATATGGAGCTCGTGACTTATGAAGACATCCTACGTATCCTGGTTATGGAAGGAATAATAATTCTAATAGTTAATTTGATCTTGGATTAAACACTAAGGTTTCCCTTATAATCAAGGCTTACACCCTGATAATAGACAAGGTTATTAGGTCATGGGATTCCCTTTGACCTATCCTACTGCTCTCCTTCTCATTCATTGATTGTCTGTTCAACATGCCTTGATTTTCTACTTGACATGTCATATACTGTCTACCTAACATGTCCAAGAAAATCACATGATCCATTTTACTTGTCTAAGGGGCGTCATGTGACCCATATGTAATGTCTGAATGTTTTCTAATGATCATGGGTAACTTGTCGGAGAACATCACAGGACCCGGACGACTTGTCCTGTAAGCTAGTGTGTGGTCATGATTGAAATGCTTAGGGGGTGTCACATGATCCAACTAAATATCCCTACTATCATAAAAAAATCTTGATAAAAAATTTTGAGGTCATATTGAGAGTTAATGTGACATGTATGGATAAAGATGCATGATCTAGGATGACATGTCTGGAGGGCACTATGAATGCTAGCTGACATGTCTGGAGGACATCATGAGTTCTAACTGGAATGTGTGGAAGATGTCACAAGATCCAGCTAACATGCCACAATGTTGTCTCAAGACTTATATGACATGTATTTTATGTCTCTATTTGATCTGGGTGAGATGTCCATAGGACATTGCGAGTCCTGGATGGTGAGCACAAAGGATTTCCCGAGACTAGGGTGAAATGCCTTAGCAGTTTCGTGTGACTTTATCTTGACATGTCCAAGGTACTTCACGTGATCCAATTTGTATACCAAAGGAGAATCATATGATCTTGATGACATTTCCGGGCACTACCACCTAACCCAAGTGGTTCTTGAAATGTTCATGAGGATCATCATATACGTCTTTTGCATATACATCCCATATTTTAGCCTTTTTTCATCCTTTTTTTCATATTCCTTATATTTTTTCAATGTTATATTTTCTTATGTCTTTCTTGTTTTAGAAAATATATTGGATGTATTTTAGGTAACCATCCAAAATTCCTTTGTGTGATATATGAGTGATCACACCAAGTGTTTATTCAGGCTGCATGATCACTCTAGTTATTCCCTAGATCTTACCTCGAGGGATTTTTTTCTGGTCGCTAGAGCAGCCTATCTAAGAAATCTGATATGGTAGGTAAATACCTGTAAATTTCAAGGGAAATTTTTTCTTAATTTTCTTTGGGATTTTACGAGTACGCAATTTTTGACGGCACCTGATTCCGAGGCCCGGTGTGCCCGGAATTAATTTCTGAAGTTTAGCTTGGGTACGTTCAATGAATGAATGAGCGGGTTTTTTCTAACTTTTAAACCGGTGCTCGGAATCGAAATCCAAGGGCAGCGATGGAATTGCAGCGCCGATAATTCCTTAGGAACACCTTTTCTGGAGTTGCGTTTTCTTGGGTGAGGTTATTAAAAAAATGGGTTAACTAAGGAATGAAATAAAAATTTGTGAAACAATTTTTATTTTCTAATCTAAGTAGTGATAACCTAAGCATGGTGGTTGGAGTGGGACCCACAACATCCTAACTCCACTAGGTAGGATATTAGTGAAGTGGGGCCCACATGAGCCCCACCCCTTAAAATCCCTTAAAACCTCCCATGTGCATTTATTTGTGTAACACACCCGCACCCCCTATTAAATGACATGTCAGCTCTCGAAATTAAATTTGGATTATTAAACGCTCATCAATTAAGTCAATTAATTGATTGTGATCTTTTGAATTTCAAAAAGAGTTGGCATGAATAATAAAATAAGGCAAATCCATATTTTATTTTGGTGGAATCGTTGCGTTTAGATATTTGGGGAGAGGAGAGCTCATCTTGGAGATCCTCTTCTTCCATGTTGAAGAATGCGAAGAACGCCAAGTCTACAACGAAGAACTCTGTCACCACAAGGGGAGATCGTCGTACCGTCTTCATCCCTCTCCTCAGCCGGTGAGAGATGCCTTCTTCGAAGAACAACGACTCGCCGCATCCTTCTTCAGGCGAACGCAGACGATGCTTACGGAGCCTCGATCTGCGACGCCGTCTTCCGCGACGCCGTCTCCCGCGACGTCCTTTTTCCGCAACGACCTTTGTTCGACAACTCCTCGAGGTAGGGGTTAAATGTTTTCATGAGTTTCTTTGTCGTTCATCATCTTTTATTTTGGGCTGCCTGTTATCGTTATAACGGCAGGAGGTCGGACCGCATGAACAAGGCCGACCCTCCTCCCCCTTTGATGTTGTATTTATTGTGGCTCGAACGAAGGAGGTGCGGTCCAACGGCACGACGAGGAATCAAGGAAGAACACGGTGAAGTAGCGCGGCGCCATCACGCCACGCCGTTGAGGCCGAACGAAGCTACAGCCTGAGTCGGGCCACGAAGAAGGGGCGCGGCGCCGTCGTGCCGTGTCGGAGAACCACGAAGAGGCCGCGGCCGGAGCGGGGCCGTGGCGGAGGGGTGTGGCGCCGTCGTGCCACGCCGGTCGGAAAAGGCCACGGCTTGAAGCCACGACGGTACAAGCAGAGGCGGCCGGAACCGCCGACCGCCAGTGCTTCGGAAGGGTGGGACTGCTGGGTCCCGCGGTGGCCGAACCGGCCGACCAGCCGAGCCGGCCGGTTTCCAAGAAATCCGGTGGTCGTAACCCCCGGCTGGCAAAGTGAAGACCCCCCATGCAGGGGGGGGGGCATTTCTCAATCAGGGGGGCAGCGTGCCCCCCTTTCCGCGACAGCTCGGCCAACGCCGAGCTGACTGGCCACGCGGGCCGCACCCGCGCCAGGCCAACCGGCCGCCCAAGCTGGGCCGGGCGCACCCAGGCTGGACCGGGTCGCGCTGTAGTGGGCCAGACCCGAACTTGGGTCAGGTCGACCCGGTTCGGGCTGACCCAGGGGGTCTTGGGCTGGGTCGGTCTGGGCCCAAAACCCCCTAAAACCGGAAAGGTTCGTTTAAATACCCGTAACTTGGGCTACAGACCTCCGATCGATACACCGTCTGTTGCGATGCGATCCTCGAATAGAGTCGGTCGTTTTGGTATATTACACTCAAGGTTTTGAAGAACTTTGGCTATGTCCGGGTTGATTCGAACACGAAACCAACCAGGCCCTCGGAGCGGAAACGCTTATAACCTGAGCTTCAGACGTCTGATTGACGTACCGTTGAATTTTTTGGATCCTCTTAGTGATACTGACCTTTTGGCTTACTCTGATCGATGCTTGGACACAGTTGGAGTGCAGTAGGGTTGGTTTTGACATAAAAACCAACCGGGTCCTCAGAACTAAAAAGCCAATAACTCTCAGACCGGGCGTCCGATTGACGCGCCGTCTATCACGTTGAGTTCCTTTTGTTGAGACAGAACTTTGGGATACATCAACTCCGGACTACGTGTCAGTTGATGTATCGAACCCTTGGATCGTGGAGCGGACCCTCCCGGAATAGAGCATGTTGTGTGCGGGAACCCTAGAGCTGGCTGCGACTGCGATGATGGTGTTGACTGCACTGAAATCCTCTGTGGGTTCGGCAATGACGACAACTACACTGAAATCCTCCGTGGTTTTGGCAGCGATGACGACTGTACTAAAATCCTTCGTGGGTTCGATGGTGATGACTAATGTTCTTGTATCATACGTGGGTCTGGCAGTACTACTGTTCTTTTATCCTACGTGGGTCCGGCAGTGTTTGAATCTGTTTATGTATCCTACGTGGGTCGGGTAGAGTAGCTGGTCTTGTATCCTACGTGGGTCCGACATCTTAACTGGTCTAAAATCCTACATGGGTCCCAGCTTAGATGAATCAGTGGCTACATCTGATCATCTCTATCACCTTACGAAGAAGTATACCTGTGTGAGATGAGTCTTGACTTTCTATCATTATCTTCGATATGATTGACTTTCTTCCTATGTGGATTGTGTTGTGCTTTCCTTTGTGGATTGGGTTGTACTATCCTGTGTGGACTTGATCGAACTTGGGCTCAGATGTTGGAGCCGAACTGGAATTTATGACTTAGGTATATGTATGGGAATATACCTAAGTAATGTTAGATGTTACTTCGTGATTGTATCTTTCCTTTGTGGATTATCCTTTGTGGATTCTTGGAGACCTTCGGGGGTCTCGGGGTCCATACTGAGTAGCGTATACTCACCCATGCACGGGCTATGCCCGCACTACGCTGTGTTGGATGTAGACGACGGACAGCGCTGATCTGGGTTGAGGCTTGTGGAGAAAGTCGGTACCTGGAGGTGGACCACTGGGCGGGACGTACCCGGAGTGGAAGACTGGACCCAAGGAGCTGATGAGGCTATCTGTACCCACCCTTCAGGTGGGACTTCCAGTGGACGGCTCGACGTTGCTGCTTTACTTTCAGTTGCTGTAATTTCATCAGTTGTACTTTACTTCAGTTGGGTTTGTATTTTGACCCATTTACATTCCATCACTTACAGTTGTACCCAGTTTACATAGTGTTTACTTCAGCTTGCTTACTCTTGTGTTTGTTTACTTTTTAAAGGCAATGCCTTCCATTTTTATCGTGATTTACGCCTTGGTGATAGTCACCAGCCCCTGGCCTATGGAAGGCAGGCTTGGGGTAGTCATGACACGGGTCCCGAGGATGGGTTGTGACAAATTGGTATCAGAGGAGTTCGGTTCTACCGTAGAACTCAGGACTCTAAACTTTCTTCTATGTGAAGCAAAAGTGTTAAGGGTATTCAGTGTGATTATCAGTCTAGGGAGTCCAGTGTTGCTGCGGCGGCCGACGTATCCATACACCAGGACCCTGAATTTTGATTTCCAACTCAGTGCACGAAAACATTTATTGCATGTGTGTTTCAAAAGTTTTCTTTTTGATTACTTTGTGTTAGCTCACCAGGTATACTGTATTGACCATGGCGCACCTATTTCTTTTCAGGATGATCCCATGACGGCATCCAGCTAGGGTTCTTAGCATTGTGAGAGAGGACAGCCCACCGAGTGACGAGGCCTTGGTGCAGGGACCTTTTACAACGGAGGCACCGACGATACCTCTACCTACCGAGCCACTGATGCCACCAGCCCCAGCCGTTGAGAGTGAACGTCGCCTTAGTGAACTGTACAAGATTCAGCGTCAGAGACCGCCCAGGTTCTGTGGGGGGGATGGACCCTCAGGAAGCCGAGGATTGGCTGGAGGCTGTAGTTCTAGTTTTCAGGTTAGTGGGGACACCAGCTAACCTCAGGGTTATCCTTGCAGCGAGCCTCCTGCACGTGGAAGCTGGCAGATGGGGGAGCTTGATGCTCCAGGTGCATGATGAGGCATCTCTCCTCTGGACGGACTTTGAGAGCCTCTTCCGCTCAGAGTTCGTCCCAGCCACCCTCTATGCAGTGCACATTTAGGAGCTACTACAGCTGCGGCAGGGCAGCATGACGGTCGCCCAGTACACGGCTAGATTTACCGATCTCTCGCGCTATTCGACAGACATGGTACAGGACCCATTCTTCCAGGCCCGGACCTTTGAGCAGGGACAGAGGCATGAGATCAGGGAAATGATGATCTCCCCCAACATTCCGACGCAGGCAGGAGTACTAGAGCGAGCCCTTCTCATAGAGAGATTTCTTGCTGAGCCTACACCTGCAGTGAGACCTACCGCAGGGCGGCACGTAGTAGAGTTGTATGCAGCTGGCAGTCGACGAACGTCACAAGGGTCCAAGAAGACCAGACCATCGGGCGGATGACCTCAGGACACTAGCTCATAGGTGCGAGGCACACGGCGTAGAGCCAACCTTCCGAGGAGCAGACAGTGCTACGCATGTGGCGGGCAGGGCCACATGGCTCGTGACTGCCCGACCTGCCGTGCAGAGGAGCAACAGACAGTTGAGGGGCCACCTAGGCAGAGGCAGAGGGTCAACCGTGGCGGTCCGCCGGGATTAGGAGGAAGAGGCGGGGGAGCTGGCCGAGCAGTAGGTGGTGGGAGACGCTTTGAGGCTTTACCACCACCACCACCAGGAGGTCCACCCCGACCAAAGGGAGCTGGAGGGAAGATGCAGGCTCAACTTCAGGCAGCGGAGGCCTATGACCACGGCACGCCAGAGATGATTCAAGGTACTATCTGTGTCTACTCCACCCTTTCTGCAGTTCTTATAGACACAAGAGCGAGTCATTCTTTTATTGCTGCTGCCCTTGTTCGGAGCTCGGAGATTCGGACGGAGCCATTGTCTCGATCCTTACAGCTAGAGACTCCTACGAGAGCAGACTCGATGATTAAACACTGGTGTCGATAGTGTGAGCTTACTCTAGGAGGCGAGAGTTTAGGCTGGGATCTTCTTGTAGCAGCATTGAGGCCTTACGACGTCATCTTGGTAATGGACTGGTTATCTACAGTCCATGCTCAGATTGACTGTATTAGGCTCAAGGTGCGGTGTATCCGCACCGATGGGAGCAGGTTCACCTTCACCGTCGAGAAGGGATCCTTTGCAGTGCAGGATGGACTCACGTAGAGGAGAGGACAACCCATCACTCATCAGTTGACTAGCCTCATCCTAGGAGCAGTTGACGTGGGGAGTCCGAGTTTTCCTATAGTGGTGGATCAGTATGCAGACGTTTTTCCTGACGAAATTCCAGGACTACCTCCTCGTAGAAAGGTAGACTTTTATATTGACCTATACCCCGGGACAACCCTGATATCCACTCCATAATATCAGATGGCTCCTGCTGATCTTCGAGAGCTACGGGTACAGTTGGAGGAATTGCATGGCAAGGGATTCATCCGACCCAGTGTTTCACCCTAGGCTTCCCCGATTTTGTTCGCCAAGAAGGTGGTCGGGAGCTTGCGACTATGTGTCGACTATCATCACCTGAACCAGGTGACCGCGAGGAATAATTATCCATTATCGAGGATTTACGACCTCTTCGATCAGCTCAAGGGAGCACAGTGGTTCTCGAAGATAGACCTCAGGTCAGGCTATCATCAGCTCAGAGTTCGGGACGAGGATGTGCAGAAAATGACCTTCAGATGTCAGTATGGCCACTATGATTTCTTTGTTATTCCATTCGGCGTAACCAATTCTCCAGCGGTGTTCATGAGTCTCATGAACAGGATCTTTCAGCCATACCTCAATCTATTTGTTGTGTTCTTCATTGACGACATTTTGATAAACTCGACCACTGAGGAGGAGCATGCCTACCACTTGCGGGTTATACTAGACACACTCCGATACCACCATCTTTATGGTAAGCTCTCGAAGTGTAAGTTCTAGTTACGTGAGGTCCACTTCTTGGGACACGTCATCTCTGAGGTGGGAGTTGCGGTGGATCCGGTGAAGATCGAGGCATTGTATGGCCGACCTTGCAGATCACCTCTATGCTGGAAAGACCCTAGGGAGTCAGCACTTGTGGGACCAGAGATGGTCCAGGCCATGACAGAGAAGGTTCAGGTCATCCAGGAGCGGATGAGGATAGATCAGAGCTGGCAGAAGTCTTATGCTGACAGGAGGTGAAGACCACTAGAGTTCGAGGATGGAAACCACGTCTTCTTGCGGGTCTCACCTCGATGTGGATTACAGAGATTTTTCCGGGGCGTCAAGTTATCTCTGCGCTTCATCGGACCATTCCAGGTTCTCATAAAGATAGGGAAGGTGGCTTATCGCCTGGCTCTACCACCCCAATTGCCGACGTCTTCCACGTATCTCAGCTGAGGAGATACGTGCACGACCCGATGCATATCATCGACCATGGGGAGTTGGACATTGACGATGGGGTGACTTTTTTGGAGGTCCCGGTGGAGATCGAGGATCAGAAGGAGTGGGTCCTACGTGGGTGGTCGATTCCTCTAGTGCACATTAGATGGCAGCACGGGAACCTCCTGGAGAGCACTTGGGAGCGAGAGGCTCAGATGCATGCTCAGTACCCTCATTTGTTTCCCTAGTTTGTGTTGTATCTTTACGGGGACGTAAATCCCTGAGGTTTGAGTAATGTAAATACCCTTAAATTTCAAGGGAAATTTTTTCTTAATGTTCTTTGGGATTTTACAAGTACGCAGTTTCTGACAGCACCTGATTCTGAGGCCCGGTGTGCCCCGAATCAATTTCCGAATTTTAGCTTGGGTACGTTCAATGAATGAACGAGTGGATTTTTTTCTAACTTTTGAACCGGTGCTCGGAATCTAAATCTAAGGGCACCGATGGAATCGAAGCGCCAAAAATTTCTTAGGAACACCTTTTTTGGAGTTGCGTTTTCTCGGGTGAGGTTATTAAAAAAATGGGTTAACTAAGGAATGAAATAAAAATTTGTGCAACAATTTTTATTTTCTATTCTAAGTAGTGATAACCTAGGCATGGTGGTTGGAGTGGGACCCACTACATCCTAACTCCACTAGGTAGTATATTAGTGAATTGGGACCCACATGAGCCCCACCCCTTCAAATCCCTTAAAACCTCCCACGTGCATATATTTGCGTAACACATCCGCACCCCCTATTAAATGACTTTTCAACTCTCGAAATTAAATTTTGATTATTAAACGCTCATCAATTAAGACAATTAATTGATTGTGATCTTTTGAATTTCGAAAAGAGTTTGCATGAGTAATGAAATAAGGTAGAGCCTTATTTTATTTTGGTGGAATCATTGCGTTGAGATATTTGGGGAGAGGAGAGGTCATCTTGGGGATCCTCTTCTTCCTCGTCGAAGAACGCGATGAACGCCGAGTCTACGACGAAGAACTCCGTCATCGCAAGGGGAGATCGCCGTACCATCTTCCTCCATCTCCGCAGCCGGTGAGAGATGCCTTTTTTGAAGAACGACGATGCACTGCATCCTTCTTCGGGCGAACGCTGACGATGCTTACGGAGCCTCGATCCGCGATGCCGTCTTCCGCGATCCCGTCTTCCACGACGCCATCTTCCGCAACGCCGTCTTCCGCGACATCCTTTTTCCGCAATGACCTTTGTTAGACAACTTCTCGAGGTAGGGGTTAATTTTGTTCGTGAGTTTCTTTGCTGTTCATCGTCTTTTATTTTGGGCTGCATGTTATCATTATAATGGGAGGAGGTCGTACCGTATGAACACGGCCGACCCTACTCCCCCTTTGATGATATATTTATTGCAGCTAGAATGAAGGTGGCGCAGTGCCATGACACCATACGGAAACAAGGAAGAACACGACGAAGAAGCGTGGTGCCAGCGCGCCGCGTCGTTGAGGCCGAACGAAGCTGCGGCCGGAGTCGGGCCGCGGCGAAGGGGTGCGGCGCCATCGTGCCGCGCCGGAGAACCACGAAGTGGCCGCAGCCGGAGTGGTGTCGCGGCAGAGGGGCGCATCGCCATCGCGCCACGCCAGTCAGAAAAGGTTGTGGCTTGAAGCCACGGCGGTACAAGGGGAGGCGACCGGAACCGCCGGTGCTTCGGAAGGGCAGGACTGCGGGGTCCCATGGTGGCAGCACCGGCCGACCAGCCGGGCCAGCCGGTTTCCGAGAAATCTGGGGGTCGTAACCCCCAGCTGGTAAAGGGCAGGCCCCCCATGTGGGGGGGCCGTTTCTCAATCAGGGGGGCAGTGCACCCCCCCTTTTTTGCGACAGCTCGGCCAGCGCCGAGCTGACTGGCCATGCGGGCCGCGCCCGTGCCAGGCTAACCAGCCGCCCAGGCCGGGACGGGCTTGGCCATGCCGGTGGGGCCAGGCCGCACCCACTGGGCCAGGACGCGCCCTAATGGACCGGACCCGGACCCGGGTCGGGTCGACCCGGTTCGGGCCAACCCAGGGGGTCTTGGGCCGGGTCGGTCCAAGCCCAAAACCCCCTTAAACCGGGCAGGTTCTTTTAAATGCCCGTAACATGGGCTACGGACCTCGGATCGATGCACCGTCAGTTGCGATGTGATACTTGGACCGGGAAAATCGTTTCGGTATATATTACAATCATGTTTTTGGAGAACTTTGGGTATGTACGGGTTGGTTCGAACACGAAACCAACCGGGCCCTCGGAGCGGAAACGTTTATAACCTGAGTTCCGGACGTCTGATTGATGTACCGTCGACTCTGTTGGATTAAACTTAGTGAGACGAACCTCTTGGATTACTCCGTTCGAGGTTTGGACGCAGTTGGAGTGCGGTCAGGTTGGTTTTGACTTAAAAACCAACCTGACCCCCAGAACGAAAAAGCCAATGACTCTCAGACCGGGCGTCCGATTGACGCGCCGTCTATCACGTTGAGTTCCTTTTGTCGAGACGGAACTTTGGGATACATCAACTACGGACTACATGTAAGTTGATGTATCAACCCCTTGGCTCATGGAGCGGACCCTCCCAGAATCGAGAATACTGTGTGCGTAGAGCTGGCTGCGACTGTGACGACGATGACGACTGCACTGAAATCTTCTGTGGGTTCGGCAGCGACGATGACTGCACTGAAATCCTCCGTGGGTTCGGCATTGATGACGACCGTACTGAAATCCTCCGTGGGTTCGACGACGTAGAATACTATTCTTGTATCCAACGTGGGTCTAGCAGTACTACTATTCTTGTATCCTACGTGGGTCTGACAATGTTTGACTCTGTTCTTGTATCCTACGTTGGTATGGCAGAGTAGTTGGTCTTGTATCCTATGTGGGTCCGACAGCTTAGCTGGTCTAGTATCCTACGTGGGTCCCAGCTTAGATGAATCAGTGGATACATATGATCATCTCTATCAACTTACAAAGAAGTATACCTGTGTGAGCTGAGTCTTGACTTTCAATCATTATCTTCGATATGATTGACTTGCTTCCTATGTGGATTGTGTTGTGCTTTCCTGTTTGGATTAGGTTGTACTATCCTATGTGGACTAGATCGAACTTGGGCTCGGATGTTGGAGCCGAACTGGAATTGATGACTTAGGTATATGAATTGGCATATACCTAAGTAGTGTTGGATGTTATTTCGTGATTGTATCTTTCCTTTGTGGATTATCCTTTGTGGATTCTGGGAGACCTTCGGGGGTCTCGGGGTCCCTACAGAGTAGCGTATACTCACCCCTGCACGGGCTATGCCCGCGCTACGTTGTGTTGGATGCAGACGACTGACAACGCTGATCATGGTTGAGGCTTGTAGAGAAAGTCGGTACCTAGAGGTGGACCACTAGGAGGGATTTACCAGGAGCGGACGACTGGACCCGAGGAGCTGAGGAGGCTATATGTACCCACCCTTCAGGTGGGAATTCTCGTGGTTGGCTCGATGTTTCTTCTTTACTTTCAGTTGCTGTACTTTCTTCAGTTGTACTTTACTTCAGTTGGGTTTGTATTCTGAACCATTTACTTTCTATCACTTACAGTTGTACCCAGTTTACTTATTGTTTACTTCATCTTGCTTACTCTAGTGTTTTTTTACTTTTTAAAGGCAATGCCTTCCCTTTTTATCGGGATTTATGCCTTGGTGCTAGTCGCCTGCCCCTGGCCTATAGAAGGAGGGCTTGGGGTAGTCATGGCACGGGTCCCGAGGATGGGTCCTGACATGGTACCTAGGTGCACCAGTGTGAGATTCCAAGAGTTCATCTATATATATTAGTAAGGTCCATTTTTCATACTAGAATGGGGAATTTATAGTTCTTGTCACCCCGGTTATTCACCGCTTTTTGTTGTGCACAAAACATGAACCTAAGTTGGAGTTTGTGGAGGGATTTGGAATCATGTGTCTTCATGATGTCCTATCATGGATTACTATGGGGGCGTTGTATAATTTTTAGTGACCATAACATCATCCATTCAACATCATATTTATTGAATTATAGTTAATTAATTGGGTCTCATTTAATCATGTAGACATGACAAGGGACTTTTATATTGTCATACCAACATGTACAAGGGACTTAAAAAGACCAGAGTGTATGTCAAAAGAACTTCTTGTGATCTTAGACAACTTGTATGGGACCTTTTTCAGGACAAGGATAGATTTTCATGGAGTTCTCATGAGATAAGGCAGACATATTTTTTGGTGCTTGCAGTGTCTTGCAGATCACTAGTGGTGCAAAACATGATTTTTACAATTGAAAGAGGCTCTTGCATTCTCCCAATTTTATTTCTTATATTTATATTACAATGGTTGGGGATATCTCAAGGTTGTATTAATGTGGCCTAAGATAATTAATATACCGTTTGGTGATGCGTCAAACGACCAATAACAGGTTTCATAGAGATCTATGATCATTTCATTAACAATTACAACTATTTTTACTTATAGATCCAAAGGGTGATCATGAGGTCGCCAGTGGGATTTCATGAGATGAGTCAAACATGTTTATGGGTAATTGTGGGGTATTGAGAATCAACAAGGGTGCATCACCTATTGTTTATGACTGAAAGATTCTCCCACCTTCTCTGCTGTTCATTTTTTCTTTTTCGATTTTGCAAAGGTTAATGTATTTATCAATTTTTTTTATTGTTGTTGAGGAAAATAATTCTCCTCATCGGTGATGCATAATGTGAGTTTTACGATAGAAATGGACCAATATTTTGGATATTTTCCTTATATTTTCCATGTATTATAGGATGGTTTATTGGGAATCCACCAGTTGACACGCCGCTTGAGCTGGGGTAGCTTATCTGGTTGCCTCTGTATGATCATAAATTATCTAGGGTTCCTTCAAAAGAGAATAAATACATGTTTAAGGGACTTTACAAGGCCTTCTATAGTCAATGAACTATGCATGATCATTTGTATTACCTTATTCTGGTCATGTGGTCACATGTCTCCTAGGGGTTCACACGATCCGTGTGATCATAGACACCTTCCTCTTACATTGATTTTTGGGGAAAATTATACCCATATTTTGGTACTTTATTCCATTTTTTATTTTCTAATGATTATTTTATGAGCATCAAAAAATCCTACCCCCCCCCCACACACAAGCAGAAATTTCTGCGGGGTTAAAGTATCAGTTCATAGAAAGGTAAATGCCCACCTGAGGATTTGGAACTATCAATAATTGGTGTATTGGTAAAAACATGGTCTTGTGGTTGATGTTTTGTATTCTATGGGGAGGTATTCAATCAACATATACTCAATTATCTAGAGATCTTGTTCTTTTCTTCTGTCACATGACATTGTCACAAGACCTTCCGATAATAACCCATTACGAGACTTTATCATGGTCTCGGTTTTTGAGAACCACTTTGCAAGACCTCCTTTTCCTAGGTTCCTACTCAAATCAGCCATAAACTAAAATTTGATAATTTTTTGAACATTGGAAATGCGGATGTGATCATCTTGAGGGATTCTTATGATCTGTTGGGTTGATTGTATAATCGTTTGAATTTTAAGCAGCTTGCATGACCATTTCAAGGTCACATGATTGAGAGTCTCTAAAGGGTCATGCGACATGTGTTTCCTTGTTGGTTTATGTAATCCATGATATCTTCATGAGTCAAGAAATTTGAAAGGGATTTATGTAGTCTTTGAATATCTTGTTAATTCATTCAATGAACATGATGATATTGGTTTATTCCTTTTGATAAGATTTTAGTTTATATGTTTAACATACGCCACTGAATTTTGTCCTTATGGCTTCTAGTTCTCATCAAAGTTACCCTATTGTAGCCAATAAAAGGGCTATTATTTCAATAAACTATAGTAATGACCCTCAATATCACATGAATTTTGATAATGAGATTCTAAAATGTCTTATTTAATTTTATCTTCCAAACTAATTTTTATCACACCAGATTATTCTATATTAGTTTGGATTGCTGGATGATGTGATAATTCCTCCTTTAGACTTCAATATTCCTTTTTTACTAGGTGTAAACTTCTCTTGACTACATTTAGACAACAATTTTCGAGGATGACTAACTGGTCACAACTCAATTGATTGTATCTTATTATAGTTCAACCATTGATATGCACTCTGTTATTGATTATATTCTTAGAGAGACCAAGAAATGTGGAGATTCATCCTATTGTATGCTATCAATGAATTAATTTTATAAACCGTTCATATTTTTGTTTCTATTTTTTTTTTCATTCACAATGTGCATGACTTTTCACTAATATGATATTATATGAATCACCAAGAATAACCATCCTTTTCATAACATCAAGTAAAACTAAATGTATGGATCTAAATATTTAAATCATAACACATTCTACTTTAGAAGTTCTTATGAATGCCCATCAACATGATATTCCTTACTGATATATCTGCTCCATCCATCTTGAGATTACCTGATTCATAGAATGATAATTGGGTAGAATATATTTCCCATAGGGAGAGTGATTTATCTTTTACCAAATATGATAGGCTTTGTGAGAGTAGTCTGATTTTTACCAAGGCCATATGGTGGGTCTTACAAGCCTATCAATTTTCATTGAATAAATATGTAATGTCCCGGCTCCAGGTGTCCCTCAACGGGTGCAATGAACCCAGTTCGCCACATGTCCTCAAGCGCATTTCCCCAAAAGATAGACATTATCGACTAGCAGTGAGGGCCCAGGTCTGATAGTGAGGAAACTATGCCCTCATTTGTCAAAGTGTAGCCCAGCGGAATGAAATTTAAACATACAACAACAACAGAAGTAGTAACAACATATATAACTGAAATGGATAACTGATTGAAAGGGAAACAATAGTAATATATATATGGAGATGCATCATGTCACTATTATATAAAACAACCAGAACATGTTACCCAAAAAATACAATACAACTAAAGTACAAGTACAGAAAAGAAAAACAGAACAGCCCGCGACATTGCGAGCCAATGCTCGATCCCATGCCCTCCTACACCCCAGCAGAAATCAAGTACCTGTATAGGGACTCTTTCCCCTATCAACGCCTATAGAAACGTAATATGTTTGGTCCGAAAAGCATGACCCAAACAGGTTGTGAGAAATATATCTCAGAAGGCACCCACCAAAGGCCCGTGCCCAATGGGTGTAAAAATGCAACAACAGTGTGCAGTAGTGAATGCAATAAACTAAGCTACACTCAAAATTAACTAACTTAACAGTTATATTTCCATTTAATTATTCATTTATTCCATTTAAAATAAGAAAACATCACAGTGCATTTCTAAGTAAACAATCAGTGTCCTCAGACACACAAACCTTTACCCTTAGGAAATCAGAAACGTAACCCGTAGGTAATTTCCCAAAGGCATATCAGATTTTTACCACAGGAATAGGTCGTGTCTCCCTTAGGCACAGAGTCTATTTCCCATAGGCAAGGAAAAAGTTTCCCTCAGACTAAGATAACAACTGCCATCGGGCTAAGCAAAACAACGCTCGCAGGCTAAGTAAAACACTGCCCTCATGCACAAGTAACCGGGCCATGCCCAATATGTAAATAAACATGAAATTCATGTAAAATTTCTCTGAAGGCAAAAATAATGCATAATTTAAACATGGCATACCCTTGGGTATCCTGGCCAAATGGCTAAACAGAGGAATGCACCCCTGGGGTGGTCCTGGATCCAAGCAACGATCCCAAATAGCATTTTAATATCATATTTAATTACCTATACAATTATAGGTATTTAAAATATCCCTGGCCTCAGCCACACGACACCCAAAATATGGGTTCGTAGCTCAAAAACACACAAAATGCATGATAGTTGGAATGAAACACCAAGCCACCTACCTTAAAAACCAACAAACGATATACGCGAACGACGCCTTCTGAAATGTACAAGAATGCTGTAGATCTAAGGTAAAATAATTCTCACTTAAACGCAAATAATTACCATTAGGTGAAGAATTGGCGAGAACTATTGAAGGAGAGTGGAGGTCTTACCCGTGCAGTTCCAACGAGATCGACGGAGGAGGAATCAGATTCCCGACGTGCGCTCGGCAGATCTCCAAAGCTCTGGCCTTACTCTCCCGAGCCCTCTTCCTGTTCTAAGCCTTCCCTGTGAACATGGGAGGCTACTACCCATTTTAAGAGAAAAAAAGTACACAACATGTATTTCCAAGTACATGGCGTGTAATTACCATTTTTTAACTGTTCCTCTTGCGGCTTCCTGCCAGCGTGGCACTGTTCATCTGGTGACCTGAGATATATAGAAGTCGTCGTGCTTGGCTCGGTACCTCTGTGGTAACTGCAACCGAGAGGCAACCGGCCCGACTCTCTCCAGAATATCAAATGGCCCCATATACCTCGGTGAAAGTTTACCTTGTCTCCTGATCCTCCTGTGTACCAACCTCGGCGAAACACGCAAGAAAACCAGATCCCTAACCACGAACTCCAAGGGTCGTCTGCGGTGATCAGCATAAGATTTATGACGAGACAGTGTGGTAGCCATCTTCTTCTGAATCAACTGGACCTACTCAGAAGTCTCCTACACGAGACGTGGTCCCAGTATAGCTGCCTCACCTGCCTCTGACCAACACAAGGGTGATCGGCATGGCCTACCATATAAATCCTCTTATGGTGCCATCTCAATAGTCACCTGAAAACTATTATTATAGGAAAACTCGACTAGGGTTATATGCTTCTCCCAAGAGCCCACAAAGTCTAGGACGCATGCACGCAACATGTCCTCAAGAACATGTATCATATGCTCTGACTGGCCATCAGTCTGATGGTGTTAAGTTGTGCTCAGAAGCACCTGTGTACCCAGTGCCCACAGAAAACTATTCCAGAAACTAGATGTAAAACAAGTGTCCCTATCAGAAATGATAGAAGGTGGGACCCCGTGAAGACGTACGACCTCTAGGATATACAACTTCCCGGGCTCGTCAACACAGAAGGTCTCCTTGATTGACAAAAAGTGATCTACCTTCATGAGTCTGTCCACAACAACCCACACGACATCATTGCCTCTAGGTGACCTCGACAACCCAGTCACGAATTCCATCGTGACATCATCCCATTTCCACTCTAGAATGGGTAACTTCTGTAATAGCCCAGCTGGTCTATGGTGCTCTGCCTTCACCTACTGACAGGTGGAACATCTTGTAACAAAACCATCTACATCTCTCTTCATACCCAGACACCAGTACTAATGTCTCCAGTCATGGTACATCTTGGTAACCCCGGGATGAACTGACCAAGCCGAAGCATGAAACTCCCACATCATCTCCTCGTTTATATCCCATGGAACCTATACTCATACATGGAAACGCATAATTTCATCATCACCTATTGTCCACCCAGGAGGAGGGTCCTCGCCCGCCACCGACTCCCGCAGAACTAGGCCTTCTGAATCAGATAGCTATCTCATCCTCACTCTATCTAGGAGGGTAGAAGTAACAGCTAAAGAGGAAAGATAAGTTTTCCCATGACTGTCGTACACATCTAAATACATCTTAGAGAACAAAGCCATAAGTTGCCACTGGCCACCGGCCTCCTGCACAGCCTGTATCTGAGTCTTCCTGCTCAGTGCATCAGCTACTGCATTACCTTTACCAGGTGTATAAGCAAGCTCAAAATTGAAGGACTGAAGGTATTCGACCCACCTTCGCTGCCTCAGATTCATGTCACACTGTGTAAAGATATACTTGAGACTTTTTTGTTCGGTGAAAACCACAAAACGTTCACCCAATAGATAATGTCTCTAATACCGCAACACATGAAGAACTGCAGCCAACTCGAGATCATGCGTTGGGTAATTCCTCTCATGTGGCCTCAACTACTGAGAACCATACGTAACAACTCAATCACCATGCATCAACACTTCTCCCAGCCCAATACCTGATGCATCACAGTAAACTATATAGCTCTTCCCCTACTCTGGGAGTATTAGGACTAGTGCTGATGTCAACTTCCCTTTTAGATCCTGAAAGGCTGCCTCACAAGATTCTGACCAAACGAACTTCACACCCTTCTTAGTCAGACCCATGAACAATGCTGCTAAGCGGGAGAAGTCCTATATGAAGTGTCTGTAGTAACCCGCCAGCCCTAAGAATCTCCATATCTCAAATAGGTTCTTAGACTGCTCCTAGGAAACTACAACTCTCACCTTCTCTAGGTCTACTGAAACTCTTTCCTCTAGGATGATATGTCCCAGGAAGAGAATCTGGTACTTCCAAAAGTGGCACTTTGAGAGATTAGAATATAGCTGATGCTCTATCAGTGTACTCAATACGACCTCAAGATGGGTGGCATGGTCGTGTCAAGTGTGAGAGTACACCAAGATGTCGTCCATGAATACTACCCCAAAAGAATCAAGGTACGGATGGAAAACACAATTCATCAGAGCTATGAAAATTGCTGGCACGTTCATGAGTCGGAACAACATAACCAAGTACTCGTACAGACCATATCTGCTCCGAAAGGCTGTAAGCGGTATGTCCGATGGTCTCACGCGCAACTGATGATATCCTGACCTCAGTTCAATCTTCGAGAACACTCATTATCCATGAATTTGATCAAAAAGATCATCTATCCTTAGTAAGGGACATTGTTTCTTAATTGTCAACTGGTTCAACTTCCGATAATCCACACAGATTCTGAGGGTAATGTCTTCCTTCTTCGTAAAAAGGACAGGAGAACCCCAAGGAGAAGTATTGGGTTGGATAAAACCCTTTGACTGTACCTCCTCTAACTACCTCTTGAGCTTCTGAAACTCAAGCGTGGCCATCCTATAAGGAGGAATGGAAACCGGTGCTGCTCTTGGAACAAGATCAATTGAGAAATCCACCTCACGCTCCAGAGTTAGAACTGAAAAGTCGTCTGGGAAGACATCCCTGAAACGATCAACAACTGTAGGGAAATCCGTCTGACAAGTCCCCTGATCATATAGATATAAACTCACAATCTGGGCTGTGACTCCACCTCACCCACGATGCTCTGGCCCAGCTCGACTCGCCTGAACATCCCATTCACCTTTTTATAGAAACTCTCTGCCCTTTGGTGACATGAAACGCACCCTGCGATGATAGCAGTCTACAAAGGCTCGAAAGGGAACCAACCAGTCCATCCCGAGAATGAATTCATAGATTGTCATCTCTAAGAAATAGAGGTCCCAAAGGAAGTGACACCCACCAACCTCAAGGGGGCACTCTTTACACTGACACACACCAGCCATCCTAGTCCCCAACGGAGTGTCTAGCATCATGATATCAGAAGAAGTAGAAACACAGAGCCCAAGGATATCCACAACGGGCACAGATATGAAACTATGAGTAACACCCATATCAAAAAGTACTGAAGATAAGACATAAGCTACTAGAATAGTACCTCTGACTGTAGAAGGTCCGGGATCCTGCTCCTGCTGGGTATGTTGCACTGCATATGCCTACCCAGTGCCACGACCCTGTGACACAACCTGGCTACCCTGAGCTGTCCTGCCTTGCTGCCTCTGAGATCCTGGTGTCTGGCTACCACGACCATGACCACCATCTCTGCCTTCATGCCCAGATGTATTATAGTTCCCTGACTGGTAAGAAGCCACTGATCCTGCTCCCGCATGCAGAGTCTTCACAGAACCCCTCTCACTAACCACTATTGGAAACACCCTACAAAAGCATTGCAGATGACCCACCATTCCGTAACCTCAGCACTCCACTGGGTCTCGTGGACACTGTGGTCTCTTGTGCCCTTCCTTACCACACTGGTAGCACATGATCTGGCCACCTAAAGAAACTACCAGGCTTGCACTGTGACCCCTAGAGAAGTCCATCTATCTCTTCCTCTTACCAGAAGAAATAGTACCAGTACCTGGTGCTGAACCGCCCTGGCCCACACCACTAGATTCCCGCAGGTTCCTCTCTGTAATCAGCGCCTGGTTCACAATAGCATGTACTAAAGGCAACATGAAAACATTCACCAGTGCTCGGATGTCATAACGAAGACCATACTCAAAACATCTAGCTCTCAACGTCTCATCACCCACCAGAACGGGTGAAAAGCGCTGAAGCTCGGTAAAGAAAGAAGAATAGTCCATCACCTACATAGCGCCCAGATGCAGATTCGTGAACTACCGAGCTCTATCTTACCACAACATCTCTGGAAAGAAGAAGTCATAGAAGACTTGCTGAAAATCTTCCCACGCCATGTCTCTGTGATGCTCTGACTGGGTGGTAACATCCCACCACCTCTTGGAGGAATCACACACCACGTAAGTCATGAGCTTGACCCTCCATCATGGAGGCACCTCAAGATGCTTGAAAATAGTCTGCATCGATCTTAGCCAAGACTCCACAGCCTGTGGTCCGCCACCCCTGAAACGTAGGCGGATGCTGCTGCTGGAAAACACGAGTCAGCTCGGCCATCGATGTGGCATCCTGCTATGCTCCCTGAAAGGTATGCATGAACCACATGAAGCCTTCACGGAACTGCACATCCGCGCCTGTGTCCGGTATAACGGCTGGCGCCGCATCTGGCTCTGCTAGAGGATCAACTGGTATCCCATGACCCACCATCTCTAGTGTATAGTCATTGCCACTCTCCTGGAAAACAACGCGCGGTCGTATCGGTGACATGACACTACAAGGTCAAATGCATACCTTAGAACAAGATTATCAAAGACCGAAAACGAAGAAACCCAAAATGGAACATGAGGAAGAAGGCGTTCAAATTTTTCAAAACAAGACTACATGGCGTGTATACAGACTACACGAGGTGTACTTGAATTTTCTTCCCTTTCCTGGGTCCTTCTACATGGTTGAGCCACACGGATCCCGTTGAACAAAACTACACGGAGTGTATATCATCTACACAGCATGTATGGTGTTATTTCCAACTGCCTCTGTCATTTGTGACATAGATGACTACTCATCTTGATACTAAACGGCATGTGACACCCGAACACGGTGTGTACACCACCCCGTTTCCCCAGTCACATGGCTAAAACACACGGTCTATCCTTGTACAAGACTACACGGCGTGACCCACAGGTACACAGTGTGTACTAGACGAGCTCTGCCGACCGGTGTTGTTATTTACACAACTGGGCACACAGCTCACACTACATGGCGTGTTCTCTATACACACGGACTATACACAAAAGGTTTACACTGACCCATGTTTGTTAGTTACATGGCCGAATCCTAGGTCAGACTACATGGAGTGTTCTACAGTGGACACGGCGTGTATGTCTTAAGGTTTCCTCCGTCCATGTTGTTCGTTACATGGGAGGAATCCGGGTCACCACTACACGACATGTACATCCGGTACACGGCGTGTTCGCCCTGAGATCTTCCCTTCCCCGTGTCGCCACCCACACAGTTTGTGACACAGGAAGAGACTACACGGCGTGTACTCTGGGTACACGGTGTGTACTCAAAAAGTTTATATTTCTTCCTGAACAGAAGGCCATACACGATGTGTCTAAGTCCTACACGGAGTGTATACTGGGTTTTCCAGATATTATGCCTCAGAAACTTCCCCAGAACCCAAAAAATACTGAAAAACAACACCCAAGTGTCAAATTCCGATCTGTGAGGGCCTATACTCCCCACGAATCAATGTTTGTAATCTTATCTATGTTATAACGAAATAAAGATTTAATGATCCACCAAATTCTGGTAAATGGAAGCCCATACTCCCCAAAAAACAAAGTTTGGCATCCACTCTATCAACATATTATACAGAAATACCCTATCACATCGCATGTATATATCAAAGCAACTATCACAACAACATGCTCTTCTAGAACAACAACTATCACAACAACATGCAATTTCTAATACACCTACATGGCATGGAACTATGAATGGCATGTGATTTCTAGCATGTGCCTATATGATTAATGAGATGGAATACCCTCATCTCATCGGGTTGACACAAAATTGAACCCATGGATAAAATATAAACATCACAATCCAAGTGCGTCACCAAACAGTAAAAATCCTATTTACTGTAAATTGGAAAATCAATAAAAATTGCAGTACGAGGTAAATTGGATTTTCCCTGTACATGGGTTAGCTATGCCCGGGAAAAACTTATTACCAATTTCCATTTCCACCCTATCCCTGACTAAGGATCCAAATAGTAATTCAAAGAAAAGAACCCCTTTGATACCACTTTGGAACGTCGCAGCTCCGGGTGCCACTCAATAGGTGCCCCGAACCCGGTTCACCCCATGACCTAAAGCACATTTCCCCAAATGCCAGAGGCTGCCGACTAGTACCAAGGGCCCAGCTCTGATAGTGGGGAAACTATGCCCTCATTTGTCAAAGTGTAGAGCAGTGGAATGAAATTTAAACATATAACAACAGCGGAAGAAGTAACAGCATATATAACTGAAATGGATAACTGATAAAAAGGGAACCAACAATCATATATATATGGAGATGCAACATGTCACTATTCTATAAAACAGCTAGAACATGTTACCCAAACAATACAGTACAACTGAAGTACAAGTATAGAAAACCAAAACCAAATATCCCAGAGCATCGCGAGCCAATGCTCGGTCTCATGCCCTCTTACACCCCAGTAGAAATCGAGTACCTATATAAGGGCTCTTGCCCCTATCAATGCCTACAGTAATGTAATAAGTTTGGGATGAAAAGAATGACCCAAACAGGGTGTGAGAAATATATCTTAGTAGGCACCCACCAACGGCCCGTGCCCAACTGGGTGTAAAAATGCAACAACAGTGTACATTAGTGAATGAAATAAACTATGATGTACTCAAAAGTAACTAACTTAACAGTTATATTGCCATTTAATTGTTCATTTATTCCATTTAAAATAAGAAAACACCACAGTGCATTTCTAAGTAAACAGTCAGTGTCCTCAAACACACAAACCATTACCCTCAGGTAATCAGAAAAGTAACTCGCAGGTAATTTCCCATAGGAATATTATATTTTTCCCTCAGGCATAGGTAGTGTCGCCCTCAGGCACATATTCTATTGCCCACAGGCACGGAAGAAGTTGCCCTCAGGCTAAAATAACAACTGCCCTCGGTCTAGGCAAAACAATGCCTGCGGGCTGAGTAAAACACCGCCCTCAGGCGCAAGTAACCGGGCCTTCCCCAATATGTAAATAAACATGAAATTCACGTAAAATTCCTCTCAAGGAAAATTTAATGCATAACTTAAACATTCCATACCCTCGGGTATCCTAGCAAAACGGCTAAATAGAGGAACGCACCCTCGGGGTGGTCCTGGATCCAAGAAACGATCCCAAACAGCGTTTTAATATCATATTTAATTACCTATACAATTCTAGGTATTTAAAATAGCAACAGCCTCAACCAAATGACACCCCAAATATGGGTTCGTAGCTCAAAAACACACAAAACGCGCGATAATTGGAAGTAAACACCAAGACACCTACCTTAAACACCAACGAACGATATACGTGAACGACGCCTTCTGAAACGTCCAAGAACGCTGTAGATATGAGGTAAAATAATTCTCGCTTAAACACAAATAATTCCCATTAGGGGAATAATTGGCGAGAACAATTCAAGGAGTGTGGAGGGATTACTTGTGCGGTTCCAACGAGATCGACGGAGGCGGAATTGGATTCCCGATGTGCGCTCGGCGGATCTCCAAAGCTCCGGCCTTCCTCTCTCGAGCCCTCTTCCCGTTCTAAGCCTTCCCTATGAAATGGGGAGGCTACTGCCCATTTTAAGAAGAATAAACAAAGTAGACGACATGTATTTCAAAGTACACCACGTGTAATTACCATTTTTTAACGGTTCCTCTGGTGGCTTCCCGCCTGCGTGACATTGTTCATCTGCCAACATGACTACACGACGTGTCTTCTTGAGTACACGGCGTGTGCTGTCGTACAACTAGCTACCACCTTACTATTTTCCTATCGACTGACTACACGGCGTGTTAAGGACCAATAAACAGCGTGTAGTCGGTTCCTACACCCTTCATCGCCAACATGGCCACACGCCCCATGTACTCATCCCACAAGGCCAAAAGTACACGGCGTGTACTTCCAAAATTTGGGATTTTCCCCCATTTTCCATATTTTCTCAAAAACACTTTAGGAAAAGAGAAAAGAAGAAACCCGTACCTCAAAAGTAAGAACCGGGTTCTTACAAAATAATTGATATGATGTAGTTTATGGTCCTTTAGCTTGGACATTTTTTCGTTTTGGTTTTGGTTCTTTTATCTTGGAATTTCTATCACTATAGTTTAGAGTCTTTTATCTCACACCTTATATCATTATAGTTTAGGGTCTTTTATCATGGACATTCAATTGTTGTAGTATATGAACTTTTAGCTCAGAAATTATACCGTTATAGTTTAGGGTCTTTTAGCATATACCTTCAATCATTGTATTTTAGGGTCTTTTATCTTGGACCTCCGATTTCTTAGTTTAGGGTACTTTAGCACAAACCTCCTGTCATTATAGTTTAGGGTCTTTTAGATTAGACATTGGGATACCATGGAGTTTAAAGTTCTACTTGTAAGTCTTGATTGATGATCATGGAATATTGTGAAAACGTTCCAAGAATGACCCAAAACAACTTATGGTGTTGAGTTCTATCATGGTGTTGCAAAGGATCATAATGATCAGAGCTCCTTTCCCACAAGGAGGAGATACCTTTGGTTGGTGGGTCAAAGCCCTTATGCATCAGTAACATTTTCAAATAGAGGTGTATCCACTCTTTTTCATGGGTCATGGATGATTTTTGTGGGTAAGTATTGGTTGAGGGAGAAATACTAGGGATGCTATGTCTACCTAAATAGTTGGATAGTGGGTGATATAAGTCATAACCCAAAAGATTCACTTAGTGAAAATGGGATGGCGTAGACATAATAGGGATGAACATCAACACACTGAGGTTCCAGGTTCCACCATGGTGTTTCCATGTCTCATAAGGATTGAAGCTCCTTTCTTGTAAGGATGATATGCCTTTAATTGGTAGGTCAAAGCCCTTATGCATCAGTAGCATGGCTAAGAAAATATGATATCCACTCCATTCCAGGTTCCATGAGAGATTCTTGAAAACTCAAACATCTTGATGATGTGGTTGGGTATGGATGAAATATATATAGGAAGGATTCGGGAACCTTAGGGTAGTTCATCTCTTAATTTTGAAGCTTGAGGCCTATACCCTATGTTCTTGAATCACGAGTTATGGTCCATCCAAGGTTGGGGAAGGGAGTATCACATTTTGACATTAATAAATGGTAAAAAACATGGTTATGTAACATTTAGGATGTTGAATTTTCTCAAATAGTTTGGTACATATATTTTAAATCATGGTCTAAAGTGCTTAAGTCAGGAGGGTGATATACGACAATCATGCCTGAAATGAACCTAAACAGACTAAGCTGTTGAGTTCCACCATGGTGATGCCAGGTCTCACAAGGATTGGAAATCAATTTTTTAGAGTGACACATTAGTTTGATGACTATAGTCACATCTATATGAGCCATAAGCATACATGCATGGTCAAGAAAAGGGTCCCTTGTAGCTAGGTATCCTTTTTGGTGGTCCATAGTAGGTTTACAGTGATCTGAGGTTCCCAAATAAAGAAATATTATTTTTATAAAGTATAATATACAAGAAGGGTTCATGAACCATAAAATTTATGTCACTGCCTAGTGAATATATTCTTGTGGAGTGGAGATGTGAAAAATCATTACTCTATGTTTTTATTGAACCAGGGGGTCCCACGAGCATAGATTGAAATTTGAAAGGGATACAGAGTTGGACCTACAAGCATTATGACTTATTAATTTGTGCCCTAATTTTTTCCTAAAATCTAGATATGAAGAGTGTATCAAGTTAATACATGACTTTTTCTCCGGACACCCTTTGCGGTTTGTCAACCTTACAAGATTTCTATCTCTTTTTCTACCAGTTTAAGGTCTTGAAATTTGGACCATTATTGGATAGAGTTTAAGGTTGTACAACTCTGACCAAAGTGAAGGTAGTTCAAGGTCATGACACACATGAAACAAATATAGGGGATTATACACAAGATCCTAATTAGGATACGTAGGGCCAATATTACCCCATCATCCTTCTGAGCATGATATGAAAATGTTGAAAATCACAGTTCGAGTTTCAAAAGTCACGAGTAATGATATGGGACAATCATATCAAAAGCGTATCATAACACACTAAGGTATTGAGTAGTCCTATAGTGATGTTAGGGCTCACAAGGATTAGAATTACCTTTCTTCAGAGTGACACATTTGGTAATGACCATAGGCACATATGCAAGAACCATAAACATATATTCATAGTCAAACAAAGGGTCCCTTGAAGTTGAGTATCTTTTATAAGGGGATTGGAAGGTTTTTTGGTAACCCAATGAACTTGAGAAATGAATTATTATTTATAGATTTATTCTCTTAAAAGATTACGGAAGAACCCCGTACTCTGGGTGATATTATGCATAGTTTAATATTATGTAGTAGGCACGTATTTGTGTTTGTGAAGTGTAACGTAATAGGGTAAGGATGTTTTCCTGGTAATTTATCATCATTTGGTAGTGATGTTTGAACCAACATGAACAATTTGACATGATATATTTCATGTACAATCAAGATGTACACAGATCTGACTCATACTTAGGAAAAATGAGATTTTAGGACTTGGCCCTATGTAGTTTGGGGTGAATTGTTTTGTTGGTTGTTGTATATGGACCCATGATTTGAGATATAGGAATCACTAAATATCCTATAATGGTAGGAATCAAGCCATATAAAGTTATTTAATTGGAAACAGTTTACATAGTTCTGGCTCATACGTATAGGTGGGAATTGTTTCTATTCGTTGTTGTGGATGGGACTAGGCTTTCAGATCCGGGAATAACAACATGTCCTTTATTGATAGGAATCAAGAAACATGTATTTCTTGATTAATCATGTAGTTTAATATCATGCGTCAAAGACGTTGTCATCCCAACATAAAAATGGTTAATGTGGATGGACTCAATGATGGAAATATTGGTGTCACTATGTATCCTATGATAATAGGAATCAATCCATATGTAGTTATTGAGGAATGAACTTCCTACGCAAGTCTCTCTTATATGCAGAGAGGGGGTATTTTTATTTATTTTTAGACTAGACCCATGATTGATGATTTGGGTGTCACTATGTATCTATAATGTTAGGATTCATGTCACACATAATTCTTTAATGGAGTTGTGTTAGGAGACTAATCACAAATAATAGTGGTCCGCTCGGGTGAGGTCCATAGGAATGTGAAGTTTTATGTCATGTGAAGAACTTCAACCATATAGTTTAATGTCATGTTGTGAAGAATCATGGTATGCCTTTTATGTTATTGCATCCGGGTCCATGATAACTCTTTCCTTAGCTAATATGCCTTGTTTGTACCAGGAATCCCCTACCAAAATTCTTAAGCTTGCATGGTCTATGGTTGGTGTGATGAACATGGAATGACCAGGGTTCCTCTCGATATACAGAGGCAACTAATGCATGGAAAGGGGTCATTTCTTATCACGTTTTGGTTGGAAGAAGATAATGGATCAGGGTATTTCTATGTATCTCATTGAAAATGGGAATCAATCCATATGTAGTTCAAGAAAATCCATGCATTTTAATGTCATGTGGAAGGGGCATCTTTCGTGCTGTTTAACATCATAGGGTAAGGACATCTTCTATGCAGTTTAATTTCATTTAGTATGGATGAAGATCGCATGATGTGAAAGGAAAGGAATATTGTGCATAGACCTTGGAATAGAGGATTGAGTATCACTTTGTATTCCATGATTGTAGGAATCCGACCACATGTAGGTCTCAGATTTAGAGATTATCTTTGTGGAGGTGAATCTCATATGGGGATAGAGGCATTTAATCCTTCTTTCACATAGATATATCTCATGTACAATGATTAATTAGTGATATGGTGATTCCTATTCAGTTTGAGATCGTGCAGTGAGGATGTGCTCTATATAGTTTAGTTTTATATGGTTAGGACATGAGATGATGTGCAGTTTAATGTCTTAATTATAGGTTTTGAGATGCGTTTTAGTTTATACTAGGATGAGTTCCATATAGTTTAATGTCATGTGATTAGAAATAACTTGTGTAGTTCAATGTCATGAAACCATGTTGAATTTTTATTTTTTAAAATCATGCTACCAAGATGAGTTTTTACAATTTAACATCATGATACCAAGATGATAGGAACTTGATGACAAATATGGAAAGTTTTTCTTGAGAAACCTCACATTTGGTGGGTGGTGTGACACACTCCCTATCCACTATGGCCAATGAGTGAGCCCCATTATGATAGACCTTATGTATGATGTAAGGTCCTTACTATTTGGGTTATAGCTTTTGAGGCTTCTTTCTTGGTATCATTGGGGCCCTGAGATATAACACCAGTTCTCCTTGGATAAATTAAATAAGGTGAAACTTCTTATTAAAGGATCGTGTGATCTGATTTCTAATATACTTAAAGGTTGTGCAATGTATGCAAACTACTCTCATCGAGATTCTCCAATTCACCCAGATGATTTTGTGATTTCTCATCATTCAAGAGTTCCATAAATGTCTATTCGTAGTGAAGGTAGTTGGAATTCTATGGGTAACACTACCTCAGTCCCATACACTAATGAATATGGTGTTTCTTTTTTAGTAGTACATGTGGTGGTATGATAGGCCCATAAAGCATGGAGGAGCTTGTATGGATATGAATTATTATCCTTGTTCGCCATATTTTGGAGTATATTTTAAATATTCTTATTGAAGTCCTCTATCTATCCATTTTCTATTGCATGATAGTGATATGAGTGATTGGACTCGATATTATACTCCTGGTATAGTTTATTTAACACTATAGAACAGAGGTAAGTGGTGTTGTCTTACAATATTGTGTGAGGGACCCTGAAACTGGTGATGATATGAGAATTTATAAAGTCTATGATTTTATTTTTCCCAACATCTTTGATGGGTATTGGCTCATCCCATTTGGAAAACAAATTGGTAGCTGTAAGGATGTACTTGAACTACTTAGCTGTGGTCGGAGGATATGGTCCCAAAACATCCATTCCCCAAACGGTGAATGACCAGGAATATCTAACTATTTGTAGAAATTCCAAGGTTTAATGGATGATGTTTACATTGATTTGGAATGCATGAAATTAATTGGTAAACTCCACACAGTCATGTATCATGGTTTTCCAGTAATAATCCAACCTCCAAATTTAGTGGGAGAGTCTGGTCCAAGACTGATGAACTTTATAGGATCCCATAAAGTCTTCTTTAATGATGGTGTGGATATCTATTTATTCTATTAATATAAGGATTATTACATCAAATCCTTACTTTTAGATAGATTTATGATCATTTGGGTCATCTCATAGGGTAAATTTCATCGTACGGTGCTGAATCTATTCCCTTCCAGATCAGTTTCTCAAGAGAGTCCCATTTTGGAGATGACTAATTATGGGTTCCATTCATCTATGGGTGGATGGTGGTTCATCATGATCTGGGTGATGTTAATCAGGTATATTACATCCATATCATAGATGATGACAGATGATACCAATCTTCAGTGTGTGATACCAAATATTGCTTCTTCCTAATCAGGTCGACTAGGGTTGTGGCTACATTTTCCAATGCATTAGTGTGGGAATTCTTTGATTGAGGAATTTGATGCAACATGAGTTTGAAAGTGAACTCTCTTGTCAAACCCCTAATGTAGCCAGTGATAGGGCCTAGTTCTTCCTTTTTTGTTTCATATTCTACAGTGATCTATTTATCACTATTTCCAAGTCCCCATTGATATTTAGGTAGTCTATCAACCCCAGTAGGGATAGTCTTAACAAAGTTTTGAGGGCTTGGTACTTTTCCTCATTATTCTTAAAGCCTTCGGATATTGAGAAAGAGTATGGAAAAATTGTTTTTTCTTGAGTGAAAAATAAAATCCCTAAGATAACCTGATTGATCTTTGTGTTTTATATCTTTTTTCTAACAGGACTTCAGGAGGTGCTATAAAAATACATATCTCATATATGGTAGGTGTCATAGGTATCGAAGACCTCCTCATATGGGAGCGTAGTTCCCACTGGTTCATTCTTTGGGGTAGGATGTGTTGTGAAGAAATAAATTAGTGTTTTCCCTTTTACTAATTTCTATGACATGAATTGGATTTTATATTATAGTATCATGACCTCTTATTAGATCAGATGCCCAGTTAGCATGCATCGGTGAAGGAAATACTTGATCGGATTAATACGGGAGACCAGATGGAATTCCTGGTGCTATAAGTAGTGCCTTATATTTTTTTCTGCGAAAATGAGTGTAAGTGAGTTCTTCTCGACATCAGAGTATTGGGTTTTAGTACCTAGAATTATTTATTTGAGGTTCTAGAGACTTATATCACTCCCGACATTATTTTTCTATGTGAGGAGGGATCTTAGTGATCATTCCATGGCAGACACATATAATATGAGTTGTGTCCCTTGAATTAAAGACATTAGAAATAATGGGTGCTGTAAATACTACTTTAAATTTCAGAAGGATTGTTGGTAGTCATCATTCCATTTTTAGGTTATTACCTTATTCATTAGCCTAGTAAAGGGGAGATCATTTCCGGGAAAGTTGGCTATGAAACGTTGAATGTAGGTGAGGTTCCCTTGGATCCCTCTTTTTTTTGAGGTTTTTTGGGGGTGACATCACTAAAATAAAACTAGTCTTATCAAGATCAACCTCGATGCCATGGCGGCATACCACAGAGCAATGGAACATCCCTAATGTTACCCTGAAGGTTCATTCCATAGGATTCATATTCATATTGTAATGTTTCAACCTATCGAAGATCATTTGAAGTTCTATTAAGTGATTACATCATTGTCAGGATTTCACCACCAGGAAATTAACATAACATTCAACTGTTCTTCCCAAGAATGAATTAAAGATATGATTCATGGTGTATTGATAAGTGGCCCTAAAATTCTTTAAGACAAAGTTCATGAAATAACAGAAAAATGTCCCTTGAGGTGAACTGAAGGAAGTGGATTCTTCAACTTTAGGGTTCAAATTTATTTTAATATAGCCTGAGTACCCATCCATAAAGAAAATAACTTGGAAGCTATTAGTTTCAATGATTAAGTAATATATGATCTATAATAGGAAATCCACCTTTTTGACATGCTGATTAAGGTCTCTAAAATCAATGTAGACCCTAATATTCCCATTCTTTTTCATGAAAGGTATAATTATGGTGAGAAATCTTGGGTATTACACTTCTAAAACAATGTTGGTTTAGATTAATTTGATAACTCTGTCCTCTAATTTAGTTTCTTGAGATGGGTTCATCCACCTAGATACCTACTTGAATCCTTGATGCTCATCCGGTAAGATGAGAATGTATACATCCACATCTGGATTTTTTCAGGGAATTTTTGAAGAGTTATAGGGGAACACATATCAATGTTTCTTTTGAAATCCAACATATATATATATCTTTGAGGGGCATGGATGTGCTAATTGGTGTAATCCTCGATTCTTTTTCTATTCCCATATTCACCTTCCTGATCTCATTAATGGTGGTGGAGACACCTTCCTTGAACACAGGAGGGGAGATCCAAAGGTCATCCTCATCTTCATCCATCTCTAAATCTATAGAGACATTTTCAGCTGATGTTGGAAATCTGGGGTCTTCTTTATCATTATTGAGGTGAGATAGGATATATAAAGAGAAAATTATCATCCCCTAAAACCTAAGTCATTTGAAATAGGTACCAAAGCTAATTGTATTTTACATTGTCACTAGGTAAAAAGGGTCTTAGACCTCTGGGGATAGGTATATTACCTCAAATAGATTTATGGGGAGAAAAAAGTCACTATCAAGCATAATCTAGGTATTTTTAGTGTTGGTGCCGAATCTATTGGGGTATGTGACATGAATATCATCATCCACCATTGGTTGTTTTCCTTCCATTTTTTATAAAAACCTTCTTTAGAATGTGTGTCTTTACATGTCCCAAAGGGGGAACTCCCACCATGTAGTATGATAACATTTACATCAATGGGGTATTTCAGACACTAATCGAATACTGAAGGTTCCATCATGTGGTTGTGGAGATAGGAATTCTTAGAAGGAAATTTCATGTGGTGTCTTTTTGGATAACCATAAACATAGCGTCATATGTGAGTTCCCCAAACTGAACTTCTAGTTTGATATCCTCATGATTTCCTTTCTCACACTTATTATACACTTGAATGGTCATATTTGTGGGAGAAAATCCGCTTTTATATTTCCAAAACATCAGAGGGTTCAAATAGGGATGATATTGATCCTAGGTGCATTTTCAATTAGATCCCTTTTGATATTGACATTATCGAGTCTATTATTGGACGAATTCTTCATGATCATGCTCTATGAATGATATAGAGACCTGGAATTATACTAACACGGTCTCTATCTAATAAACCTCGACAGTAGGAATTTTTTTCTCAAATTTCCATTGTCTTGGGAGGGATTTAGCAAGTTCTTCTCCAATTTCTTTTTAAAGATGAATCACATTATGGATTGAGATCTTGGTTGAAAAAAAAATCAATTGTTTCAGAATGTTATACTTTTGTGCCAGAGGTCAGAACTTCCTAAGGTGGGGTTGCTTCAGGAAATTTAACTTAGTAATTGAGAAATTTGAGGTCGATGGGTATGGTTTCTATGTAGAGGAATTGGGAGCATCTGCTACTAGTGGCATGGATCGAACCAACCTTCCTTGTTTCGAGGGTTTGTTAGAAAGTCACACCCCTTCTAGGTGGTCATGTAATAAAACTAGGTGAAGATGACCACTGGAGGGTTTTGGGACACCTCCATGTATTTTACGTTCTCAATGGAGTAAATCCCCATGGTTATTATCCATATATATGTTCTTTGTGGGGATGTGACCTAAATATTTGGTCTAACCATGATGGTGTTATCCCCTCTATCCTTGGTTCATGCACATGTAGTATCATGTTCCATGATTTTGTGTGGGAAACTCATATTCTACAGAATATTCATCATCGAACAAGGGGTATTCTAAGTTTATCATATTTAAAGAACCAAATATGAGATCCTATTCTGATGAGGGTTCTGTTTGGTGGAGTGGTGCTCATTATTCAGATGTCGTAGGGATGAAATCTGAAAGAGCCAGAGCTTTCATAAGAGTAGAATATGACTCATCTTCTTCTCTTTATTCATAATTTTTATGGTCATACCCATTTTGGGAGACGTATTCAATGTAGCCTTCTTGGGTGGTGGAGTTATTGTGGGTCTACATAGCTAATATCTTTGGGTGTCTAGAGCTCAATCAACTATTTTTCTAGTCATCTAATTGTCGAACTTTCATCCATGCATGGACATGGATTTCTACAAATCACCTTCATCTTCTGATTGGGAAACAATTATTCCATCTAATAGCTATGAGGAGTTATCTAACACCCCATTTCCAAAATCAACCATGCTTTGAAAGAAATATTTGAAGATGAAGAATTTCTTGATATTATGACTCAACCATATATAGAAATTGTAGTAGTAGAGATGGTCGATGAGGCTGACCTCATCGGGCTTCCTAGGATGTAGTATCATGAGAAAGTTATTTTCCTTGGATACTAAGAAATAACCTAGGATTTGTTCATTTTTACTGGAATATGCTTATTCATTGTTCCTTAGATCCTGGTTGACCCTAATTTATTTGTGCATTTAGTTGAGGGAGATTTTGTGGTTTTCACTACTTGACATGAGGTGTTGGATGGTTTTAGACCTACTTAGGTGCTTGGATGAGCACTGCTACTGGATTGAGAGTAGCAGATGTAGGTTCTATGTTTTCTATTTTTCCTCTATGTTGAGGGCATGGGTTGATTTTTGGATCTAGTTCACTGAATTGAATATTCCAATCATTGTGTCATTTTCATGAACTGACATAACCCAGATAGATAATTCATTGGGACTAGAGGTGTATGCAACTCGTCCCATGGATTTTTAGCACAATGATCTAGTAATTTCTTCTATGAGAGAGGTATTTCTAGTGTATTGTTTAAACCTTACCATCTGGCTATGAAGTCAAAAACCCTCTCATTTTATCATTGTTTGGAGTTTTTTAGGTCAAAAAATTTCATTTTCCTCAACATAGTGATAAGAAGATAAAGGAATTGATGAAGAAGGTCTTCCCATACTAAAATGGATTCTAATGGAAGACTATTGTACTAAATAATGGTTGTCCCTATTACAGTATATACAAAACACCTTTTCATTGTTGACTCATATTGATCTTGAGTACCCATCATTGGCCCATATCATGATACATTGTGTGTGATATGTTATTCCAGGCCACCATCACCATCAAAGGTAGAGAATGTAGGATTATCTAAATTGGGTGGGGGAAAAGTATCATCCAACCACTTAGGATATATCTTCCTCTCAGGATACAAAGGTGTGCATCACCCTTTTATGGATTCCATTTGAGCATCCAAGGACTTGAGGATGTTAATCAGCTTCGGGGGTTTTACTATCTAATTCACCACCCATCTATAGGGAGCAAATGTGAGGTCGATGAGGTGGCACTTCTTTCATCTACCATTGATTCACAATTCATACTATGATTGAATGATCACCCTGGTGAGGGAGAGGATATCACATCAATGGATTGAAGTCATAAAAATTTTCAACTTCCTAATTTATGTAGAATGACTGCCTAGATCTGGAGACAGTCTAACACTTAGATACTACTCTTTCTTGTTGATCGAATATGGGATTGCGAATATTCATCTATACCAAATGAAGATACTTAGTGGGAATATTTCCCATGAGTAGGTCCTTATTTATTTATATAAGAGTTTGTATTTCACTATCATATTGTGGAAATTATTCCTCCATGGAAGGAACATAAATTCTTCATGGTGGTGATTAGTATGTAGACACACCTTTCCATTTTTATTTTAAAATGTTCCTCCAGAGAGGTGTAAAATCAATATTTAGAGGAGCCATCTTTTGGAGCCTTCTTTGGATCTGGGTGTGTGCACCCTTAGTTGGTGCATCCAAATCACCCTCCCCTTAGGGTATATTTTCCATGTGGTGGCCCTTCTGCATTTTCATCCTAATCCACCATATATACTATATTGAGAGTGATGAAATTCATAGAGGAATATTGAGAAATGGTGGTTGTACTGCTAATTTTGAAAAAATAGGATGATTCTACACTACCTTCATCAGGGCCATTCATTGAACCCTTGGACATATTGGGTCATTTTGGCTTATGAGCCAATTGGTACTTCATTTCCTTCACCTTACGCTCCTTCCATATTGGTTTATGAGTAGTCAACTTCAGGGTGTTTCTGATCATTTTTTCTGAATAGGTCCCCAATAACAGAGGTTTGTATTTTGGTAGGAGGAATGGATGGAATGATGACTGTTGATTTTTACCTCCCAACCTAGAGAATACTGATTCTCTGTATAATGATGATGATGATGATGAAAATTACCCTATCTCTATGGGATAAGAATTATTCAGGGCAGCAATTAGCATTGATTGATCTTGTTGTTGAGGATTCGATGATTCCATTTGTGGATTTGATGACTCCCAAGATGTAAATTGAGATATAAATGTACCCAGCCTAGTGGGATGGGGTTGATCTAATATCACCATTTATTTTCCCAGGACCTGGTCAGGGAATCATGAAACTGGTGATGGTGATTTAGATATAAATTCCTCCGACCTAGTGGGATGGGTTTTTTTTTGTAGATTCTGATGATATTTATGGAATCCTTTTAGGAATTGAATATATGAGGGGTGGAGGAAGTGATAGATATTTCCCCAACCCGATGGGTTGATTTTTCTTCTGGACGGATTCTAGGGACATTGCTACTATGGGTAGTTTGACGTTGTGTAGTTGTGCTCACATAGGAATTGCGTGAGATGTTAGGACATGATGGGAACCATTCTTTATGGCAAGTTGTCTGGTTTATCATAACTTTAACTTCTGTGTATGAAATTCATTACTACTACTTTGAGGGACCCAGTTAAAAGGTCTAGAGTTTTTAATCTTCCTCTATTTATGATGTATGGTTATCATTAAAGTGGTGGAATTCTATTTTAATGACCAACTTAATCGTGTGTTACCCTGCCCTCTAATTTTTTTGATGGCTTTGACAATAAAGGACACAATATGTAAAATGTTTTATTATTATGGGGATAGAGTGAAGTGAAATGCTCCATATATTTATCATCCTTGGATACACATGGTTGGTGATGCTCTAGAAATTAGTTGGAATAGTTTTTTCACAGTGTGAAGACAGACTCTTCTTAGGCATTTATGATACCCTCCATTCATGGGTTATGGGTTACAGAAAAGGAAACCATATATAGTTGACAAGGGATTATATTGATGATATGAGGTTGATATTATTAACCTAGATAAGGGACATGTATAGCCTTTAGTTGTTTATGAGTATCTAACATATGTTGGCATAGATAATAAATGCACTCATTTTCTAGATCATATGGGACCTCATATTCAGAAGCGGCAAGGGGCCAGAACATTTTGGGGAGGTTGTTTTTTGAATAAATCTCTACATATATTAATGTCATCCTCCTCTTCATTAGACTTATATACCTCCAACCAATCATACCATAGAATATGGATCTTGGGGTCTCCTGCTGACTGTTGTAGAGTGATTCTATAAGTTTATGGGTAACTACATTCGATTTACCTCAATGTTTTAAGAACCTCTATATACAAATGAATCTATGTTTTAAACACCTCTATCTATAGAGGTGTCTAGGAAAGGGATGGATTTCCATATTCATGGGATTTATCACTATGGGGAGCTTGACCATGGTGTATTTTAAGATTAGAGTCTCTTGGATCCATATACACACTACCATGATAAGGAATATCATGGTAATGATCATATTCTGCTTCGGTTGAAGAGTTTACAAACCCTTGAGGTGTTGATAATGTGTGTTGAATAACCTCAAGGACATTAGAATTGATATGATTAAGAATGTGTTCCTCATTCTATGTCATGTCTAGAATATGATGACCTACATTTTAGAATTATTCAGGAGTATGATCCTATTATATAACAGTTGATGGATGTTGTTGATAATCGTCTGGTGCTACAGGAGTATGAGCATGTTGATGATAATTTTCTAGAAGATTCCAATGAGATTCGTAATTATTGATAGGGATTTGAGCCCATCTTAAGGATTGTTCCATCTTGATTTGGTGAGCCTTAGTTATAATGAAAGTAATAGCCTCATCCTAAGCCTTTGGAATATGTCACCGATATTTTGTGGCAGGAATATAAACCTGGACCGAGGAATGTAGCTCTCTCACTTTTTGAGCCTCAGTTGGAACAAGAATATGATCCTAGTATGAATATGTATTACCCATTGGAATATTCCAATGGAAATATGGAATGGGAGAAGGGTTTGAACCTACTTATATATTTCCTCAGAAAGATGTTGGTGTAGTCATTCGTCAGTAGAAGTGGGGATATGAACCTATCTTTCATGATCTTCTAGAATGTGACAAGAAGATTTACTAATAGAAATATGAGCTTATCCTGATGTATGTTTCATTCTTACTTGGTTTGAATCGACCATAATAGGGATATGATCCCAATCATAGACCTTTGGAGTATGTTTCTAGTCTTCTTGAATAGGAATATGTGCCTGTCCCGAGGCATGTGCCCCTCTCACATGGTGATCCCTGACTAGAATAGGGATATTCTCCCAATCCAGGGACTTTGGAAAATGTTGTCAGACTTTTTTGACAGGCATGTGATTCCATCCTAAGGATTGTGATGCTCTTACCTGGTGAGCCCTATTTGGAACAGGAATGTGATCTTGGTCTGACTCCCCAACTTTTACTGAAATATTCTGATAATCCTTTTGGATTGGACAACGAATTTGAATTTTCTCTTGAGTAACCACTTGTTCAAACTGATCAGAGTGTTGATATTCCAGGTCTATAGAGATTGGAATATAAATATATCCTTATATTTGTACCAGTGGTGGAATATGCCGATAGAGTTCTTCAGCTATTTATAGGATTTAATGGAATTTCAGAAAAGTGTGCACAAGGATATAAGTGTAAACATTTTCCGTCTCAAATATATAATGTTAGATATATTCAATTGAATTAGGGACATGATATGACTTTTTTCCTCCTTGTTCCACTATAATATATTGATGGGATTCATGGAGATATGCACCTCCCCCATACCTGATACTGGAATATGCCCTCAGACCTGTTTCAAGTGAGTAAAGATGTGATCCTGATCATTGGTTACTATTGACATATACCAGTAGAAATTGTATGCATGGGTGGGGATATGAGACCACTCCTAGATATCTAGTGTCTTCCTTTCCCATTGTGTCTTATTTCTTTTACGTGCATGGGAATCAAAGGAGCCAATGTGTCGGGTAGAACCCTAAGTAGGTGACTGATGGGTACTGGTGAGATGGTTCTAGAAATTACAGTTAACTGGATCCCTCTTCAACAAACCATGAACTATAAGTGATCCATATTTGACTCCATTTTCCACCTTCATTATAGACTGAAGGTGGTTGTTTGTGTCCTCTAGAGATAAGATTCTAAAGTGGTTTGTCATGGAAATTGGGGTCACTGGCTCAACTGCATCTTTCCCTAGATGATGTAGACTTGTTGGATTCGGTACATAGAGAGCCTCATAGGTATATTCAAGGGTCGTAATTGTACAATGTCAATGATGCACCTAGACCATTGTGTTCACTACCTAACATTGGATCTGTTGGGAAGGTGAGATTATTTTGTAACCCACATGTGTTTTAACCACAACTTAATTGACGAAATAGTCACTAGATGATGACACTATCTCATATTAGGGTGTTGTTTATGGTAGAAGTATATTTATTCATGAAGACAATAAGGAATAAGGCCACTGATTAGTGAAATATTGAAGGCATGATGTGATCAATAATATATGCATTCTTAGCACAATTTTTCCTTCATTCCTGATCCATCCATTCTACTCATGTGAAATTTTCAAGTTGAGGATAGACTTATTACTTGGGAACCATGGTTATAGAAGATGTAATGTAATATTTATTCAAGGATTATCATATTTGTTTGATATATCAACAAAGTGTCCTGACCTATAGAAAATTTTCCATCTTGATATTTGAGGGTTTCACATCGAGTTCACTATTTTTATTTTGATGGGAAAGAGACAACCACTAGGTGAATTCAGTTTGGCCCAGTGGTTGTTTGTGAGTGGGGGGTTTACATTTGTTTCACAATAATTTACATTGGGTTACAATTATTTTTATTAATGAAAACTCTTAATGGTTCCCACATCCTTAATTTGGTACAGACCTACTTTCCAAAGGTTGCTGGTTAGTTGGGGTTTCAGACCTAATGACACTTAGGAACTCACATTGGCCAAGAGAATGAGATGTTGGGATCATCACACTCTTTTTGAGGAAATTGTTTCCTACAATGGGACTCTCTATAGATTTAATATATGTTCACAAATCTCTTCTTAATCATTATACAAGACCAGTTACCCTAAAGAATGATTATAGGTCATCCCTTGTCATGTGAAGAATAAGGGGATATCATTTGTGAATCCATCTATATGCATACGAGATTCATTATCCATTTCATTGAAATGAGTTGGTGATTATATGTTGAAGACACATAATAAGTTACTTCAAAATTTAATTCCTTTAAGGGAGGGGTTTAATATTCTATGGAGGTTATTGATTCATTATGAGGCATCCTACCTATCTCGTTCATTACAGAAATAAAAACTCACATAGTTTTTTAAACCTGTTCTATTTAACATAATGTGTAATGGATGTATTTTGGACACATAAGCACTATATATTTGATCTCGAGTCTATAGAATACATCATATGTATCCTAGTTATAAAACGAAACAGAGTTATCCTAGTTAGATCATTCCCTTGGGACTAGCCACAAGGTATATGCTCTCATACGAGGGGTGGGTGATTATATCATTCCACTCATAAATTATTACATATAGATATTTCACTGAATGGTGGAGATTCATAGTGTTAATGATATGACTATTGAACCTCCCTAAGCCCACTTGATCTATGCTTGATGTGAGAAACAATGTGATAAGAAGTAATCAGTCTCACAATATATGGATGCAGGACTTGAATAATGAGACAACCCTTAAAATGTTTAATATAGATATTGAGACTTGGGGTGGCATCCTGCATATCCTGGATATAGTAGGAATAATATTCATCATAGTTTAATTAGCTTCTCAATCCACTTACGGGTGATGTAGAATGATTAGTCTAGGGGAATGATCGGATCCTGATGGTTGAGATGTCTGAGATATTAGGGGACTTATACCAAAGTGGGTTCCAATTTGAGTTTGATCTTGGGACTTAGTAATTCATCCTACATATCCTTATTATTATAGGAATTAGATTCATCATAGTTCAATGAGATATCTATCATTTGGTGGATGAGGAAAGATTATCTACCCATGGGAATAATTGGGTCCCGATAGTTGAAATGTTGGAGACATGGAAGGATATATACTGAAGTGGATTCCTATTTGAGTTTGGGTTCGAACCTTAGGAAGGTGTCCTGTATATCCTCGTTACGGAAGGAATCAGAGACCTCATAGTTCAATGAGTTCTCAATCCTTTGGTGGATAAGGAAAGATTATCAAACCATGTAAATAATTGGATCTTGATCGTTGAAATATCAGAGATATGGAAGGACTTTAACAAAAATGGATTCCCATTTGATTTTGGTCTCAGGATTTAGGAAGGTTTCCTACATATCATGGTAATGTTATGAATTAGAGTCCCCTTATTTCAATGAGTCAAGGATTACACAATAATTTTTCCCTTACATGCAAGACATATCATATTATGTCATTGGTCAAGACTTACATAATGAGGTTTCCCTTGTCTTTGTATAAGATTATGATTTGAATGATATGATCATTACAAATCCCTAAGCCCGTGTGAGTTATGCTCAATGTGAGAAACAAGGGGAGGAAAATAATCAGTCTCATTACTTATGGATATGAGACTTATGTACTGGGAAAACCTTTTGGAGGTTTGATATAGAGATCATGCCTTATATATCCTAGTTATTCCAGGAATTAGGGTTCTCATAGATCATTAGATTAGATCTTACACACATAGGTTACCCTTATAATCGAGGCATACACGCCAAAGATGGGCAAGGTTATCAAGTTCTGGGATTCCATTTGACTTGGCCTTCTTGTCTACATATCATGCATTGATTTTCCACTTAACATGCCTTGATTGTCTGCTTTACATGTTAGAGGATGTATACTTAACATGTGCAAAGACAATCTCATGATCTAATACACTTATCCAGGGTACATCTCATTACCAAGATTCATATCTGAAGATTTTCTCATGATCAAGGCTAACATGCCCAGACGATATCGTAGGACCCATACTGCTTGTCCTAGAAGCCAACACATGGTCCAAGATGACATGCTTAGAGGGAATTACATGATCCAGTTGTCTTTCCCTGGTTCCACTGTAAAATTTTGTTGACACATTTTGAGGGAACTGTGAGAGTCAATGAAACATGTTTAGAGGGTGATGCATGATCTAGGCTAACATATAGGGAGGTCTCCATGAAAGCCTACTGAAATGTATGGAGGACATCACGAGTTATGACTGGCAGACCCAAAAGATGTCATAAGATCCATTTGAAATTCCCAAGTGCTATCATGAGACTTAGATAAAATGTATTGATTTCTTCATATGATATGGTTGACATGTCTAGAGGATATTGTGAGGCATGGATGTTGAGTCTAGAGGGTTTGAGAGACTAGTGTGGCTTGCCCGAGGGGTTCCATGTGACTTTCTCTTAGCATGTTTAGGGGAATTCTCATTATCCAAATAATATAGCAAATGAGAATTGCATGAACTGGGAGACATTTGTTTGGTGTTGTCGCATCACCCAAGTGGTTTTTACGAAGCGCATGAGGATCAACGTATACATTCTTAACATAATCCTCCCATATTTTAGTCATTGTTCTAGAATTTTTTTTCATATTCCTTAGATTTGTTTAGTGTTATCTTGTTTTAAGTATTGTGTGTTTTAGAAAATATATGGGATGTATTTATTGTATCCTTCTAGAAGGACTTCACATGATCTATGAGTGATCACGTGAAGTGCTTATGCATGCTGCATGATCACTCCGGTTGTTCCCAGTATCTTATCGAACATGATTTTTTTCCAGTTGTTAGATTAGCAACTCTAAGAAATACACTTTGGTGCCTAGGTGTGCTGGTGCATGTTCCAAGAGTATATCTATAATTACGTGTAAGGTCCTATTTTCATGATTGGGTGGGATATTTATAGGCCTTACCACCCTTGTTATTCAACGTTTTGTGCGGTGCATATCAATCAAATATTTTTTGAGTTAGTGGAAGTATTTGTAATCATGCTTCTTCATGTGGTGATATTGTGGGCCACTTTAGTGGAATCACATTATTTTAGTGACTGCAAGACCATCCCATCAATGCCTGATATGTTGGATTATATCCAATTAATATGGTCTTTTTTAATCATGAAAACACACCATGGGACTTTCATATTGCCATAATGACATGTCCAAGGGCCGTCACAATATCGGGGCATCTTTCAAAAGGCCTTCTCATGATCTTAGTTGACTTTTATGAGACCTTTCATGAGACATGGATGGAATTCAATAGTGTTCTCATGAGATGAGGTGGATATGTCGATGGGTTCTTATGGTGTCTTGCAGATCACCAGGGGTGCGTCATGTTATTTTCACAACCCCAAGAGGCACCTACAGTGTCCCCCTTTTATTTCTTTGTTTATTTTACAAAGGTTGGGGATCTCATGAGGTTGTATGAATGTTGTCAAAGATAATCACTCTACCTCTTGGTGATGCATCACGTGAGAATTAAATGGTCATGTGTAGATGCATGAGTATTTCATGGAAAATTCAATCTATTTCCCTTATGGATCCAAAGGGGAAGCACAAGATTTCCTAGACATATTTGATTCCCTTTGTGTGATAAGGATTACATGGAAATACGCTTTTACGAGATGAGGCCGAAACATCACTGGGTGGTTGTGGTGTATTTCAAATTTATATGGGTGTGTCCCATATTTTTTACGACTACAAAAGGCCCCCATTCTCCCATTTTATTTTATTTTTTTATTTTACAAAGGCCTAGGAGTTTCATGATTTTTCTTGAGTGTTTTCAGGGAAATTCATTCCCATGATTGGTGATGCATCCCATGAACTTTACAATGTAAATTTGCTCCCAAATTTTGGATATTTTCCTCCTATTTCCAAGGAGTTTTTGGATGGTTCCTTGGGAATCTGCTGGTTGACAAGTCATGTAACCTATGGGAGATGATTTGGTTATCATTCTGTGATCAAAGATTTTCTGGGGTGCCTTCTCAAGAGAATAAGGACTTATCGAAGGGACTTCGCAGGGCCTTCCGTAGGATATGCACTGCACATGACCATCTGTATGACCTTCTTATAGTCATGAAATCACGTGTCTCCTGGGTATTCAAGTGATCTGCATTATAATGAACGCATTCCTATTCCAATGCATTGAATGGAAAATAATTCTTAGATTCATGTATTTTCTCCTGTTGTGAATTTTTTGATTATCATTTGGCAGGAGACAACACCCAATGTAGCTCTAACATTTTCCAAAGGGAATTCTAAATCCCCATGTGTAGAATACTTTCACCTAGAATCATACAAGATCAAAGAGGAATAAATTTTCCACAAAATATAGGAAGATAAAAGATACAAGTTAGAATGATGAGCACTCTAAAAGGAGAAAGTATCTAAAACAAATGGAATAATAAAGCCCAATAGAAATATAAAAATCCCAAGGAACATCATCCTAAAAAAAATTCTCTAAAACTCATATGTAATAAGAGCAAAATAGCTCCACCAGTCACCATCACAATCAACACTCCATGGTCCAAAGGATCAAGAACATCCACCACCACCAAGTAGTGATTTCCCTTTTCTTTCGACCCAGAACAAGAAAGTATACAAATTCCTATAGGAAAAGGTAGGGTGTTATCTTAAAATTCTAGTGGGGTCTCACCAATTGTTCTATAATCAATACCATAACAATTTTCCATTTATGATCAGAGTTTAAATAAAAAATGCATGAAATTTAATCATCAAATTTTAAATAAAAACATGATTTTATTCAAATGGATGGAATATATATCAAAAAAAGATTCCAAATAGTCATAAATGAATATTTTAAATAAATTACTTTATATAAATAAGTTTTCATGAATAAAAAAGTTCAAAGAATGAAGGACATGTAAAATAAAATAATTTAATGAAAGAACCATGAAAAATATCCCCATGGTACATTAATTTATTGGTAATAAGATCCTCACCCTTATCATTTATCAATATGAATATAGATATGTGTAAACACTCAATTAATTAGACCATTTAGAGATACACTATGAGAAATCAGTCTACACTTGCTTAGGGGATCCACTACAAGAGATAAAGCTAATCTTGGTTTAGTGTGTGTTATAATTGTAGGTCTATTTTCTAGGGGATCAATATCCATGAATTGTAGTCCTCATTACCTATTAACTACCCAAGTTTACATGTTTTTCAATAATTAATCAATAAATAAATAAAATTGTAAAATAATCATTTCAAATCATTTCAAAATAAAATTTCTTAATTTTAGTTTTCAACATGCCTTTCTCATATCAAAACCCAATCATAAGTTTTCATAATTTCATTCTATTTCAAATAATGTTTCATTTTAATCCATTTTATCAATATAGAAATCAAATCATTTCATGAAAATTATTTCCAAATCAAGACATTATTATTTCATAAATCTAACCAATAATTTCAATTCCATTGAAAATGGTGTTTTCTCAAATCACATTCCCATTTCAAGATCAAAGATCAATTCATATCAAATCCATGTTTTAAAAAAATTTAAAAAATATTTATAAATAAAACCATAAATGTTTGTTTTAAATTGAATGGAAAATTCTTATAGCGCCACCTAACTTTGAATCAAGGGATCACAACACATAACACGCATAATGGGGAACACTAATGATAGAAAAAGGTGCAGAAGATCAAGGAACACATCCTAGAATCAAGATCCAAAAATAAAGTTTTAGATACATCAATTAAATGATGGTATATAAAACTCTATAGAGGAGAGAAATAGATAATAGGATAAATCACATGATATGAGATCCACTTACCTAGAAGAGATCGAACAAGATCAATGCATCTTTGATCTACCAATAAAAGGGTTTCGAGGAGTCAATTTATCCTTATGAGAGATTCAAAGATCCGAAAAGTCATGTTAGGGTTGAAATGGGGATATTATAGGTTAAGGTGGGGTGTTTTTAGTTGTCATTAAATTTTAGAAAGATTAAAATGTTGCACGAATGGTTAGCTAGATGGGGGAATATCTGAATGTGAAACCATGCATCATCCATGCACCCCTCTTATTTGGGGTACAATATTTTCCCAATGCGGGAACATTATTTTGGGAACTATGTTCCATCCATACATTTCCTACTATATGGGGGTTCACATTTTTCACTAGGGGGAACACAATTTGGTCAAATGAATCCCTAACCATACACTACCTAAGAAGCATTATTGTTTTCCAATTTCTCATGGAACGACCCCAAAATGAGACCTAACATAAAATAGATCAAAAAAAGGGTCAAGGAATACTTTAAAGATGGTAATGATATGTTACAAGTATTTGATATGATATGTTCCTCTTTTATTCATTCTGTACATCTTCTTTTTTCATGTCTATATTGGGGGGTAAATCACAGCTGATCCTGAAAATTAATCTCTAGATTTCTAAAAAATTTCAACCATCATTTTCTATTCCAATAACAGATACCCTCTATAAGATAAATAATGATGTTATACATTTTTTTTGGATATTCTCATGATATCTCAAGAATCCCAGTTAATAAAGTAAAAATAAATCATTAAAATGATCATTTTTAGTTATTATACAAAAATACCTCAAATGGTTGATATTTTACATACTGAAAATGATTATTTCTATCCATTTTCAAATAATATATTTAATGTACCATCATCTATAAAATGATATATATATATATATATACATATTCTGTATTTTCATACTATCTTACAAGAAAAATGAAAAATTAAGTTAGGTTTGATTTAAAATCCCTCTATCTCTTAGAAAAAAACCAAAAAATTATTTTTAACTTATTTAATGTTAGGTATATCCTATTTCAAATAATGAGAAGGAAAAAATAAAATATATTAGCAATAACATGTGATTAAAAGTATAATAATAATAATTTAGATTACCAAAATCACTGCCTATATCCGGACTAGTGTTGTATTTTTTAGTTTTCACTAATTAGAATTCAAAATTCTAACTTTTCCTCTAGCTTTCATTTCAAAAAATCTCATAAATTGATTTAATATTTTACCCATATAAAAAGTAATAATCTTAGTAAATTGGTGACACCATGTTTACCAACCCTAGAATATTTCTCCACCACTGTGGATATAGAAGGATCATGTGTAGAAGGATGAGAAGAGGCCTCAAAAAAAGTGTGTGTAAGTTCCTCCATAGAGTATTTTGTTGAATCATCTATTAGTAAATGATTATAAAAATCATACCGTTATATATAAACTTCAATATAAATTATAAAAGGATCCAAAATAGAATAAACTAAAACTAAATGAAATTAAACAAAATTTTATTCATATTCATTTAACTAGTTGACTGAGATGATAAAAAAATGATGAAACGTTTTATGAGATAATAAATGATTCAAATAGAAGAAAATGTAAAAGATTATACAAATTTAAATGTTACATATAAATTTAAATAAAAATTGGAAAATAATACATATAAAAAAACAAATCTAAAAAGAAATTATCATATTCATTAGATTAGTAAAAAAATGATAGAAATATAGTGGAAACATTTAAAATCCATGAAATTATATATACATTTTAAAAACAATATTAAGAAAAAAATTTCACAAACCCAATAGTATCATATAAAACTATATAATTATAACTAGATACAAATAAAAATAAACTAAACTAAACAAATAATTTTTCATATTTGTTAAAATATGTGACTTAAGTAATAAAATGAAATTATAAATAGTATATCAACTATTTTTAATATTTGAAAATTTAAACAAGAAATAAATATATGTTAACTATAATATTAGGAGATTGTTAAATGATTTCTTCCCATATTCCCTTGTTGTGATTATTAGGTATGGGAAACCCCATTTTTAAAACATTTTCGTCAATATCCTATGACAATTTTTCTATAAAAGTTGGTATATCATATAATTCATCATCATGGTAAATATTTTTATGAAAACAATAATATTATTTCATTGAAAAATAGTATACCACTACACATTTGATTGATCAAGAATATAGAAAACTTATTTCACATGTGTTACCATAATAAAAGTTCCGCCTATGTATTATAATCTATTCATACTTAATATTATCATATAAAATTCATTGTGTTTAATAATATTGTTATCAACAACCCATTTATAGTTGAACAAAGGAACTCAAAATTTAATATAATCAATCTCCCACATTTCTTTAATAACTTCATAATATGCACTTAATGTGGATATTGGGTTTTTATCTTTTTTTCAATCAAAAAATGTGTTGCTTTAGTGAACACAAATACACTATTATTATTTACGTCACTTATGTTGTCTTGATTCTTGGTATAAAATATACATCCATTAATATCATACTCAATCCATGTAATCAGATTTACACTTGGGTCACCCTGAAACTATCTCATCATTTCTAACACATATGATCTACCATGCATGAACTCTTTAAACCATGCTAAAATGTTTTTTTATGTTCATTCAATACTCGTATGTATTTTTTCTTTAAATAGAACCATTTTAACACATTAATATGTTATTTTATATATGTATGAGCATTATCTATGTTATTTAAGATGTATAAATACACCTGATTTATTGATTCACTTTAAGTACTTTTACTTTCATTGCATGGATCCCCTTTCCCTCAAAATTAAACCCATTTATATTCAGATTTAGGCAATTCGATATGCTCCACTACATATATGTAGTCCATATAAAACTATAAACCCTCCTAAAATATATACTTCTCAATAATGGAGGATTAGGTACATATATATTCTTAACATAACAATCATTATTTTCATATACCTTTTAAAAGGATACATCCAACATAGATATACGAGACCAAAAATCATTATTAATTGAACCAAATGAACCATTAAATACACCATGCTATCAAAAAAAGAAGGCAGAATGTTCATTTTCTGTTGAAAAATTATATAAACTACATCATTCTCTAAATTTATCATTGTATTAAGATCCATCACTTTATTGCAAATGGAATTGAAAAAGAAAAACACATTTATGATAGTCATTCTAATAGAAATGGGCAGTATTATGCACAATGTAGTTAGTGAGTTTTTGCATCATAATATGACAATCATGATATTTCATGCCTATTAACTGCAAATATTTTAGTGAAATAATTTTTTTTACACTTCAAGAATAACCTTAAGGAACTTTGATACCATTGAGGAAGTGAAAAAAGCTAATTTTCTCCAACTTGGATAGTATATGAAAATCTAGTGGCAAGTATTTTGTTATATTTTAGGAGTGGGAGATAACTCTAAATTTATTCCCAATGAATATAAATCTAATATTACATTCAAACCATCCTTTGTATTGCCTTTAATATCAGAAAATATATAAATAAAATTTTCATAGATATTTTTCTCAACATGAATCAAGTCAGTGTTTTGTTTGATCTCATGATATCTTCAGTATGGAAGCTCAAAAACTATTTATCATTTCTTTGATATATTTCTATCATTACTAGGATTTTATGACTTTCCAAATATGGAATCAATTTTTTTCAATCTCTCAAAATACTGATAAGTTGAAAAAGGATTTAGAGTGACATTAAATTTGTTTAAACCATTTAATTCCTTTTTTAATAATAGATAAGAGTGATCCATAGAAAAAAATATTTGATAACCCATGTAAACTATTTTTCTCTAATTTTTTAGTTGAATAACTAAATTCCATTCTTCACAAATTGGATAAGATTTATTTATATAAACACTATTTTAAAAAAACTAACATATATTGGGTGAAATTTATAGTAAACATAACCATCGTATGAAATCAAAAATATTCCTTTTATAAAAATAAAAAACTCTATTAAATTCCTCCCATAATTTTTTAAATAATCAATTAATAGTGATAAGTAAACATAATTATCATTTTCGGGTTATTTTGGTAAAACAATTAATAAACACAACATGATATATTTCCTCCTCATAACGAATTCTAGAGAAAAGTTGAAAATTTAAAAAAATAGGTCATGAAATATATTTTTCAATAAGGATTTGATATGTATTCATTACATATATATACAACCCAATTATGAAAATTTTAAATTCATTTCCAAATTTTAGTATTTTTTGATCAATTTGACACCATTGAAGACAACCAGCTGGGTAATATAATTTTTAATCATATATTGGATCATCTTTATGCCATATTAACCTTTTTGATTATTATAATTTAAAAATAAATGTTTTATATGAGAAACTATCGGAAGATGTGAAATTTAATTAGTAAGAATCTTGGTACTAGGAATAATAGATGAAATAATGTTTTTTTATCTTATATAACGATTTCCCATATTTAGGATGATTTTATTGGCCTTCATATTCGTTAAAATATAACAATAAATAATTTTGGGAAGAAATGTATCTTCTTGTACCCCAATACCACAAGGAATAATATTTTTTTACATTATTTTTTGAATATAGAAGAATAGTATGTCGAGGAAGTATGCCTTTCAACATCTGTAGAAATTATATAAAACTATTGTAGTTCCATTCACTATGGGATTTCAAGTTCACTAATATTAACTCTATTGATAAAACAAGGAATTTTATATAGCCTGGATAGAATGGGTTTTTAGTATCACCATATAACTGCTAAATAAATGATTTTTTATCAATTTACTCTAATTCAATAAAGAAAATATTTCTATAATTTGATTAGGACAATAATTTATTAAATCTCTGTCATCATTATTTCCTAAATTATTTCCAATTTAATCGGGCCAAATTAAAGGGTTATAACATGGATTAAAACCACTATAAATTGAAATATATGTTATTTCTATTCTTTTTATCTTTCTCATATTTAAAATTTCAAGCATTGAAAGAAAAAAACATTCCTTAAAACATTTATTATGGAAAATAATAAAAAAGAACAAATCCTTTTCATCATATTCATTACTTTTCATTGTATAGTAAACCAAAAATGATTCATTATCACATATAACAAATTTATAGTATTAACTATATGTTACTTTATTTGAAATTTCAATTTATATTTACTTTTATAAATAAAAATAAAAAATTTAATTTTATTTACTTATACTTATTCATTACGCAATGAAATATTATTAAATTCAAATATTTTTCATTTTAAAAAATGTGAAATAGAATATATTATTTATCAAAATGTTTCATTGAAATTATTTAACATAATTTATAAAAAAAATAAACAATCAAACATTAATTATTAAAATTAATAAAAATAAATAAACATTACACACATTTATAAAGTTTATAAAATATATATTCCTTCTTTAACTATAATAATTTTAGAAAATAATTAAAATTTAATTATAAAATATTTTCTTCTTAAAAAAAGTAAATTTTTTAAAATGCAACAAATGTGCCTAAATTATAACATAAAATATTTTCACATATTGAAAACTGAACAAAGGTATCATGTAAACTGAATAAACTAAAAGTCATAATAAGAACATGAGAAATGTATAGTAGATAGCCATTTATGAAAGTAACATAATTATAAAAACATAAAAATTACTTGAATGAAAAATGTAAAAACAAAAAAACCATAACATTTTAAACTACATAAACATTTGAAACTAAAATGAACAAAATAAAATACAAATAAAATATATCAAATCAATGTGAATAAAACATGAAAACCACCAGACAAAAAGGAAATCCATTGTTAGAACCTAGCCACCCATAGGAAATAGATTATTCATATGGGTATAATCAAATTTAGTAATTTATAAAACCCAAATAATCCTAACTAATAAATATAGTATGTGGATGTTTGAAGTGGAACCAATAAGAAAATTTATGTTTATTTTCGGAAAATTAAGGTGATTGAAGTGTGTTTTAGAATGAAAATAGAAGATTCATATCAAATAAGAGAGGAAATTCTTATGTTTTCAATTCTAGGGTCATGTTCTAGTGAAGTGCATTTATTTTTTAGACTAAATTTTTCTTGGAGATGGGACTAGGTAATCCATTGATCTTGGGACTCCCCCCCAACTTAAAAATTCTCACATTCAAATAGTTAATTAATTGGATTTATTTGTAGGTTAGGTATCTCAATACCTTATTTAACATAATCATCATAAACTATGTAGTGGTCCTGCATTAATTCATGGTAAATAATCGTTTATTTAAAATCAATTTCCAAATTTAGGTTTAGTGTTCATGAGATAAGAAAGAGGAAAGATATATAAATTTAAAAGTCATTTTGCAATGAAAAATGAACCATAAAATAGAAATAAAATACCACTTACATAATATACCATCTTTACATTTCTCAAATAAGATAAACTTACCCCCATGCTTATCATGAGGGTACGAGAAAATAACATAATAAAACTAATAGTGAAGAATTTGTGACATTGGAAAAAAACATATTCTCTAGTTCAGGTGTATGATTCAGGTATAGATCCCATAAATCAGTGTCCGAACCATGTATTTAACGTCATAGATCCACCTAATGTTCGATCTTCATGTAATTCCCCAAGTTTTTAGGAAGCCTGTTTTTTTAAATGATATGTTTATAATTATAAACTATTTTTTCTATTTGTTTAATGGAATTGAAGTTGATTTGAAAATAATTAATTCAAGATATGTATTAAAACTAATAAAAGTTTATTCATTCATAAGTGAAATGTTAGAAAAAAATAATATAAAATAAAGTACTATATACCATGTATTCTTACTCACTATGGATAAAATACAGTCATTAAAAGTGCATAAATCCTTTAGGGACAATATATAGAAAATAATAAAATCTTCATGACTACAAAATACACCGGATCATATTCAACCTTGATAGTCTCCAACATCTAAACAAAAACTATAATGAGGAATATCACCTTGAAAGGAAAAATAATTATGAAAAATATATAATATTAAATTATTATTATTCCTTGTAAAGTGATAGTGGAATGAGTGAATTATTTAAAAAGTCTATATAAATATAAGAAAGAAATATGGTCATTGAAAATATGGTCATTGTAAATATGGTCATTTCAAATATGGTCATTGGACATATATCTACTAGGTATACTAAAGTAGTGTTTTTATAAAATAATATAACTCACAGTGAAATAAACACATGATATTAAAATTATATATAATATTTATGAGTTACGTATAAATATAAATATTATCATTAAAATATGATATGATATATATATATAATTTGAATAAATATTTTAATATCTATGGATAATTAAAAATAAATTTTGAAATATAAATAATTAATTTTTATGGAAATTTTTAAAGTACATTTAATATAAAGTTAATAATTTTCCCATAAAACCATTTTGTTTTGTTTTGTTTTGTTTTTTTGTCATAATAGATTTAATTTAAATCTCTTTTAAATATTACAATATATGATATAATATATTAACATATTTTTAATTAAATAATTATATGAAATAATATTAAGAAAAAAAGTAAGTCCAGTGTTCTGTGGGATACCGCCTCCATGAATAAACCTGATTTTCTTTCTTCACTTCCAAACATTGTTAGTTTTAGTTTATATTTTATGTGTATATATGATATTTATAAGAAAAATATATCCACAATATGGTTTTTTGGATAACAAAAAATGTAACAATTGTTGTAAGGAAATCCATAAATATTGGTAAATAACTCTAAATAGTTCATATCTATTTTCATACTCACAAAACACAATTAAAACTAAAATGTAATGGACTTAAAAATTATAAATAATTTTAAAAAATAAATTTATCTATCTTTAATTGTTTATAAATGATGATATTTTAGAAGAAAATTATGTTTGACGCCACTTATATGAACCTAGTTAAAAAAGGTAAGTATTATTAACACCCAATATTGAAAAGAGATTATAAAAATATAATACATGAATAAATTTTTTATTAATGAATATTATAAATAGAAATGAATATGAATAAGATTTTGAAATAGTTAATTAAAGTTTTTATCTTTATGATACAAGAGGTTAAATCACTTCTATGGATATAAAGGGTATATGTAAGGGACTTGGTAACTCAAACTTATTCTTTTGAGTTATACATTTTCTTCTTGATTTTATTTACCCTTTGATCACTAAATTTACCATTTTAAAGGATGTTCCCTCTTTATTTCTATAGAAAATGAGTTTTCTCATAAATCCATTTCCAAGAATTTTTTTCATTTCAACCTTTTTAAAAATATAAGATTTTTTTAAAAGAGACTCATAACTATGGATTTTACAATGATTATTTTTTTTCCAAAAAGAACCTTAGATGATTTCGATTTAATTATATTAAAATGATCTATCTCCAATGGAGTTATGAATAATGTTTTATAAAATATATTTCCTATGTGATTATTTTAGGGTGATCATGTTTTTTTTCATCAAATAATTTAATTCATAATGTTATTTTATACCATTTGGATATTTTATAAAACACGTTTTTATGGTCTCTTTATGAAAAGTGAATGATTTCCATTCAGATGGTTTAAAAACCCATTATTTTTTAATGGGTTCATTAATATATGTTTATTATTGATTTTATGTGGCACACATATGTATGGATAATAACTAGTGAGGTCTTTTATCACCCTAAAATTCATTGGTTTAATCTTATATCTCATGAGATATTCTGGTGTCAATATAATGAGATTGTTCCCATAGACATGAGCATGATTATTTTTCCCACACGTTCAGTCATGAACATAAGGATTTTTTTCCCATAGGCATAGGCATAATGGGTTTTATCATAAAGGTTTTTCTATTTTCATGGCTTTTCCACATTTCTCTATTGTCTATCAAGTTATACCAAATTTTCATGATGAATTTCATTTCCATGAAATTCTATTTTTTCTTTATTATACATTACTTTTAAAGTATTCCACCCCTTTATGTCATTATAAAATGTTATATTATTATTGAGATGTGTTTTCATCCAAGTCACATCTTTTATTCCCCCTTAATGATATTTATATGATATTATGTTACATTAAAATGTTTTATGATTATCATATAAGGCATCTTGACATTTTTATTATATTTCTGCATTCATTATGTTCTCCTTCATGTTATGATATGTTTTTCACTTACTGAGTGTATGATATCAACCATTTATTATGTCTTCCATTCCCCAAATTATGAAGATGATTATATCATGCTAGAAGTTTAGAAAGAGTCTATAGGAGCATGATAATAGGGAAATTCTCACAATTATTGTAACATAATATACTTATATTTAGTTCCTTGGTTTTTCCAAATATTTATAAGATGTATTAACTAAATCAGTAAATTAATGTATTATTTAAGTCATGTTTATCTTGGATATATTTAGTTGGTTTCATGGAAGGGTTTAGTTATTTTAGGAGATTAGTTATATAAATTTAGTAGGAACCCTAGGGAAAAGTATAAGGGATAAGTCTAAGTATATGATAACATCTTGATGTTTTGGTAACATATATATTGTGTGTTTATATTATAAATTACATCCTTTTATGGATACTAAAAGTGGTTTAGGATTAGATAAAAATGTACTATAACATCTCTAACCAGGTACTCCCTCTTATGACCAAGTCAGGTTTCTCGTGGGACCTCATTCATGCTTCCCTATACTCAGGAGGTTGTCGACCTGTAGTTAGGGTGTAAGGAAAATAGTAGGGATACTATACCCTTCAGAACAGAGAAGTGAAAACAAACTCTAGTAGAAAAATGTTTTTTAACGTAACCAATTTGACGTCAGTTTCTTATAAACCAACGTAAATAATTTTTTCGATGAATTTTTGGCCTTGGTTTTTTTAAAAACCGACGCCAAAAAAGAGAACAAATTGTTTTTGCGTCAGTTCTTAAAAAAACCGACGCAAAAAACTAAAACAAATAAATTTTGGCATCGGTTTTTATGAAATCCAACGCCATAAAATTTAAAACCAAAATACACAGTGTTTTAGATAATTCACTGAGCTTCGATTTGACTGGTCGTAGAGAAAAAACAGAGTTACGGATGAAAAGTTATGGATTTCAGAAGTTGACATTCTCTAAGAGAAGTCATAAAGAAGTTCAACTTTCAAAGGACATAACTTTTAATCCGTAACTCCATTTTAGCTCTACGACTAGTAAAATCGAATATTAAGGAATTATCTAAAACACTGTAATTTTTTTAATATTTTGGCGTCATTTTTCATAAACACCAACACCAAAAATATTTTTTTTTTGTTTTTTGCATCTGTTTTTTTAAAAACAGGCGCCAAAAAAGTTCCTTTTTGTTTTGGCGTCTGTTTTTAAAAAAACCGACACAAAAAGTTTTGTTTTAAATTTTTAGATTAAGTTTGATAAAAAACAGAGGCCAAAGATATTTTATTAAAACTGTTTGGAGTCGGTTTTTAAAAAAAACCGACGTGAAAAATGTATTTCTTTTAAACTTTTTAGCATCGGTTTCTTTAATAACTGATGCCAAAAAGGATATCTATTGCCATTTTTGGCATCGGATTTCTAAAAAATGAATGTTAAAAGACCAATGTAAATCCTCTTTTGTGTCGGTTTAAAACAAAACCAATGCCAAAGATTAACGCGGGATCATAATTTCAATTTTTTCACAATACACGTTTAACTTTTAAAAATCCCGCCTACATTTTCATACAACACAATTGAAAATATCTTCATTTACTATATATATATCCAGTTTCTCTTTCGTTCATCATTTTCAACATCTTCAATTCAATCATGTTTTAAATGAGACTTCAATCTTTAATTTGAACACGGTACATATTCTATTCATTTTTTTTCATTATTATTATTATCCTTAATTTCTAAAAAACTCGATTAGATTTCTTATAATGATGATTCATTCTCATTTCTAAATATAAGTTATTTGATGATAAAAAAATATCATTTCTATGGAATCCCCTAAAACCATTGAAATATGTTTTAAGTATTATGTTTATTTTATTTCATTTTTTGTATATGATTTTAATTTATGATTATCATGTTTTCATTGAAACGAGTTGTATCAATCAAAACTTTGATAGGTTCAACTTCTGACGATGATAACTTTTGATCCATAACTCCATTTAGGTCCACAACCTGTCAAATCAAAGATTAGGAGATAATCTAAAACATAGAAAAAAATTTAGTTTTTTTCGTCGGTTTTTTTAAATAACCGAACCCAAAATATTTATTTTTAATTTTTCGTGTCGGTTTTTATGAAAACCGACGCCAAAAATGATATCACTTAGTTTTTTTGGCATCAGTTATTTAAAAAACCGATGCCAAAAAACAAATTTAATTCATTTTTCGCGTTAGTTTACAAAAATCGATATAAAAATTCATATTTTTTACATCGGCGACTTCAACGTCGGTTAAAATCTGACATCTAAAATAAAGAAACCGACGTTAAAGACCATTTTTCTACTAGTGAATAGAAAGTAATAATAGAGTAACATAAAAATAGTGTATGTAATAAATATAAATGAATTATATCAACAGTAGAAAGTGGAGAAAATCAAGAAATACAATGATTATAAAATCATTTTATTTTAGGTTTAATGTAACTAAATGTCATGTTGGAAATCATATAGATAATAGAATTAACATACTCAAATAAAGGCTCTAAGACCCTAGTCCCGAACCCCATGTCAATCTTGTCACTAAGCCCCAACTCATCCAGTAAGAAATAATAAACAATAGAGTCCTTTTCCCTTGTCCAAAGCTACATCCATGAGATCTATCTAGGTATCAAATGGTGGCCCATCTAGGGTGGTATATAACCTTGTAGGTCGACATAACCATGTCTAAGAAAATCTAATATGATAATATAACGAATAAAATAAATCAATATATAGGGGTATCAATTAAATAAATTAATATTTAAATGTAATAAACAAGCTCAACCTTGGTCTCTAAGATGACACCTCAAGTCAACCAAACATTCTTTGGCTCCATGAAAGATATATTTTTGAATTGGTTGATCCTCCAATACTTGGATAGATCGCCTGAACTACTAGAATATCCTACTACATCAAGATGAGTCATTAGTATTGTGTCTCAAGTAACCCACATGGTTCCATCAGAATTCTCATACTAATTTCTATTACTTCTTCCCATGTTCACGTCATAAGGGAAGAGTCTCAACACATATCATGATGGGCTTCATGGGAATTACCCATGCTAGAGTCTCTTACATCATTCAATGTGAACGTCACAAGGGGATCATCACATATCATATCATGGGATGGATTCTCCTATGTTAGAATGACTCATCAGGACATGTCTCATGAGTCAGTAGTCAAAACCATAGGAATTATTTTATTAGTATATAGGGAAAGTAGTCCAAACACATAATTTGTCACAATTTACATATCATTCTGAGTTAACCATTCATCAAGTTATAAAAAGAACAATGAATTTATTCTTTGTTGGAAGTCCCTCCTAAATCATAATGGATCACTACTAATGAAACATTCCAAAATACCATTTTCAATTGAAAAAATGTTATTCCAAATTCAGGTTACCAATCTACCAGTTAATTATTAGTTTAAGGTTAGGCTCACCTTTCAGGTGGGTACCAGTCTAGTCTCAACACCAATATACCTGTTGAGTAATAATGGGAGGTCTAAGCATGAGGTAGTTCATTAAACATGGGATTATTAAATTATTTTGGCATGAGAACTGTGTGGTGGAATGATCGTGGTTATTTCACATACTAATAAAAAAAGAAATAGGCATTGGGGTGTTGTTCTAGACCACCCACCTCAAGATGGAGGCCATATAAGAAATCCAAAATACCTATGGTAGTGATCAGATTTTGTTTCCTTCCCTTTAATCAAAACTATAGGTTTTGTCAACAAGGGTCCCTTAACGGAGGAAAAAATGTGAAGGACGAGATATAATAGAAAACAAACCTTTATCATCATGATCTGGAACACTGAGATCTAGTGGAATGAGCTCTAGGATTGGAGTTGAAAATTTGTTACTGTAACTTCTACAATTGAACTAGAATAGGTTACGCATTATCAGAACATAAACAACCATTGTATATTTTTAAACACATTGTTCTTGGATTATTTATAGTATAAATAATTATTTTATGTGGTAAACATCCCGATTCCCATTTATTATGAAAAATCCATAACCTCAACTCAAAAACCAATAAAAATTGATCTTAAATCATAAACACTTGTTTACATAATAATTTATAGTTTCAGGGTATGTCCTGACAAACTTACGGTGTATATAGGGTTTTATGGGGACAGCCTGCCGAAGCAATTTATATTGTAAAGTTATAATTTACATTGTAAATCTACTCTACAACCTACACCTCATATACATATACATCCCTTTCATAGTACCAGTCTAGTTTTCCTTGGACTCTCCTACCACATATCAAGAAATAAAAACTAGAATCTATTAAAACTTAACGAGAGACATACCTTAAAATATGAGATCTTACAACCCCCACAATAGAAAAATATGTCCCCGTATTTTTCTCTAAAGGATCTAGGTCGGTATCGAGGAAAAATTATGGCCACTGGGTCTATATATCGTACTCCCTCTCCCAAGTCCCCTTTTTTACATTCCTATGTTGTTACTGTACTCATACAAGTGGAACTATATTACCTCATATATTCTTATCACTATGGTCTATAATCTGAGTCAGGTGTTCCTCAAAGGATGCATCAATATCCATCATGACATAATGAAATTATATCATGTGAGAAGGTTTAGGATGATATATCCAAAGCTTCCACATGTGAAATACACCATGCATGACACTATAGCATTATAGAATGTCTAAATAGTGTGCCACTAGACTAACCCTTTCCACTATCATAGATGAGTCAACAAACCTAGGTGTTAACTTACCCTATTTCAGAATACAAAATTTCTCTATCTTGGGTGACAATCAAATAAAAGAATTATGATAAACCAAAAACTCTAGAGGTTATCTCTGATGGTCAACATATGACTTTTGGTGGCTTCACATAGCCACCAACATCTTTCGGATCATCTAAACATATTTATATGTCTTTTACTTGAGACTAGGTTGAACAAGCACTAAATCACCTTCCTCTAACCAATAAAGAGGAAAAAAATACAAAATTATATAAAATTCCTTAAATAGATCCATTTATAATGATTCCTAGAAGTAATTATTATAAGTAACCCCCAAGAGTGCTATATTTTGATCCTAAGAACCACCAAAATATAGAACAACGTCTTGCAATATATCCACTAGAATATAAATTGTATACATAGATTTACTATCAATCCAAAGATTGTAGGCTTACTTAGAAGAAACTATGATTCATAATGTAACAACCCAAAATTTCATTAATGGAAATACCTCTTGATCTAATTAAATGTCTCTTTATGTAAAATGTTTATATAAAATGTCAACTTCATTGGTTTTATGTTTTTGGATTTTAAAATAATGTTATGAATTGTGACCATTGTTTATTGTAGTCGTTGAACAGTGATCACATGATTAGTATAAATATGGGCTTTAACAAATCCAATTTACTCAGACAAAGGAAGTGATGGCCTCATCCAGTAGGCTTACCTCGTATGAATACCAGTTGTCAGAGCTCGGAAAGGAAGTGGCATAATTGGCCTTCACTCTTGACCAATATCAAGCCGAAATTGAACACGTTAATCTTGAGTGGAACTGCCTACGAGAAAAGTGGAAGTTGATAGAGATTACCACCTGAGCGATGTTATCTGAGCCACCCCAAGACTATGTCACCATCACACACCTCACCCTTAGGCCTTATGTGGGGTTTTTAAGGTGTTATTTAACAAGACCTTAGTACTATGGTTATGTACATTATTTTTTATATAATAATGAATATACTTTCCTTTTATTATTGTTACCTTGTAAATAGTTTTTAAAGAAAAAATAGTATTTTTAGTTAATATTCAACTAAGAAATCTATTTTGATGAATTAATGGATTTTTGAATTAAATAATATTTTAATTAAATATTATTATTATTATTAAATTAATTTTTATTAAATATAAATAATCATATAATTTTATGAATGCAATTTTAATTTTTATTAAGGTTTGAAAGCCATTTTTGTCAAAACCCATGAATTTTCGATAAATGCCGGTTTTTATTTTAAAAGTGAAAATTAACATATTTAGAAAATTATTTAGATAAAATTAATATTATTTATGAAATAAGGACGTCAAAATTATCCAAAGGTGAATTGTTCATAATTTTCTGAGACAGTCAAATTTTCGGGGAAAAATTAAATACCGTTTAAATATATAATGTGTTTTATGACATCATAATGACCCAATAGTGATGTAATAAAATAATATAAACTTCATGTTCGGCCAATATATGTTTTACCATTAATATAATGTGATTTTGTGTTGGTTTGATTTATTTTAAAATGCTTTAGTGAACCCTTCAAGTCTTATTAAACATTTAGGCTTTTTAAATTGTTCTCCTTGGGAGTGTGACTCGCCTCCACATAAGCAACCACTTTATTTTAAGATGTTATGACTTTAGACTTATAAAATATTTCTTTCCACTTCCCTTTTCAGAAAACTATGATCAAAAACCATGGGCTGGTTTGTGGTTTGGATTAGTTTAATTTGAGGTGTCCCGAACCTAAATAATAAAGAATTCCCCCACCTTTCCTATATAAACCCACCCAAGATCCCACTTCCTCCTCACTCAAAGCCATTGGAGTTCGTCCGAACTTTTCCCTCCTCTCTATATAATCCTCCCAAGGTTCCCCAAGCTCCCAATAAGCCCATCTCAAGCCTCTCTCAAGCTTTTGTAAGCACACTTCCAAGTAAGAGTTTTTTCTTCCTTTCTCATTTTTGTCCAATATTCTTTAAATTGTTATTCCCTTTTAATTTCAATTATAATTGTTGGGGTATGGTTTCTCACCTCCCCCATACTGCCCTATTTATGTTTTGATGATGGTAGACCCCTTTCACTCTCATTAATTCCTCCCATGTACACCCGTTACCATGCCGAAATTCCGTGAGGTATTTTTCTCTCCTCTTTTACATCTAAGTAATTATTTTGTATTATGCATATAAATTTCATTATGTTTGTTATAAAATTTATCTATATGACCCCCTTGCTGTCCATTTCATGTAAATATGATGAGTCACCCTTTTCTATCTCATCAATCATTTTCATGAATCCTTATGTCACAACATTATGCTGACTGAATTGCACCACGTTTTTCCATGCCAAGATCATTGTGTAGTGAATACCATACCCATGTCCGTATCAATGGTATTCACCTTCATAAAAATATACATATTTAATGGTACATTCATGTATTTATTCCACATTACTTAATCATGGAATAACTGATGATTTTCATTTATTTCGTGATCCATGTGGCACACTTATGCGCGAAATGAAATGTTTAAGAAGGGTGTGCCCTGATAGCTCTCCAAAGCATTGGGTAAAGTATAGTATCATGATAGGTCATGTGAAATGTGTGTTTACTCCTGATAATTCATGAACAACAAGGTTTTACTCATGATTTATTTGTAATGAGGGTTTACTCACGCTCCATGTGCAATGAGCCTTGGCTCATGCTAATTTCATGTTATGTGTTGTTGCCATATTTCTATGTTATGATTACCATGATTTATCATGCCTATATGTTTATGCTTATCTTGTGCTCTATTGATATGCCTATTGTCTAAAATTTATTATATTCCTCATGTTATTCCATGATTATTCCCTTACTGGGCTTTATAGCTCACCCTTTTCTTATGCATGTCCTCAGGTTATCCCATACAATGCTATGTACGAGGGAATGTAGTGGTCATTTAAATGAAGTTTTCAATAAAGATGTTGTATTTAATGATTTAAGTTGTTATATAATTATCATAATCCCCAAAGACACTACACCAATAAATCTTCTATGTTTTATCAAGTGAAGTTTATGTAATTAATTATGTTTAATTGTGTAATAAAATATCAGGGTTGTCATAGTTGGTATCAGAGGAAGGTTTAGTTATTTTTGGGATTAAGATTAGAAAACCCTAGTAAATCCTTAGAGACAAGAATAAGTATAATAAAAAAATCCCTAAGTTTTGGTTAGTATTGAGTATGTAAGGACCCAACCTTTATCCTTACATAAAATTGAATTGAATTAATAATTTAGACTGATGATCATTTCAGGTTGATATTTTTAGAGACTTAGCCCATAAATATTACATAAGAACGTGAATATTACAAGAAGACACTACTACTTAGTATCCATTTTTTTATAAAATAAAAACTCGTAAAAATAAACATGTCTAGTACCATATTTTAGACAGTATGACTTTTCTGTGATCCCATCCTTGACCCTATTCATCTTTACGTCCTGTGGAAAACATTTAAAAAACTTAGGATGAGCATAAAAAGCTCAGTAAGGGTTATAAAATAAGGAAGGAAAACATTATCCCATCAATAAATACAAATCAATGAAACTATATTTTTCAATCATAACATACCTTACGAAATCATTAGATTTATGAATAACACACACAAATCATAAATCATAAAGGTTACTTATGACACCCATATAAAACTTACATTTTAGATGTCACATATACATAGGGAGTTACACTTGGAATACCAATCACATTATATTCCCTAAATCTCTTAGGTGAAACATCAAGTTTACCTCTGTCACGTTACCCAATGTATTGGAGAGCTATCTCGGGCTCACCGCCCTAGGTTTTTCACGGAACCACCCATATACGTAAACAATGCACAATAACCATAACATAATAATAACATATCACACATGTATAAAGTAAAGATAACATTTACACATTCGAATTTATCAAATCAAGATATTGAAATAATCAATGTTTTATCAAATAATTTTCAAAACAATTTAAAAATAGATTTTTGAATCAAAGTGTCCCATACCACTTTGAAGATTTTAAATGAATTATCATTTTAAAACATTGATGTCCATATAAATAAATCCTAAAACCCATTTTTAAATCGTGGACATTAATGAGAAATATTTTGAAGCATAAATCTTTAAAACATTTAAAACGATATTTTAGTTAAAGAGTTTTTAACAAAAAGAGAGACGCTTGAATACCAATAATTGAAGAATAAATTTTAATAAGAACATTTTAATATCATGAGAATAAAGGGATTCATGATATAATATTTCAAAGGACATAATATACACCATATAATAGTGAATTGGTGCATAACAACAACAAAGTCTCAATGGAAATGTAAATTGAGATAAAATACCTTATAAAGATGGTATCCTTAAATTAAGGATAAATCAATCACATAATTATGTGTGAAAAATATAAATACTCCCAAAATAAGTGGATATTAAGTGTCAAACAATAATAGTTCATTCACACATATTCATATGATGACATATTCAAGAAATACAAGTTGAACCTGAAGAATGGAAATTAGGTTAAGAGGTTCCCTTGTAAAAATTCGACAGCCTAACGGTGTCACTTTAAAATTCAGAAAATGTGTTGAAGAGATAAAAAAGGGAATCTTCTAACTTTTATATAATGTTTACATCAATACGGATATATAATAACATATCCCAACATAATAATATGTAAATTAAAAGACATAACAAAAAGAAGTCTTTTATAAAGAGGAGGGTGAATGGTTCCCTTACCGATTTGGTAATTTAAAAAACATACGCCACATGAAAGAAGGATCATAAAATAAATATTTAAATACTCATAAATGAAAGTATATTACCTAAATATTACAATCATGGGCAGTACATACACCACACAAAAGGAAATAGTGGCAAATATAGCATGAATCTCACGGGAATAAAAAGTGAGACGAAACCCTTTACCACATTGTAATCAACTGAGTCGTATGACCAAAAGTTAATAACCACCAATTGAATCACAGAATACCATGTATATAATTATAATAATGATAATATATATCAAATGGAAGTAAAAAAAACACCACATGCAATGAATAAGTGGCAAACAATGGAAATCTCACGGAATTAAAAGTGTGATAATAAAATCCCTTATAAAAATTCGGCAGCCTAACGACGCCACATAAAAATTATTAAAATGAATTGATGAGAGTAAGAGGGGGTATGTCATAATATGAAAATAAAAATTACAGTATGGTGAATATAAAATAACATCCTCCAACATAAGAACATAAGGCATCAAAGAAAGGACATAAAAGAGAGTACTTGAAAAGAAATAGAGAAGTCAGATCCCTTACCTCATGTGCGACTTGACTCGATCGTTCTTTAATATCCAGAATAATAAACAAAAGTTAATTTATACTTTATTAATAACATTTTTCAAGTTTATTATTCATTTTATATCACTTATTATCATGTTATAAACATTATGTAATCATTTAAGTTAATAACGTTCATTTTGTCGATATTTGGTACTTTAGTCAAAAAATGAACACCTTATATTTACAAGTTGTCCATGTGGTCAATAATCCATTATATCCAGAATAAAATTAATTATTTAGATATCATATATATCATATATATCCATTATATATATATATATTTATAACAGTACATATCATTTGGAGGTAATAAATGAAGTGCACAGTTCATGGAGACTGTAAGCCGTACGTACGCATGAACGCCAATTTCATTTATATTTCATATTTTAATGGAATTAAAACATAAAGATACATAGGTATATTATAATTAAAGTATAATATGATATATAAAATCATTAAATCTATCCTTTATACATCCCACATAAGGCATTAACGAGTCACATCACTTTGAGGGGGCGGTAGTCCGCACTTCCTCAAATGAGATTATCGTATTTACCCACTATGGAAACCAAAAGGTGTTCTATAAAAGGGACGTATGGAAGCATAATAAAATAATAAAAATAATATATATATCATATAAAAATACAGTGCCATAATAATGTCCACCATGAGAGGTGGTAAGAGGTAATTGAACAATCATCATCCCGTGAGGCGTTAGTTTTCAATCCACTGAAACATTAGGTTCTTCGCCCATTAGATGGAGGTGTGGGTAAGTGTAGTTCGAATCATTCTAATAAAAACATCCTAGTATATTTAGGATACTGCTTTTGTTACAAAATAAAGGAATAAAAAGCGTTTAGGGGTTGTAGAAGTAAAATAAAAGAAAACAAATTAAGAGAAACTTTTACCGTTAATTTGGGTAACTCCCATTGGTTTGAACCAAAGGACTTATTGAAGTGACTTTTGAAAAAGGTAAGGCTTCTAGGTAGAGTATAGGGATGTAGGTAGCGTAATTGGGTAGAGTTTGGACGAGCCAAATGGCTTGAGAGGTGTGAGGAATTGGTTATAAATGGTCTCCTTTTATAAGGGAGAGGAGGGGCTCTTTCAGAAAGTGTGAAAATGTTATTTTATAATATAATGATATTCGGTTTCTAAAGATCCAAAAATCATTAGGGTCAGAGATACTATGACTCATGGTTGAAATAGAATCATCCAATAATAATTGGACATCTTTTGGATATTATTTTAATATTTATAATCTAATTTATCTAAATCATTTATTAATGAGGTAAATACTACATCATTATTGTTTCATAAATAATTTAATTTATTCGATGTCTAAAAATTATAAAAAAATACTATCATGTAGGAAATCTTTTTAAATTTCCAATGAATATTTATAGTCAAAAATATTTATTATATAACACTATATAAATATCCATTTACTAAAAGATTGTTGTTTTTGTCATTTTTGCCTTTACATTAAATTGATTAATATAATGTGTCATTATCTTTCCTAAGTGGCTCAATGGGGTCCCAAAAAAGACCCAAAGATTCTCATGGTCTGCCATTACAGATCCAATAAAGTTTGGACTAGTGTTAAGGTAATTTAGAGTTATTATAATATTTGTTTTACCTTGAATTACCTTATTTACCTTTAACCGCGGTAAAAAAAAATCGAAAGTTACTATTCACCAAAAAAATATTTTCATATTATTGAACCACAATTTACTACCTAATAAGAACCATGTACATCGAATTTTTGTAATTCAATTTACAGAAGTGGTAAAATTTCATTTAAATGACAAATTCAGTTTTTAACTACTACTAAGTGGTTTCACTATTCATCAAAAATTTCTGTTTTTCTGAAAAATACCAAAAATTCAGCCTAAGCTATATTTTATATTCCAAATTCAAAAATAATATCTATTTTAACAAATTAAAATCCTAAAATTGTCATTAATTAATTTTAAAATTAATTCCCGTTAATAAAACAAATAGCGTGTTTTTAAGAAACAATCACTATCAAAATATTGACACTTGTTTATGTCCAATTTCAAAGTGAAATTAATTCCAATGACCAAAATTGGATTAAATGGTAAAAATATATTCTAATTACACTTTAAATCCAATTAAAAAGGTAATATAAACATAAAAATAAATTATATTAAAACATAGTTTTGAATTAAAATACAATATTTACACTATTCATTTAAAAAATGAACTTTATCAGAAAAATTCCAAAAAATTACACAAAGTAAATTTTGATGTCCCCATTATAGAGAATGATTTTATTTAGTCAAATACAATTTATTAAAGTGACCAAAATAGATTTAAAGAGGGTTCACCATTAAAAGGTGGTAAATCGACCTTTTAATGTAAATTACGCTTAATATTAGATTCATTCACATTTTAAGCTTCTAACTTTTATTGGATAAATATAATTACATTTAACAAACATGTATAATCATATTGTAGTTAGTTTTGTTTATTCCTGCCAATACAACTACTATGAGTTAACTACCATGTAAAATAATAATATTATATTATTAGTGTGCAACATAAGATTTTAAAGAAATCCGTTGTTGCCTATCGGGTATGCTATCGAACATAGAAACCCCTTTAAAGTAAAATTAATATTTAATTCAAAAATATTAATAAATATAAAAATTTCATATTTTTTATTTACCTGGGATGTTACATCCTTCCCTCCTTTTGGAAATTGTGTCCTCATAATTTTAAAATTTGGCTCGGAAACATCATTGAAAGTCCCACATTGGAAAAAGAGTCAATTGAACTATCACTTTAAAATAAAGAAATATATATAAAAAGGTCACCTGAGACAACCCATACTAGGATTACCTGTAGGAAATGATGTATATTGAAGAGAAAACAAACCGTCATGTTCTGATGGAGAGTGGTAGAAAACATGATTAGGGGAAAGTTAACCACCAGAAAATCACAAACTTGTGATGGGTTAAACAGTCATTGATTCCCCAATAGGAAAAGTTAATAGAAAACTTTTTTTTTAAGTTACTTTTGATTGATGAATTTATTTATGATATTAACTAAAAACATAAGGAAACATAATTACTTATCATGTAGACTTTCATTCTTTACTAGATTTCTAACACAAACTCATATTTTTTTTTCCAAATGATGAGTATTCAAGATGAATTTGTTCACATTAAAAGTGCTATAATCTACTTCGAGAGAATAAAATAATCCTCAAAAGATGAACCATATATTTTCCATGTATTTATATCTAAAAAAAACCAAAATTGGTTAGTATAAGATCAGATAATCCCCAAAAATTATAATCTTTCACAAAAAGTAAAACTTCTTTTAATCTCGAAAATTTGTCAAATAATACCAAAAGTTCAACCAAGACCATTCAGTAAATAATATTCCATAAAATTATTCAAGGTAATCGAAACTAAAATTGAAACCCAAATCTCAAAAAGATCTAATCACATAGTCTTCCAAGATAAATCATAACATTTATCTCCAAATAACATCAGTTACTCTTAAAGTCTAATTTTGAAAAGTAATTAACCTAATCACATATCCTCCATGATAGGTTAATAATTTCCATATACAATCCAAAATAGACATCTTCTTGATTCATAAAATCATATAACTAAAAAGAATTAGTCATACAAACCAAGGACTTCATGTAGTCCAATGGTAGGTGATAAATACCAGTCGCACTTTGGTTGTGGGTTTGATTCTCGCAGCTTTGTCTGACGTGACAAGTTGTCACACGGTCCTCGTTTTGTCCTTTTTAAAAAATTATATAATTTTATAGCATTCCCAAAAGAGATAAATTTATCAAAAATAACCATAACATAATTTAACCACGGAGGTTTTCTAATAACTTTCATTTTCATCCCCAAAATGTATTAACCTATAAGCCTGAATGGCCCGAAGGCCTTCATTATTATTGATTTTTGATAAACCCCATTTCAAGGGATGAGGGGGAACCCTAAAAATGTATTAACCTATAATATCCTAAAATTCTAGGATCATATTAACCAAATGGTTCATTATAACTATATCCACAAAAGAAAATATAATTATTCCTTGAATAAAATTTTTATATATCAAACTTCAAGGTTACACATACTATAAAAAGTATTCTAATTTAATTCCCATCATCAGAAGAGCCTTAATACTTTTAAGAATTTCACCATATTAAAATCTACCATAACACTTGAATCCCATATATGTTGACTTCTTACTCATTCAACATTATTTATGATCCATTAACCATTCCTTTCCAAATTATTCTGAAATAATTCTTTCCTACAAACAAAATAATGAATCATATCCTAATATTCAATAATGTCAATACATATGTTAAGAAATAATACAAACCTTTCATTGGTAATTGTCAGTTTCTTCAACCTTAATCAGAATGGAATTAGGTATTGGTAAAAAAATATTTTTACGATCCTGGTGATCCCATTCTCAAATATTCTTCGTAGGACATGTGTTTGTATAATGAGCATGCACAACACATTTAAAACAATCAATTGATCCCTCTGAAAGAACTTCTTTTCCCTTTCCTAGATTCAATGGGATGCTTCCTTTTTCCATGGCACGTTCTTTCTTTATGAACATAATTTCTTTAAAAAATAGCATCTTCTCGTCCCTTTGATGAATTTTCCATGGTGTTTCTTTCCACATCCTTGACACAATGTTTTTTGAACATACTTACCTTTATGATCATTACCTAAACTTCTATAGGGATTTTTTTCTCTCATATAAGACGCCTTAGAAAAATCACCAAGGTTAAGGTTGTCAATCATGACTTCAGATCATTGGTTGATAATAACCACAAGAGTTCTCATCAAAGCTCCCATTTCATTCAATTTCTCATTCAGAAAATCGTTATAGTTTTCTTCACATCCATTATTACTTTGATTCCTTCTAGATCTAGCCATTGACTAAAACCAAAAAGGTAAGTGTGAGTATATCAGTAAAATCATCATATAATATATTATAACGATGGTAAATACTAAGATATACTTATTCATGTTATCTTACACTCATTCAAATTATATAAAAAAAACTATGACTCTTTATGAAATCCAAACCATTATGGTAATGTCACTTATTATTAAAGAATATCCTATCCTCTAAAGTTTTCTAAACCGACCTCTGATACTAAATGTAAAGACCCGACCTTTAACCTTACATAATATTGAATTAAATGAATAATTCATATTGAGGATCTTTTCAGGTTTAGATTTTTAGAGAATTAGGCCATAACTATTACAAAAGAACGTGAGTATTACAAGAAGACACTACTACTCAGTATCCATTTTTTTCATAAAATAAAAACTCTTAAAAAGAGACATGTCTAGTTCCATGTTTTAGACAACATGAATTATCCGTGATCCCATCCTTGACCCTATTTATCTTTACCTCCTATGGAAAACATTTCAAAAACATGGTATGAGCATAAAAGCTCAGTAAGGTTTATAAAATAATGAAGGAAAACATTATCCCATCAATAAATACAAATCAATGAAACTATATTTTCCAATCATAACATACCTTACGAAATCATAATATTTATGAATAACACACACAAATCATAAATCATAAAGGTTACTTATGGCACCCATATAAAACTTACATTGTAGCTATCACAGCTACGTAGGGAGTTACACTTGGAATACCCATCATAGTATATTTCCTAAATCTCTTAGGAGAAACATCACATTTAGCTCCGTCACGTTACCTAATGCATTGGAGAGCTATCTCGGGCTCACCTACCCTAGGTTTATCACGAAACCACCCATATATGTAAACAATGAACAATAACCATAACATAATCATAACATAAGACACATGTATAAAGGAAAGATAACATTTCCACATTCGAATATATCAAATCAAGATATTTAAATAAACAATGTTTTATCAAATCATTTTCAAAACCATTTAAAAATAGATTTTTGAATCAAAGTGTCCCATACCACTTTGAAGATTTTAAATGAATTATAATTTTAAAACATTAATGTACATATAAATAATTCTTAAAACCCATTTTGAAATCATGTAAATTAATGAGAAATATTTAGAAGCATAAATCTTTAAAACATTTAAAACGATATTTTAGTTAAAGAGTTTTTAACAAAAAGAGAGATGCTTGAATACAAATAATTGAAGAATAAATTTTAATCAAAACATTATAATATCATGAGAATAAAGGGATTTATGATATAATATTTAAAAGGATAGTATATACACCATATAATAGTGAATTGGTTCCTAAAAACAATGAAGTCTTAATGGAAATGTAAATGGAGATAAAATCCCTTATAAAGATGGTATCATAAAATTAAGGATAAATCAATCACATAATTATGTGTGAAAAATATAAATACACCCAAAATAAGTAGATATTAAGTGTAAAACAATCATTGGTGATTCACACATATTCATAGGATGACATATTAAAGAAGTACAATTTGAAACCGAATAATTGAAATTGGGTTAAGAGGTTACCTTGTAAAAATTCGACAACCTAACGGTGTTACTTTAAAATTCATAAAATGAGTTAATGAGATAAAAAGGGAATATAATAACTTGGATATAAATTTTACATCAATAAGGATATATAAGTACATATCCCAATATAATAAGTTGTAAATTAAAAGACATGACAAACAGAAGTCTTTTATAAAGAGGAGGGTGAATGGTTCCCTTACCGATTTGGTAATTTACAAAACATACACCACATGAAAGAAGGATCATACAATGAATATGTAAAAACTCATAAATAAAATTATATTACCTAAATAGTACAATAATGGGCATTAAATACACCACACAAAAGGAAATAGTGTCAAATATATCATGAATCTAATGGGAATAAAAAGTGAGACGAAACCCTTTACCACGTTGTAATCAACTGAGTCGTATGACCAAAAGTTAATAACCACCAAATGAATCACATAATACCATGAATATAATGATAATCATGATAATATATATATAATGGAAGTACAAAATACACCACATGCAATGAATAAGTGGCGAACAATGGAAATATCACGGAATTAAAAGTGAGATAAGAAAATCCCTTACAAAAATTTGGCAGCCTAACGACGCCACTTGAAAATTCTTAAAATGAATTGATGAGAGTAAGAGGTGGTATATCATCATATGAAAAAAAAATTACAGTATGGTGAATATAAAATAACATCCTCCAACATAAGAACATGGATCATAAAAGAAATGACATAAAAGAGAGTACTTGAAAAGAAATTGAGAAGTCAGATCCCTTACCTCGTGTCTAACTTGACTTGGTCGTTCTTTAATATCATTAATAATAAACTAAAGATAAATTATACTTTATTAAGAAACTTTTTACGGATTACTATTCCTTTTATATAACTTATTACCATGTTATAAACATTAGGTAATCATTTACGTTAATAATATTCATTTTGTCGATATTTGGTACTTGAGTCAAAATTGAACACCTTATATTTACAAGTTGTCCATGTGGTCAATAGTACATTATATCCAAAATAAAATTAATTATTTAGATATCATATATATTATATATATCCAGTATATATATTTATATATTTATAACAGTACATATCATTTTGAGGTAAGAAATGAAGTGCACCGTTCATGGAGACGGTAAGCCGTACATACGCATGAACACTACTTTCATTTCTATTTCATATTTTAATGGAATTAAAGAATAACTATACATAGTTATATTATAATTCCAGTATAATATCATATATAATATCCTTAACTCTATTCTTTATACATCCCACATAGGGCATTAACGAGTCACATCACTTCGAGGGGGCGGTAGTCCGCACTTCCTCAAATGAGATTATCGTATTTACCCACTATGGAAACCAAAAGGTGTGCTATAAAAGGGAACTACAGAAGCATAATGAAATCATAAAAATAATATATATATCATATATAAATACAGTTCCATCATAATGGCCACCATGAGAGGCGGTAAGAGGTAATTGAACAATCATCATCCCATGAGGTGTTAGTTTTACATCCACAGAAACATTATGTTCTTTATCCATTAGATGGAGGTGTGGGTAAGTTTAGTTTGAATACTTCTCATAAAAACATCCTAGTATATTTAGGATACTGGTTTTGTTACAAAATAAAGGAATAAAAATAGTTTAGGGGTTGGAGAAGAAAAATAAAAGAAAACAAATTAAGAGAAACCGTTACATTTAATTTGGGTAACTCCCTTTGGTTTGAACCAAAGGACTTCTTGAAGTATCTTCGGCCTAAGGTAAGGATTCTAGGTAGAGGATATGGATGTAGGGAGCTTAATTGTTCAGATTTTGGATGATCCAAATGGATTTATAGGTGTGCAGAATTGTTTAGAAATGGTCTCTATTTATAAGGGAGAGGAGGGGCTCTTTAGGAAATTGTGAAAATATTATTTTATAATATAATGATATTCGGTTTATAAAGGTCCAAAAACCATTAGGTTTGAAGATAAGATGACTCATGGTCGAACTAAAATCATACAATAAGAATTGTACCTGTTTTGGATATTATTTTAATATTTATAAACTAATTTATCTAAATCATTTATTAATGAGGTAAATACTACATCATTTTTGTCTCATAAATAATTTAATTTATTCGATGTCTTAAAATTATAAAAAAATACCATCATGTAGGAAATCATTTTATCTTTCCAATTAATATTTATAGTGAAAAATATTCCTTATATAACACTATATAAAAATTCATTTACTAAAAGATTTTTGTTTTTGTCATTTTTGCCTTTACATTAAATTAATTAATCTAATGTGTCATTATCTTTCATAAGTGGCTCCATGGGGTCCCAAAATAGACCCAAAGATGGAAATGGTCGGAAATTACACATCCAATATGTTTTGGACAAGTGTTAAGGTAATTTTGAATTATTATAATATTCCTTTTACCTTGAATTAACTTATTTACCTTTAAACGCAGTAAAAGAAGTCATAAGTTACTATTCACCAAAAATTATTTTCATATTATTGAACCACATTTTACTACCTAATAACAACCATGTATGTCATATTTTTTAAATTCAATTCACAGAAGAGGTAAAATTTCATTTAAATGAATAATTCAATTTTTTAACTACTACTAAGTGGTTTCACTATTCATCAAAAATTGATGTTTTTCAAAAAAAATACCAAAAATTAAGCCTAAGCTATATTTGAAATTAAAAATTAAAAAATGATTTTTATTTTACCAAATTCAAAACATAATAGTTTCATTAATTAATTTTAAAATTATTTCCCATTGTTAAAACAAATATCGTGTTTTTAAGAAACAATAACTATCAAACGATTGACACTTGTTTATGTCCAATTTCAAAGTGAAATTAATTCCAATGACCAAAATTGGATTAAATGGTAAAAATATTTTATAATTACACTTTAAAACTAATTAAAAAGATAATCATACCATATAAATAAATTATATTAATACATAGTTTGGAATTAAAATACAATATTTACACTATTCATTTAATAAATGAACTTTATCAGAAAAATTCCAAACATTTTCACAAAGTAAATTTTGATGTCCCCATTCTAAAGAAATATTTTATTTGGTCAAATAGAATGTATTAAAGTGACCAAAATTATATTTAAAGAGGGTTCACCATTAAAAGGTGGTAAATCGACCTTTTAATGTAAATTATGCTTAAAATTAGATTCATTCACATTTTAAGCCTCTAACTTTTATTGGATTAATATAATTAAATTTAACAAACATATATAGTCATATTGAAGTTAGTTTTGTTCATTCATGCCAATACAATGGCTAGGAGTTAACTACCATGAAAAATAATATTATTATTTTATTAGTGTGCAGCGTAAGATTTTAAAAAAATCTGTTGTTGTGTATCGGGTACGCAATCGAACATAGAAACCCCTTTAAAGTAAAATTAATATTTAATTCACAAATATTAATAAATATGAAAATTTCATATTCTTTATTTTCCTGGGATGTTATAGAGTAAGTGTTTTATCAAGAAAATACATCCTTGTCTAGATACGAGAAGGTAGAGGCGTCTCTGGCACAAATGTATCCTAGGGGTAAAACCCAAAAATAGTAATTTTAGCTAGACTCGAATGGGAACTGGTGCACGACAATGGGCATTGCTGCACTCTTGGTTACGACACTCCCAGGGGATATGCTTTGGTAAATTCACAAGCTTAGTATGAAACATTATTAAGGGACAAAAAAACGCCCTAAGAATATATGTTAGAAAGTAGATAATGGATTACATAGACTGAAGCCAATAGATTCATATGGTAAGGAAATAAAAGTTATTTATAAGTCATCAGTTTTGTCCTTGTATTACCCATTATGTGTTACCCCTAACTTTCCATTAATTCCAGCCAATAGCCGGTAATATGAAGACCCGGGCTAACGACCGATGTGAAGATCAATGTGATGACTTTACTAATTAGATTCCCAATCCAATGAGAGCGGGAATCACGAAAATTGTCATGCTTCTCTCTCAGCTAACTCAAGATTTGAATAGAATCATGGGTCAATAGGAACGTTGGACCCCCTGAGAAAGAACAAGTCGCTATCGAGAGCTTCACGAGACAAAGGCCTCCTACTTTTAATGGATCATCTGATCCCTCAATTGCGGAACAATGGATCAACTCCATTAAAAAGATATTCTCCATCCTTCAATATTCTGAACAAGAGAATGTTCTCCTAGATGCTTATTGTATGGAGGGTAAAGTTGATCAATGGTGGACGTTGATCAAAAATATGAATCCTGAGGATGAGATCGAGGCATTGGAGTGGAAGGATTTTCAGATGATTTTTTTTGATAAATATTTTCTGTGAACCCTCCGGCTTAAGATGGAATGGGACTTCCTTTCCCTCAAGGAAAAATATGAAAAATATGTTGGAGAGTACGAGGAAAACTTCACAATTCTTTCACAATACGCTTTTGGTTTTGTCATTACCCTCAAATGCAAGGTTTACAACTTATTTGGTAGGCTGAAACCTAGCATGCAGAAAGCGCTAGAGATCCATGACTTCGAATGCTATGAGGAAATTGTCTGATGTGACCTCAAGGATGAAATGGAGATCGGATAATCTCAGGGGTATCATGGGGATAAGAATCATAGGGTGGAATTCAATGCTGGCGGTCCGATAGATAAATCCAATGGTGCTAAGAAGATCCAGCACCCCACTTGCCAAAGGTCTGGAAAGAAGTACCCCAGAAATTGTTTTAAGGTGATGAGGAAATGCTTTTGGTGTGGAAGAGAAGGACACCTAACTATTAATTGTCGGCAAGAAAGACCCGTAGCTGTGACAGAGGAGAGGAATGCTCCATTTGAACCTCAACACATGTTACATTACTACAACTACAAAGAACCATGGAATTTTCCATATCAGTGCCCTAAGACAAGGGTTTTTGGAGGCAACCAACAACCTCCAAGGATGAAACAGTGAGCTTTTTCCATCACTACTGCTGAAGTAAACCCCAATAATAAAGTGGTGACATCTATGGTAGTTATTCATTCAAGAATAGAAAATATACTTTTTTATTCAGGTTCTACACATTCTTTTATATCTCGAAAGTTTAGTAGAAAAATTCCAACACCACCACAAATCATGGAAGTGATGATGTCGGTGTGTGTAGAAAATCGGGAAATCATTACATCCCATGAATATAACTCCTCCCATACCATAATCTGTGGATTGAACTTCCCGGCGAACCGCGTCATACTCCCTTTGGTGGAATTTGATGCATTCTTGGCATGGATTGGATTTCCTTATATAGATCCAACATAAATTTTCGTGAGAGGGAAATCACTCTCCATGTGGATAATCGACCCTCGATTCTTTACAAGTGCCAGGAGGAAGATGAATCTTCTTTAGCTTCATCATCTTAAGCGTGGATATTACTGCCCTATGATCAAGTGTATCTGGATCAGATGATTGAGTCTAAGGAGGCAACCATCCCAGAAGACATGCCTATTGTGAGGGAATTCTCTAAAGTGTTTCTCGAGGAATTGGATGGTCTTTCTCCTAGAAGAGATATTGAATTCTCAATTGATCTTATACCTAGGGAATTGCCAATATTCGAGACACCATATAGAATGGATGTTTTGGAGCTTGAGGAGCTAAAGAAACAACTACATGAGAATCTGGATAAAGGGTTTATACGCCCAAGTGCTTCACCATGGGGTGCACCAGTCCTCTTCGTCAAGAAGAAGGATGGGTCAATGCGCCTTTGCATTGATTATCATGAGCTCAAAAAATTCACGATAAAGAAAAAGTATCCTCTCTCATGAATTGATGACTTGTTCGATCAAATTTTTGGAGCACAATACTTCTCCAAGGTGGATTTGTGGTCAGGATATTATCAAGTAAGGGTGAAGAAGGAAGATATCCCCAAGATTGATTTTCGTACAAGATATGGGCCCCATGAATTCATATTAATGCCTTTTAGACTCAATAATGCTCAGGAAATCTTCATGGACTTGATGAATAGAGTCTTTAGAGATTAACTCTACAAATTTGTGGTAGTCTTTATAGATGATATTCTAATATACTCCAAAACCAAGGAGGATCATGAGGAGCATATACGAACTATACTAGAGACCTTGGGGAAGGAGAAGATCTATGAAAAGTATAGCAAGTGTGAGTTTTGGTTGAAGGAGGTCTCATTCATGGGTCATATCAACACAAGCAATGGGATATCTATGGATCCCTCTAAAACAGATGTAATTGGGGGATGGCTGATTCCAACATCGGTAATGGATATCCATAGATTCTTTGGGTTAGCTGGATATTATTGAAGATTTGTGAGAAATTTATCATGATTGTACAACCCTCTTACCAAGCTAACTTGAAAGGGAGTAAAGTTTTCTTTGAGTGATTAATGCGAATAAAGCTTTAAAGAGTTGAAAAGGAGTCTTATCACAAGGCCCGTGCTCACTTTACCCACAAGTGGAGAACTTTTTGTGGTATTCAGTGATGCTTTAAAGATGGGACTGGGATGTGTGTGGATGAAAATTGACAAATTCATTGCTTGTGCTTCAAGGAAATTGAAAATTCATGAATAGAACTATCCAACACATGACCTCGAGTTGGCTACAGTGATCATCACTTTGAAAATTTTGCGGCATTATCTCTTTGGGGAGAAGTGTGAAATATATACGGACCAAAAAATACTCAAGTATATATTCACACAGAAAGAGTTGAACATGAACCAATGAATATGGTTGGAGCTAGTCAAAGACTGACTACTCAATCCATTACCACCTTGGGAAAGAGAACAAGGTGGTGGATGCCCTAAGTAGAAGGGACCCAACTATTATATCATTGTTGAGAATTGAAAAGGATCCAATCTTCTTAGATTTGATGAATATGTACATTGGAATCATAATGAAGGGAACATCATCAATCCTTTCACAAATTATTTCTCAACCATAACTTTTGGAAAGGTTAAAGGATGCTCAAAAGGATGATGTGGGAATTTAGGAAAAAGTGGAAGCTATTAGAAAAGGGAAATCCTCAGAGTTTAATGTTAATGAAGAAGGAATTGTGAGATTTGGGAGAATACTATGTCTTCCATCAAGTACAGAGCTGAAGAAGGAACTTGTGGAGGATACACATAGTTCAAATTTTTCTATTCCCCCAAGAAACACAAAGATGTATCGAGATCTCTGAGAGAATTATTGGTGGGATAATATGAACAAGGATATCAGTGAATATACATCAAAGTGCCTGGTGAGTTAGCAAGTGAAGGCATAGAGTCATAAGTCTAAGGGGATGATGCAACCATTTCCCATACTAGAATGGAAATGGGAGAACATCACCATGGAATTTGTCATCGGACTTCTGAATACATCCAAAGGCAACAATGAAACTTGGGTTATTGTGGATCATCTTACAAAGGCTGCACACTTCATTTATATTCAGTAGGATTTCTCATTGGATCAACTGGAATAGATATATATCAAGGAAGTAGTAAGGATTCATGGAGTACCACTATCTATTGTGTCTGATCGAGATCCAAGATTCACCTCTAAGTTTTGTAAGAGTCTTCAACATGCTCTGAATACTGAACTGAACTTCAGTACGGACTATCATCCTCAAATTGATGGCCAATTCAAGCGGACTATCCAAACACTTGAGGACATGTTGAGTGTGTGCTCAATGGACTATAAAGGAGGATGGGATCAACATCTTTCTCTAGTTGAGTTCTCTTATAATAAAAATTTCCACTCGAGCATCCAAATGGAAACATATGAATCCCTTTATGGTAAAAGGTGCAGAACATCGGTGTGTTGGGATGAGGTCAGTGAGCATAAGCTGCTTGGACCAGAAATGGTCGAAGAAATGGTGGAGAAGGTAAAAACAATTCAGCAGCATATCAAGGCATCCCTGAGTCAACAGAAGATTTATGCAGATAACCATTGATGATACCTTGAGTTTAATGTTGGAGACATGGTATTTCTATGAATATCTCCATGGAAGAAGGTTATGAGGTTTGGAAAGAATGGGAAGTTAAGTCCAAGGTACATCATCCCCTTCAAGATTCTTGATTCTGTCGGGGTTGTAGCCTATAAACTAGCACTTCCACCTACCATGGCCAAAGTACATGATGTCTTTCATCTATCCCTCTTAAGGAAGTACATTCTGGAACCTTCACATATATTCTCTTCAGAGATGGTACAGTTAAAGGATGATCTTTCTTATGAGGAGAAACCAGTGAAGTTCTTAGATCGTAGAGAAAAAGTTCTATGAAATAAGACAATTCCCCCCATCAAGGTGTTGTGGAGAAACTACAATTTTGAAGAAGCAATGTGGTAATAAGAGGAAATGATGAAGTAGAGTTACCAAAATCTATTTTAGTATAGTAAAAAGAAATTTTTAGGGTGAAATTTCGTAAGGGGGGAAGATTATAATGACCCAAACCTTCATTAATGGAAATCCCTCTTGATCTAATTAAATGTCTCTTTATGTAAAATGTGTATACAAAATTTTATCTTATTTGGTTTTATGTTTTGGGATTTTAAAATACAGTTAATAATTGTGACCATTTCTATTGTAGCTGTTGAACAATGATCACATGAATAGTATAAATATGGTCTTTAACGAATCCAATTTACTCAGACAAAGGAAGCGATGGCATCATCCAGTAGACTTGCCCCGTATGAAGCCCATTTTTAAGAGCTTGGAAAGGAAGTGGCATCATTGGTCTTCTCTCTTGAGCAATCTCAAGCTGAGCTTGAACATGTTATGCTTGAGTGGAACCACTTATGGGAAAAGTGGAAGTTGATAGAGATTACGACCCGAGTGATGTCATCCGAGCCACCCCAAGAGTCTGTAACCATCGCACACCTCACCCTTCGGTCCTATGTAGGAATTTTAAGGGGTTATTTAACAAAAACCTATTACTATAGTTATCTATATTATTATTGTATATAATAATGAATATACTTTCATTTTATTATTGTTTCCTTGTAAATAGTTTTTAAAGCACAAATAGTATTTTTAGATAATGTTCAACTAAGAAATCTATTTTGATGAAATAATGGATTTTTGAATTAAATAATATTTTAATAAAATATTTTTATTATTATTAAATTAATTTTTATAAAATATAAATTATTATATAATTTTATGAATGAAATAGTAATATTTATTATGTTTTGAAAGCCATTTTTGTCAAAACCCATGAATTTTTGATAAATGTCGGTTTTTATTTTGAAAGAAAAAATTAAAATATTTAGAAAATTATTTAGATAAAATGAATATTATTTTCTGAAATTAGGATGTCGAAATTATCCAACGGTGAATTTTTCATAATTTTTTGAGATAGTAAAATTTTTGGGTAAAAATTAAATACCGTTAAAATATATAATGTGTTTTATGACATCATAATGACCCAATAGTGATGTAATAAAATACTATAAACTTTATGTTCGGCCAATATATGTTTAACCATTAAAATAATATGATTTTGGGTTGTTTTGACATATTTTACAAAGCTTTAGTGGACCCCTCAAGACTTATTAAACATTTAGTCTTTTTAAATGTTTTCCTTGAGAGTGTGACTCACCTCCACACAAGAAACCACATTATTTTAAGAAGTTAGGACTTTGGCCTTATAAAATATTTTTTCCAATTCCATTTTACAAAAACCTTGGGAAAAAATCATTGGATGGTTTGTGTTTTGGATTAGTTTAATGTGAGGTGTCCCAAACCTAAATAATAAAGATTTCCCCCACCTTTCCTATATAAACCCACCCAAGCTCCCACTTACTCGTCACTCAAAGCCTTTTGAGTTCACCCATCCGCTTCCATGCTCTCTCTAGAATCCTCCCAAGGTGCCCCAAGCTCCCAATAAGCCTCTCTCAAGCCTCTCTCAAGCCATTGGAAGAACACTTCAAAGTAAGGGTTTTTTCTTCCTTTCTCATTTTTGTCTAATATTCTTTAAATTGTTATGACCTTTTAATTTCAAGTATAAATGTTGGGGTATGGTTTCTCACATACCCCATACTGCCCTATTTATGTTTGGATTGTGGGAGACCCCTTTCTCTCTCATTAATGCCTCACATGTACATCCGTTACCATGCCGAAATTTCTTGAGGGATTTCTCTCTCCTCTTTTAGATCCAAGTAATTCTATTGTATTTTGCATCTAAATTCAATTATGTTTATTGGTAAATGTATCTATATGAACCCCTTACTGTGAATTTAATTTAAATATTATGAGACACCCTTTTTTCTCACATCAATAATTTTCATGAATCCTTATGTCACGTCGTTATGCTTCCTGAATTGCACCACGTTTTTCCAAGCCAAGATAATTATATAGTGAATACCATAACCATGACTCTCTCAAGGGTATTAATATTTATAAACATATAAATATTGAATGGTATATTCATGTATTTACTCCACATTTCTTAATCTTGGAATAACTTATGATTTTTATTGATTTCTGGATGCATGTGGCACACTTATGCGTGAAATGAAATGTTTAAGAAGGGTGCGCCCTGATGGTGCTCCAATGCATTGGGTAAAGTATAGTATCATGATACTTCATGTAAAATGGGTGTTTAGTCATGATAATTCAAGTACAACGAGGGTTTACTCGTGCTTCATGTGCAATGAGGGTTTACTCATGCTCCATGTGCAACTAGACTTGGCTCATGATAATTCCATGTTAAGTGTTGTTGTAACAGTTCCATGTTATGATTATCATGCTTTATCATGCCTTTATGTTTATGCTTATCTTTTGATCAATTTATATTCCTATTGTATAACATGTAATATATTACTCATGTTATTCCATGATTATTCCCTTACAGGGCTTTATAGATCACCCTTTTCTAATGCATGTCCTCAGATTATCCCATTCAATGCTAAGTATGAGGGAATGTAGTGGTCATGTGAAGGAAGTTTTCAATAAAGTTGTTTTATTTCATGTTTTATGTTGTTATGTAAATTATCCTAAGCCTTAAAGACACTAGACCTCTCTATCTTCTATGTTATATCAAGTGAAGTTTATGTAATAAATTATGTTTAATTGTGTAATAAAAGATCAGGTTTGTCATACATAAGACTTCTAAATACCATTCTAGAATGAAGACATGAAATGAGGATCTTGATCATAAATGATACTCCTTGGAACATAGTGCATTCAATCTATTTCCAGCATGTATTTACAACTCATATTATTGATAGTGAAGGTATCCTTGATAGGAAATAAGTATTCTCTATTTGTTAGTCGATCCACAATCACCCATACTGCAACATTCTTTTGGGGTTTCATGATAAATCATATCACTAATTTCATAGTGACCTTATCCCATTTCCATTCTTGAATGGGTAGAACCTGTAATATCCCACCAAGTCTTTAATTCTTGAACTTCACCTGCTAAAAAGTGAAACATCTCAACATGAATCTTATTATCCCATTTTCATCCTTGGACTCTATTACTTTCTACATAGATCATGATACATCTTTATAATACTAGTATATACCACCCATTTAGAGGATTAAAACTACCTCCTCATATCCTTGTGTAAACCCATATGAACCCATACTCAAGCACAAAAAAGAAGAATGCCACTGCTAATAAGAGACCATCTTGATCGTGGATCCCCACCATATAAGTTTACCCTTAGATATAATCTCTCTAGATCAGATAACATATTTCCTTGATTAAATTCAAAATAATGGGTATAATAGATGTAGATGTTAAAACTATTCACCCATGATAATTTTAAATATCTATATGGATGTCTGCAATGTGTCCCAATAACCACTACTCCTAGAAAGAATCATGAATTTCTTATGTTTGTGTCTTTCGACTCAAAGAATCCAAAATTAATTTACCTTTTCCTAGTGTAAACCCAACTCGAAGTTAAAACATTGTATGTATTCAACCCATCACCTCTACCAAAGGTTAAAGTCTCACTGAGTAAAGATTTACTTAAGGATCTTCTGGTATGTGTACACCAAAAACATCTCACCCATTAGATAATGTCTCCAGTATTTTTGGGCATTTTCCACCGATGTCGACTAAAAATCAAGAGTAGGATAATTCCTCTCATGGGTCTCATATATTTGGATCCATAAGCAACCACTCGATTATATCGCATCATAACTACTCCAAGTATAACTCAGGATGCATCACAGTACAATATATATTCCTTACCCATAATAGGTAAGGTTAGTTTTCGTGTTGTGTTCAATATACTATTCATCTTCTGAAAATCACTCCTAAAAGAATCTGACCAAACAAACTTCACCAATTTATTGGTCAGTTCAGACATCGGTGCCACCAAATGGTAGAATTCCTAGAAGAAACACTGATAGTAGCATAATAAACTAAGAATTCTCTAAATCTTGAAAACTTTCTGGGCCTGCTCTTAAGATATTATGGTTGAAACCTTATATGTGTATATTAACCCTCCATACATTGAGATAAAATGACCCAAGAAGTGCAATTATTCAATATAGAAACATAATTTTGATATCCTTCCATAAATCCAATGTTATCTCTATGTACTCAAGATGATGTCAATGTGATGGGAATGATCATTTGTAGACAAAGAGTAAACTAATATTTCATAAAAAAAACTTCCATAAACTGATCTAGTAATGGAAGAAAGATCCAATTAATCAAAATTATGAATATTGTTGGTTCATATGTCAGATCCAATGATATCACCTTGAACAAATACATTTTATATCTGCTACTAAAATAAAATTGGTGTATGTATGATGATCTCACCATCAACTGATGGTACCCTAAACTCAAGTATATCTTAGAGATGATCATAAAACCCCCAGCTAATAAAATAAATCATTGATTCATGCAAAGGGTTAGTAGTTCTTGACCTTCATCTAGTTCAGTCTACTGACTCGGAATTTTATCAATAGAATTTCACTTATAATTATTTCATGTAGTATAAACCACAAAAATCACATAGATAAAAACAAAAAATTATTCTTATAAATGAATATTGATACATTATCTTGAAAATAAACCTATAATAATTCCAAATATCATAGCAGGACAACAAATAGAAAATAATGGCATAAGAAAATGACAATTTGGATCTACTTGATCCACCCGAATGACCACACTCACAAACAAAGCTATATAAATAAAACATAATGTTAATAATATTATATCCATTCCAAAGATGAATATATATAAAAACTTTAGAAAAAGTATAAGTGAATGAATAATGTAATGAACAGGAGGTATTTATAGGAATCGGGGAACCCATATGACCGTTATGAAATAGTAATCTGACCATTAGGAATAATAATCTAACTGTTATAATAGTAACATCACCTATGGAAATTTAAAATAATATTTAAGTGTCATATAAAAAAAATTAATATATTTAAACATGGAATAAATAAATAAATGTTTTAAATATAATAAATTAATTGTTTGTATTTTTTAAAATATAAATGTTTTAATTGCACTTCTATAATAAATAAAAATATTTAAAATAAATATTATTAACACAACATAGATTTATAAATTAATATTATGTTTTATTTAAATGATAATATAAATTAATGAGACCATAAATATTTTTTCAAAGGGTTATAAAATTGATTATAATATTAAAATCGATATTTTTCAAATAAAAGATGATTATATTTAAAAAATAAATTTCCCATATTTATAAAATTATTTTCAAAAAATTGATTCCATTTTTTAAATATACTCATCAAAAAATGGTTGTGGTGAATTTTTTATATTTTTCTAAAATAACTGAATTTTTAGTGAATAGTGAAATATGATAATTTACAGTATTTAACATTATAAGAAAAATACATAAATTTTTGGTTCATGCCTAAGTAAATTACTCATTAATTAGAAATAATATGTAATATTTACTATATATAGTCACAAGAATCATCACTATTTATACTCTTTAACCTAAATAACAATCTAATGAACATAATAATAAAACACAATCATCTGCTCCCCTTATAAATACCACCCCTTCTCTTCACACATTATAAACCTTAAATATATCCACATATCTTCCAAACCCACTCCTCCCTGATATATCCACATACAAGTGTTTCTAGTCTCACAAAAATATCAATGCCATGTTCCTTAAGGGGTCCTTCAAGGAGTTGATATTCAAGATATAACTTTCTCAAACCCCTATCTTAATTTCTTTTCTTATTCTACCTTCTTATCACCTACTTAATCCATAAAAACATAGTAAATCCTGTATCACTTATATACTATAGTTTTATATTGAAAATTAAATATCTTTTATCCACCTCTTCTCTTATCTCTTGTTATTCAATGAAAAATGAAATCATTTTCCATATTATGTCGGTTAACGACCATCGAGGATAATGAGTTTATTTTCACTAATGACATTATTTCATGATTTAATTCACTTATAATTTTTAAAAATAAATTTTATATGTATACTATATAAGTTATAACATTATGGAATGATTATATTGTCATAAAATTATATAAAATGAATCTAGTTCGGGTTGGTCAGAAAATCTGCCAAAATAAACTAAACAATTGTCATTAATGTTTTATCAAATAAAAAATACTCATGTAAAAAAAATGAAATGTGGGAACATTTTAAAAAAATAATTATATTAATACAATTTTATTTCACTTCTGATGTTTTATTTCCATTTTTAAAGTACTTCTACAAATATATATAAGAGAACAGACTATGAAACCATGTAACGAACTCTCCAAAAACAATGAAATCAAACATTATAACTCATCAAAATGAACTAAATGAACTTAATAAAATTATAATAAATAAAATATATATGTAATAGTTCCATAATAAGTTAATTAATTTATCTAATTTTATTATCATGGACACTAAGTGCAAGTGAATAACACATTCAAGCATAAGGTAACGGATCTCTCCGAACCTCCATTTTTCCTTTGAGTTAAGATTTATCTCTCTTTTACCCAATTTATTTCATTTTTACTTTTATATTAGTATCAAAAAATCTATTTATATATTATAAAAATATGTATCTATCTTGATTAATCCTTATTTTATGGGGAAATACATGTTTTAAAAGGTTCCCTTCATAGTTCTTCTCATTAAGAAAACCTGATTAAAGGGAACTTCTTAGTTTCATATCAATTTTCAATTACACTCTTTATAATGTTTTAAACCAACAATATTTTATCAAATCAATAATTTAATCATGAAAAATAATTTTAGTTCACACTTGTTTTTACATAAATAATTATTCCTTTATCCTCTTTAATATCTATTCATTTCCTCAAAACTTCTCTTAAGTGGCACATTTTTTAAATTACCTAACCAGTATTTCTATTGTTTTCAATATAGTTAGACATAATTATTCATGATATATTATTATTTTTCCTTTATTATTTTAAAATTATTATTACAAACCTTATTTCATGGATACTATTATGATATACCATTTGGTTTTTTTATATGAAGTGATTATGAAAATCATTTATTTCGATGGGTAACCCATATGATTACTCATTATTATTTATTCTTTTACATGGAACCCATATGATTGTAAATGTTATTATGGGTGAACCAATATAGTGATCCAATTAATTGGGTAATGTTTTTTCTCTTGAGATGTTATGTATGGGATTGAGGGGTAAACCTAATCCATTATGGCACTTTTTCCACCAGGTGATATCATCCTGCCAGTTGGCCCCGACTTATGTTTATGACATGATATATGTTGCGACCACATTACTATATTTATATGATCATATGATTATATGTTTAATATGTTTTCCTATATATGTTTATTCATGACCTATTCCTTTTATTTTATCATGTTATGCCTTTTGACTCATATATTATGCTTTTTTACAAGTTTATTCACTTACTATGATTTTAAGCTCATCCATTTTGCCTACGTATTCTCAATGTTATCCAATGAAGTTATTAGAGATCAATTCATGTTAGGAGATAATTATGGAGATAGATAAATAAATATTTTATTCTAGTTTCAGGATTTATAATTACGTACCTAGTCTTCCAAATACACTAGAATCTTCGGGCCTTTGGTTTGTATTTGATGGATAATTATGTTTAAAATCATGTAATAATATGTGTAAAAGGATAGGGTTTCTATAGTAGGTATCACTGAACGATCTTGTTATTTTTGGGGACTAGAACTAAAAAACATTAATAATAATCCTAGGGATAATTATATCACTATAAATAAAATAGATTGAAACCTAGGGAATCACATGTTTGGATATACTGTTCATTTAGAAGTTTATCCATCCTTGTTCATAGTTTACTTTTTATATGATCATTTTCTAAGTATTAAAGACCCCCTATTTTTATTTTTATTTTTTATTTAATTGCATGAAATAAGAGAACCCATGACAACAAACAATGTTATAGGCAATGTGATGATTTCCCTAATGATATTCCATAACTAATTGTAATACGAGATCAGAAATTCATTACAGTACTTGATCAATTATATCAAGTTATGAATAAAAACCTGAATCATGTGGAACACCCTCTTTCTCATAAGAAATATAAAGTTGTGGTTGAATCTTTTATGTGATAAAGTCCTCCTATATTTAGTGGATCTTCTGATCCCCTTATCTTCGAACAATGGATTAACTATATTGAAAAATTATTCTCTGTTATTTAAATCCTTGAATAGGATGAAGTTGTGCCTGTGGTATATCATTTTTATGGGGAAGCTGATCAATGGTGTACACTAACCAAAACAAATATGAGGAAATTTCTTCCATGGAATGATAATGAACCAAGAAAATGTTTTTCAATAAATATTTTCCCTGAACTCTCCCTCTTAATATGGAGATGAAGTTCCTCAGATTTAAGAAAAAGGAAGATGAGACTATTGGGCTGTATGAGGAAAACTTTAAATGCTTTCACAATATGCCTTTGGATTTGTTATAAACTCTCAATTAAAGGTGGATCGCTTCTTTATTGGAAAAAATTCTTGTCTATAAAAATCCTTGGAGATTTGAGACTTTGATAGCTATGAAGAAATATTAAAATGGAGTTTACTATGGTTGGATCAATAAATAAATCCCAAGGAGGAAAGAAAACCCAACTTACCATGTGTCAAAAGTGTGGGAAGAAACATCTTGAGAACTATTAAAGGGAACCAAGAGATGCTTCAAATGTTGAAAATATGGGTATCAATATAATAATTTATGAATAGATATGAAGATGACTACAAATGAGTAATAAGAAAGTAAGGTTCATATTAACACTTAGCTCTTAGTATAGTGTTTTAACTTAAATGAACAAGGGAATTATGCAATCCAATTCCTTAAGAGAAGGGTTTTGAGAGACAATCAATGATAACAACCTCCAAGGCATCAAGGAAGGTTATAAGATATCACTACTACTAAGGTGGATCATGAAAATGATGTGGTGATAGGTACGTTGGTTATTTATTCATGAATAGAAAACAAACTTTTTTATTTTTTCTCTAAACATTATTTTATATCTTCAAAGTTTTGTATAATTACACAAAAATTACCTCAAAATATAGAGGTTGAGTTATATGTGAGAATAGTGAGTGGGAAAATTATTACATCTAAAGAATATAACTTATCCCTACACAATTCTTGTGGACTAAAACACCTATAAAATATTGTTTTACATCATTTGGTGCAGTTTGGTTCTATTTTGGGCATAGATTGACTATATTTATATAAACCCAACATCAACTGTTAGGAGAGGGAAATCACTCTCCACATCCCAAGTCATAATCAAATTCTATATAACTATAAGGGGGAGGATGAATCTCCTTCAGAATCATTAAATCAAGTGTGAATATTGTTATCATATGAGAAATCATATCTAGTGAAAAATATTTAGAAAAAGGAGAGGATCATGATTCAATACATGCCCATTGTGAGGGACTATACTAATGTGTTCCCTAAATAATTCCCTGATCTTCCTCATGACTGAGAGGATGATTTCTCAATAGAAATTATATATGGATATCTGACCATATCAAAGTCTCATTATAGGATTCCAACCATTTAGTTGAAGGAACTGAAAAAGTAGTTACAAGAGAATCCAAGAAGGTGTTTTACGTGCCTGAGTGATTTACCATGGGGTGTTTCGGTCCTATTATTCAAGAATAAGGATGGATCAATATTCCTCTACATTGATTATCATGAGATTAACCAAATAATGATAAAGAAAAAGTATCCCTTTCCACATGATATATGACTTGTTTAATAAAATACATGGGGAAAATTATTTCTCTATGGTGGAGCTTCAGTCGAAATATCACTAATTGAATGTGATAAAGGAAGATATTCCCAAGTATACCTTTCAAATGAGGTATGGAAACTATGAGTTCATAGTGATTTTCTTATAACTCATTAATGTTCCACAAATTTTCAGGGACATAATTAATAGGGTCTTTAGAGATTACCATACAAAATTCATTAGTCTTTATAGATGATATTTTGATATACACCAACGAAAAGGAGTAGCATGAGGATTATTTCAATACTATGATAAATAATTTGTGAATAGAGAAATAATGTGATAATTATAGTAAATGTTAGTTCTAGATAGAAGAAGTTTCTTTCTTGGGGAATGTTATCATCAACAAACAGATATCCATATACCCTTCTATGATAAAGGAAGTTGAGGAGTGGACACGGCTAGCTTCTATAATAGAGATTCATAGTTTTCTTTGTCTAGTTGGGTATTACTTTTGATTTGTGATGAACTTCTCATGACTGTAAACCCACTAAATAAGATGAATCAGAAGGGAGTAAAGATTATTTGGACTAGTGAATGTGAAGACTGATTTAAAGAGTTCAAGAAGAGGCTTATCACTACCAAAAGTAGAAATTTTGGTTATATACACAACCCAAAACCATGACTATAGGTTTCAAACCCATGTCTATAAGTTATAGCCCTGATTTCAGCCATTAGTGTCTTGTATTGGCACAACTATATTAAAAATCTATAACCAAGGTTTTAAGGGGATATTTCCATGGTTACCACCATGGTAAGAAAACCTATAGCCATGGTTTTGGAAACTATAGTTGTAGCTCACACAGTTGTCCACTATGGCTATAGGATCTATTTCCATGGTGGAAAACTATGGCTATAGCCCATGTAAACCATGGGTATGCAGTACGCCAAAATTTTTATTTAGAGATGATTAAATCCAGTGCTAAATCATTCTATGCCGGTTTTGGAAAACCACTACTAAATTGTGTGTCAACAATCAATTAGCGGTGGTTTTGTAAACTATCCTAGAATGATTTAGTAGTGGTCTAAACTGTTCCTAAATGGTTATTTATTTTTTCATAATTAATAATTTAGTTTTTTCCTAATTTATTTATTTATTGTTTATTTATTTATTTAATATTTATTTTCATAATTTACTTATTTATTTATATATTTTTATAATTTATTTATTATTTATTATTTATTATTACCATACTTATGCTCATCTCCTTACACAAGCCCATGTCCAATCATAGGCCTGTGGCCATGCACATGCCCATGCCCATGTAGAGGCCCATGTCGATGCACATGACCATGCCATATATAGAAATTCTGCATTGGGTGATATTTGAATCCCTTACCACTTACTTATTCTCCAAAGACATTACCACTCCTGTAGGCTCTTCATGGGGTTAATAAATCAAATTTAATATACTTATATATATCTATATATATTAATTTGAAAAACAAATAATATATAACAAATAGATACACACTAAATTATTATTAATCAATAATTATTGATCAATAATGATTAACCAATAATCAATAATCAATAATTAATAATTAATAATAAATAATAAATATTAATATTTAATAATTACTAACTAAAAATTACTAATTAATTAATAGAATATAAATGAATAATAAATAAAGAAATATATAAAATAGAAATGCATGCTAAATAAAGAATAGTAAATAATAAAAATTAAATAGTAAACAATAAATAATAAATAACAAATAGTAAATATTTAATAGTAAATAGTAATTACTAAATACTAAATAATATGTAATATATAATACCTAATACATAGTACATAATATATAAAACATAAAACATAAAATAGAAAATATAATATATAATATATAATATATAATATATACTATATACTATATAATATATAATATATAATATATAATATATAATATATAATATATAATATATAATATATAATATATAATATATAATATATAATATATAATATATAAAATATAAAATATAAAATCTAAAATATAATATATAAAATATAAAATATAAAATATAATATATAATATATAATATATAATATATAATATATAATATATAATATATAATATATAATATATAACATATAACATATATTATGTAAGTAATGTATAAATAATAAATTAATTAAAAAATAAATTAATATATGATAAATAAATAATAAATTAATAGCAAATTAATAAATAATAAATAATAAACCATGAATAAATAAATAATAAATATATAATGAATATATAATAATTAATTAATTAATAAATCAATAATAATAAATTAATAATATAAAAATAAAATAATAATAAAATTATTAAATGATTAATAAACTATTAATAATTAATAAATTAATAAATTAATAATAAATTATTAAATACTAAATATTAAATAATGAAGAAAGAAAGAAAGAAATAATAAAGAAAGAATAAAGAAATAATAAATAATAAATAATTATTAATAACTAATAAATTATAATTGACCATTAAGAAATAAGAAATAATCATTAATAATTAATATTTTAAAATTTATAAATTATTTATAAATAATTTATGAATAAATAATAAATAATAATAATTAATTAATATTAAATAAATATAAATAAATTAAATAAATTATTTAAGAAATAATAAACTAATAAAAAATAAATATTTAATAAATTAAAAATAAATTAACAAATAATAAATAACAAAGACTATGATTGTGGACAATGAGGGCTTCTAGTTGGTTGTACAGAAAAAAAAATTTAATGCTCAGTCCGTGCAAAGGTAGGACACCACTATATCATTCAAGAATGTGGATGGAGACTTTCCAATCATGGTGGCTCTGCATGATATGACCCCTCTTCCGTGCAGTGAAGTGAAATGAGGAGCTGATTCTGAGAAGTAGGAAAATGAGTCTATTGGAATTGTCAACTTATTGAAGAAGGGCACATGCACTGAAGGGCATCAACCCAAAACCAAGAGATGGGGTCAACATCTAAAGAATTGAGGCTGAGGGTGTGGTTGAGGATGGAATGATCCACGAGGGTTTGATTCTACAAGGTCACTAAAAATGGAACAAAATAAGACTAGGGAGACTTATTTGGAACTTTTCAGTCAGCAATCAGAATGGGGAACTAGCGATGATATTGATAACTCTGACCACGACTATGGTATTGAGCATTAGTTTCTTGATATGTAGGTTCTTTCATGAATGAGGGTCTGCCTTGTTTTTTTGACCCATTCAACTTTGCCATTGTATTTTCTTTTAAAAAAATTTGTGGGTATGGGTAGACTTTTCAACCTGTACTCAGACCCTATTCATAAATAATAAAGAATAAAGAATAAAGAATAAAGAATAAAGAATAAATAATTAATAATTAATAATTAATAATTAATAATTAATAATAACTAATAATAAGAATTAATAATTAGTGATTAATATTTAATAATTTATATTCAATGTTTAATAAATAATAAATAATAAATAATTAATTAATTAATAACTATGAATTAATTAATAAATAAATAATAAATAATAAATAAATAATAAATGAATAATAACCTAATAATAAATAAATAAATAAATATTAAATATATAATTAAATATATAATATATAATATATAATATATAATTTGTTAATAAATTATTTAATAATTAATTAATATTTATTTAATTAACTAGAAAATATTAAATAAATAAATAAATAAATCATAAAACGTCAAGAACCTCTGAAAACCCTAAAAACACAAAAATGACCATAAAATTTGATCCAGGACGCCTTTTTCAGCACCAAAACTAGTCAAATCCAATATTACAAAACGATCATTGATATGATATGTGCAATAGGCCAAACAAACACATAGATCAAAAGTTATAACCGTTTAAATTTAATGAAATTGGGGTCGGCAACCAAAACCTCTCTTTTAGAATCCTTATAGGATTTTATTGCAGAATAAAATTGTGTATAATTCTATAAGAGCTGGTACCAAACCTCAAAAGTGTAGAACTCATTGTAGGTTTCGATTTGGTATGTGGTAGAGCCCAATTGGACATCTGGATTAAAAGTTATGGTCATTTGAAGGTCGAGTTCGATATTCGGCCTTTTTAAAATTTGAATATATTTTTTCTTTTTGATAATAACATGATTTAAATCTCAATTGGTTTTAACTCATTTCATAAGCTTCGATTTGACTAGTTTCGGAGCAGAAATGGACTCCCGGATCCAAATTTATGGTCGTTTGATGTTGAAGATTGGTTTTCAGGTTTTTATAGAATTGTTTTAAGTTTCACATTATTATTAACTAATAATTATAAATATTTTATTAATTGACACATTGTAATTAATTAAAATTATAAATAATAAACAATATTTTATTTTAAATAATAAATAAATAATAATAATTAATTTAAAAATTATTATTTAATTTTTTTTCCTTTAATTTTGCGATGGTTTTGAAAAAACCACCGATAAAAATAATTGATTTTTTTGGAATTTTTTTAATAAAAATTATAAAAAATATTTCAAAAACATTTAGTGACAGTTTTTAAAAACGCCTCTAAAAAACCACTGCAAATTTTTTGATTGAAAAATATTTAGCGGTGGTTTTGAAAACCATTGCGAAAAAACCTCCCCTAAAACACTATTTTCCATTAGTGATAGATTTAAAATAAATCTATACCATACGAATTTGATCTTCTTACCTCCACTATCATTGATCAGACAACTTACCACTACACTACGAATATCTTTTGGTATATATATATATATCATTATGAACTATGGTAATATAAGACAAAATTGTAGCTATAGATCTCTCTGCCACATCCCAGCCAAAATAAATTCTCGCGTTAATACGGGAAACCTATACCCAAGGTTCTATGGAATTGTGGCTGTAGGTAGAGGCTAATTTCGTGGTTTCAAAGAAATGTGGATATAACCTTTGAAAAAACAACATATATCCATGGTTTAATAAAATAACTGCTATATGGGTAGTTTATAGCCATGATTTAGAGAAAATTGTGGCTATACCCTTAGTGTAAATACCTATAACCATAGTTTTGGAAATTCATGGCTATATGTCTATGACTATAACCCAGTTTTCTAGTAGTGTGTACCAGTACTAACAACACCCATAAGTGGGGAACTTTTCATTGTATACAACAATGTGTTAAAGAAGGGGTTAGGATGTGTAATGATTCAAAATGTTAAATTGATATCTTAGGCCTCAAGGCAGCTAGAAGTTCATGAGAAAAACTACCCCACACATGATCTAGAGTTAGTATCCATGATCTTCATGTTGAAAATCTAATAGAATTATCTCTATGGGGTGAAGTGTGAAAAATATATTGATCACAAGAGCATCGAATATATATTCACACAAATTGATATTAATATGTTATAGAAAATATAGTTATAGCTCATCAAGTATTATGACTTCTTAATCCACAACCATTATAGTAACTAAAATAAAGTGGTAGATGCTCAATGTGGAAAGGATCGTGAAACTTTATCAATGATGAGAATTGATAAGGATCCAATTTTCTTAGAATTGTATAGGATGTACATGGGAATCATAACAAAAGAAAAATAATCATTCATCTCTGAGATTATATCACAACCATCCCTTTTAGAGAATATAAAGGATGATCAAAGAGATGATGTGGAAATTCAAAATAAGGTGTAAGCTATTAGAAATGGAAAATCCTCATAGTTCAAAATTGATGATGAATGAGTTTTAATATTTGGGTCATGACAATGTGTACCGTAAAATCCTGAGATGAAGAGGGAGAATTTGAATGATTCACATAGCTTGACCTTCTTGATTCACTCAGGGATCCCAAAGATATATCGAGGTCTATGAGAGCACTATTAGTGTCATATTATAAAGAAATAGATCTCAAAATATACATCAAATTTATAGGTATGATAACAAGTGAAAGGTGAAAAGAAAAAATTTAAAGGTATAATGAAACAATTACCCATTCATACATGGAAATGGGAAAACATCACCATTTAATTTTTCATTGGACTTTAAAATACATATAGAGGAAATAATGCTATATTGGATGTTGTGGATCATCTTACAAAGACTTATCACGTCAATGAAATCATATAGGGCTTCTCACTCGATTAACTTTCACATATATAAATTAGAGAAGTGTAAAGGTTTCCTAGAGTTCCATTATTGATTGTATCCAATAATGATATGAGATTTACCTCCATGTTCTGTAAAAGTATCCAATATGATCTAAACAATGATCTAAACTTTACTTAAACATATCACCTCCTAACTAATGTCCATTCTAAGCGGACTAATAATACATTGGAATATATATTGAAATATTGCTCGATGGACTTCAAATTATGATTGGACCAACATGTTTTTCTGGTAAAACTCTCTTAAAAAAATAGTTTTCACTCAAGAATTCAGATGGATCCATACGAATCCCTTTATTGGAATAGATGTATAACAATTTCATGATGGTATGAAATTTTTGAACCGATGTTGTTGGGACCTGAAATGGTCAAGGAAATGATAGAAAATGTGAATACCATTTAATAGATCATTAGGGCATCCGAATGTTGAAAGAATATATATAAAGATAATCATTAATGTGACTTAGAGTTTGAGATTGGAGAGAAGGTATTTCTTCACAAATATACATGGAAGAGAGTCATGATATTTTAGAAGAAGGGAAAGCTAAGTCCCAAGTACATCAACTCCTTTGAGACTATTGATCGCATCAGAGTCGTTTCCTATCAAATATAAATTCCACAAACTATGTCTCAAGTACATGATTTATTCCACATATTAATCTAGAGGAAGTACATACTAGATACCTAACATTTACTGAATTCAGAGGTTCTATATCTATAAAATGATCTCTCTTGTGAGGACTATCCAGTGAAGTTCTTGGACTGTAGAGATAAAGTTCTATGCAACAACACTACTCACCTAGTCGAAGTACTATAGAGGAACCATAAATATAAAGAGGAAACATGGGAATGAGAGGAGAGACAAAGGAGAAGTACCCTTTCCTATTATCAACTTAGTTTTTAAAACTAAATTATGAAGGAAAAATTTCATAAGGGGGGAAGAATGTAACAACTCAAAACTTTATCAATGGAATTTTTTCTTCTTATAATTTGGTCATGTAGTATAAAGTAAAAACATCACATAGATAAACAAACAAAATATTGTTCTTATAAATTAAGAATGATATATTAGTCAGAAAAAAAACCTATAAGAATTTTCAATATAACATTGGTGGAATAGATAGAAAATAAGAGAATAAAAATAGGATTTGTTGGATCTTCTCGATCCACCAGAATGACTGCATTCATAAACAAAGTTGTAGAAATAACATATATGTTAATAATACAATATCCATTCTGAATATAAATTTATATATATATAAATATTATACAAAGTAGAATAAAATGAATAATGAATGGAATAAGAGGTATTTATTATAATTAGGATACCCATATGACCATTATAAATTTGACCATTGGAATAGTAATATGACCATTAGAAATAGTAATCTAACCGTTAGAATAGTAAAATCACCAATAAAAATTTAAAATAATATTTAGGTAGCATATAAAATGGGTATTTAATATATTTGAACCATGGTATAAGTAAATAAATGTCTTAAAAATGGTAAATTGATTATTTTGATTTCTAAAAACATATGTGTTTTATTCACACATTTATAATAAATATAATTATAAAAAATAAATTCTATTTACGTAAATGGATTTATAAATTAATATTAACTTTTATATTAATAATATTATTATTTTACGAGACCATAAATATTTTTTCAAGGGGTCATAAAATCGATTATAATTTTAAAATTAGTGTTTTTTGAATAAATGATGATTTTATATAAAAACTAATTTTCTCATATTTAGAAAATTATTTTCCCAAATGGATTCCATTTTTAAAATATACATGTCAAAAAAAATATTTGTATGATTTTTAGGTATTTTTTCTAAAATATTTGTTTTTTTGGTGAAAATTGAAATATGGTAATTTACGGTATTTAACATTATAAGCCAAATTCATGATTATTTGGGTAATGCATGATGTGATAATCCATCAGTTTTAACTTTCAAGAACTGTTTACTTTATATAGTCACAAGAATCATCACTATGGATAGGCTTGAGTGAAATAATTAATTAATGGATATAGTATTATAAAACACCCCTCTTCTCCCCTTATAATTACCACCCCTTCTCCAAACTCTCTCTAAGCCTTGAAGCTTTACAAATATCTACCAAAAAATATCATCATCACTCTCCCTTTGTCTAGGTACTACTTGTATAACCAAAATACCAATTCCAAGCTCCTTAATGGGCCCTACTAGGAGGTGATATTCAAGTGGTAAATTTCTTAAACCACCTCTCTTAATTTATTTTATTATTCTACCATCTCCTCACCTCCTTCATCCATCAAAGAATAATAAATCCAGTTTCATGAATATACTATAATTTTATATTTATAATGGAATATCTTCTATCCACCCCTACTCTCATCTCCTTTTATTCAATGAAAATGAAACCATTTTCAATATTATGTCTGTTAACCACCATTGTGGATGAAGAGTTTTAATTTTCCACTAATTCCCTAATAAAAGTATTTAATTCACTAATAATTGTTAAAAATGAACTAAAAATGTATACTATATATGCTATCAGATTTTTTAAAGATTGTATATCTGTAACATTAAATAAAACCAATCTAGTTTGGGATGGTCGAAAAACCCCATCAAAATAAATGAAACAATTATCATTAACCTTTTATCAAATGAATAATCCCCATTTCCAAAAAAAATTATACATATAACCATTTAAAATTATTTAACTTCATTAATACAACTTCATTTTAATTCAAATATTTTATTTCCATTTGTATAGTACCTCTATAATTATATAAAAGTTAACGGACCATGAAACCATGTAACGAATGCTCCCATAACAACAAAATCAAAATTTATAACTCATCCAAATGGACATAAATGAACTTAATAAAATTATAATAAATAAAAAATATTTTTAATAGTTCATTAATGAGTTAATTAATTAATCTAATTTGACTTTCTAGAACATTAAGTGCAAGTGCAGAACACATTCATACATAAGGTAAGGGATCTCTCTGGATCTCTATTTTTCCTTCAGGCTACACTTTCTCTCTATTTTACGAAATTTATTTATTAATTATAATTATATTATTATCCTAAAGTATATTTATATGATCTATAAATATGTATCTATCTCAATTCATCCTTATTTTATGGGGAAATACATGTTTTAAAAGGTTCCGTTCAGAATTCCTCTTAATAAGAAAACCTTATTAAAGGTAACTTATCATTTAATTATCCATTTTAAAGTACACTCCATATAATTTTTTAATCCTCCAATATTTTAAAAAATACCTTTTTATCATGAAAACCCATTTTATTTTACTTCGGGTTTTATTGAAATAATTATTACATTATCCTCTTTAAATAATCTTTATTCATTTCCCCAAAACCGCTCTTAATTGAAACATTTATAAAATTACCTAACCACTATATTTCTTGTTTTCAATATAGTTAGAAATAGTTATTCATTATCTGATCTTATTTAAACTTTATTATTGTCCAATACTAATTAAATACTTTATTTCATGGATACGATTATGATATGCCCTTTGGATTTCCCTAATGGCATGATTATGAAACCCATTTATTTCGGGGGGTAACCCTTATGATTATTACTTATATTTGATCAATATATGTGGAACACATATGCGTGTACATGTTAGGATGGGTATGACCAAACAGTTCTCTAATGAAATGGGTAATGTTTTCTCTCATGAGACGTTATGTATGGGATAAGTGAGTAAACTTAATCCATTATGGGGCTTTGTCCACCATGGATATCATCTTGTCAGTTAGCCTTGACTCATGTTTATATCATGATATATGTTGCTTCCACATTCCAATATTCCCATGATCATATGATTCTATGTTAAATATGTTACACCTCTATATGTTTATTCATGAACCATACCTTTTATGTTACCATGTTATACCTTATGACTCATGTGTTATGCTTCTTGTCCATTTTTATTACCTTATTGGTATTTTTAGATCATCCATTTTTTCTAGGTATTCTCATGGTCATCCAATGTACTTATAGGAGATAAAAGGGAGCTAGGATCTCATTATGGAGATAAATAAAAATATTTTTTATTCTAGTTTCATGTTTTCTAAGTATGTAACTAGTCTTCCCAATACATTGAACTCTTCGATCCTTGGTTTTTATTTTATGGGTAATTATGATTAAAAGCACGTAATAATTTATTTAAAATGCTAGGTTCTCTATATTCAGTCTTCAATAATCCACACATAAACATTTCTTCTTATCAAACTTCTGGGATAAAAGAATGGGAGAACCGCACGAAGATGTACTATGTAACATGAAACCCTTTTCTTCCAAATCTTCTAAAAAAAATTAAATCATTAAACTCTACCAATTCCATCCTATAAGTTGGAATTAAAACCAGCTCATCTTTTAGAACCAACTCGATTGTGAACTGAATCTCCCACTCAGGTGGTAAGCTAGATAACTCTTTTGAAAAGTTGTAATGAAAATTTCCCACTATGGGATGAAAAGTATCCTAATTAATTCCACCATCATCTTGAAAATTGTATACTATCTAATTAACGATACAATCAAATTAGCATTGAATTGGTATAATATGACCAGACCAAAGATCCCACTCACCCTAGTAAGAATATATGCCAACATTTAGAGATTTAAAGGTAACTCTCCTGTGATAATAGACGATATGATTCTAGTATAGAACAAGACAAGCTGTACAAAGAATAAAATCAAATCCTATCACTTACAGAAAAAAATATCCCAAATGAAATAGTATCCACTAATTTCAAGAGAACACTCATTTCCATTCTTGATAACCTCTTACTGCACTCCCAATGGTGTTTCAATGGTCATAACTTCATCCAAGCACCCCAAAAACTAGCCTAAATGATTTTCAGGATGAGTAGATGAAAATAAATGAAATTTTCATATATCAAAAGCACAGATGTTAGGGTAGATGATACAATAAATTTACCTCAATTGGTAGAAGTTCATGTATCCAAACTAGTCAGAGTAGACTGCATAACGTGAAACTAACTCGTCTATATTCCCTAGGCTCCGGTCAGAATCCCATGTAATAATCACTCTCATTGGTATTTCTACTCTTACACTGGGGTACCACATCCACTACCCCATCCTAAATATCTAGTGTAATTCTAACTTCCTGTCTACTAAGGGGTAGCTAAGAATCTCCCAAACCCAAGTGCTTGTCCTTATTCCCTACTACTATTCTTATATTATAAAGACCTTCAAAACCTCGTAAGATGTTCTAACCCTCTTCAAGATCAGTACTTCATAATGGTAGAAGGAAAATGTTTCGACTTATGGAAAACACTTCCACACTGAAATAACTCTAATAGGACATTATTCTGAGATGGTTTATCACTCCCCTCACTACTCTGTCCACTAATTCTCTGGAGGTAACTATCATAGAACTACTTCCTGCTACCAAATAAAGAGCCCCATGATCGCCATGCAAAAAATACCAGGCCACAACTTGGGGCCTCTATAAAGTTTCATTACATGATGACAACTTTTTTAATCATCTCTATAGAGATTCTTAAGAAAAATATTTTCACTAGTGGCCTTATATCATAGAGAATACCATCCTTAAAACATTTTCCTATGTGAAATCATCAACTTCCAAAGATAGATAAAAGCATTGTAGGTCAGTGAACCATCCAAATTATCCAATAACTAATATAACTTTCCATGTCAGATGCTTGAAATCTTGATCCCTCTCATACTTCAATGTATCTGAATAAAAGTGACTCAAGAAATTCATCTTAAAATAGTTATAGGATAATTAGACTTATTTTCCAATTTACTTAACTATGTCCCACCAATGATTGGTTGGTCCACACAAATTGTAAGAAGAAAACTTCACCCTCCTATATATGGGAGTCTTGTGGTGATTGAAGATCATCTGGACTAAATAAATCCACAACTTAGCTACTCGGGGACCTCTATACCTAGTGAAAAGTGGTAGATGCTGTATCTATAACTCTCTCTTCATATTAGACATCTAAGTAATGGTGCAAAAAGACTCCCTCTCCAAGGATTATGTGAACCTAAGGAAGCTATCATGAAGTTGGGAATCCATCAGATTATCTAGAGATGCTGGAATTTTCAGCTCAACTGTGTTAGGATAATAATAATTTCCACTCTCTTGATGCTCAATTTGAATAAGTCGAGGATTAATTTTATTTAAAATGATCAAAACACTACTTAAATCACATATGAACAACAAGATCCACCTCAAAAGGTGAAAACAACAGAGAACCAGTATCTCAAGGTTACATTATGTATTTTTTAAAAAGAAAATTGGTAAAACATATTAGTTTATTTCATGTATTTTATCTGGTATATTAAGGTATTTCATTTCAAAATTTATATGGGTAGATATATCACATGTAATAATTGTTTCCCTATAATGAAACATGCATGTAAATATATATCCATGTGTTCCTATCATGATGCAGGCATAGTTATCTCATATTATAGTAGCCCATGACTAAAAATATCAATATACAAGAACTTCACTTGATAAGTTAATCAACCAATGTGAAATAACATCAACCATAATAGGTGACCAACATGAACAAAAATCTCATCCCTACACACTCATATTTTTCTCTATACATGGGTTAGATACTAGCTCATTACCAAGACTCGACACATCTCAATCTCCATTATGCTTCTCCAAATTAGTAAATCAATTTAATTAATACCTGATTCTTTGATTCCACATTATAATATCTATTTCAGTGCTTACTAACATGATATATTTGGGTTCGATAGGTGACCTTAGGTGTGCCTCCTCATATTCCAAAGGATTTTGAATAACAACAATGGTGTTAGGAAATTAATGGGGAGACTATTCCCTCTGGTACAGAGTTGAGTCAATAATGGAAAATAATAATAGAGTAATAAAAAATAGTATAATAAATATATATAAATTATAAAAACTAATAGTAGGAAGAAAAAACAAATCTAGAAATAAAATAATAACAAATTCATGTGATGTTAAGATGAATATAACTAAATTCCAAGTTGAAAGTCAAATAAATAATAGATTAAATAGACTAAAATAATGAATCCAAGACCCCAATCATAAACTCATTTTTAGTCTCGTCTCCACACTCCAACCCATTTAATAAGAAACAATCAACAATAGGTCCCTTTCCCATGTCCAAACATATAACCAAGAGATCTATCCAAGTACCAAAAAATTTCCCATACAAGGTGTGAGTTCAACTCAATAGTTCAAAACCTGATGAACATTGGTATTTGGGATGATACAATGGTTCAACCAAATATTCTTTAGCTCCATGTCAGATATCTTTTCCATGTGGTGGATCCTCCTGCATTATAATGAATCGCCACAACGACTAGCTGATCCTCCATCATTAGGATGAATTCCCAGTATCATGTCTCAGGTAACCCACTGGCCTCCGTGTGAACTCCCATGAATGATTCTCTTATATATTCCAATGTTCACATCACAAGAGGGAATCCCAACGCATATAATATTGGGATCCAGGAGAATTACCCATGAGTGGATCTCTTATGTCTTCTTATGTGCATGTTATAAGGGGAGAATCTCAACTCATATCATGGGGTGGATTATTCTACATCAAGAAGAATAATCGGTCTATATCTCACGAGGAATAGGCCAATCCCTCAGGAATAATATTATTTGTATCAAGGATAAAAAATCCAAACACATAATTTATCAAAATTCACATTTTATTTTAAGTAGGATACTTCATACAGTTATCCATAGAACAATTAATTTATTCTATATTGGTATACCCTCTTGATTCAGGATGGATCACCACTAATGAAACTTACCAAAATACCATTTACCATGAAAAATATCTTATCTAAATTCATGTTACCAATATTTCAGTTCATTATATGTTCAAGGTTAACATCCCCTCTCGGGTGGTCGTAAGTTTGATCTTAACACCAATAGACCTATCAGGTACCAATGAGAGGTCAAATCATGGTGTATTTAATTAAATAGGGTATTATTCAATTATTAAGTCAGACTCATGACATGTCAAAATGATTGTGATTGTTTCGGATACTAAAATAAATTGACACGAACATTGGGGAGATGTTATATACCAACCACCTCAAGGAGAAGTATATGCGGGAAATCCCTAATTTCTGTGGTAGTGATAAAATTTTATTTCCATCCCTTTAATATATACATTTGTTTTTTCAAATAGGTTTACCCAAATAAAGACAAAAAAACATGAAGGACAAGAGACAATAGAAAACCCACCTTTAATCTCATGATCTAAAGCACTAGTATCCCACAGAATGAGCTTCTAAATTAGAGATGAAATCTCGTACATCACCACTCGAAGGTATTCAACTGTGAGATATGAGGTTATGTGTTTTAATATTTCATGAAAGTTGATGTATGTTTTTAAAAATATTGGGTGTGTCTTATTTATGGTGTAAATAGGTATTATACTTCACAAAAATCCATATTGAAATTTACACAAAAAAATATGTCACCTCAGTTTAAAAACCAAGGAAAACTGATATTACGTCATAAAAAATGTTTTATGTAATAATTTCTAGTTTTAAGACCTTACATAATAAACTTACCACATTAAAATGGTTTTATGAGGTTTTACTACCAAATAAATTTATGTTGTAATGTTATAATTTACATCATACATTTTCTCTACAGCCTGCAACTCTGATAATTTTGTAGACCATTCCCAATACTAGTTCAACCCACCTCAGACTCTCCAACAAAGGCACAACGAATAAAAATAGGACTCCAAGAGGTAAACAAAATATAAACAGTGAAATACTTGTAAAATATAGGATATTACGTGCACTTAGGGGTAATAACCCCAAAAAGAGTATATTGGGTTTTTAACTCAATCATCACCAAGTACATGACAAAGAGGCCTAAATGCATGCTTTGTTTGACACTCCCATGTGATATGATTGGGTTGATCATATTATCTCTATGAACCAATATTAAGGATTGATTTTATATCTAAATTTATGTATTGGGTTTAGAAACATAATATAACCCAATTTAAAGTAACCTAGGTCAAACTAAGATTGATATAGGTTTAACTAATGTAACTATGGGCCAAGGTGAAAATATAAAAGAACAAGATGTATTAAGGTTTAATTCACTTTATTATAAGGATAATTTCTCTATATTTTTAATATTTCATCACTAATGTCCAACCCATTTTTTTAGAAATGGATAGAACTAGAAGGTACCATTGGTGCGAGGGATAATATGAAGATTACTTTAAAAAACAACCCATTACAATGGGAGATTGAGTGAGAAGCCTTATGATTATGCCAAACTAGATGTCATGAAATAGGATTAACAATGTAAACATAGTGGAAGTCCCAAACAAACCAAATATAATAATGATGGAGTCTCATGAAAGATCAAATGGTGAAGATGATGAAGGAAAGAATGATCAATTTTTTATATATCAAAAATATTAGAAGAAACACTAAGGGAATTAACTAAAGGCGACTAGAAGATTATTTAACTGTGGAAGAGGGATAATTGAGCATCAAACTATGGTAGGAAAATGAAGAGTTTGGTTAATGAGATTGAAAGAAATAGATTTCATCCTAAGGTTACATTAATAATTCATTGTCTTATGTGTGGAGGAAATTGGGAATTAGCCAAGTTAGTGCCCTAATCTAAGGACCAATCAAGGTGGTGAACATCACTAAATTCCAAGACCTATGAGATAATAGAATTCCTATGTAAGCAATATTCTCAAAGTGGATCATGATATTTAAGTTACATTTACCCTCTAATATAGAGTTATAGATGTCTTTTGGGGATTAGATTCTTGTAACTATAGTATATCTAATAAGTTTTTTATGATCATTAAATCACCACCATGATGATTTGATTTTCAAATAAATCTTCCAGTGGTATGATTATTGTATAAAAAGTTGAAGTTTATAGGAATGTTCTATTTGTAAATATTATTATCCTTACTTTAAATAAATTTAACATGATTTTAGTGATGGATTGGTTCCACCACTTAGATAAAAAATATATATGGGGTGAGGAAAAGACATTTCATATTAACCTATGATATTTTATCAATTAAAATATAATAATAAACACCCAACTGAAAAAAAATTATATCAAATCAGTCTTGATACCAAATAATGGTAGACTCTTGGCCTAAATAGTTTGATAAAAACTCAATATTAATAATAACCCTATTATAAGGAAAGAGGTATCTTTCCTAAGCCTATCAGGTTTATATCTCACAAAAAGTTATATCCTATGACATCTATATAATTTATATGTACTTAAAAATTTACATTGGTATGCAATAATTAAAATTTTGAGGGTGTAATTTATTTAATGGGGGGATAAGGTAATGACCTAGGTTTTTAGGACCTGTATTCGTTTTATAAAAAATATGTTTATAATTATAAACCATATATTTTTTATATTTTTTAAACAAATTGAATATGATTTTAAAATAAATCATACAAGATATAATGTAGAGACCCAAAGCACGATGTACTTGTACATTACATTACTTTTGCGGAATACTTAATACATAACAAAAATAGACACACAAGGACCGTAATAGTTTAGTGTCTTTGGAAACTCGGAATATAAACTTCTAATCATGTTGAAATATCTTCAACAACTACCATAAAGATCTTCCCCTTTTTGTTTCCTTACCTAAAACCTTTATTTATTTCCTTGGGAAAATAAAACATAAAAAGGGTGAGCTCAAATACTCAGTAAGGGAAATCATAGATAACATAAAACAATCCATAAACATTTGGAAGCAAAAACTTGAACATAAAATTTAAACATCAAAATATTGAGCAAAGACATAAATTGTGGAAGTACGTAAGGCATATATCATAATGGAACATCAAACATGATAAAATATAATGTGAATAAAACATGTAATTGTGGAAACCATTCAGCACATGTTATGATTTCCATAGTAGCCATGAAATTGCTGCCAAGACCATCTTAGTGGACAAAGTCCCTTTCGGAATCGAGTTCACTTCTCGTTTCAGTGCTGTAATACTGAACCAGATTAACTTACCATTCCATCCATGTCTATCTCATGAGATATAAATCTTTACCCAATTCATTGGTGGGAGATATAGGTCCCACCCATCTCATAATGAAATCATTCTTACTTGTGCCACAAAATAAACATACATCATTCATAATAACCCAATAAATAAAATGGGTTTCATAAACATCATCCCATCATCACATAATCCATATAAAAGAAATGGATATCATTTAATAATAAGAAAAGTGAAACCATGTAAATCATAGAGACATGATACTTGAAACATACACATGTAAAATAATGTCATCTTAGATGAAAATGTTTTTGATAAAACACTTGAAATGAATTCTTGAGGAAAATATCCTTTCTTCTTCAAAATCATTTTCTTTTAAAAAAATGTCATGACATTTTAAAATAAAAGGGTTTTCTTGAAAATAATCATGAAATATTGTAGTGGAAGCTTCATGAAAATGAGGCGTTATGAAACTGTAAAAATTCATTCATGCCGTATAAGTTAAAAATAACATTCTCCTCATACTTTTGTCGGAAACGTCAAAAAAGTACCTCGTAATGTAAAAGAAAGAAAGATTCCTTACATACCATGTAGTAAAAGTCAAAAATGGGTAAAAATTACTTTAAACATACATGAAAACACTTTTATAAAACATGGACATGGATGATAGAAATAACCCCAGTAAATACTTACGAATAAACAATCTCGGATAAAAACAAGATTGGAAAAGTTATCCCTTACCTTAGGTTTGATATGCTTCGTATGTTTCCAAACCTCCTGTATAATGATTTAAATAATGTCATTGACTTATTAAAGAATCATATTCATTGTTATAATATCATATATGGTTCACTTATGACTTTATATTACCCGTTCTTTTGTAAGTTCAATGTTAAAGCAGCGTTTTAGGTTAAATCGTTTTATTTATCGTACGTGTTTGGACTTGTTGTTCTTGATATTATTACTTATATCCTGATTTACTTAATTCCAGAATGTAAAACATGATTCACATATAATATATATTTCAGTATATACATATATATATATATATATATGATAAATCGATTAAATGAAATGAAATACACCGTTCATGGAGACGGTAGGCCGTACGTACGCATGAACACTGTTTTCGTTTCCTTATTGAATTGAATGAAATTAAGTAGATGTAATACATATATATAAACATAAATCCAGTATCATTATTATGTCATATATTTCATGATTAATTATTATATATACTTTATAATCATTCATGAATGGTTAACATGGAGAATGAATCTAATCGCGTCGTGGAGACGGTAGTCCGTACGTATGCACGAGCAATGATATCATTACAATGAACGTGGAATTGTATTGGAGTGTATGTATACTATTTAAGAATCAATATCACATTAAAATAATCATATATAGTTATTATTTACACCATTATACCCATCCAAGTAAGGTGGTGGTGGAAAATAGATTACACCATGGCGTGGAGACGGTATTCCGTACGTACGCACGCGCGGTGATTTCGTTTTTCGTAGGATGGATAGATGGTGAAATAGGGTTGTTTCATACTTATAATAACATATCAGTATATGAGTGATAATGATGTTATTACTTCATAATGAAACAACTAAAGGAGAATAAGTGAAAGAAGAAATAAAGTTGAAAGAATCGGTAACGGACATTACCTCTTCTTTGAAGCGCCTCTTTGAGACCTCCTCTTAGGGCACTAAAATTGGTCTTTGAAGATGACCAGGACCTCTAGGATGTTTCTAGGGAAGTGGAGAGGAGAAATTGGCAGGGTTTGGCCGAGCTTGAAAGCTCAAAGTGGTGTCATGAAGAGAGGGAGGAGGTGCCCTTTTATAAGGGAGGAGAGGGGCACCTTTGGAAAAACTAAAAATATTATTTTATTATAAAGCCATATTCGGTTATAAATAACTCAAAAGTGACTTATTTATAAAATAAGGTGGGTATGGGTTTAAATCCTCTCATCCAATAGAATTTTGACAAGTTTAGTTTACTATTTTAAACTTATCATTTAGATTTAACTTTATGTTAGATAATTTTACTTTTACTGTGTCTTTTTGTGTTCTTACACTATAAGGTTAATAAACTTACTATAACAAGACAAATGAACCCCAAGTTGTTTATTATTAATATATATAACCTTATATAAGTCATTTGGCCGAACCTTAGATTTTTAGGATTAAAATAAAAATTAATAATATAATATTTGTTTTAAAAACTATTTTATGTCAATTTTGACACTATTTAGTAATTGATTTTTTTGAAACTCATAACAGAATGATTAGTTCTAAAAAAGTTAATTAAATCAATAATAACATGTCATAGTAACCTTTAAAATTATTGTAATTCATAAAAAGTCTCAAATTACATTTATTTGTGTATTTATAACATCAATTATGTCAATATTTGATTAATAAGATAATTACTGCATCATCTTTCTGTCATAAATAAATTATATTATTTAATGTCTAAAAATTACAAATAAAATACCATTATTTAGGAAATCTTGTTATCTTTCTAATTAATATTTATAGTCTAATTTAACTTATGTATAACCCTTTATTAAAAATTATTTACTTATTAAACTTTGATTTTAACTATTTAAACCCTTCTTTAAATAAATTAATAAGAAATTTCCTAATCTAATCCAAGTGGGCCTAAACAGTCCTATTTTATTCCTAAGGTTGTTTTTGGTCGAATTACACTTATCCAATAGAATTAGGACATGTGTTAGGGTAATAATAAAATCATTTTTACCCTTAATTACCCTATTTACTTTTAACCGTGGTAAATAAAAGTAAAAAGTTACTATTCACCAAAAATTATTTTCATCTCATTGAACCACATTTTACTTAATGAAATCAACCGTGTCTCTAAGATTTTTGAAATTCCACTCATAGAAGCGGTAAAATGATGTTTTATGTAAACTTACAAATTCTCTTGGGAGGTGGGTAAAAGACGGTGAAAAGTTCAATAAAATTTTTATATATCTAAAATTATTATAAAATTATTCAAATGAATTACATTGAACATATATAGGTATTATGTATCAATTTTGACCTAAAATAAATTTAAATAAAATAAATAATTATTTAAATAAAAAGTCGGGTTTTAAATAGTAACCTAGTGTTTTCACTATTCATCAAAAATTGAAAGTTTCCAGAAAAATACCAAAATTTCACCCTAGGCTAATTTCGATATTCTGAATCCAAAAATGAAGTCCATTTTGAATGATGAAATTTACAAAATTTCAAAAAGTGGTTATTACTATTCATAACGACTAGTTTTAATAATATTTTAATAGCATATCATTGTTTAGTGAAACTCGGTATTGCGTACAACACATGCTATCGAGGAAGGTCGCGATTGCGTGTAATGAAGCCAAGTTAGGGTTGCATGTTATGCAAGACTCCTTTGTTATAACTTACAACACTAGACATCAATAAAATTAAAAAGAATATTTTTTATAAAATCTTGGGGTGTTACATTATACCCCCCTTAAAATGAATTTCGCCCACGAAATTCGTCGGAGTTATAAATGCTTTACTACTCGAAAGTTTCTTTAATAGAAACCCACATTGTAAAAAGGAATACCAAAACCAATCTTTAAAAACTAATGTATGAAACATAACGTTTACCCAAATTAACTAATCACTGGGTTTCCACATAGGAGAACATAGGTGAAAATATGGATATGGAAGAGAAATCTAACCGTCATGTTCTGATGGAGACTGGTAGAGAACGTGGCTATGAAAAATACAACAATCACAAATCCATAAATTTGTGATGATATAGGGTACCATCTGATTTATCAGATATAAGGGCACTAGGACAACATTTTTGGTTTTCAAGACCATTTCCATAAATTTGATGAATTAAAAGAAATAATTACATGATTTTGGTACAATCTCACTGTTGTTCATGAATTGAACAATTTCCACTTCATCCCTTAAATAAATGAAGTTGAATTTGTTATCCGTGATGTGTTAGCAGATCATGTGATAGAATGGCGGGTCATTCCATTTGTTTCAAAAAGGTTAGCAAAAGTTATAAGTCCATATTATGGTTAGATTAATCGTATATGGTTCCACAAATGACCTTATACTTCATATATCATACCGATTAATAAAATAAAACTAGTTTCTACTAACCAGAGACTTCCTGTAGGCCAGTGGTAGGCGATAAATTCCAGTCGCACTTTGGTTGTGGGTTCGATTCCCACAACCTTGTCCGACGCGATGGGCTGTCGCCCATCCTGCAGGTTGTCCTTTTTCTAAAACTACATTACTCTAACATCCCATCAATAATATTGAAAAAAACTTCTATTTTTAAACAATACTAACTTATGTCCAACATAATCCATTCCTATCTTTAGGATTATCCATAATACTGCAGTTCACTCTCATAATATAGTGAAAACGATTACCAGTGATTTCATATAACAAGCATGTTAATACCATCGTTGATCCCCATATATCATATGATATGTCTTGTTGGTCACATTCCAAACATTCGAAGGCCTTAATCATGTATTCTCTTGAAAAATGATTACCCATTGAATCTTAGTGAAAACATGAGTGCTGTCAAAAGTTAACTCTTTTCACATACCAAAACCTCAAACCATGATATAACTATTTCCTTATATCAGTCATGGGCTCATGAATACTTTCAAAAATTTCATTTTCTCCTTATCCCTTCATTATTCGCATATCATCTTTTTTCCAAAAATATCTCAATCACTTTCCATGGTTATCGGTACCATAAAATTATTGAAAACTACAATAGAACAATACATAAATATTATAATATTCCACGATACTATATACAACATTATTTTGGAATCCCATTATATAAACACTTAATCATTCCACCACATCATTGTCATATTCAAGATTGCCAATAGTGATCGCATGTGACTTCCCTTTTTTCCTTTGACTTAAACGGTTTCTCATGTCGATCATCAATAACCCTTGGATTAGGGCATTTATAAGAATAATGCCCCATTTCCTTACACTTGAAGCATTGAAGTGTTGGTGGTGCGTTCTCTGCAGTCTTTTCTTTATTCACATCATTAGAAACACTTTTTCCATTACTTCGACACTCAGCTACTCGATGACCTTATTTTCCACACTTAAAACATTTTCTAGTCCCTTTAAGACAACCTCCACCATGCTTTTTTCCACACTTTGAGCATAAGGAAACATTCATCTTTTTTTCACCATCATTCTGAGATTTCTCCTTGAACTCCATCTTTCGTTTCTTGTCAAATCTATAAGATGGATAAGTAACAACAACTTCCATTTATACCTTGATAGCACAACACACAATTTCTCTATAGCTACTGAAGTCTCTTATAGCTAATTCCCTTCGAATATTGGGTTTTAAGCCACTGACAAATCGATCAAATTTACTTTCAGGTTGGATGATAAATCCAGATGTATACCTTGAAAGCCTTGTAAAATTCTCTTCATATAAACCAAAAGATTCATTATCCTTTTTCTTTAGTTGAAGAAACTCTTTCTCCATCTTTGTTCGAAGAATACGAGGGAAGTACTTATTGAAAAATAAGTTCTTGAACTCGTCTCATTCCATGGACTCAATTTCATCTCTTGGCCTCATATTCTTGATAAGATTCCACCATTGATCAGCTTCACCTTCCAAACGATATACAGCTAAGATGACTTTATCATGTTCAGAACATTGAAGAACTGAAAATATCTTTTCAGTGGTACTGATCCATTGTTGAGCAACAAGTGGATCAGAAGACCCACTGAAAGAAGGTGGACGTTGCCTCATGAAGGACTCAATAGAATATTGTTCCCTTCTCTTCTCAATTGGATGTCCAGAATGATTCATAGCTTGTGTAAGTATAGCAATAAGATTTTTCACTCCATATCCCATAACATTTGTTTGTTCAGGAGGAAAATCATTGCATTTTCCATTGCATTGATCAACACAGTTCCTTCGGGTTCCAGCCATCCTCTAAAGCCCAAAAAGAATAGTTGAGAGGAAAACATCATGCTAGGCAAAATAACAAAATACAGGGGGAGTACCTTCAATATCTAACATCTTATGTTAAATTATAATATCGTTACCATAGTTCTAGGACTATATCCTATACGTATACTTATCCTTAGGGACATCCCTAGACATACCTTAGAAATATCTCTAGGGATCTCACTATTGTTTTCGCATCCCAGTTTCCAAAGGTTGACTAAACCTTTCCTCTGATACCAACTATAGAGACCCAAAGCTTGATGTACATGGACATTACATTACTTTTGTGGAATACTTAATATATAACAAAAACAGACACACAAGGACCATAATAGTTTAGTGTCTTTGGAAACTCGGAATATAAACTTCTAATCATGTTGAAATATCTTCAACAACTCCCATAACGATCTTCCCCTTTTTTTCCTTACCTGAAACCTTTATTTATTTCATGGGGAAAACAATACATAAAAAGGGTGAGCTCAAATACTCAGTAAGGGAAAACATAGATAACATAAAAGAATCCATAAACATTTGGAAGCAAAAACTTGAACATGAAATTTAAACATCGAAATATTGAGCAAAGACATAAATCGTGGAAGTACGTAAGGAATATATCATAATGGAACATGAATCGTGATAATATATAATGGGAATAAAACATGTAATTTTGGAAAACATTCAGTACATGTAATGATTTACATAGTAGCCAAGGCATTGCAGCCAAGACCATCTTAGTGGACAAAGTCCCTTTCTGAATCGAGTTCACATCTCGTTTCAGTCCTGTAATACTGAACCAGATTAAATTACCGTTCCAGCCATGTCTATCTCATGAGATAAAATTATTTACCCAATGCATTGGATGGAGATATAGGTACCACCCATCTCATAATGAAATCATTCTTACTTGTGCCACAAAATAAACATACATCATTCATAATAACCCAATAAATAAAATGGGTTTCATAAACATCATCCCATCATCACATAATCCATATAAAAAATGGATATAATTTCATAATAAGAAAAGTGAAACCATTTAAATCATAGAGACATGATACTTGAAACATACACATGTAAAATAATGTCGTCTTAGATGAAAATGGTTTTGATAAAACACTTGAAATGAATTCTTGAGGAAAATATCCTTTCTTCTTCAAAATCATTTTCTTTTCAAAAAATGTCATGAAATTTTAAAAGAAAAGGGTTTTGTTGAAAATAATCATGCAATATTGTAGATTAATCTTCATGAAAATGAGGCGTTATGAAACCGTAAAAATCCTTTCACGCCGTATAAGTTAAAAATAACATTCTCCTCGTACTTTTGTCGGAAACGTCAAAAAAGTACCTCATAACGTAAACAAAAGAAAGATTACTTACATACCAGGTAGTAAAAGTAAAAAATGGGTAAAAATGACTTTAAACATACATGAAAACACTTTTATAAAACATGGAAATGGATGATAGAAATAACCCCAGTAAATACTTACAAATTAACAATCTCAGATAAAAACGAGATTGGAAAAGTTATCCCTTACCTTAGGTCTGATATGCTTTGTACGTTTCCGAACCTCTTGTATAATGATTTAAATAATGTCATTGACTTATTACAGAATCATATTCATTGTTATGATGTCATATATGGTTCACTTATGACTTTATATTACCCGTTCTTTTGTAAGTTCCATGTTAAAGCAGCGTTTTAGGTTAAATCCTTTTATTTATCGTACGTGTTTGGACTTGTTGTTCTTTATATTATTAATTATATCCTGATTTACTTAATTCTAGAATGTAAAACATGATTCTCATATAATATATATTTCATTATATACATACATATATATATATATATATGATAGATCGATTAAATGAAATGAAATACACCGTTTATTGAGACGGTAGGCCATACGTACGCATGAACGTTGTTTTTGTTTCCTTATTGAATTGAATGAAATTAAGTAGATGTCATACATATATATACACATAAATACAGTATCATTATTATGTCATATATTTCATGATTAATTATTATATATACTTTATAATCATTCATGAATGGTTAACATGAAGAATGAATCTCATCGCGTCGTGGAGACGGTAGTCCGTACGTATGCACGAGTGATGATATCATTCCCATGATCGTGGAATTGTATTGGAGTGTATGTATACTATTTCAGAATCAATATCACTTTACAATAATCATATATAGTTATTATTTACACCATTATACCCATCCAAGTAAGGTGGTGGTGGAAAATAGATTACACCACGGTGTGGAGACGGTATTCCGTACGTACGCACACGCGGTGATTTTGTTTTCCGTAGGATGGATATATGGTGAAATAGGGTTGTTTCATACTTATAATAACATATCAGTATATTAGTGATACTGATGTTATTACTTTATAATGAAAAAACTAAAGAATATGAAGTGGAAGAAGAAATAAAGTTGAAGGAATCGGTAACGGACATTATCTCTTCTTTGAAGCGCCTCTTTGAGACCTCCTCTTAGGGAACTAAAATTGGTCTTTGAAGATGATCATGACCTCTAGGATGTTTCTAGGGAATTAGATAGGAGAACTTGGCAGGGGTTGGCCGAGATTGAAGGCTCAAAGTGGTGTTAGGAAAAGAGGGAGGAGGTGCCCTTATATAAGGGAGGAGATGGGCACCTTTGGAAAAACTAAAAATATTATTTTATTATAAAGCCATATTCGGTTATAAATAACTCCAAATTGATTTATTTCGAATCTAATGTGGGGATGTGTCGAAATAATCTCATCCAATAGAATTTGGACAAGTTTAGTTTACTATTTTAACCTTATCATTCAGATTTAACTTTAAGTTAGATAATTTTACTTTTACCGTGTCTTTTTGTGTTCTTACACTATAAGGATAATAAACTTACTATAACAAGCCAAACGAACCCCAAGTTGTTTATTATTAGTATATATAACCTTATCTAATTAATTTGGAATAACCTTACATTTTTAGGGATAAAATAACAATTAATAATATAATATTTGATTTAAACACTATTTTATGTCAATTTTGACACTATTTAGTAATTGATTTTTGTGAAAGTCATAACAGAATGATTAGTTCGAAAAAAGTTACTTAAATCAATACTAACATGTCATATTAACCTATAAAATTATTGTAAATCATAAAAAGTCTCAAATTACATTTATTTGTGTATTTATAACATCAATTAAGTCAATATTTCATTAATAAGATAATTGTTGAATCATATTTGTGTCATAAATAAATTAAATTATTTAATATCTAAAAATTACTAATAAAATACCATTATGTAGGAAATATTTTAATATTTTTAATGAATATTTATAGTCGAATTTATCTTATGTATAACCCTATATTAAAAATTATTTACTTATTAAACATTGATTTTAACTATTTTAACCCTTCTTTAAATAAATTAATAATAAATGTCCTAATCTAATCCAAGTGGGCCTAAATGGTCATATTTTATTCCTAAGGTTATTTTTGGTCGAATTAAACTTATCCAATAGATTTAGGACATGTGTTAGGGTAGTAATAATATCATTTTTACCCTTAATTACCCTATTTACTTTTAACCGTGGTAAATAAAAGTAAAAAGTTACTATTCACCAAAAATTATTTTCATCTCATTGAACCACATTTTACTTAATGACATCAACCATGTCTCTCGGATTTTTGAAATTCCACTCACAGAAGTGGTAAAATGAAGTTTTATGTAAATTTGCAAATTCTCTTAGAAGGTGGGTAAAAGACGGTGAAAAGTTCAATAAAATTTTTATATATCTAAAATTATTATAAAATTACTGCAATGAATTACTTTAACTTATATAGGTATTATGTATCAATTTTGACCTAAAATAAATTTAAATAAAATAAATAATTATTTAAATAAAAAGTCGGGTTTTAAATAGTTACCGAGTGTTTTCACTATTCATCAAAAATTGAAAGATTCTAGAAAAATACCAAAATATCACCCTAGGATAATTTTGATATTACGAATCCAAAAATGAAGTCCATTTTGAAAGATGAAATTTAAAAAAATTTAAAAATTGGTTATTACTATTCAAAACGGCTAGTTTTAATATTATTTTAATAGCATATCGTTGTTTAGTGAAACTTGGTATTGCGTACAACACACACTATCGAGGAAGGTCGCGATTGCATGTAATGCAACTAAGTTACAGTTGCATGTTGTGCCAGACTCCATTTTTGTAACGGAAAACACAAGACATCAATAAAATTAAAAAGAATGTTTTTCATAAAATCTCGGGGTGTTACATTATACCCCCCTTAAAATGAATTTCGCCCACGAAATTCGTCAGGGTTATAAATGGTTTACTACTTGAAAGTTTCTTTAATAGAAACCCACATCGTAAAAAGGAATACCAAAACCAATCTTTAAAAACTAAAGTATGAAACATAACGGTTACCCAAATTAACTAATCACTGGGTTTCCACATAGGAGAACATAGGTGAAAATATGGATATGGAAGAGAAATATAACCGTCATGTTCTGATGGAGAGTGGTAGAGAACATGGCTATGAAAAATCCAACAATCAGAAAGCCATAAATTTGTGATGATCTAGGGTACCATCTGATTTATCGGATATAAGGGCACTAGGACAACATTTTTGGTTTTCAAGATCATTTCCCTAAAGTTGATGAATTAAAATAAATACTTACATGATTTTGGTACAATCTCACTGTTGTTCGTGAATTGAACAATTTCCACTTCATCCCTTAAATAAATGAAGTTGAATTTGTTATTCTTGATGTGTTAGTAGATCATGTGATTGAATGATGGGTCATTCCATCTGTTTCAAAAAGGTTAGAAAACGTTATATCCATCTTATGGTTAGATATAACGTATATGGTTCCAAAAATGAACTTATACATCATATATCATACCGATTAATAAAATAAAACTAGTTTCTACTAACCAGGGACTTCCTGTAGGCCAGTGGTATGCGATAAAGGCCAGTCGCACTTCAGTTGTGGGTTCGATTCCCACAGCCTTGTCCGATGCGATGGGTTGTCGCCCGTCCTACAAGTTGTCCTTTTTCTAAAACTACATTACTATAATATCCCATCCATAATATTGAAAAAAACTTCTATTCTTAAACAATACTAACTTATGTCCAACATAATCCATTCCAATCTTTAGGCTTATCCATAATACTGCATTCCACTCTCATAATATAGTGAAAACTATTACCAGATCTTTCATATAACAAGCATGGTAATAACATCGTTGATCCACATATATCATATGATATGTCTTGTCGGTCACATTCCAAACATTGGAAGGCCTTAATCGTGTATTCTCTTGAAAAATGAATACCCATTGAATCTTAGTGAAAACATGAGTGCTGTCAAAAGTTAACTCTTTTCACATACCAAAACCTCAAGCCATGATATAACTATTTCCTTATATCAGTCATGAGCTCATGAATACTTTCAAACATTTCATTTTCTCTTTATCCCTTCATTATGCGCATATCATCTTTTTTCCAAAAATATCTCAATAACTTTCCATTGTTACCGGTACCATAAAATTATTGAAAACCACAATAGAACAATACATAAATATTATAATATTCCACGATACTATATACAACATTATTTTGGAATCCCATTACATAAACACTTAATCATTTCACCACATCGTTGTCATATTCAACATTGCCAATAGTGATCGCATGTGACTTCCCTTTGTCCTTTGCCTTAAGTGGTTGCTCATGTCGATCATCACTAACCCTTGGATTAGGGCATTTATTAGCATACTGCCCCATTTCATTGGACTTGAAGCATTGAAGTGTTGGTGGTGCGTTCTCTGCAGTCTTTTCTTTATTTACATCATTAGAAACCCTTTTTCCATTACTTCGACACTCAGGTGCTCGATGACCTTCTTTTCCACACTTAAAACATTTTCTAGTCCCTTTAAGACAATCTCCACCATGCTTCTTTCCACACTTTGAGCATAAGGAAACATTATTCTTCGTTTCACCATTATTCTGATATTTCTCCTTGAACTTCATCTTTCGTTTCTTGTAAAAAAATATGAGATGGATAAGTAACACCAACTTCCATTTCTACCTTGATAGCACAATGCACAATTTATTCATAGCTACTGAAGTCTCTTATAGCTAATTCCCTTTGAATATTTTGTTTTAAGCCACTGAAGAATCGATCAACTTTACTTTCAGGTTGGATGATAAAGCCAGATGCATACCTTGAAAGCCTTGTAAAATTCGTTTCGTATACACGAACAGATTCATCATCCTTTTTCTTTAGTTCAAGAAACTCCTTCTCCATCTTTGTTCGAAGAATATGAGGGAAGTAATTATTGAAAAATAAGTTCTAGAACTCATCCCATTCCATGGACTCAATTTCATCTCTTGGCCTCGTATTCTTGATAAGATTCCACCATTGATCAGCTTCACCTTCCAAACGATATACTGCTAAGATGACTTTATCATGTTCAGAACATTGAAGAACTGAAAATATATTTTCAGTGGTACTGATCCATTGTTCAGCAACAAGTGGATCAGAAGACCCACTGAAAGAAGGTGGACGTTGCCTCATGAAGGACTCAATAGAATATTGTTCCCTTCTCTGCTCAATTGGAAGTCCATAATGATTAATAGCTTGTGTAAGTATAGAAATAAGATTTTTCACTCCATCTCCCATAACATTTGTTTCTTTAGGAGGACAACCATTGCATTGTCCATTGCATTGATCAACACGGTACCTTCGGGTTCCAACCATCATCTAAAACCCAAAAAGAATAGTGTGAGAGGAAAAAATCATTCTAGGGAAAATAACATAATAAAGGGGGATTACCTTCAATATCTAACTTCTTAAGTTAAATTCTAATATCTTTACCATAGTTCTAGGACTATATGCTATACGTATACTTGTCCTTAGGGACATATCTAGACATACCTTAGAAATATCTCTAGAGATCTCACTAATGTTTTTGCATCCCAGTTTCCAAAGGTTGACTAAACCTTTCCTCTGATACCAACTGTAGAGACCCAAGGCTTGACGTACATGGACATTACATTACTTTTGCGGAATACTTAATACATAACAAAAACAGACACACAAGGACCTTAATAGTTTAGTGACTTTGGAAACTCGGAATATAAAATTCTAATCATGTTGAAATATCTTCAACAACTCCCATAATGATCTTCCCCTTTTTGTTTGCTTACCTAAAACCTTTCTTTATTTCCTGGGGCAAATAAAACATAAAAAGGGGGAGCTCTAATGCTCAGTAAGGGAAAACATAGATAACATAAAACAATCCATAAACATTTGGAAGAAAAAGCTTGAACATGAAATTTAAACATCAAAATCTGGAGCAAAGACATAAACCGTGAAAGTACGTAAGGAATATATCATAATGGAACATCAACCATGATAAAATATAATGGGAATAAAACATGTAATTGTGGAAACCATTCAGCACATGTTATGATTTCCATAGTATCCAAGGCATTGCTGCCAAGACCATCTTTGTGGACAAACTCCCTTTCTGAATCGAGTTCACTTCTCGTTTCAGTCCTGTAATACTGAACCGGATTAACTTACCATTCCAGCCATGTCTATATCATGAGATATTAATCTTTACCCAATGAATTGGAGGGAGATATAGGTCCCACCCATATCATAATAAAATCATTCTTACTTGTGCCACAAAATAAACATACATCATTCATAATAACCCAATAAATAAAATGGGTTTCATAAACATCATCCCATCATCACATAATCCATATAAAAGAAATGGATATCATTTGATAATAATAAAAGTGAAACCATTTAAATCATAGAGACATGATACTTGAAACATACACATGTAAAATAATGTCATCTTAGATGAAAAAGGTTTTGATAAAACACTTGAAATGAATTCCTGAGGAAAATATCCTTTCTTCTTCAAAATCATTTTCTTTTCACAAAATTTCATGCAATTTTAAAGGAAAAGGGTTCTGTTGAAAATAATCATGCAATCTTGTAGAGGAAGCTTCATGAAAATGAGGCGTTATGAAACCGTAAAAATCCGTTCACGCCGTATAAGTTAAAAATAACATTCCTCTCATACATTTGTCGGAAATGTCAAAAAAGTACCTCGTAACGTAAAAAAAAAAGAAAGATTCCTTACATACCATGTAGTAAAAGTCAAAAATGGGTAAAAATTACTTTAAACATACATGAAAACACTTTTATAAAACATGGACATGGATGATAGAAATAACCCCAGTAAATACTTACGAATAAACAATCTCGGATAAAAACGAGATTGGAAAAGTTATCGCTTACCTTAGGTCCGATATGATTCGTACATTTCCAAACCTCCTGTATAATGCATTAAATAATGTCATTGACTTATTACAGAATCATATTCATTATTATGATATCATATATGGTTCACTTATGACTTTATATTACCCGTTCTTTTGTAAGTTCCATGTTAAAACAACGTTTTAGGTTAAATCGTTTTATTTATCGTACGTGTTTGGACATGTTGTTCTTGATATTATTACTTATATCCTGATTTACATAATTCTATAATGTAAAAAATTATTCACATATAATATATATTTCAGTATATACATATATATATTTTATAGATCGATTAAATGAAATGAAATTCACCGTTCATGGAGATGGTAGGTCGTACGTACGCATGAACGCTATTTACGTTTCCTTATTGAATTGAATGAAATTAAGTAGATTTCATACATATATATACACATAAATACAGTATCATTATTATGTCATATATTACATGATTAATTATTATATATACTTTATAATCATTCATGAATGGTTAACATGGAGAATGAATCTTATCACGTCGTGGAGACGGTAGTCCGTACGTACGCACGAGCGATGATATCATTCCCATGATCGTGGAATTGTATTAGAGTGTATGTATACTATTTCAGAATAAATATCAATTTATAATAATCATATATAGTTATTATTTACACCATTATACCCATCCAAGTAAGGTGGTGGTGGAAAATAGATTACACCACGGCGTGGAGACGGTTTTCCGTACATACGCACGCACGATGATTTCGTTTTCCATAGGATGGATAGATGGTGAAATAGGGTTATTTAATACTTATAATAAAATATCAGTATATGAGTGATACTGATGTTATTACTTCATAATGAAACAACTAAAGAAGAATAAGTGGAAGAAAAAATAAAGTTTAAAGAATCGGTAACGGACATTACCTCTTCTTTGAAGCGCCTCTTTGTGACCACATCTTAGGGCACTAAATTTGGTCTTTGAAGATGACCAGGACCTCTAGGATGTTTCTAGGGAAGTTTAGAGGAGAAATTGGCAGGGTTTGGCCGAGCATGAAGGCCCAAAGTGGTGTGAGGAAGAGAGGTAGGAGGTCCCTTTTATAAGGGAGGAGAGGGGAACCTTTGGAAAAACTAAAAATAATATTTTATTATAAATCCATATTCGGTTTTAAATAACTCCAAATTGATTTATTTAGAAGATAAGGTGGGTATGGGTCGAAATCCTCTCATCCAATAGAATTTGGACAAGTTTAGTTTACTATTTTAACCTTATCATTTAGATTTAACTTTAATTTAGATAATTTTACTTTTACCGTGTCTTTTTGTGTTCTTACACTATAAGGTTAATAAACTTACTATAACAAGCCAAAAGAACCCCAAGTTGTTTATTATTAATATATATAACCTTATCTAAGTCATTTGGCCGAACCTTAGATTTTTAGGAATAAAATAACAATTAATAATATAATATTTTGTTTAAAAACTATATAATTTCAATTTTGAAACTATTTAGTAATTGATTTTTGTGAAAATCATAACCGAATGATTAGTTTTAAAAACATTAATTAAATCAATAATAACATGTCATATTAACCTAGAAAATTAGTGTAATTCATAAAAAGTCTCAAATTACATTTATTTGTGTATTTATAACATCAATTATGTCAATATTTCTTTAATAAGATAATTATTGAATCATCTTTGGGTCATAAATAAATTAAAATATTTAATGTCTAAAAATTACAAATAAAATACCATTATGTAGAAAATATTTTTAGATTTCTAATGAATATTTATAGTCGAATTTATCTTATGTATAACCCTATATTAAAAATTATTTACTTATTAAACTTTGATTTTAACTATTTTAACCCTTCTTTAAATAAATTAATAATAAATGTCCTAATCTAATCCAAGTGGGCCTAAATAGTCATATTTTATTCCTAAGGTTGTTTTTGGTTGAATTAAACTTATCCAATAGAATTAATACATGTGTTAGGGTAATAATAATATCATTTTTACCCTTAATTACCCTATTTACTTTTAACTGTGGTGACTAAAAGTAAAAAGTTACTATTCACCAAAAATTATTTTCATCTCATTGAACCACATTTTACTTAATGAAATCAACCGTGTCTCTCGTATTTTTGAAATTCCACTCACAGAAGCAGTAAAATTATGTTTTATGTAAATTTGCAAATTCTCCTAGGAGGTGGGTAAAAGACGGTGAAAAGTTCAATAATATATTTATATATCTAAAATTATTATAAAATTACTCCAATGAATTACATTGAACTTATATAGGTATTATGTATCAATTTTGACCTAAAATAAATTTAAATAAAATAAATAATTATTTAAATAAAAAGTCGGTTTTTAAATAGTAACCCAGTGTTTTCACTATTCATCAAAAATTGAAAGTTTCCAGAAAAATACCAAAATTTCACCCTATGCTAATTTCGATATTCCGAATCCAAAAAATGAAGTCCATTTTGAAAGATAAAATTTACAAAATTTCAAAAAGTGGTTATTACTATTCATAACGGCTAGTTTTAATAATATTTTAATAGCATATCGTTGTTTAGTGAAACTCGGTATTGCGTACAACAAACGCTATCGAGGAAGGTCATGATTGCATGTAATGCAGCAAAGTTAGGGTTGCGTGCAGATCAAAACTCCTTTGTTTTAATGTACAATAGATGTCATCAATAAAATTAAAAAGAATATTTTTCATAAAATCTCGGGGTGTTACATATAAATTAAAACTACAACACATTATCCATTCATAAAAGGAATGTTACAACAAAAGAAAATACAACTAAGTATTGTAAACCATGTATTATTACTCATTATGGATAAAATACATCCATTAAAATTGGTAAATCATTAGGGGACAATAGATAGAAAAGAACAAAATCTTCATGACTCGAAAATTACCTGGATTATATTTTTCCTTAAGTATCATTAATATCCAGAAAACATATAATTAAGATGATAATCATGAAAGGGATTATTAAAAATATATTATAAGAAATAAAAACTATGCCTTGAAAAGTGAGAGTTCAATGAAAAAATTATTTATTAAGCCTATATAGACTTGAATGAAATCAGTCAATTATAAATAGTCATTGAAATGTTTTCATTGAAAATATATTATTACAATTATATCCATTTCAAATATGGTCATTGGTCAAATATCCAATAACTATACTGAATTTATTTATTGTTAAAATAATATAACACACAATGAAATAAAAATATCATATTAAAATATTATATATATATATATATATATATATATATCTATTGCATATAAATATTAATAATATTATTAAAATATTATATGATGTATATAAAAAATCAAATATATATTTTTAATATTCATCAATTAGTAAAAATAAATTTTAGAATATAAATAATTAATTTTAATGGTATTTTTTAAAGCACAATTAGTATAAAATTATTAATTTTTTCAAAGAACCATTTTTTATTGAATATTTTATCCTAATAGATTAAATTAAACAATTTAAAAAAAATATTATATATGAAATAATATATTAACGTCACTTATAATAAAAATTTATGTGAAAAAATATTTAGAATACTTAATGTTTAAAAAAATACATTTTTCAATAAAAGTAATTTTTTATATTCTTTATTTTCCATCAAAAACTAAATTTATAAATTTAAGAATATGAATTAGATAAAAATAATAATTGTTTAAATTGTAATGTAAAAATTATCTTACATTTATTTTTGGTAATTATTCTAAAAAAATGATTTTTAAGTGAAAAATTTATGTTTACAAATAACACGACTTTTATGAAATTATTAATATATAAGTATAAATTGGAAATTCATGAAACATTTTTATCAAGAAAAATATTAATTTAATAAGTGAATTTATAACACTAAATTTTTTTCTTATAAATTTATAAACTGATATTTTACATTTTAGAACCTAAGTTATATTAAAAAACTTTTTTTAATACATTACTCATTTAGTATTTGAAAATTAATTTATATCACTTTTATGAATTTAATAAATTTTTTTTTTCAAATTTGTAATAATTAGGTACAAATTATATAATATGGAATAAAATCCATAAATGATAAATTACTTAGGTAAAAAATAGTTAACATAGTGAAAACCAAAATAGTAAAAATGTGAAACCTAAGATGTAAAGAGACAAAAATATTAAAAAAAACGTTTTTAATTGAGTGTTTTAGGCGTTTATAGACATTATATATTCTCTTATCTATTATTTATCAAATTTTGAGCCATTTACCTTGAGAGTTACCTCCCATTATTGAAATTGTTTTGGAATTTTGGAAAATGTCATCTCTTTCACTTATAAATGGGGCACTCTTCTCCTCACTTACCCTCACACCAAAACCCCTTATGTTTGGACCAAAATCTTCCCAAAAATCTCCTCCAAACTCCTATAAACCTTATGGAGGTTGTTTACTAAGAATACCATCCCTCAAAGGCTTAATCACATTCTCAATGGAGATAATCCAAGAAGTGACGTATAAGTTCATAACATCTCTTTCCCCTTTCTATTTATTTACATTATTTTTTTCTTCATAAAATTCCATTTAAACATATTAAAATGATGACACTCGTATACTTATTATATTTGTATTTTATTTTAATAATGATACAAATATTAACCACCTTCCTCTTTTCTATTAAGAATAGAAAAAATGTAAATCATGCATTGTGCTGACTACTGCCTCCAGGAATAAGCCTGATTCATTTTCCTTCAATTACAAAAAATGACTAGATTTAGTTTATATTTGATGTGTTTATATGATATATATAAAAAATATGTATCATTAATATATTTCTTTTGTGATAATATGAAAATAAAGAATCATTATAAGGAAATCCATTGATATTGATAAATAACCCAAAACTAGGTCATCTCTATTTTTGTCTTCATAAAATAAGACTAAAACTCCAATTTGTTGGAATTATAAAATTTTATGTTTTTATAAAACACCAATTCCAGTACCATTAATGGTTTTTAAATTATTATATTTAGAATTATATGGAAGTTCAACACCATTTTTATGAATCTAGTTCAAAACAGAGATGATTATTAACCTCTGATTCTAAAAACGGATTATAACAATATAATATAAGAAGAGAATTATTATTAATTAAAATTATAAACAAAAATTAATATGAATAAGATTCTGAAATAGATTTTTAACATGTTTATCTTTATGATATGTGAGGTTAAAACACTTCCATGGAAATCAATGGTAAAGGTAAGGGACATAGTAACATAAACTTCTTTCCTTTGGGTTATATGTTTTCTTCTTGATTTCCCTCATCATCACTAAATTTTATATTTTAAATGATTTTCTCACATTATTTATAGGGAAAATGAGTTTTTTTTATCCAAATCAATTTCCATTAATGGTTTTCCTTTCACCTTAAAAAAATAAAAGGATACTTTTTAAAAGGAGACTCGTTACTATTTATTTTTCAATGATGAATATAAAATGGTTTCAAAAAGATATTTCCATGCTTTGGTTCTCATTATCTTAAAATGATCTATATCAAATAGAGTTATGATTAATTCTTCACCCTATATCTTCTTTTATGTGTTTTTTTTGGGCGATCAATTTTTTCAGCATCAAATTATTTAATTCATAATGTTATTTTGTACCATTTGGATGTTTTATGAAACTCATTTTATTTCCATGTGTTATTTATGACAATAAAATGTTATCCATTCCGATGCGAATGAAACCCATTCTTTCTCAGTGAGTTCATTATGATATATTTATGATTGATTTTAATTGGAACACATATATATGGGTGATGATGGTTGGGGTCCTGTATCGACATATAATGCATTTTTATGCTTATATATCATGTGATATTTAGGCAAGGACATAATGTGTTTTTTCTCAAATGTGTGGGAATTATAGGTTTGATTACATTTTCAGGAATGTACACAATGATTTTGTTCACATGTGTGAGGGAATAATGCATTTTCTCACAGAGGTTTTCATATTCTAATGGTTGTCCCAGATTTCTATGTTGTTTATCAAGTTATTACAAATTCCAAAGATATATTTCATTTCCATGAAATTTCATCATTTCTTGATTATGATTTATTTTTAAAGTATTTCACAATTTTATTTCATTATCACATATTATATGATTATTGTGATGTGTTTTGATCAATTTCATATCTTTTATGATTATTTAATGATCATTTTATGATCTTATGTTACTATAAAATGTTTTATGACTATTGTCTATCATATTTTGACATTTTATTATGATACTTATGTCTTTATCATATTATCCTTCATGTTATGATATGATTTTCCCTAACAGAGTGTCTGATCTCACCCTTTTCTTTTCTTTTTTCATTACCCGAGTTATGAATATTATTAAATCATGTGATATTTCTATAAAAGGTTATATAGGAGCATGATTTTGTGGAGAAAAATTTACAAGAATTGTAAAATTAGATGTTTAGATATCTAATATCTAAGACACTAAACCTTTACGTCACTAGGTTATTAGACTTTTTGTGAGATGTATTATCTAAATACTGAAATTAATGTATTATTTATATCAGGATTAGCTCGATTTAATTTACTTTGAGTTAAAAATCTCCCATTCAATTAATCTCAATCATGAACATAGATCCTCGACGAAGTTAACATGATATTTGATCAAGATTATGATAATTTGGAATTTAATTTTTCTATTGAACTGGGTTCAAGGTGTGACAACAAGTGTTATGTCATGAATTTTATTGTTTCCCTCCCAAACTAACTTTTCAATAAACTTCTCCAGTCACACTTTAAATTTGACTACAATAGTTTGAATTTCTATAACTAGTTTCATTTATTATATTTAACATCATTCTTCTACTATCACAGTGCTCGTTCATTCTTCGTTTTTATTCAAAAAATATTCCAAATTCATCTATACCATAAATGAATAAAGTAATGAGTATTATGGTAAAAATAATTACTTTATTAACAAAATTTATCAAATCAAAATTATAAAAAATATATGCATGAAATTACAACATAAGAACATGATATTAAATTGATGCAAATAAGAAGCTACTGATATGTCTATTACTAGTATGAATACAATGGAAAATAATAAAAACACTATTAAACACATAATTCATCACAGGAAATGGTAAAAAATTAGTAAAATAATAAAAATAATGTTAAAAACCCTGAGATTCAATGGGTAATATAAAATAGAGTTGGAAGAAATCTAAAAACAATAAACTAAGGGAAATAATGGATGCATTGGCATGTGAATAAAATAGTAGTAGGTGATGATGAAAAAAACATTGAGGATCATCAAATCACAGTCTAGGTCTTTGTTTGGGGTAAAAATTCAAGATATATTGAGTGATTGAAATAAATTAAGAGGTTCCACATGACATAATAATGTTTTTGAAATATTTTCAACATTTTTTATTAACTAATGGATATAAACAACTATTTTTTATATTTGTTATTAATGTGTCAATAGAAAAAAATGGTTTTTTAAATTGGATATATAATAAATGAAGTAAAATAATTTATACCCATGTCTTTTACAATGGTTTTTATATCACTGATATAAAATATACTTTATAATGATGGTTTTTAAAAATCGATGTTATAGATGGTTTCATTTTAAATAGTTTTGTTACTAGAGATCATAATTATATGATAATGATTTTAAGGTTTTTTATGAATTCAAAAGATACTTAAAGATGGTTTGAGTCAGTTGGAGATAAATTGAGAACTCTGGATAAATGTTTTGGTAGCTGTAGCTTTTAAAGAATTTTCTTAAGGCATGAGATACATAATATTTTCTTCTAATTTAAGGGAAATTCAAAGTCTATAAGAGCTCACTATTGTATATGTTAAATATTTTATGAGATTTTGTTTTGGAAGCGTTTTGATTTACCATATATATGGAACATATCTGATGATACATTTTATATTTTATTGGAGCTCTTCTTGAAATACCACAAAGGCACTACATGCACAGTATTTTCTTAGAAGTTAAGATTTGTAAAACTCACTAGAGGTGAAAATGAATATGTAACATATTTCATATGGAACATAACATTTTATGAGTCATACATAATATATTTTTAAATCTCACTAAAAATTTCATTAAGTCTATAATATTATACAACATATATGACTATTAAAAAATTACATATGAATCATTAGATAGTGGAAATATATCTAAGTCTAGAATCTCATCAAGATATATAATAAAAAAGTTTTCTTATGTATGGGTTGGTAGTATAAAAACTAATAATTTTCTAAGGAAAAAATCATATGCAAGTCTACACTATGATGCGTAAGGTTTTTAAAATGAAAATTAAAGTTTTACTCTTAGTATAAATTTATAAAGATTGGTATTTTTCAGAAGTTACTCCCATGAATTAAGGAAAATGATTCTCAAAATATTTTTAATTGAACAAAACATCACAAATGATTTTGTGATTCAAGTTGAGAGATTAATAAAACAGTATTTTCACCGTGAAGAAGAGAACTACGCTATGATGTATTCTAAATATAATAACAATCCAAAGACTTTTATATTAATTATAAGATTTTCATACCAGAAATATATTTTCATACCATAGTAGATGATTAGTAAATATTTACAAAGAGTGATTTTCATTATGAATAAATAATTATGATCATAAAATTTATATTATATACAATAATGAATGTCAGTGTATATAAATTAGATGTTCATGGTTTTTGTAGAGAAGATGAGTATACAATAGTTTTGGTTATCACATGAAGAACAAGGACCTGGTATTTATGAGAGTTAAATGTGAAATGAAGATATAGTAAAAATATAATATTTCATGAGTTTGAAAGCCATGTATTTTGTTGATATAATATTAGGTTTTAAAATTTGATTGATTTATGAGATTCATGAAAAATTTAATGTGACACAATATCATGGGGAAATATCAAATATACAAAAAGAGGACAAATATTTTAATTTTTTTGTTCTGATACAAGATGTTTCTATTATATAATGTATCAAAAAAAGAGGAAGTGACAGAATAATGATAAGGGATATGAATATTTGATGAGATATGTTGATGTACATGCTAATCTCCTGATATTATTCTAAGAGTTTAAGACCTTGAATCCAACTAAGGTTTTGTATATTGATGTAATGAAATATTGAGTATTATTGAAGATCTTGTTCACTAAGAGGATTGGATGTTTCACTAGAAGATAGGACTGCTCTATTATAACAATATCACCATGATTTGGGATATTGATGAACTATTGAGAGACAACTGTTGTGCATTGAAAAATTCAATGAAGTACACTTCCCCTTATAATATTCTAGAAAACATTGTCAGAGTCATGTAAGAAAATATTTCCTCTCTTATATTCACTTAAAAGTTATTGTAAAGATACAGGTATCAGAACTTTACCTAAACCCAGTAAGAAGTTGGTACCCACATTGGGACTAAACCTTATAAAAACTTGTGTGAATTATGTTCAATTACATTTCTACTGTATATGATTAACAACAATATTTGAATATGTGACGATCAATACCTTAAAAAATCAAGTTGTTTAATTTTTAAAAGATAAAATATAAAATTGTAACACTAATTTATCCCCCCTTTTTTAGTGGTACATCAACTAGCCTGGGCACTTAAATTATAAGAACAAATGTTCAAAATAAATCATTTCATTATATTTTCATCCATGACCCCTGATCCTAGGTACTTTCCTTTAGGGGTATTCATTTTTAGTTTTAACTCGTTAAGGATATCAATTTAAAGTAATTAATTATTAACTAGTTACCTTATGATAAAAGTTTAAACCAACCTATGATCAACTCAAAACAATATTGAACTAAACAAATTGGATTATATTATTTCAAGTGAGTATCAATCAATTAAGAAAACAAATATTTTCTAAAAACTATTTTCAAACTGGGTCATTAATTGAGTAAATACATGTCCAGATTTTTTGTAATACTATATGTACAAAAAAATATGTAAATAAGGCCAATAATCACAAAAAAAATCATTGATCATAAAATAAAAGGAAATAAATGATCAAAAAAAACCAATGACCATAAAAAAATATATACTTAAATCAATAAATATAAAAAATCACAAACCATAAAATAAAAATCCACCCATTATCTTATTTTTTACTATATAATTAAAAAAACATTTAAATCATCGGAACCAAATAAAATATGAGTTTATATTTTATAATATAATTTTATGAAATGTTTTCACTAATACAACACTGTAAACGCCGAAAAAGTCCGTAACTCCCGGAGGAAGTTTCAAAGTGACGAAGCGAAGTCATATTCGGAGTCAGAGGCCCGATCTGGAGGCCCGGGAAGCGGTACGCGAAATAAAGGAGGATGCACGCGAAATAATGTTGTGCGCGTGAAGTATCCCCAGGATTCGCGTAATTGAGACGATGAGGCGCGCAATATTTGCGCGCCCCGGTTCTTCGCGGCGAGATTTTGCGCGCCGACGGCTCCCGGTGTGGAAGATTGCGCGCACCGCCTGGATTCTGCGCTGGCTAGGGCCTATAAATAGAAGGCGACCCCCGACGGTTTGGGGGTTGAAGAATTCGGATCTGCTCTCGGGTGCACAATTCGACTCCCCCCACGCACAATATGACTTCTAGGTAATTTCTTTTTTTTTCGCGCAACTTTGCCCCGGGGTTCGCCTTTGTGCGCAACTCCACCGGCTTAAGTAAATTTTCCCCCTCCTCCGGGTTCCTTCCTTGCGCGCAATCCATGTCTAGTGCGCGCAATTCCCTTCTGTGCACGCAATACCATGCGCACCATTCCCTCTCCGCGCGCAATTCCCTGGCTCCAATTGTGCGCCATCCCGGTGTTTTGCGCACAAACCTTCTTTTTGCGCGCAAAACCCAGGACCCTTCACCTTGACACCCCTTGGATGCCTCTCTGCGCAGGCACCTGATGTCTCCCCTGCCGGGCATGCGCGCCATGCGTTGTTTTCTCGTACGGCATTCCAGGCTCGTGCGAAGTAACCTCAAGGTCCCTAGGGCTGTGTTTTCCATTGTGTTTCTTTGCCTTATGCTTCTCTGTATAGGCACGCTAACGACTATTTCTTCTTCACATAGCCACGCTAACGTGGACCCCCCCCAGTGGTTCGCCATGCGGCCCCCCTTCACTACGGCCTTGCCGATGCCTTCCCTCCCACAAGGGGTAGAGGGCGTTGGGCATGTAAGCCCTAGGGGTGTGGAGCGAACCCACCTCGTCCAAGCTGCAGGATGTTAAACTGCTAAGCACCTCATCTTTAACACATGACGTTAAACTATGGTCCGACCCCGTGCTTCGCACGCAGGGTCCCCCCATCTCGGACATTTTTTACGCCTCTCGTCTCCACGAGAATGGACTCTTCCTCGCATGGAATGAGATCCTCCTTGTCGGAGTGGCGTTTGTCCGCGGGGGAAGGGCTGCCTCAGAGCGTAAGCCCCTAGCCTCTCTTACAGAAGGTTGCACCCATGCATCTCCGTACTTCCCCCCTGGCAAGGCCAGTGGAGTCCCTTTCCGACTGTGCTTTGTCACACCATGGGCCTCCACCCTGGAGTAAGCCCCGACACCCAGGTCTGCTAATTACGCGTAAGCCCCTATTTCCTCTTTGGGCCGCTCAACACATAAGTCCCATTCTGCTTCTCACAGACGCACCCTTCGCGACGTGATCGTCTGGTCCCTGCTACCTCTTGTTTCTCACACCGAGCATGACTCACGTGGGCTTAGAGCACGCATCGACCATGACATCCTCCTATGGGCCGCCTCAGAGCGTAAGCCCCATGCCAGCGAACTACGTAAACTTTGATCCGTGCTAACACATGGTACGTAGGAAGCCTCCACGAGGTTCAAGACCACCACCCGGTTGTTCCGACATCTCCACGTCGGTTCCATATCCACCATGGGCCGCCTCAGAGCGTAAGCCCCATACCCACCATGGGCCGCCTCAGAGCGTAAGCCCCAAATTCCTTGTCCTGCATGACGTTAAACTGTATGCCCTCATCCCACATGATGTTAAACTGTATCTCATCCCGCATGACGTTAAACTGTATCCCCCGTCTTAGGCCGTTTCAGGGCATAAGCCCCATGCCTCACTCCATCATCCATTCTGATCCTTACTCGGGCCGCCACATCCCGGTGAGATCATGCAACTCCACCCCACTCCATAGTATCCAGGAAGTCGCCCACATGCTGGCCCCAACATCGGTGTTTCCCCTAGGGGGATCCTTTAATCTGATCAACTCTCAGGGTTTCGATCAGTCTGATCCATCTCCGCAAGACGTTAAACTCGCGGCATACCCCATGTTAAACATGGGAAGCTGAGGAAAACCTCAAACGGTACACATTCCCCGTGTTTGATGTGGGATTCCTCGGGCTTCCGCGCTCTCGAGAAGCCCCGTGATAAGGGTCAGAAGACAGACTTGCTGATCCCCATCATCAAGACATGCCAACGACATCCCAACGTGACCTTTCTCCTCACCGAAGGTTGCTGCCCTGACAAGACCCCTTGGAGCATCTTGACGGAAGCAGCGTAATTAACTGGCGTCCATGCAGATATGGCACTAGGAATGAGCTTCACGAACCCGTCTTAAATCTATGAGGGAGACCCGGATTAGGTGACATGCTCCGAGGAGGAATCCATGGAAGGATGAACCAACATCCTGTCATCCTAGTTTCGATCAAGGAGGAGACGTCCCTGAATAAATAACAGATGCCACCTGCCTTTGGAAAGCTGGAATGCGGGGCTGCGAGCCGCGCATCCTCCCATGCGTGATAGACATGCATGCGCGCCCCGACGTAAAAGCGTCGGAAACAGAAAATGGTGAACCTGACATGAATCTATTCTCCTCAATATGGGGACAGGTAGCATTCACGATGTAGGAATATCACCATGTCACCAGGTCCGGGTACCTAACACCGGGACGTGAAACCCACCTGGGGTCGAGGCAGTCCAGATGTTGTGCACCCCGTTCCGCGACGTCGTTAGCGTGGATCCCTCTCGTCGACCACAGAAGACGGAACGACGCTGGGCTATTGGTTGTTGATTTATTTTCCTGTTAGAACTAATGGGTTCATCTCCCTGCTTCCAGGAATTAGATCACTGCATCTGAAGCTCGATCGCCACCTGCCCACCGGCACAGGGGCAGGGGTAGTACCGACGCGGCTACCCCGCGCGGTCCCGTCTTTTCCATAGTCGCTCCGGCTCCGATTTCCGTGACTGTCGGGCGCTCACGCCCCCTCTCCCCATCAGAAATCATCCAGGGAAGGGTGATCCACGAATTGGTTCGTAGGTACGACGAGGAAGGGATCATCCCCACCAGGGTCCTGGCCCGTTTGGATCTAGAGGCGGTTGTGACCCACTATCGTCGCCGCCCCCGAGGGCTGCGCAGGGAGCTGCCGATCCCCACTCCGACGTTCAACCGTTTCAGGAGCCTATCTCCGGAGCGTCTTGACACATCCCTGTCCTATGCCAATGAGGTGGGGGATGTCCGGGTCTGCCCGATCGGAGACCCGTCCTAGGGGTTAACGGCAAGAACCCCTGCCAGGCTGCGTCGACGTCAACGCCCGACTCCCCGGGCTGAGGACCAGGAAATCTCTATGCCCGCACATCCGGATCCAACCCATCCGACCCGACGCTAGCGTCGAGCACAAGCGGAAGAGAATGCCCGTCCTGGGGCACCAATCTCAGCAGCCACTATGGCCCGAGCCACTGCTGACGCCTCCTACCAGATCCCCACACATGTTGAGCAGGGGCAGCCACATGCCCGACTGGGATCGAAACCCCGACCGCCCTGCAGGCAAGTTGGGTTGAATCTCCCGGTCGTGGGCACTCGAAATGGCCACCGCGGACCAATCCGTGGTAGTTTCACCCACCAGGAAGGCTCATTCCATGCCACTGACCTGGAAAGCCAAAGGCTTCTTCGCGATGGCTATGCTCCGGGTATGACTCTTTCCAGCACCCACTACATTGGGTATGAGGTCACTCCCCCTACTGTCAGCCGTGGGTATGGATCCATTGTGTATCCAGTCGGTCACTCACATGGAGGTCCTCCCCATTTCCCTTTCGACATCTTTCCCGGTGCTTCTCGCACCTCGGCCTTTAGTCCCCTATGCCCCAATTCTGTTGCGACCAGGGGACTCCTTGACAGAAATCATCCTTACCCTGAGGAGCCACCCAGGGGCAGGAAGGCCATGCGTCGTCGCCGTAAGAGGAATGTCAGGGGAGTCCGGACGGAAATTAGACCAGTCCATTTCTCAGATTCTGAGGTGGAGTATGACTCGACGATGGAAACTTCCCCCCAACCCTTCGAGTTGAGGGAAGGGATGGGGATGCGGCGCGTTAGTCTCGTACTCCCTAAATGCGAGATCAGTATGATTCCCTCCTCCCTCCGAAGGTATATCCAGGAGGAAGAGGGCTTGGAGTACCCCCAGGGGTCAAACCTGCAGTTGCCACTGGCCTCCCCAGAAGCACCTTCCGCCCTTTTCAGGGAGGGTGGGGAAATTTTCTAGGGACTGAAGGAAGAGTCACAAGACGACACACCCTAGGAGAGAATTGAGGCTATGACAGGGGGCCCATTCGCTGGCCCATCCTATCACGACGTGGCAGCCAGGGCACTGAAGCCCTTGGAGGAAGACTCAAGGATCGACGATTCCCCACCGGCCAGCTCACAGGCCCGGCAGCCTACCTCGGTGCCATTTCCAGTTCCCCAACCATCCTCGGTGAACGAGCAGAGGAAGAAAGGTCCAGACCCCGAACTGGAGTCATGGAGCTTCTGGACCGTTCTTGCAGCATGCCACTTCCCTGAGAAGTTTTGGCCGGTCGTAGAACCGGTTTTTGATGTGCCAGAGTCACTCACCCCGGGAGAGTTTGAATGCTTCCGCCAGACTCTTCGAGTGACTCACTCCCGCCTTCTCCATCATCTAGCGCCTTATCACAGGATCCAAGGATATCAAGAGGATATTGGTGAGCAGTGTCGTCGGGTCGACTTAGCAGCGCTCCCTGCGGTTCAGCACCCCAAGTCGTCGGGCCACCGCAGGGCCCTCCAGCAACAATGCATCCAGAGTTTTCAAGTTCTCCGCAAAGTTATTGAGGAAGCCACCCCCCACATGCACGTCCGCGGGTGGGGGCAGTACACTGCTCTTCTTTTCTGTGTGATCCGCCGACAGCCCGACTCACTGGGCGGCCCTGAGGGAATATCGCCAAAGGCAGTGGCGGTCAACAGGGGTGACCTTTCAGATGAGGGAAACGGTGTGGAGCTCCTCGATGGGGACTCACCCCTTGGGGATAAGCCACCACTGGACCCTTCTGGGCGGATCACTCGCCACCAGAGGAGCCTCCTAGGTCTCCCTGTACCCACGGAGGCACTGACACTGAGCCGAAACATCGGCAAGGGTAAAGAGCCCGTCGGGTCTGTCAAGCCCGCCGACCCATCTGCCTCAGTGCAGAAGGCAGAGGAAGACTCCGAGAAGGCCATGCTATGCCAACAGATTTCTGAGCAAAAGAGGTTGGTTGATGAGCTCTGAGCCGAATGCATTGCAGAGCGGCGACCTAACTATGGTAATCCCAAGTCAGGATAGCAGGGGTAGGAGCACCTACCCATTGTCGAGATTCCCCCGGGCAACCGCAACCATGTCGTGTTCGCCGACAGGGGAGAGGCCGGCGCCCATGGAAAGAGGGCGCGATACGTCTCGACGAACCCTCCCGAGCGGCGAAATCACATGGGGGACCATGCTCGGTTTCCTCCCGCTGCCCCGAGAGTCGCTCCGCCAGCCGCCCCACGAGCTGCTGAGCTTGACTACCAAATCAGAGAGCCCGACAATGCGCTTGTGATTAGAGATCCCCGTCAGGACAGGAATCCACATCCGGATGATCTGATGGAAGTACTCATCGCCCGCTTGGTGGCCCTGGAAACTCAGCAGGTGGCAATCCCACCAGACGGCAAGCCATACCTAGCATGGGTGGATGATATGCCGGCCCCTCCGAGATTTGGGAACCCCACACTCTCCCCCATTAATGGGACCAGAGACCCGCCACAACACTTGGCCCACTTAAACTCGAGGTGCAAGCCTATGTTAGGGACTCCGGAGCAGCAGGAGGCTGCCAAGCTCCGTTGCTTCGTTCAGACACTGGAAGGACCAGCATTTGTCTGGTACAGCCAGCTCCCTGTTGGATCTGTGACTAGCTGGGAGGACCTTCGCTGGCAATTCCTTTACCAGTTCAGTTCCACAACCCGGAAGACGAACATTGCAGACCTCTTCAGGTGCAAACAAAGGCCCGACGAGTGAGTCGCGGAATTCGTCACCCGATGGAAGGGGATCACGTACTCCCTTGACATGCCGCTGACTCAGGAGCGATTACTGACGATGTGTGTAGGGAACGTCAAGGCATAGCTGGTTCCTTCTCTGATCACTCAAAATTACTCTGGGGGGTTCTGAGATTTCTCGGACAAGGAACAACACCTCGAAGAAGCCCTGCAACAGGCCAGTCAGGCACGCCCGCTGCCTCCTGTAATCCCTGCAAGGAGAGCCACCAGGGCCGAGCCCACTGTTGTAGCCCAGATAGAGGCCCCCAGATAGCTGGAGTTGCTGCCAGTAAGTCCAGCTCAGTAGGATCATAGGGGTCCACCCCCACGGGCACAGCCTCCGGCCCAGCATCGATCGCCTCAAAATCGGCATGCGCCTCCGTGTAACGCGCCGCCGCCACCCAGGCGAGATAATCCGGCTCCGTCTCCTCGGCCTTCTCCTCCGGCCCCTGGTTTTGGTCAGCCTCCAAGAGCCACCTTTCCAGATAGAAGGAATCGGACTTACTCGTTTGGCGAGGTCCAGGTCCCCGGTTATTTCCGCAGCGCCTTGGAGTAGAGGATCATGCGGCTGCCTGAGTGTCAGAAGCCAGAAGAGGTTTGTCTCACTGATCACCCTAACTACTGCCCTTATCACCGGATCCTAGGAAACACCATCCAGCGATGCTATGTGTTCAAGGACTGGCTACAAGACCAGATTGAAAACAACATAGTCAGGTTGGGCCTAGCCCCGACACAGGTGGCAGGTGTCTTCGTGAGATCAGATGGTAGCAGTGACAATGGGGATGAGGGGGAACAGGTTTCGGACAGTGGGACCCGTAATTATAACGACTGGATGGCCCGCGGGACGGTCTCCCATGCCCATGGCATCATCCGTGCCCACCTGAGTCAGCCAGAGACCCACGGAGTCTGCGAGCGCCGCTTTGGCATCGTCGTCCTAGCCTACCTCTACCCAGAAGAGCAAGCGGCGGCGCAAGAAAAAAGAACGCACCCTGCCATTGCCGTCATCCTCCCGCACGCTTGGTGATTTCATGCCCCCAGAAATGGGGATCCCTCTAAGACCCTATCCGGTAGTGGATGACTCCTCGAGTGAAAGCCCGGGGTATGCTTCGGTTAACACCGTAGAGTTGGTAAATCCCTTTTTGGCTCCCAACGACGAGGAATGCTTGGTGGACTCCCCCAATGTCCCCAGCCGTCGCCAACGTCGGCGGAGCCGTGGCTACGTGAATCACTGGGGCACGACAGTCGTCACCTCCAGTCAGGCCGTGCACGCTACCGAGACCAGGCAGCAGGCCCGGTATAGAGAGCAGCACATGCGGCTTCCTCACCCGGTGTCAACAGGTTCACCTCCACCACCGTTTGTGTTGCTGGATCAGGCGGGACCACCTCATCCGTGTCGCAGCTAGCCCTACCCTGCCACCTGCTGGCTACAGCCTTCCGGTCCTAACACGGCAGTCACCTCCTGGGCTTCGACTAGTGAATGGCGAGACATGCCTAGTACCAGTCAGTCACTGGTCCCACCGGCAGGACTCGTCATTCCTCCGATTGCAGAGCGGCCTCCTGTAAGCAGAAGCTCGCGTTTGTCTCGAAATTATGATGTTTTGATGCACCTGGACGGAATTCCAGCAAGGATTTCTATCCTTGAGGCCCTTCGCCTATTGTATGAAATGCGTGAGGCGCTCGCCGAGGCTCTAAGGAGCCCCCTCCAGTTTGAAACGGAGGTAGCGACCGTAGAAGCCTTCCACACCGAGGTGATTGAGGACGCCGAATGTCAGGCGGTTATCTCATTTTCCGGTGAATATGAAGACCTTCCCATACAGGGGAACATCTTCCCACTATAAATCACCAGCTAGTTCAATGGCGTGGAATTCCACCACTGTCTCGTCGACACGAGTTCCGGGATTAACCCGATCCCAACTCAGACACTGCGGAAACTGGGGTTGTCTGAGGATGATTTAACTCCCTCCGACCTCAGGATCCATGGTTATGACAGGACCGAGCAAACCCCACTTGGAAAGATTCGTCTGAAGACCCAGTTCGGTGGCCTAATTGCCAATACCGAATTCATGGTTGTCTCTCAGGACACCACCTACAACGCGTTGATGGGCAGGCCGTGGCTCCACCTTCACACATCGGTTCCCTCATCATACCATCAGTGCCTCAAATACTCCCTTAAGGGTCGAGTGGGTGTGCTCCAAGGAGGTGCGTCTTCGTTTTCCTCTTGTGAAGCCCGTTACCTAGACGCTGACTATTACAAGAGCAAGGACAAGAAGATCCGGGCAGGTGAGGTCGAGCCCGCCGCTATCATGAGTGATCCCTAGGCAGGTTTGGATGACACATATGTCTTCCCAATCCATCAGTCAGAGGCCACGACCCCCAATATGGGAGAGTTATTTGTTGTCTCGGGTACCGGAGGAAGGCATATTTCCGGGTCTAAGTGATGGCGAGAAATCACCTCGTACTCTTACACCAACCAGGCTTAGGTGATCCCCGAGCCTCCTACCCCTATACAATATCAGGACCTTGGGCTCATGGCAACGACAGTACGTCATACGCGTCTGTTTCGCCGGGCCGGAATTGACCGGCTCAAGCCAATGCGTCACTACTACTTTGATGTCGTAAAGCATGGCCCCTTGGGACAAAGGCCATATGGGATTGGATCAACCGCCTTTGTCGCCATGGTCTACACGGTGCATGGGTCTCCCGTTGTGATGACCTCTGCCGCCCAAGCCAGCGCCAGCTCCCCATCATAGTCTGGCATCCCTAAAATGACTCCCCCCATGGATGAACCTTCCACAAGCGGAGATGAGGACATAGAAGATGCTCCTCCTGCCGTTGAGGAGGGCATCTCCACCACGGTTGACGAGTTAGTGTAGGTGAACCTCGGTAGCAAGGCGGACCCGAGACCTACATTCGTCAGCGTCGCTATGCCCCCAGAGGAATGGAAACAGTACATAGACTTCCTCAGACAGCACCGTGATGTGTTTTCCTGGAGTTATGACGAGATGCCTCGACAAGATCCCCAGGTAGTCATCCACCACCTTGGCCTCCAAGCAAACCTTCGCGGGTTCAAGCAGCCTCCCAGGAAGATTCACCCCTCTCACGGTGCCATGGTTGAGGCCGAAGTTGATAAGCTCATCAAGGCCAACATCGTCAAGGATGTCCAGTACCCCAGGTGGCTAGCCAACATTGTGCCAGTCAGGAAAAAGAACGGGCAGATCAGGGTCTGCATCGGCTTCCGTGATCTCAATCACCACTGTCCGAAGGATGACTTTACCCTTCCCATGACGGAGATGTTGATCGATGCAACGGCCGGGTTCCAAGCCCTCTCCTTCATGGATAGGTACTCCAGGTACAACCAGATCCAGATGGCCCCTGAGGATGAAGAGTTCACTGCCTTCAGGGGCCCCCAGGGTACTTTCTGCTACCGGGTTATGCCCTTCATCCTGAAGAATGCAGGTGCCACCTATCAACGGGCCATGCACCGTATATTCAAGCCGATTCTCGAGATGCTGGTGGAGTGTTACGTGGATGATATGGTGGTTAAATCTCGTCAGCACTAGGACCATCTCAACGACCATGAGAAATTGTTCGGCTTCCTCCGTTCTCGCCACCTGAAGATGAACCCATTGAAGTGTGCCTCCGGGGTAACCTACGGAAAGTTTCTTGGATTCATTGTTAGATATCGAGGCATCGAGATCGACCTAGAGAAGATCAAGGCCATCAGTCAGATGCCTCCCCCGAGTAATATTAGGGAGCTTCGAGGCCTCCAAGGACAATTAGCCTATATATGCCGATTCATTGGGAATCTGGCCAACAAGTGTAAACCATATTCCCAGCTCATGAAGAAGGGCGCCGCCTACGAATGGGATGAAGGGTGTCAGATTGATTTTGAGGAAATCAAGCAGTATCTGCTTCACCCTCCAGTCTTGATGCCACCTGTTTTCGGAAAGCCACTGGTCCTTTACGTGACCGCCCTGGAGCGGTCCCTCGGCACACTTCTCACCCAGAAGAACAACGAGGGAATAGAGAATATCCTCTACTATCTCAGCCGCATGCTCCTCAACGCGGAAATTAAATATTACCCCATCGAGAAGAGCTTCCTGGTGCTCATATTTTCCATGAAGAAATTGCGGCACTACTTGTAGCACCATGAGGTACAACTGGTCTCTCGGGTAGACCCATTGAAATACATCCTGAACCGACCTATGTTGACTGGCCGATTGGCGCACTGGGCAGTGATCCTCCAGAAGTTCGACATTAGGTTCGTACCTCAGAAGGCCGTCAAAGGACAGGCGTTGGCAGACTTCTTAGCTGCCCACCCAACCACTGCGTACCAGCCACTGGATCTAGGCTTTCCTGATGAGGCAATCCTCTCAGTCGATCACGCCATCCCATGCTGGCAGATGCACTTTAACGACGACTCCCAAAGCCCTACCGGTAGAAGGCCGAATGATCCTAGGCTTAACAGAGTGGGCCTGGGTATCATCTTCATCACCCCGGAGCAAGCCGTTCTGCCATATTCATTCGTGTTCTCATAAGGCTGCACCAACAATGAGGCAGAGTATCATGCCCTCATCACTGGCCTTGAGTTGGCTCTGGAGGTTAACGTACCCCATCTCTATGTAAAAGGGAACTATGAGATAGTCATCAATAAGGTCAATGGTTACTATGCTATCAGGAAGCCAGATCTCGTGGCATTGCTAGAGTGCACCCTTCGTCTAATGGCTAAGTTCCCCTCTCGACCAGAGGTTGTTCACATTCCCCAGTCGTAGAACAGTCGAGCAGTTGCTTTGGCCAGCCTGGCCGCATCACTCGCGGAGCCCGAACAGGATGACCTAATCATCCACGTGGCGCACCGAAGATTCATTGCTCCTGTTATTCCAAAGAGCGATCGTGGCCCGTGAGTGAACCATCTCACCGCTGGCGCCCCTACATCAAGACCCTCAGGGGCTTCAGGCATGGTGTTCGAGACAGTTCCTGACTAGAGGACGCCCTTGGTTGAATATCTCCGGCACGACAATCTTCTGCTGGACCGAGCAGAGCGAGAACGAATCCGACGCCACGCGCCACAGTTCACCCTTCAAAGAGGCCCCAGCCATGAGCAACTCCTTTACAGGCGCGGATTTTATGGTGTTATCCTCTGTTGTCTTCAAGGAGTCGAGATACCACAGGTCATGCAAGAAGTGCACACTGGTTCCTATGGCGCCCACCAGGCCGGGTCGAAGTTGTCCCACCAAATTCGAAGGCTGGGATACTTCTGGCCCTCCATGATCCACGACTGCATCGAGTATGACAAGAGGTGTCATGCGTGCAAAGTTCATCCTAACTTTGTGCATCGGCCACCGGATCCTCTCCATACTACCAAGTATTCTTGTCCCTTTGCAGTCTGGGGGTTGGATGTCGTAGGGCCTTACCTGCCAGCGACGGCCCGCCAGTACCAGTTCATCTTGACCGCTACCGATTTCTTCTCAAAGTGGGCAGAGGCAATCCCGCTCAGGGAAGTCAAGTCTTGTTCTATCACTGACTTCATGAGCTCCAATATCATCTACCGGTTTGGAGTACCTCACGCTATCCTCAAGGATAACGGAACCAACTTCCGAGCAGCTGAGCTGAAGAAATTGTATGCCAAGTACAACATTCGTTCTAACCACACCTCCCGCTATCATGCACATGCGAATGGAAGGATTGAGGCATTTAACAAAACCCTCTATAAGATTCTGCAAAAAATGGTTGGTCAGAACAAGAAAAGTTTGCCATAAAAGCTCCCCAACGCCCTCTGGGCCTATAGGACGACGACTCGTAACTCCCCCCAGGTGACTTCGTATTCCCTGGTGTATGGAGCTGAGGCCGTCCTGCCCATCGAGATCCAGTTTCCCTCATTATGCATGGCAGTCTACGACCAGCAAGCATCGAATAGAGTTTTCGAAATCCGTCTAGCCTAATTGGAAGTGTTGCACAAAAGTAGGCTTCATGATTTACATAACTTGGAAAGGCATCAGAGCAGGATGGCTCGAGCTTTCAATAAGAAGGTTCACCTCCGCTCCTTCCGGCAAGGTGATCTGGTGCTGGCTCTCAGAGCGCCAATGATTCCCGGCAGGAAACCACCCAAGATGGATCCCATGTGGGAGGGGCCTTTTATTGTCCATAAGGTCTATCCCAATGGCACGTATTCCCTGGTGACTATGGATGGTGAGCGTGTAACTCCTACCACCAACGCCAGGTTCCTCAAGCAGTACTTTTCCTAAGCCTTTTCTAGGTCCATCATGACCTTAAACTATTGGTCCAGCATGACCTTAAACTGTATTGTCCTGCATGACCGTAAACTGCACCTGGTCCAGCATGACCTTAAACTGTATGGTCCTACATGACCTTAAACTGCACCCAGTCCAACATGACCTTAAACTGCATTTTTTCCTACATCTGGGCTTATGTGTCCGAGTTCTGTAACCTAAAACTAAGATCCGTATTTCGTCTAGCATGACGTTAAACCGCCTTTCCAGAACTATGTGCAGCTTGATTCTCATTCTAATGAGATACGTAGGAATGCCCAGACATTTCGTTTTGGGTCCAGCCCCAGGAATTACCAAATTCCGTCCTTTTCAGGGTCCAAGTTCTAATACCTAAAACTAAGATCAGTATTTCATCCTACATGACACTAAACTGTGTTTCTAAGAACTAAGTCTAGCTTGATTCCCATCCTTATGGGATACGTAGGAGCACCCGGACCTTTCTTCTTTGGGTTCAGCTTGAGGTCTGCTATCATGTCTATCTTGCCTTTGGGACCATGACCACAGGATCGCGTGGCATGGTATGGGATTATGTCCTCATTCACGTCGGGTTTTCAATAGATTCACCACGCACACCCTGTCCTCAGGATTATCCCTCCAATGTCATGTTCCCCATGACATTAAAAGGCACCGTCTAGAACTACGTATGGCTTGATTCACATCCTTATGGGATACGTAGGACTGCCTGAACACCTAGATGCCAGATCCATCCCCACCTCTTAGGAGATCCCACGATCTCCCAGTTTCCATGGTGTTTGGAATTAAGCCCCCCTCTTTTTCTCGGGGACCTTCCATCTTTTGGACGCTCTCAGACTGAGCCCTTTGACCCTTTACGGTGGTCTGCAAATGTGTTCACAGTACTCTGGTCTAGGACCGGGAGTGTCAAATTCGACTTAGACAAGTTTTCGTCCACTTTTCAAGCTTCGTGATCCCCTTCATTCAGGCCACACCATCCTTCACACCCAGAGGGACCCCCAAGAACAGCCTGGATACAATGCCTAAGGGCTCTCCTACCGTCACGGGCCAACGCCCCTGAGGGTTTTGGGTGAAAAATTGATACAAATCCTGTGTTGAAAATATGGTCAGAAGTTGATGCTCATTTGTTTACCCCTGCTTCTAGGCTAACGCGACAGGATGCTGTGTTGCGAACATGGTCAGCAGCAATCCACGGTCGTCACGCCAGTTTCCTTGGGCCTTGAATGTTGGTGGCAAGGTTCACACTGTGTTCCACCCCCACTGTGTCAAGGTGGAATCCCGACACTCCTTGTACTAACCCTCAGTACACCCCCGCACATCCGACATACCGAGCTGCGTAACGGTGTCTCTCGGGGCTCCCGCGATCTGAGCGCTAGAGTATGTGCTTGGGTTTCTTCTCTATAGGCTGCGTGTAGCTTGACCCTCATCCCCATGGGGAATGAGGAGTTGCCCAGACATTGTGTTTCGGGCCCAGCATAGCTGGGTGCTAGCATCTCCTGCCCCTCCCTGATTGTTGAACCCTCGTAGGTCCCTTTGGCCAGTGGCTCCTCTCTCGGAACCGCGTGCGGTGATGGTATGGGATTACGCCCTCACCCGCATCAGGTATGCTGTATCGCATCGCGCGTGTTCCTGGCAGTCCAAACCATATGACCTTAAACTGTATTGCTAGTCCAAACCACATGACCTTAAACTGTGTTGCTGGTCCAAACCATACGACCTTAAACTGTGTTCCTGGTCCAAACCATACGACCTTAAACTGTGATGTCGGTCAAAACCATATGACCTTAAACTTTGCTTTCAGTCAAAACCATAAGACCTTAAACTGTGTTGTTGGTCCAAACCATAAGACCTTAAACTGTTTTGTTGGTCCAAACCATAAGACCTTAAATTGTGGTGCCAGTCCAAACCATATGACCTTAAACTGTGTTGACGGTCCAACCATATGACCATAAAATGTGCTGTTGGTCCAAACCATAAGACCTTAAACTGTGTTGCCGGTCCAAACCATATGACCTTAAACTGTGTTGCTGGTCCAAACCATAGGACCTTAAACTGTGTTGCTGGTCCAAACCATACGACCTTAAACTCTGTTGTTGGTCCAAACCATACGACCTTAAACTGTGTTGTCTGTCCAAACCTTAAGACCTTAAACTATGCTGGCAGTCCAAACCATACGACCTTAAACTGTGTTGTCGGTCCAAACCATATGACCTTAAACTGTACTATGGGTCCAAACCATATGACCTTAAACTGTGCTGTTGGTCCAAACCATAGGACCTTAAACTGTGTTGCTGGTCCAAACCATACGACCATAAACTGTGATGATATCATCCTGGCCGCATGATGAAAAATGGCACCGCATTGTGATGACCTCCCCATGGAGGACATCACGCCAGGTATTGGTCGATTACCATGCCGCTTGTCAATGTCCGCTATGGATTGATTATTGTGGAGATTCCAGGAGCTTCTACCCTAGGCCAGTCGCCCCATAAAAGAAAAACCATTTACCTTCAAGAGCAAACAAGATATATCAGATGCCGCTTCTTTTGGTGCGAGGGCTAGACCCGCATGAATCCTTTGCGCAGGCGCCCCATCGCGCCGTGCTGCTTTTTTAAGAACTACGTATGGCTTGATTCTCATCCTTATGAGATATGTAGGTGCTCCTGGGAACTTCCCCACAGGCCCAGCCTAACCTTTTCTGGTCCGAATTCTAAGACTTAAAACTAAGATCCTTTGCTTGGCTTTCCACGACTCGGTCTCTATTGTGGGATTTTACGGTGTGGTGCGGGATTATGTCCTCATTCACATCGAGTTACTCGACGTGCCATGCCTGTCCCCAGATGAGGTGTGTCCCCCGTCCCACACGACGTTAAACTGTATTTCATCCAGCATGACATTAAACTGCCTTTTCAAAATTATGTGTGGCTTGATTCTCATCCTAATGAGATACGTAGGAATGCCCGGACATTTCGTCTTGGGTCCAGCCCCAGGGATTATCGAACCCCGTCCCTCCTTATTGTCAGCCCCTCGGTCTGACATAATGGGAAGTGGTGTAATCGTAACATCCACCCTAAAAAATTGCAGGATGCCCCATGGTAGTAATGGGAAGAGGTAGTTCTCTCACCAGAGAGGTCCTGCCTGAAAATTGGGACAACCCATGACCAGGTTGGTATGTCCGCCTGATGCGGCTATGCCATGGTGGTGCAATTTTGGGAGTGTTGGACTCTGTTTGAACAAACCACCACTCCACCTTCCACCCTTTTCATGCCCCTTTATTTGGATCCTCATTCTCTTTCATGTCTGAGGGGACCCCCTAATAGTATGGATGACAGACCTATGGTCCGCCTACTATCCTGGGCCAACATTCCGGAGGGCTGGTCATGTTTGACGGGACCCCCTAACAGTATGGGTGATAGACTTTGGTCCGCCTGCTGCCACAATATGGATGACAGACCTTTGTTCCGCCTATTGTAGCAACATGGATGATATACCTATAGTCTACCTGCTGTCCTGGGCCAACGTTCCGGGAAAATGACCGGCGATATTTGAGTTAGGCCATGTGTTGCGAACATGGTTAGCGGTCAGCCCTCATTTATTGTCCCCACTCCAGGCCAACACGATATGGATGTTGTGTTTCCATCACGGTTAACAGTTATCCTCCATCGTCGCGCCCTGCAGTGTTCCGAATCCAGGTAGCATGATTCACCTTTTCATTTCATCTCCCTATGTTCGGATGGATTTAAATGCCCCGACATTGCCCAACTCGTGTGTGAGAACACATTGGGAAGGTGATATATCAATCAGTTTGAGGTCTTCTCCTCAGAAATCCATGCCCAATTTCGGATGCCTGAGGTTTGGTCAATGCCCCGTAGTTAGACAAGATGATGACCCGAGTATCCTTTCCTTCTCGCGTTGGGTGCGACCCACAAGAGCTTAGTTATTGGTTGTTAGTCATTTCATAATTATGGTTGAGAATATTAAACCAAGATAAATGGATTTGGCCCTGTATTGGATTGAGACGGTGAGAGATACAAGAAAGAGGTTCATGAGATGGCCAAAACAAAGCCCTTAAGGATCGGCGCGCTGAATCGTCCTTTCCAGCGCTGCTACCCTTTGGCGGGTGGCCTCGAGGACCACCTCCCGCTCCTTGAAGATTCTCTCCTCGTCATCCACCACAGAGCGCAGCTCGCCAACCCTAGCTTATGCCTGCGCCCTCTTGGTTCGAAGTCCGGTCATCTGGTGACTCGCCTCCATCAGTTGTTCCTGCGCGTCAACTAGCTGGGCCGTCAGTTGCTCCACAAGATCAGAGCATGTTGCGATAAAGGCCTCCTTATCTTCCGCCTTCCCTTCGAGGTGCCGGATTTCCTGCTTTGCCCTCAGCAATGTTTGGGCACTTGTCGATCCTTCCCAGCATTGGGCAACGTTGGTGCGCCGGCTGCCCTCGCGTATCTTCTCGGCCATGTAATCACGGACCGTCAGATGAAGGCGCTGAGCGTCGACCCCTCCGGCGCACAGGAAACGCAGCCAGGTCTAGAGTGATCCCATCCGCCTCAGCCAATCCGACTGGGGATATCTGACAAAGCGCTAGATACACTTCCACCCTTTGCGCCGTGTCATCCGGCTCTCATCGGCTGCCTCTGAGTCCGAGTCGTCTACCACCTCAAGGTCAGCAGGTCGGTATATAGGGAAGGAAGCCAGCAGATCGACAACAGGATCTTCCCCAGGGATGTCTTCATGAGGAATAGGATCCTCGACGTCCGAGCGACCTTCCTCTTTCGCCCCAGTAGTGACGGTGCCATCGACAGCTTCCAACCCCGCCTCAGGAACAACACTGCCGGTGTCCACTGTCCCCTGCTCACCAGTTGCCAGGGTTGACTCAGTGCGGGGATCATGTTCTGAATGAGGTGGTATGTCCGCCACTGGTCTGCTCACGGACGGACCGGGCTCCGCAGCGTGACGAGCCTCCAATGTTGAGATCACTGCGCAAAGCGTACACTGATTAGTGGGGATATTTTGATAACAAGCGCCAGTAGTGAAGCGTGAGACTTACAGGAATCCAGAGCATAGGTCTCCAGCGTTCTGACCGCTGCAGGAGCCTCCGTAAGAGGATACCCCTCTGCGCTTGTTAATTCAGTGATGGGTGTCGGATCCCCATCATGTCCCACTGGTTCCTCTCCTCCCTCCTCTATTGGGGACGCCCGTCCAATGCTCAGTAGCTCCTAAGTGAGGCAGAGAAATGGTTTAGAAGTTGAAAAGGAGAATGGATGAATAAGGAAAATGAATGAAGATAGAGACAGACCTCGAGTATCTCGGTTATATCGAGATTAGAGCTGACAATCTTGCCGCTCTCTCGGAGACTCCCTTGGTGGGTCTCCCCTTGCGACCCCTCATCATTGGGTTCTCCTTCTTCTTCGTCTTCTTTTTCGCCTTCGTCTTCTGCAGTCTCCTCCTCCCCCTCCGACTCCTCGTCGCTGTCGCCTTCTCCCGGCGGCATTGCTTCCGGATCATGCTCCTGGCCGAGCATCATTTTCACTAAGAAAGGTGGCTCTGCATGCTGACCCCTTTGGCATGCGTATGTGTCCATGGCCATCAAATAAGTATGCCGTCGATGGAAGTTCACTCGGTCGGTAATTCGAACGAGCCCGACCTTTGGCAGTTGGATCCCATTTTTCATTATCTTCTGCCTGATGGCTTCAATGCTCAGCGATTGCCATAGGGTCATCCAAGCCGACCACAGTGCCGGGAGAATTGAATCTTGTGAAGGTTCGAGCAGTTATCTTATCTACTTCCTAGGCAGTTCCCTGGCCACCTCATGTGACCCCCCTATGGGTAACGAGGACACGGTGGCGCTGCGTGATGTTCCTGCTGCTGAAGTCCCGGCCTGCGCAGGCCTCACTGCCTGACGCACCCCTGGTTCCCCTCTTCCGTCAGCCCCTTTCCTTCTCCCCCATTGCTCGGTTTCCGCGCGAGTAACCTCGAGTTGCCGGAATCTCTTGCGTAAAATCCCCTCAGGGTACGCGACGGTCCAGTGTTCAACATATTCGGTTGCTAAGCTAGCATCAACCCCAGTGGGATGAAGAGTAATGACTTCACCAGAGCCGAAGGTGGTGAACATCAACCACATGAGGCACAGGACGTAGGGATTCTTCTCCTTCCAGACAGCCGTGAATACCTTCTTCGGCATTCGTTGGAGGCACCCGAACTGCCTGGTGAATCGGGATGGCACGTAAGGCTCGCAGATCACCTTCCCGTCGATCCGAGCCACGAGCACCCCGCCCTGAATGCTTCGTAAATATTCCTGATGTTCCAAAGAGCCTCGCCTATTGTCCACTATCTGGACGACTGGGGTGGGGAACGGGCTGAAGTTGACATTGGTATGGTTGCCGATGCGAATCCTCACGCCCTCCTCATTGAGCGTCATCGGCGCCACCCATGCGATGTTAAACAAGGATGGTCGCAGGCCATTGCCCGAAGGACGAACGATGTTTGGGAAAGTGTACCTGCCGAGATGAGCCGCCACCCAGCCATGGAAAATATGGAAGGGGCCACATACTCTCTAAGGCGACCCCCCTCATGAGATGCATCCCAGGATGGCATACAGCTTGGCCAGTATGGGGACACCCAAGTTGAACCGTTTTTTGGAGGCCATGGTTCCCTCCATCACCAGTGTTGCTGGACGGATGCCCATCCTCACGTCCCGCACCGGCAGGAGCCACCTTCTTAGAAAGGCGACAAGGAACCCGGCATACCGGACATTCGGGTCCCGGGCCTCGATGACGCGATAACCCCATGATTGGTATTTCCCCGCCTACAGGGTCCTCCAGTATGACCCATCCCTGCTCCTCTGAGCCACGGTTGGGCACTATTTACCCTGGCCCGGCATCTTGACGGCCGAATCCTTCTCAAGGAGCAGGCTGAACCAACCCTTTTAGGCGATGTCCTTCAGGAAGTCCTTGACCCCCAGCCTCTCTTTGGCCAGCTCTAGTAGGTGACACATCAGCATGGGCATCTGTGACCTGTCTTCCCAGGTGTTCTTTGGTGGAACAAACTCGTCGTATTGGTAGCCCTCCAGTGGGATACCCCCGATGCAGTGAACTTCCCAGAGATTGATGCCGACTTCCCCATGATGAAGGTGGAATGTGTTGGTGTCAGGAGACCACGGGGTGAATAGATCCGGCCCGAGTTCAGGTTGACGGTGGAAGTGGAACTACAATGTCCATACCACCTCGAACATGCCAATATACCATAGTTCATCCCCGAATTGGTTATAGGTATGGAGAAACCAGAATTCCCAGGACCATTCACTGGTGAAGATTCCCCCGGACCACAGGTCCCAATCCTTCAGCCAGCCCTTCGTGTCATCCGTGACGCTCTGATGGAACGTGCGTGCGTAGAGGGCTGGGGAATTCTCTGCGACATGCTCGTCCCCAATAATGGTCCTGGTCCTCGTTTTCAGAACATATACGTCCATATGTCTGGTTTCCCTGGAAGGATGACCATTGTTGGTAACAATGTAGCGAGGAATCTCGTCCACCCAGGTCACCCATGACCGCGGCGTTTCCACCTCGAAGCCCGACAAGGGCACCTCCTGCAGGATGCCGAAGTTCCAGAGCGGGAGGTTGTCAGACAGAGGATACATCTTCTGGGCTGGGGTCAGCAGATTGAAAAAGGTTATATTGTTGGAAACGATCACCTTGGCACCATAAACCTCCTTGTTCGCCGCCATTTCTGTCCTACGAGCAGCGGCTTCCCCCTCATCAACTCGGTTTGAGGCCATCTAGAATTTTTTGGGAGTTGCGCGAAATCAGGATGTAGTGCACGGAATCAGAGAGTGATGCGCGAAATCTGTACGAGTTGCGCGAAATACTAGAGGTGGGAGCGCAATCGGCACGCTAGGCGTGGAATACCCCGAGCAGACGCGAAAAGAAGACCAACATTTAGAAGAAATTCCGCACTGCCAGAGCGTTTTTTACGCGCAGCCGTGGGAGCAATTTCGCGCACGAGAGAGATTAACCTATCGCGCAGAAAAGATTCGGTACGGATTCGTGACCCCGCGCCCCTTTTCATATGCGAGGCTAGGGTTCCGCGCCGTGCGGAAGAGAAAATTCTGCACTGATACATCCTTTTGCGCACCAAGTCGGTTGTTTGCGCGCTACGCGCCCGGGAGGGGCCCTGCTTCGGCGTTTCACTTGGAATTCGATCGTTGCGACCTCTCACTGATCCAATTCCAAGGGGGAACATTTTTAGACGCTGAAAAAGTCTTTAACTCCTGGAGGAAGTTTCGAAATGACGAAGCGAAGTCATATTCGGAGTCAGAGGCCCGATCCGGAGGCCCGGGAAGCGGTGCACGAAATAAAGGAGGATCCGTGCAAAATAATGTTGTGTGCGTGAAGTATCCCAGGATTCACCTAATCGAGACGATGAGGCGCACAATATTTTCATGCACCGGTTCCGCTCGGTGAGATTTTGTGCGCCGACGGCTCCCAGCGCGGAAGATTGCGCGCGCCGCCTGGATTCCGCGCCGTCTGGGGCCTATAAATAGAAGGCGACCCCCGACGGTTTGGGGGTTGAGGAATTCGGATCTGCTCTTGGGCGCGCAATTCGACCCCCCCCCCCCCCCCCCGCGCAATATGAGTTCAAGGTAATATCTTTTTTCGCGCAACTTTTCCCCGGGGTTCGCCTTTGCGCGCAACTCCACTGGCTTAAGTGAATTTTCCCCCTCCTCCGGGTTCCTTCCATGCGCGCAATCCGTGTCCAGTGCGCGCAATTCCCTTCCGTGCGCGCAATACCCTGCGCACCATTCCCTCTCCGCGCGCAATTCTCTGGTTCCAATTGCACGCCATCCTGGTGTTTTGTGCGCAAACCTTCTTTTTGCGTGAGAAACCCAGGACCCTTCACCTTGATTCCCCTTGGCTGCCTCTCTGCACCGACACCTGATGTCTCCCCTGCCGGGCATGCGCGCCATGAGTTGTTTTCCCGTATGGCCTTCCAGGCTCATGCGAAGTAACCTCAAGGTCCCTTGGGCGGTGTTTCCCATTGAATTTCTTTGCCTTATGATTCTCTGCATAGGAACGCTAACGACTATTGCTTTTTCGCATAGCCACGATAACGTGGACCCCCCAGTGGTTCGCCCTGCGGCCCCCCTTCACTACGACTTTGCTGATGCCTTCCCTCCCACAAGGGGTAGAGGGCGTTGGGCATGTAAGCCCTAGGGGTGTGGAGAGAACCCACCTCGTCCAAGCTGCAGGACGTTAAACTGCTAAGCACCTCGTCCTTAACACATGATGTTAAACTGTGGTCCGACCCCGTGCTTCGCATATAGGGTCCCCCCAGCTTGGACATTTTTTATGCCTCTCGTCTCCACGGGAATGGACTCTTCCTCGCATGGAATGAGAACCTCCTTGTCGGAGTGGCGTTTTTCCGCAGGGGAAGGGTTGCCTCAGAGCGTAAGCCCGTAGCCTCTCTTACGGAAGGTTGCACCCGTGCATCTCCATACTTCCCCCCTGCCAAGGCCAGTGGAGTCCCTTTCCCACTGTTCTTTGTCGCACCACGGGCCTCCATCCTGGAGTACGCCTCGGCACCCAGGGCCGCTAACCACGCATAAGCCCCTGTTTCCTCTTTGGGCTGCTCAACGCGTACGCCCCATTCCACTTCTCACGGACGCACCCTTCGCGATGTGATCGTATGGTCCCTGCTGCCTCTTGTTTCCCACACCGAGCATGACTCACGTGGGCTTAGAGCGCGCATCGACCATGATATCCTCTTGTGGGCTGCCTCAGAGCGTAAGCCCCATGCTAGCGAACTACGTGGACTTTGATCCGTGCTAATGCATGGTACGTAGGAAGCCTCCACGAGGTTCAAGCCCACCACCCGGTTGTTCCGACCTCTCCACATCGGTTCCCTATCCACCATGGGCCGCCTCATAGCATAAGCCCCATACCCACCATGGGCCCGCCCCATACCCACCATGGGCCGCCTCAAAGCGTAAGCCCCATACCCACCATGGGCCACCTTAGAGCGTAAGACCCAAATTCCTCATCCCGCATGACGTTAAACTGTATGCCCTTGTCAGGAATGACGTTAAACTGTATCTCGTCCCGCTTGACGTTAAACTATATCCCCCCTATTAGGTCGTCTCTGGGCATAAGCCCCATGCCTCACTCCATCATCCATCCTGATCCTTACCCGGGCCACCACATCCCGGTGAGATCATGCAACTCCACCCCACTCCACAGTATCCAGGAAGCTGCCCACGTGCTGGCCCCAACATCGGTGTTCCCCCCAGGGGGGTCCTTTAATCTGATCAACTCTCAGGGTTTCGATCAGTCCGATCCGTCTCCGAAAGACGTTAAACTCGCGGTATACCCCGTGTTAAACATGGGAAGCTGAGGAAAACCTCATATGGTACACATTCCCCGCGTTTGATGTGGGATGCCTCGGGCTTCCGTGCTCTCGAGAAGCCCCGTGATAAGGGTCAGAAGACAGACATGCTGATCCCCAGAGGCAAGACATGCCAACGACATCCCAACGTGACCTTTCTCCTCACTGAAGGTTACTGCCCCGACAAGACCCCTTGGAGAATCTTGATGGAAGCAGCGTAATTAACTGGCTTCCATGCAGATATGGCACCGGGAATGAGCTTCACTAACCCGTCTTAAATCTATAAGGGAGACCCGGATTAGGTGACGAGCTCTGAGGAGGAATCCACGGAAGGAAGAACCAACATCCCATCATCCCGGTCTCGATCAAGGAGCAGACATCCCTGAATATGGAACGGATGTCGCCCGCCTTTGGAAAGCGGGAATGCGGGGCTGTGAGCCGCGCGTCCTCCCATGCGTGACGGACACGCGCCCGCGCCCCGACGTAAAAGTGTCGGAAACAAACACCATTATTTTTTATTAATTCATTTTATAAGAATAATTAAATATCATGAATTGATGTGGAGACTATATTTATTCTAATTGATCATCATGAGGTAGAATTTTATTGATCTCAGTTTATTTTCATCTATTTATGGGACATATTTTATTAGTGTTGTAGTTAGAGGTGATCTTTAGTCAAATATAGCATAGGGAAATTCAACTGGGATTTTAAGTAAGAGATATTCAAAATTAAATATATAATGTTTTATCAATGGTAATTTATAGAAGAGAGAATAAATAAGTTGATTGATTGATGATTTAGTTAATAGTGGGTAATTTAATATTTAATATAAAATTTGAAATAAATATTTTTGACTCATTCAAAGGGATGAGAGATAAAATGATATAATTGTAAGAAATTATAAATATTGTTTTATTTTATTAGTCGATTATGTTGGTATATATTAGGGGCATAATATTATTATTGGTGTAAAAATATAAAAGTAATTCATAACTATTATTTCATTCTATAAATATATATGGTGGTAGGTGATGAAATATTATTTTATTAATTTAATATGGAGAATATTTCCGAGGAATGTTTTAGAAGAAATTTTGAAATGGAATTTATAATAGTCAAATAGAGGAATTAAGGGAAAATATTGACCAAGATAATTAATGTTGTCCTTCAAGGAGATTATAATATCTAAATATGTCAAATTATTAATGGAGAGAGAATATTGATTCGATTATTATGGAAAATTATTGTGATAGATTGGGGGTTATATTGTTTATGACACTTGGAGAATTAACTCATGAAAATTAATTTTGATATGTTATTTTATTTACATGTCACTGATGGGAGTCTACTTGGTCAATTTAATGTGAAATATATTTTGGGAATTTTATGTTGTAATTATTCATATAAAAATATATTTAGTAAAAAATATATTTAAGGATTTTAAATAAGTATGACTAAGGTGATTCACGGTGGTCAATTATCTAAATTGTAGGGTTTAATGAAGATTTAGATAGATGAAGATCCACCATGGAAATACTAATAAAATAAAAATATAGTTCATGAAATAGAGGTAAAAAAGATAAATTATGAATATAAATAGAGAGTTGAATCTATTAATGGGAGGGTGTTCCTTTCAAATTAATAATATAAAGATGTTTTGTCTATTTATAATAGGATGATTCTCAGTATTTTTAAACACACTACTATTTTATTCCTCTCATCACATTAGATATATCTCCTTAGTATTTTCTTATAACTATGGAATTTATGAATAAATAGTGATTGAAGGAAAGATAATTGGTTCTGTTTTTAAAACCCCGATATTTTATGAAAAATATTATTTTTAATTTTATTAATGTATTGTGTTGTACACTACACCAAAAGGAGCTTCACAACATGCATCTTTGACTTGGCTTGCATTACACGCAATCACGACCTTCCACGATAGCGTGTGTTGTACAAAATACCAGGATTCACTAAACAATGACATATTGTTATAATAGTATTATGGACTAGTTATTATGAATAGTATTAACTACATTTTGAATTTTATAACATTATTATTTATCATTACACATTTTCTAGAATATGGTATGAGAACAAAATAAATTTTTCGTGTAAAATATGTATGTTTAAAAAATTACAGTTTTCCCGCCTTTTGATGACACACCCACCTTAAATCTTGTTTTTGAAATGTCTATAAGTTCAAATTGAAAAAATATAATTCTTCTTTGGAATCAGGATATAAAAATTTACTTTGGATAAAATTTTCATATTATTCTGATAACTTTCATATTTTAATGAATAGTAAAAACACGCTATATTTTAATTTAAAAAAACTTTTTTCATCGCAATAATTTATATGGATAGATTATCTTTTTAATTGGTTTTAAAGTGTAATTAGAATATATTTTTACCATTTAATCCAAAGTTGTTCATTGGAATTAATTTCACTTTGAAATTGGATATAAACAAGTATCAATCTTTTGATTGTTTTTGTTTCTTAAAAACACGCTATTTGTTTTGATAACGGGAATTAAATTTAAAATTAATTAATGTCACTTATATGTTATGAATTTGGAAAAATAGACATCAATTTTGAATTCGGAATATCAAATAATGCTGAGGCTGAATTTTTGGTATTTTTCTGAAAAACTTCAATTTTCGATGAATAGTGAAACCACTTAGTGGTAGTTAAAAAACTGAAATTTTTTAATTTAAATTAAATTTTACCACTTCTGTGAATTGAATTTCAAAAATCCGAGAGACACGGTTAATATCAAGGACTAAAATATGGTTCAATGAAATGTAAATAATTTTTGGTGAATAGTAACTTTTTACTTTTTTTTACCACGGTTAAAAGTAAATAGGGTAATTAAGGGTAAACTTTTATTATTATTACCCTAACACATGTCTTAATTCTATTGGATAAGTGTAATTCGACCAAAAACAACCTTAGTAATAAAATATGACCATTTAGGCCCACTTGGATTAGATTAGGACATTTATTATAAATTTACTTAAAGAAGGGTTAAAATAGTTAAAATCAAAGTTTAATAACTAAATCATTTTTAATATATGGTTATTCCTAAGATAAATTCGAATATAAATATTCATTATAAAGATAAAAATATTTTATTTATAATGGTATTTTATTTGTAATTTTTAGACTTAAAATAATTTAATTTATTTATGACACAATGATGATGGAGTAATTATCTTATTAATGAAATATTGACATAATTGATGTTATAAATACCCAAATAAATGTAATTTTAGACTTTTTATGAATTCCAGTAATTTTCTATGTTAGTATGACATGTTAGTGTTGATTTAATTAACTTTTTTCGAACTAATAATTCTGTTATGATTTTCACAAAAATCAATTACCTAATAGTTTCAAAATTGACAGAAAATAGTTTTTAAAACAAATATTATATTATTAATTGTTATTATATTCCTAAAAACCTGAGGTTCGGCCAAGATACTTATATCATGATATTTGTGTCATTAATGGACCACTTGGGTGTCGCTTTGATGTATATGTTATGTTTATTAACTGTATAATATAAAAATACAAAGTGACATGGTAAATGTCAATCTAATTAACTAAGAGTGAAAACTAAAAGATGAGGTTAATATAATGACCTAAACTTGTCTAAATTATATTGTATGAGAGTATTTAGACCCATCCCCACCTTATCTTATAAATAAATAAATTTGGAGCTATTAAAAATAGAATATGACTTTATAATAAAATAATATTTTTAGTTTTTCTAAAGGTGCCCCTCTCCTCCCTTATAAAAGGGCACCTCTTCCCTCTCTTCATCACACCACTTTGAGCCTTCAAGCTCGGTCAACCCTTGCCAAATTATATTCTACACTTCCATAGAAATATCCTATAGGTTATGGTCTTCTTCAAAGAATAATTTTAGTGCCTTAAGAGGAGGTTTCAAAGAAGCCTGTCAAAGAAGAGGTAATATCCGTTACCGATTCATTCAATTTTCTTTCTTCTTCAACTTCTTCATATTTAGTTGTTTCATTATATTGTAATAACATCAGTATCAATAATATACTGATATGTTATTATAAATATGAAGCAACCCCATTTCACCTTCTATCCATCCTATGGAAAATGAAATCACCGCGCGTGCGTACGTATGAAATACCGTCTCCACGCCGTGGTGTAATCTGTTTTTCCACCACCACCTTACATGGATGGGTATAATGGTGTAATGAATAAATACATATGATTATTATAAAATAATACTAATTATATGATATTAGATCATTCAATCCAGTTTGATTCAATAAATATGGGAATGATATCATCGCTCGTGCGTACGCACGGATTACCGTCTCCACGACGCGATGAGATTCATTTTCCATGTTAACAATTCAAGAATGATTAGAAAGTATATATAATAAGAAATAATGAAATATATGACATTATAATGCTACTTTATTTATGTATATATATATATATGTATGTCATATACTTAATTCCATTCAATTCAATAAGGAAACGAAAACAACATTCATGCGTACGTACGACCTACTGTCTCCATGAACGGTGTATTTCTTTCCATTTATCGATCTATTATATATATGTATATTCTAAATATATCTTATATATAAATAATGTTTTATATTCTGGAATTATGTAATAATGATCTAAGTAATCATATGAATAATTACAAGTCAAAACACGGGCGACAAATGAAATGATTTTACCCAAAACGCTGCTTTAACATGGAATTTACAAAATAACGGGTAATATAAAGACATAAGTGAAACATATATGATATCATAACAATGAATATGATTATTTAATAAGTCAATGACATTATTTAAATCAATATATAGTAGGTTCGGATCCATACAAAGCATATCATACCTAAGGTAAGGGATAACTTTTCCAATCTCGTTTTTATCCGAGATTGTTTATTCGTAAGTATTTACCGGGGTTATATTTATCATTCATGTCCCTATTTTATAAAAATGGTTTCATGTTTTTTTAAAGTCCCTTTTACCCATTTGTGAATTTTACCACATGTTATGAATGGAATCTTACTTTTTTTTACCACACGAGGAACTTTTTGACTTTTCCAACAAAAGTATGAGGAGAATGTTATTTTTTTAACTTATACGGCATGAACGTATTTTTAAGGTTTCATAAAGCCTAATTTTCATGAATATTACTCTAAAATATTTCAAGACTATTTTCAATAACATACCTTTCTTTTAAAATTTCATGGCATTTTGTGAAAAGAAAATTGATTTTGAAGAAGAAAGGATATTTTCCTCAAGAATTATTTTCAAGTGTTTTATCAAAACCATTTTCCGTATAAGATGAACTTATTTCATATGTGTATCTATGATTTATATGGTTTCAATTTTCTTATTATGAAATGATATCCATTTCTTTTATATGGATTATGTGATGATGAGATGATGTTTATGACACCCATTTTTTTCGTTGGGTTATTATGAATGATGTATGTTTATTTTGTGGCACAAGTAAGAATGATTTCATTATGAGATGGGTGGGACCTATATATCCCTCCAATGAATTTGGTAAAGATTTATATCTCATGATATAGACATGACTGGAACGGTAAGTTAATCCGGTTCAGTATTACAGGACTGGAACAAGGAGTGAACTCGATTTAGAAAGGGACTTTGTCCACTAAGATGGTCTTTGCAGCAATGCCTTGGCTAATATGGAAATCATTACATGTTCTTAATGGATGACACAATTACATGTTTTATTCCCATGCTATTTTATCATAGTTTGTGTTCCATTATGATCTATGCCTTATGTACATCCATTTTTTATGTCGTTTCTCAATATTTTGATGTATAAACATTATGTTCATGTTTTTATGTTCAAATGTATATGGTATGTTTTATTTTATCCATTATTACCCTTACTGAGCATTTGATCTCACCCTTTTTGTGTTTTATTTTCCCCCAGGATTAAAAGAAAGGTTTTAGGTAAGGAAACAAAAATTGGAAGATCGTTATTGGAGATGTTGAAGATATTTTACCACGATTATAAGATTACGTTCCATGTTTCCAAAGACACTAAACTATTACGGTCCTTGTGTGTATGTTTTTGTTATGTATTAAGTATTCTACAAAAGTAATGTAATGTCCATGCATGTCAAGTTTCAGGTCTCTACAGTTGGTATTAGAGGAAAGGGTTAGTCAACCTTTGGAAACTAGGATGTGAAAACTTTAGTGACATCCCTAGAGATTTTTCTATGGTATGTATAGGGATGTCCCTAAGGATAAGTATACGTATAGGATATAGTCCTAGAACTACGGTAACGATCATAGAATTTAACCAATGATGTTAGATACTGAGGGTACTCCCCCTTTACTATGTTGTTTTCCCTATCATGATTTTTTCCTCTCACCCTATTCTTTTTGGGTTTCAGAAAATGGCTGGAAACAGGAAGATTAACAATAATAGAGGATATGATGGACAATGGAATGATATTCTTCATGAGAAACCAAATGAAATGTGATTTGGAAGTCCAAACATCATTATTATGTCGAATCATAAATCTCATAATATGATCAATAAACTCAAATTTGGTAAGTTTCCTGACTTGGCTAATAAGAGAAAGATGGAGTTTCATGATGACCATAGAGGAAAGAAAGTTCAATTTCCCCTATGTAAATAATGTGGGAAGAGGCATCAAGGAAATGTTTCAAAGGAACTAGAATATGCTTTGGGTGTGGAAAAGAAGGACACAAAGACAGTAAGTGCAAAAGAAAAGGTTCAACTAACACCATGGATGAGGATAATGGTATTGCTACGACATCAACAATGGTTAAATGTTTTAAATGTGGAATGTACGGGCATTATGAAAACCAATGCCCTAAGGGAAAGTCTCAGGAAAAGAATCAGTATGGTCGTATGGGTAGTATTTATGTTGATGATGATGAAGAGACTACAAATGATATGTGATATGAAAGAATTGTTGAATCTCGGTCAATGGTTTAAGAAGGTAGTTGAATGATTACATGTTTATCAAGTGTAATGTTGTATAAGTAATCTCATGGTACTATGGAATAAAGAGACATCTAAGCATTGTTACACTATTGTCTTTCCTTATGTTTTGAAAGTGTATGATGAATGGTACCAGTAAACATGAAAGGTTATTAAAGAATTTTTGGAAAGTAGATTATATGCGCATAATGATGGGATAAAAAGAAAATTAAATGTTTTATAGTATTCATGAGCTCATGACTGATATAAGGAGAAGGTTATATCATGGTTTGAGTATATAGAATTTTTGAATTTTTGTATGTGGAAAGAGTTAACCTTTGACAGCATTCATTTTTTCACTAAGGTTTAATGGGTATTCATTTTTCAAGAGAATACATGATTAAGGTATTCACATGATTGGAATGTGACAAACAAGATATATGGGGGATAAATGATGGTATTCACATGCTTGGTTGATGAAATTTCAATTAATCGCTTTCTTTATACTATGAGCTTGGACCGAAGTATTTTAGATAAGCCTAATGATTGGAATGGATTATGTTGGACATAAGTTAGTATTGTTTAAGGATAGAACTTTCTTCGATATTAATGATGGGATGTTATAGTAATGTAGTTTTAGAAAAAGGACAACCTGCAGGACATGAGACAACCCATCGCATCAGACAAGGCTATGGGAATCGAACCCACAACTGAAGTGCGACTGGCCTTTATCACCTACCACTGGCCTACTGGAAGTCCCTGTTTAGTAGAAACCGGTTTTATTATATTAAGCAATATGATATATGAAGTATAATTCCATTTTAGGAACCATATATGATTAATCTCACTATAGATGGACTTATGTATTTTTGATAACTTTTATAACCTTTTTTTTAAGATAGATGGAATGACCCATCATTCTATCACATGATCTGCTAACACTTCACGAATGACAAATTCAACTTCATTTCTTTAAGAGATGAAGTGGAAATTGTCTAAAGAACGACAAACGGTGAGACTGTACCAAAATCACGAAAGTATTTATTCTAATTCCAATTTCATCAACTTTAGGGAAATGATCTTGAAAACCAAAAATGTTGTCCTAGTGCCCTTATATCCGATGAATCAGATGGTACTTTATATCATCACAAATATATGGCTTTGTGATTGATGGCTTTTTCATAGCCATGTTCTCTACCACTCTGCATCAGAACTTAATGGTTAGATTTTTCTTCCATATCCATATTTTCACCTATGTTCTCCAATATGGAAACCCAGTGATGAGTTACTTTGGGTAATCGTTACATATCATACTTTAGTTTTTAAAATTAAGTTTTAGTATTCTTTTTTACGATGTGGGTTTCTATAAATAGTAAACGATTTATAACCCCGAAGAATTTCGAGGGCGAAATTCATTTTAAGGGGGGTAAAATGTAACACCCCGGGATTTTATGAAAAATATTATTTTTAATTTCATTAATGTATTGTGTTGTACACTACACCAAAAGGAGCTTTCACAACATGCATCTTTGACTTGGCTTGCATTACACGCAATCACGACCTCCCACGATAGCGTGTGTTGTACGCAATACCAGGTTTCACTAAACAACGACATATTGTTATAATATTATTATAGACTAGCCGTTATGAATAATATTAACTACATTTTGAATTTTATAACATTATTATTTATCTTAAAAATTTTCTAGAATATGGTATGAGGACAAAAAAAATGTTTCGTGTAAAATATGTATTTTTCAAAAATTACAATTTTCCCACCTTTTGATGACGCACCCAACTTAAATCTTGTTTTTGACATGTCTATAAGTTCAAATTGACAAAATAAAATTCTTCTTTGGATTCAGGATATAAAAATTTACTTTGGATAAAATTTTCATATTATTCTGATAACTTTCATATTTTAATGAATAGTAAAAACATGATATATTTTAATTAAAAACAACTTTTTCATCGCAATAATTTATATGGTTAGATTATCTTTTTAATTGGTTTTAAAGTGTAATTAGAATATATTTTTACCATTTAATCCAATGTTTTTCATTGGAATTAATTTCACTTTGAAATAGGATATAAACAAGTATCAATCTCTTGATTGTTTTTGTTTCTTAAAAACACGCTATTTGTTTGGATAATGGGAATTAAATTTAAAATTAATTAATTTCACTTATATGTTATGAATTTGGAAAAATAGATATCAATTTTGAATTCGGAATATCAAATAATGCTTAGGTTGAATTTTTGGTATTTTTCTGAAAAACTTCAATTTTTGATGAATAGTGAAACCACTTAGTGGTAGTTAAAAAACTGATTTTTTTAAATTTAAATTAAATTTTACCACTTCTGTGAATTGAATTTCAAAAATCCAAGAGACACGGTTAATATCAAGGACTAAAATTTGGTTCAATGAGATGAAAATAATTTTTGTTGAATAGTAACTTTTTAATTTTTTTCCCCACGGTTAAAAGTAAATAGGGTAATTAAGGGTACAAATGTTATTATTATTACCCTAAAACATGTTCTAATTCTATTGGATAAGTTTAAGTCGACCGAAAACAACCTTAGGAATAAAATATAAATATTTAGGCCCACTTGGATTGGATTAGGACATTTATTATAAATTTACTTAAAGAAGGGTTAAAATAGTTAAAATCAAAGTTTAATAACTAAATAATTTTTAATATAGGGTTATACATAAGATAAATTCGAATATACATATTAATTAGAAAGATAAAAAGATTTCATTTATAATGGTATTTTATTTGTTATTTTTAGACTGAAAATAATTAAATTTATTTATGACACAATGATGATGCAGTAATTATCTTATTAATGAAATATTGACATAATTGATGTTATAAATACCAAAATAAATGTATTTTGATACTTTTTAGGAATTAAAATAATTTTATATGTTAATATGACATGTTATTGTTGATTTCATATACTTTGTTCGAAATAATCATTCTGTTATGATTTTCACAAAAATCAATTACCAAATATTGTGAAAATTGACATAAAGTAGTTTTTAAAACAAATATTATATAATTAATTATTATTATATTCCTAAAAATCTATGGTTAGTCCAAGATACTTATATCATGATAGGTGTATCATTAATGGACCACTTGGGGGTCTCTTGGATGTATATTGTAAGTTTATTAACTATATAATATAAAAATACCAAGTTACATGGTAAATGTCAATCTAATGAACTAAGAGTTAAAACTAAACGATAAGGTTAATATAATGACCTAAACATGTCTAAATTCTATTGTATGAGAGGATTTTGACCCATCCCCACCTTATATTCGAAATAAATCAAATTGGAGCTATTAAAAACCGAATATGACTTTATAATAAAATAATATTTTTAGTTTTTCAAAGGTGCCCCTCTCCTCCCTTATAAAAGGGCACCTCCTCCCTATCTTCCTCACACCACTTTGAGCCTTCAAGCTCATCCAAACCTTGAAAAATTCTCTTCTAAACTTCCATAGAAAAATCCTAGAGGTTATGGTCTTCTTCAAATACCAATTTTAGTGCCCTAAGAGGAGGTTTCAAAGTGGCCTGTTAAAGAAGAGGTAATACCCTTTACCGATTCTTTAAATTTTCTTTCTTCTTCAACTTCTTCTTATTTATTTGTTTAATTATATTGTAATAACATCAGTATCAATAATATAATGATATGTTATTATAAATATGAAGCAAACCCATTTCACCTTCTATCCATCCTACGGAAAACGAAATTACCGCGCGTGCGTACGTACGGAATACCGTCTCCACGCCGTGGTGTAATCTGTTTTTCCACCACCACCTTACTTGGATGGGTATAATGGTGTAAAGAATAAATACATATGATTATTATAACACCATAATAATTCTAATATATTATATCATTCACTCCAATTCTATTCAATAAATATGGGAACGATATCATCGCTCGTGCGTACGTACGGATTACCGTCTCCACGACGCGATGAGATTCATTTTCCATGTTAACAATTCAAGAATGATTATAAAGTATATATAATAAGTAATAATGAAATATATGACATAATAATTCTACTTGATTTATGTATATATATATATATATTTATGTCATATACTTAATTCCATTCAATTCAATAAGGAATCGAAAACAGCGTTCATGCGTACGTACGACCTACTGTCTCCATGAATGGTGTGTTTCATTCAATTTATCGATCTATTATATATATGTATATTCTGAATATATATTATATATAAATAATGTTTTATATTCTGTAATTAAGTAATCATGATCTATGTAATCATATGAATAATTACAAGTCAAAACCCGGGTGACAAATGAAACGATTTTACCCAAAACGCTGCTTTAACATGGAATTTACAAAAGAACGGGTAATATAAAGTCATAAGTGAAACATATATGATATCATAACAATGAATATGATTATTTAATAAGTCAATGACATTATTTAAATCAATATACAGGAGGTTTAGATCCATACGAAGCATATCAGACCTAAGGTAAGGGATAACTTTTCCAATCTCGTTTTTATCCGAGATTGTTTATTCGTAACTATTTACTGGGGTTATATTTATCATTCATGTCCCTGTTTTATAAAAATGGTTTCATGTTTGTTTAAAATACCTTTTACCCATTTTATAACTTTACCACATGTTATGAATGGAATCTTACTTTTGTTTACCACACGAGGAACTTTTTGACTTTTCTGACAAAAGTTTGAGGAGAATGTTATTTTTTTAACTTATATGGCATGAATGGATTTTTACGGTTTCATAAAGCCTAATTTTCATGAAGATTACTCTAAAATATTTCAAGACTATTTTCAACAAAATAATTTTCTTTTAAAATTTCATGGTATTTTGTGAAAAGAAAATTGATTTTGAAGAAGAAATGATATTTTCCTCAAGAATTCTTTTCAAGTGTTTTATCAAAACCATTTTCCGTATAAGATAAAATTATTTCATATGTGTCTCTATGATTTATATGGTTTCAATTTTATTATTATGAAATGATATCCATTTCTTTTATATAGATTATGTGATGATGACATGATGTTTATGACACCCATTTTTTGTTGGGTTATTATGAATGATGTTTGTTTATTTTGTGGCACAAGTAAGAATGATTTCATTATGAGATGGGTGGGACCTATATCTCCCTCCAATACATTGGGTAAAGATTTATATCTCATGAGATAGACATGGCTGGAACGGTAAGTTAATCCGGTTCAGTATTACAGGATTGGAACAAGGAGTGAACTCGATTCAGAAAGGGACTTTGTCCACTAAGATGGTCTTGGCAGCAATGCCTTGGCTACTATGGAAATCATTACATGTGCTTAATGTATTCCACAATTACATGTTTTATTACCATTATATTTTATCATGGTTTATTTTCCATTATGATATATACCTTATGTACTTCTATGTTTTATGTCGTTGCCCAAGATTTTGATGTTTAAACATTATGTTCATGTTTTTATGTTCAAATGTATATGGTATGTTTTATTTTATCCATGCTTACCCTTACTGAGCATTTGAGCTCACCCCTTTTGTGTTTTATTTTCCCCCAGGATTAAAAGAAAGGTTTTAGGTAAGGAAACAAAAAGTGGAAGATCATTATGGGAGATGTAGAAGATCTTTCACCATGATTATAAGATTACGTTCCATGTTTCCAAAGACACTATACTATTACGGTACTTGTGTGTCTGTTTTTGTTATGTATTAATTATTCTGCAAAAGTAATTTAATTTCCGTGTACGTCAAGTTTCAGGTCTCTACAATTATTATCAAGGTATATGTAATAAATTATCTTTCATAATTTATATTAGGTGTTAAAAGTGTGAAAAAACATTTCAATGTCACTGAACACCAAATTTTGACATCCTCATGCTTAAGAGGTTAAATCCAAGTTTTAAAAATTTTGGAACAAACCATTCCTATTTATAATGGGGTTATGCCACATTCTAGATAATTCTTATTTTTCCTTATCTTATTTTATTCCTTAAGACTAGAGAGTCACACAGGGTCATGCTAAGTTTCATAGGGTCCATTCTACTCTTGGAAGTTTGTGAACTCTGTTTTAGATAGTTACACAAGGCCATTCCAATCTTCTTTTATAAGTCAATTTTTCATGAATGAAGAATTTATAGAGGAATCTTGATAATAGTTCTTGGTGTTTCATCCCATTAAGATCATCCAATTATGAACTATGTAAAAACACAACAAGTTAGGTGGTTCTAAACTATTCCTAGGATATATGATAAATCTTTATTTTTTGAGATTGAATACGTAATTTTTAAAACCTAGATTCATAGTAAAATTGAAGTTTTATATCAATAATTTTTATTTTTTAATAAGAGTTTATTAAAAAATTTGTTAATATAATTTTTAATTATAAATTTTATAAATGATTTTGTAGATTTTCTATAGTGTTTTGGAATTATTTTCTAAATAGGGGATTTTAATAATAATGTTTCCCTGGTTTTAATTATCAAAATACTGGGTTATTTGGAATTTAATTAGTGAAAGGTATTTTTAATGTTTTCAACAACATTTGAATATTTTTTTTATTGGTGGGTTTTATTTTTTTTGGAAATATTAGGGGTCATTTTATCTATGTTGAGTAAATAGTTTCTGATTAGGGATATATGGCTTGGATCGATACTCTTTTAAAGTTGGTTTTGGTTTTGGATGGGTCCGCATGAAGATGTATGGTCAGACAATGAATTTTTCCAAAACATTGAACTGTGTGGATTTTGAATCTTCTCAATGGTATTTAAATTTCTCTCTATTGTACTTCCCTAGAGGGTATTAATGCTAAAAATTATCATTGGAAGCTTTATAATTTCTTTATAAGTGAGTTTTTATAAAACAATTATGATATATCATATGGGTGTTTATGCTTATAATTTGGGGGTATTATTCTAGATTATTATTCCTTGTTGAGTTAATATCTTGTGATACCTGATAAAGTAATGGTTTTTTGTTTTAAATAATTATTACGTTATATATTATTATAATAAGGAGATATTTAATTGAAATTGGTTTTGATAATCCATTTATGTAAATTTTTTTATAAACCTTGAATTGTATTTATATGTAAGGATTACTCATACATGGGGTTATTTTAGAGCCCTTTATAAATCCTAATGGGTTTATTCTCACTCCCAAAATATATAATTTAGTGTACATGTAGATGTTATTAGTTATGATGTAAGGAAAAGGAAGAATTAATTCATTTTCAGTGATGAGTCGTTGATCCACATTATAGGTATGGTAGGAGAAATCATGGATGGGAATTTGAGTATTTTCATTTGCTAAAATGATTTATTTTTTAAAATCCTTAAATATTAATTTATAAAACTATTTTTTTCACTATAAGTTCAATACTTAAATGGTTTTTAATGAAAATATTTTTTATATCCATGTTATTTATTATCCCTTTTAGTTTGTTTATTTTGAGGAAAATCATTCCCTAAATATTTTATTTTATCTATTTCGATTATTTTCAAGTCTTTAGTGATAGGAAAGCTCACTTAAGGTCTAGTGGTGATTCATATGAGGCCTCGATATTAAGATAGTTAAGTCGGGCCATTACAAAATAGCATCAGAGTAAATTTTTAATGTCATGGTAAGACAATTAGGTGTAGTGATAAGATAGTTAGTACCAAATAAGTGCATATAAAAATGATATATCATTATCTTTATAGTGAACCTAGAGTTTCTATAGAGTACGGGGAGAAAAATAAGTTAGAAAAAAATCTCTTCAAAACTATTTTTTTCATAATTGGAGTATTTTCAAAATATTTTTTAGATTGAAGTTGTGCTTATGCATCATTATGAACATGGGTAGTGGTGAATTACATATGTGGAAAATTCAAAAAAATAATCATTATATAAGGGTAATATTTATTTAATCAATAAATTTTGTTATTTGGTTTTACTTTATTACCCATCTATTTTCACGGGAACTCTTTGACAACTCATTATTATTTATGTTATTAAGGATTCTTGGTTTTCTTGTTCATTAATTTCTGGTTGGGATCTCTTTGATTGACCATTTTTTCTTATTTATTTTGAAATTATTATTTAAATAAGGGATTGGGAATAAAATTAATTTTCACTTGGAAAAGTAATTGTAATTCCATGAAGCGGGGATGAAGCCGCATCTATGCTAAGCCCTCCTCCAAGGTCTAGGAGTGGCATCAAGTGATGAAGACATTAATAACTCGGGGAATACTTTTTTTGAAGTTCCTATATGAATGCACACACAAACACCTCATTGTAAGAGTTCGGATATATAAAAATATGGAAACTAAAATGCATGTATACGTATATCCCAAAGCAGAGTACAACCAAAGTACTAAAAGTGAAAAGAGAAAAAACATATACCCACCAAAGAAAATTGTCAAATCATCCAACCTACTCAGAATGAGGGGATAACTTTCAAAATTAACTATCTAAAAGTTCCTCAGCCCAACTGTAGTAAGTACCTCGGTCATTCTAACTTGCTAAGCTCTACCTGCCTCGGGTCCTCCATGGAATGCATTGAAAGTCATGTGATCTGCGCAAGAAAAAACATGTGACATAAAATCATATGTTGGGGTGAGTATAATAATACACATTAGGCTCCCCAAAAACCAAAAAGAAAAGGGAGAAATCAAAAGGTGACAGTCTGCTTGACCTAGAGAGAGGGAACCTCGTCGATAGATAAACTCTATCTCAAACAATTCTAGTCTTTACATGACTAGTCAATTAAGTAAAAGAAACCTAGAAGAACCAAAGAAAAACGTCATCCCAAAATTCAAAACAAAAGTATGTAACCTCATCCAAGTATAGGGGGATCAACATGATGAGTAGAAGAACTAAACATCCAGAATCCCCCCCTAGCAAGTGAGTGACCTCATATAACCATGAGAATCTAAACATGGAAGTCACATGACTACCTCGTTCATCTTATCCTCCCATGGAAAGAGAGAAATTGGAACTAGGGTATGTCCATTGGAGTAGTAAGTATAATCAGTCCTCATGGGGTGTCAACCAAGAATGTGACAACACTATAAGGACTCCAAACATCACCCAGGTATACTTGTCTTAGACTCCAGGTCTCATGAGGATCTGACCTCATAGCCAGTAATAAGATTATACTCGATGCTATAAAGGTAAAATAAAATAACAGAACGCACTCTAATAGCTCATCAATACCATATGGAACATCTCTAATAGGTATACTTCATCGAAAACAACCTACAAGGTCTAGATCTAGTGTCTATCACTAGAGGTCATATCGTCACTAACCTGCACCTTATGCAAGAATGTCAGAAAACCAAGTGAAAATGCACACTCTTCGCCACTACACCCAGTTGAGGGATCACTACACCAAACTAATCATTGCATGTATCCTCTCTATGAGATATAATGGAGGGACTTGCAAAACGCCACTTCCCTACAGTCGAGGGAGTACAAGCTCTTAACAAAGGTGTGAAACCTCTAACACTTCTGTATGGAGGGGCCCACACCTCAGTCCATCATGGGAGCACTAAATCCTAACCAATAATATCTCATATATACCCTCTCCTTATAAATATACAAAATAACTAAGGGAGCCCCATCTCTAACAGAAGACAGGCTCCCCACTGCTACTCGGAGATGGGGAAGTTCTACTCTGTGGGTAAGGAAATGCACCCTGGTATGACAGGGGAGTAATACTCGAAGGATAGATTACTCACACCCTAATAATATAGGGGATTTATACTCCACAGATATAGGACATTAACCCTAACCTGGTAGGGGGGTACCACTATGTGGCTAGAGGACCCACACTAAGGGTATGAAAAAGAAGTATAGACTCTTCCAGGTCGTTTAATATGGGGGACCCACGCCTTGGTATGACAAAGGAGTACCGACCCTAGGCTAGAGGAACCACTCCTTAGAATGTAAGGGAAGTTCTAACTATACTAGAAGAACATGTATAGAGGACCCACACCCTAGAACGATAGGGGACTTCCAACTCCAAGAATATAGGACCCACTCCCTATCCTAGTAGGGAGTACCCACTCTATTTATATGTCACATATGAAGGACCTACACCCTTATACGATAGGGGAGAACAAAATCCATAGATAGATTACTATACCATAGTCCAATAGGGGTTTACTTACTCTATCTTGCCAAAAGAGCATGGAGGGTCCAAACCCAGGCATGATAGGAGTGTACAATCCAACTATACGAACATCATAAGGAACTCACGCCATAATCTATTTGTGGAGTACCGACCCTGCATATAATTCCCATAGTTAAAATAACCCTAGACCTTGATTTGGGGACTCCCGTCTCAACCAAGTTATAGAGCTAAGGGAAACATGTTCCTTGATATGACAGGATAGTACCGGTCCCGAAATCTCTCTTCACAAACCACACCAATATCCACCATCGGTTAAGATCATTTTCCCAAGTGTTTTTCTCAAAACATGACACCTCATAAATCATTGGAAAAAATGGATCCCACCATCACATTCTACTTTGAAAACCTCTTTGGATAGGCTGGTCACATGCCTAAATATGAGTTCCATAGAAGGAGATACAGAAGGAGGAAGATCTCAAGAAGATATCAAAGAGTACAAGGCATGCACTAGGGTTCACATGGCATGTGAACCCACCCAAGCACCTGGGAATTTGTCCTATCTACATTTTTTTCCAACCCATATAGTGGTAAATGACACGTAGAGAATGTACCTGTCATGTCTCACTCCACTTAGAACCTAGCTGTGTGGCTTGACCATGTCCATGTACCAGACCTTGTTTTTTGTGTTCTTTGGTTTTGTAGTTGAACACGACCATGTAGTTTTACACGAATAACATGATCAATGTACCATGGTCACATGGATTGTGGTAATACACAATGTTTAAACATGGTACTTGGTGTGTCGACCCCAAAGATCATCCCCCGTAAATAGAAAGGGATTCATAGTATGTGTCACTAGAATACACACCGTGTATATGGTAATTCCATTCGGGAATAACCTGAAAAAATGATCGATTCACCCTGGTTTAACACAATACCACAGATATACCTAGCAAGGACCACTAACAATAACAATTTGACTCTAAAAAATTAGAAAAAAAGCATAATTAACAGGGATCTAAACCAAAATTCAAACTGTCTACCTGAGGGTGAAACTCCTAATCTTTGGGTGAAGAACGATGCATGGTTCATGCTATTTTTCAATTTGATGATGATATTAATCTGAAATGGATATCAAAATCACCTCAACACTTCTATTCTATCTCATTTCAATTATCACCAAATAGAGGAGAGGATATGAGTGTCTCTTCTTTGATTTTGTGCACCCAATGTGAGAGGGTGAGGGTCAGAGTATTGTGTTTATGTTTAATTAATTAATTAAATTTTCCTTTAATTGATTAATACACCATTTAATGCCTCTTCATCTCACCTCCATCCAAAACATCCCATATGGAAAACTTTATGAAAATCTTTGGTAAACATTATATAATGAACTCAACTGTGGTCTTAGAAATCTGATTCGAGACATTGATTGAAATTCATTCCTCTTTTCAAGTGAAACTGTGTGCATGTGTTAAGATATATTTAATATTTTTAAAATCACCATTTCAGGGCCCTCTTGTCCCTAGATTCTCATGCTGACTCAGCTCCTAGTTTCAGAAATATTCTTATAAATATTACTAAGTCTTACAGGTCAAAACTAGAGTCTTAACATAACTACCACCATTAATGGTTTTTCCCTGAAAAGAAAAATTATAGGAATATGGAAAATAAATTGAGCTCTACAATGGAACTCCCACACCAACGATCTCGCAAAGAGTTCCGGTGATGCTTCCATGTACTCATTCAGGGGAAACACCAAGGACAAACCACTCCTACATCCACCTCTAACCAGGTCATCATCGTGCAACAAACAGGCACATGTCTCCTCATTCTTGATAGGTGGAAATGCACCAAACATCACAATCCATCTGTAGTCATATGGCCTAGAGGTATACCACCTTGCTAACCTGATGCAGATACCAATGAACCCTTCAGTTCACATCCACCCCTATATGGACTATAAAACAACCTCCTCATGTATCTTTCATTCAATGTTGATGCTAATCATGTGAGGTTAACAAAGAATAATATAATAGGGTAGACTCATCCAACCTTGAAAAGATACACACAGAAAGCACATGGAATACCCCACATACTTTTCTCCTCCTAGAAGAAGAGTAACCCAAACCAAAAACACCACCACACCCACTAGTGTCCACCCAACTGAGTATAGAGGTTAGGCAATTGATCCACATTGTGGAAACTTCATAGAGTATAACTCTTCCACTACAGATCAGTTATAAGAAAGGAATTACACTACTCAATCTGACACTAAACACACAAGTACAAGGAACTCATCCACCATAACACAATAGTATCCACATTAGGTGGCACTGACTCACCCGCACAATTTCAATCACATGGAAAAATGTGTCTTGGTGGGGAAATCATCCCTCTTCCCTACGATTTCAAAGTAATGTCAAATTGTGGCTCATCCTCCTAGAGTGTCTCATTTAAAAAGTTTATTCCAAGTGTGCGAGGATACTAATGAAAAATAATGGGATTCCCAAAAACTCACATTGGGTCTTACCAGCCCCTCTATAACCACCGACATGACACCTGGCCCCGAACACACAAGTTAGAGAGACTCATCTACCACACCTCAAAACTATATTCTTTGCACAGAACCGACTCACCTGTACAGTTTTGATCACATAAAAATATATTGTTTTGGTTGGGTAAGGACCTCTCTTTACCATGTATTGGAAGCTATGTCGAAAAGAACCAACAAAGGGTTCTACCGACACCCCGTGTCACCCAGGTTGAAACTTCAAGCAAGAAGAAGAAAGCAAAGAGTTCCTCACTATAATGTATAACTATTTACTACTATAGAAAGTATAAAGGACACAAAGTGTACCTCTATTCAACCTTGGATATTGTCGGTCGAATGCCTCTATAACCATAAGTTGTCCTTTCCCATGTCCTCCATCTCCCTAATCCTGGTTTGTACCACTTGGGGGATGGTGGTGTAAATACATTAAACTACCTTCCCCCTCTTACAACTATCTCAACTCCTCTTCCATGTTGTAGAACTCCCTTCCCCAAACACTGCCTCTACTATGGAGGTCTATATATTGGCTCCCTCATAGTATCACAATGGGTTGGATAATCTATATCAAGATTTCCCCAGTCATCACAAGAAAACCACCACCTTTCCTTTGGCTGACCTAATCCTCAACATTTCTAATACACAATGGGAACACATGCCTGTTCAGGGAAATGGGTACGCCTCACGCACCATGATCCTATCATATTTTATTTTCCAACTATTGTAGAAGTCTTAGCTTCTTGACCACCACTATGGACCACATCCACCTTTCCCTCATCCAGGAAGCTCTCTATGACTAAAGATCGCTCTAGTACCCCTCTGTAACAAGGAAGTCACAATGAGACCACACCTACTATGATTTATTGTCTAAGTCCCTTCCCAAAGTTATGAGATCTAAATAACAGATCTCAAACCATATATAGGGAATTATACAACATGTCTATAAACCTCTCTATGTACTCTGCCATAGTCATTTTACCATTTCAAAGCTACAAAATCTCTTGGATACACATTGATCTCAACGTAGCTAGGTAGAAGACTTCCTTGAAGAGTCTCTTGAACTCTAAAAAAGTGAGTGTCACATTGTCATGGGATTTTGTCACTAAACTCCACCATATCCCAGACGAACCATGAGGAAGGATCACTAGTAGGACAACCATCTGATCGAGAGGTTTCTTCACTAGACAGAAAAATCATGTGACTAACTCGAGCTAGTCATCTGCTTTCTAGGGGTCAATATTACGATGGTACCTCAGAGGTCACTACCTTTGAAATTATTTCAATTCACTAAACATATGTGCATCCTCATCATGAAATTAAAGCATAAAAAACTGCTCAACATGCGGTGGCACAACCTCCAGACCACCCAGAGGCAATTTCTCATAACCAATACCCAGCACTAAATCCCCATCACAGGGTGGATTTTCATCACAATAACAGCATGAAACTATATTTGGATGTCATCAAATAGGCATCCTGAAATAGAATCAAGATGAACCATAGTCAAAGAGTATATCATGGGAGATGACTCTAGAAGGATAATAAAAACAAAAACCCAATCCAATATGATGCATGTACCATTTATTTCCCCTATGGGTAGTTTCCTAATGTACTGTGTCTAAAAGAAGGTTATCAGATTCTTGTTGAATGGATACGTTGACCGAATCCCCAATACTAGAACCTCTGGCCTAATATCAGAACTTAAAATACCATGACATTGTCACTATGAAACCCAACCAAATGTCTTTTAGGTAACATCCGAACAACTTCCTAAGGATCGAACCAACTCTGATACCAATCTATCACGACCTAACCCAAGTCGGGGCTTTAGTCGCAACTACCCCAAACCCACCTCCATATGATAGGGGTGGAAACAAGCACCGAAGGCATAACTAAATTAGGGAGGAATTTTCCTAAAGTACATGTACACATGCACCCACAAACACTTTAATGAAATAGTATAAAGATATAAAAAGCTGCAAACTAAAATTAATGAATAAATCTATCCAAAAGCATAATATAATAGAACTACTGAAAGTGAAATGGGAAAAACGCATGCCCACCAGAGGAAACTGTAAAAGAATCCATCTTTCTTAGAAGGAGATGATCTCTATCAAAAGTAACTACTAGAAAGCTCCTCACCCCAGATTTGGTAAACACCTCGACCAGTATATCTTGCTACGATCTTCCTACTTCGGATCCAATGTGGACTCCATTGAATGTACTATGGTATGAACAAGACATAAAACTTGTGTTAAAGTACCATGTAGGGGTTACTATAAAAATACTTAGTAATTGACCCCAAAAACCCAAAAGAAAAGGGAGAAACTAAAAGTTGATAGTCTGTTTGACCTAGCTAGAGGAAAACCCCATCGAGAGAAAAAATCCATCTCAAACCATCCTCAGTTATACATGACTAGTCCTCTAAGTCAAAGAAACCTAGAAAAACCAAAGAAAAACCCGGTCCCACAACTCAAACCAATAATAAGTAACCTCATACAATTATAGGGGGCTCAACATTGTGAGTAGATGAACTACACATTAAGCATTTTACACCCATAGTAGGAGAGTGACATTATCTAACCATGAGAATCTAATCACAGAAAGCACGTGGCATACCACCTGCATATTTACCTCCCATGGAAAGAGAGTAACTAAAATTAGGGTATGGGAATAGGAGTGTAGTATGTATACACATTAATCAAGGGGTGTCAACCAAGAATATGAAAACACTGTATAGGATCCCAAACATCACCCTGATATACTCATCTCACACTCTATGTCTCGTGAGTCTCCAACCTAATAGCCAACAATTGAATTATACTGAAGGCTCTAAAGGTAACATAATAAAAGAGAACACACTCCAAAAGCTCATCCATCCTAGATGGATCATATTCAAGAGGTATACTCCACCAAGAACAACCTACTAGGTCCAACTCTAGTTCCCACCACCAGAGGTCCTGTCATCACTAACCTACAACTTTTGCAAGGTTATAAGAAAACCATGTTGCGAGGCCCACTTCTCAACACTACACAAAGTTGAGGGATAACTACTAAAGAATAAGAATCCTGTGCATCCTCTATACAAGAGAGAACAAAGGTATCCAGACCTCACCACTACTCTGTAATTGAATGAGTACTAGCTCCTAACCAACTTTTGAAACATTTGTCCCTTCTGTATGGAGTGGCCCGAACCTCAGTCCGTCGATATAGAAATAACTCCTAACCAAGAATATCTCATATCTAATGGAGGATTCTGATCCTTGTACCTATAATAAATATCCTAGGGAGACCCAAATCCATTGGAGGACCCATTACCCACTACTAATCTAATACGAAGGAGTTCTACTCTATAGGTGAGGACATTAGCCCTGGTACGAAAGGGGAATACTAACCCCAAGATAGAGGACCTACTCCCTATAATGATAGGGGAGTTCCAAATCTTCTGAAACAACACATATAAAGAACCCAAACCCTAAAACGATAGGGGAGTTACCACTCTAAGAATAGAGGACTGCCTATTTAACCCAATAGGGGAGTACCCAACCTATTTATAAATCACATATTGAGGACCCTCACCCTGATACGATTGGAGAGTTCTGAATCCATAGATAGAGTACCCACACCCTGTTCCAACAGGGGAGTAAATACTCTATCATACCAAATAAGTATGGAGGCCTCTCACCCTAGCACGATATAGGAGAACTATCTAACTATAAAAACATCATAGGGAACCCACATCCTAATCCATTAGGAGGTTACCAACCCAGATGAACTACCCAAAGGTAAAATAACCTGCACCCATGATGTGGGGAGTCCCGCCTCAACCAAAGAATATAGGTAAGGGAAACTCATTCCTTGACACTATAGGGGATCACCATTCCCAATTTCACTCTTCACAAACCACATAGATCTCTAACATCGATTAAGCACATATTCATAAGCATATTTCTTGAAATACACCACCTCATACCTCATAGGCAAAAATGAAGTCCACCAGCACGTTCTATGTGGAAAAATAATCAGGATAGGTTGCTCTGAATCTGAATCCCATAGAAGAAGATACAAAATGTAGAAGATCTCAAGACTATCCCCATGAGTACATGAGGTTCACTAGGGTCCACATAGTTAGTGAACCCACTCAATCACCTGGTCGTGTATTCTTTCTACACGGTTTTCCAACCCATGTACGGGTATATGTCGTGTAGAGAAGGTACAAGTCGTGTACCACTTCACCCAACCCCTAGACGTGTGGTTTTCTTGTGTTTGTGTATCAAACCCTATGTCTATGTACTTTGGTAGTGTAGTTGTACATGGACATGTAGTTTCACATGGCTAACCCATTCCACGTCCCATGGTCACACAAATTGGTGTACTACACAACAAGTAAACATAGTACATGGTGTGTATACCACATATACCATCTTCCCCAAAAGGGCTACATGGTGTGTGTCACTAGACTACACACCATGTAGATGGTAATTACTATCATGAATCATCAGAAAAAAAATGCTTGATTCACCCCGGTTTAAACCAAAACCCATACATATACCTAGTTAGGATAAATAGAAATAATAATTTGGCTCTAAACCTTAGAAAAATCATAACAAATGGGGATCCAGACCAAAACTCAAACTGACTACCTTGAGGGTGAAATGCCAAAGCTTCAGGAGAAGAATGATGCCTGGTTCATGGTACTTATCAATTTGATGATGATCTATGTCATAAACGGATATAGACAACACATCGATGCTTTTATTCTATCTCTTTTCCACCATCGCCAATGGTAGGATAAGAAAGGAGAAGATCCTCTTTGGTGTTATGTTCCCAACGTGAGAGGGGGAGGGGGAGTATTAGGTTTAGGTTTAATTAATTAATTAAATTTTCATTTATCCAATAAATCCACCATTTAACACCCATTCATCTCTCCTCCATCCAAAACATCAGGTGAAGACAACTTTATGTCACTCCTTGGGTAAACATAATGTTCTGAACTTAACTGTGATCTCATAAATCTGATTTGATACTCCTCTTGGGAGTTATTTCTCTTTTCATGTGAAATTACGCAAGCGTGAAAAATATATTTAATATTTTCAAAATCACCATGTTGAGGCTCTTCGTCCCACAGATTCTCTTGAAAACTTAGCCACTGACATAAGAAATATTCATAGAAATATTCCATGGTCTTAAAGGTTTAAAAATATGTCTCTACATTTAACATGAATAAATGGTTCTATATAATATTTGGAATTGATAATACACAATATCATGAAATATGATGTAGTATAATTTTTAAATCATGGTCTTTTATTTAAAGAACTTAAATTTTTTATATATATATATATATATATTCTTTTTTCATTATATAATTGATATAGGTCTTTATGTTATAGTTGTTTTGTAATCACATTTTTGAACGTTTTTTATAATTTTTTTTTGAAAATGAAATTATGAATTATTTTTTAAACTTTTATTTATAATGATACCTAAATAAAGATATATATCCACCTAGTTATAACATTAAATGATAATATTATTTATGAAAATTGATTATTATTTGGATATTATAGTAAAAAATATTGAATATTCACGATGATAGAGTTAATGAAGTGACTCTTTAACTTTTTTAAACTGGGTTTCTTGTTAATGAAAGCATTATAAATAAAAATTCCCTTACTTTCCATAATAATTACATCAAAAAGAAGTAAAATGGTAGAAAAAAATATCTTTGGTGCTTCTAATGTGGGGATCTAGGTCAAAAGAAGCCTCATTTATATATTTCACCTAGAATATGTTACCATTGCAGAAGAATAAGAAATTTCAAGATTTTATAAAATAAATTTTCTAAAAAAATGGGTAGTGCTAAAACTTAATTGATTAAAATAGATGAATAAATCATTCATATGACTTTATTCTAAATTATCTCCAGTAACCCCCACCTCTAAAGAGACAAGATAAAATCTTTGTAACTGATCATGTAATTAAGGATCTTTTGATATGAAGCACAATTTATGTGAAATAATGAGTAGCCACTTTGGTTATGATTCTATTTAAGTATTTTGAGATCATATAACTTTGTTTTTATTTTGAAAGGTCTCATAAGTTTCTCAACACTAATCTTTATTTATTATCCATGTTAAATTTAAACTCTAATTTTTTTTTGAAATTAGAAAAATGGAAAGATTCAAATATTTTCTAAGTTGTTAAAATATTTTTTGAAATTATGTTCAAAAATATTGGATGTAAATATCCAAAATAAATCTATATTATTATTTGATAAATTTAGTAAGAAGTTTTGAAATTTTGAATTAATAAACCTATAACAAAATTAATTTTTTACTATGTGTGACTTCTATCATGATAACCAGTTTAAAATGATTTACAAGAAAATATTTTGAATATTTTTTCCACTATTTGAATAACTTGAATAAAATTTAATGTGGAAAATAGTTTATTAGGAAATAAATTTGATAAGGATAGATAATATATGGGAATATTAATATTTTATATTTTTAAATTTTACTCTAATAATTGTGCTCATTAATGAGAAATGCGATCTGTTTGATTGTTATGGATTTTTTTTCAATGTTATTTCCTTTAAATGTTAGTGAACATTTATTTTGTGTGTCTATAAAAATGTCTAAATAGTATATTAACACCCACAGAAGAATCACTATTAATTTAAAAAAAATATATATTAATATTCCATTAGATATTTTTTATGATTAATTTTTTATGAAAGCCTAAAAAATTTAATATAATGAATCATAGTGTTTTTGAAGCATATAATGGGATAAATTAGTATGTATTCATTATGAAATATCTACATTTCTGAAGATGAAATAATGTATATGATGAGTTTCCATGTAATTTTTGTGTGAATAGTTTTATGAAATCATGGTGGAATAAAATTACGAAAAATTTTCTTTTTAAAGATATGATATTGTGACTATGGGGTTTTTAAGAGAAAAAATTTAAAAATTAAAGTAAAATAAAATTATTAAGTTAGAAATTTTTTTTTTGAACTAAATTTTTTATATTAAGTTTATGAATTTATATTTTAATTACTAAATTATTGAATTTAGGTAACCGAAAAATTTGTGAAGAAATACTGATTATTAATTTTTTTTTAATTATGAATATGTTGTGTTATGTATTTTATAAATAATAAATTTTTTTGGATTTATCATTCTAGAATGAAATAATTTTATTAATTAATTATTATATGAATCAGAACTTATTAATTTAGAATTTAATATTTTTTTGATTTATAAAATTCTTATTTAATTTTTAATTTTAATAAATTATGGAATTATTGAACTTCAATGGAATTTCATGAATTATATTTCTATATGAAAATTTAATGAAATATTAGAATGAAATTTGTTTATCAAAAAAATGAAAAAAAATTAAAAGTAAATGTTTATAATGGAATATTATAATTTATGAAAAAAACTTTTATGGATTAAAAAATGTATGTTTTAATCAGTGTTGTTTTTCCCTTATGTAAAATAAACAGGTCACTAGGAATTAAAAATTTTAGTATAATTTTAAATGATTAACATTTTGTAGCATTAATTGATTAGTGAATCATGAATAAATTGTTTTGACTTTAGGTATTTTCTTTTATTCAAGGTGTCATAGTTTTTGGTTGTGTAAATTTTATGGGATTAGACACTCTTATGATATTCATTAATTTTAGGGGAAATAAAAAGTATTATGGGTCTAGTATAATTAGTGATATTAATTAAGATTAATAATGTAAGATGTCTCTTTGTTGATAAATTATAAATGTATACTATAAATCCTTATAGTAGGGAGTGATGTCTCCAACCCTAATAGGTTCATATTAGATGAAACCTGAAAATAACTAACTTTGATATTCCTTATTTAATAAGGTTTAAACTAAATATAAAATTATATATATATATATATATATGGGACTCTATTGATGTTATTATTGAGATGAAGTATGAGAATAATCCATGTGTGTGATTGAAGTCCCTAGATTCATTCTTCTAAGAAAGATTTAATTTACATTCTGAGGGTGGAATGTTTTATGGTGGGGGAAATTGTAACATTAACATTTTTATTTATTTTATTCTATGAGAATATTTAAATATCCTGAATAGATATAGAATCTAGTAATTATTTATTAAAATTGATCATTTTAGGGTAAAATTTCATTGATCTTTATATATTAGAATATATTTTTTGGAGATATATGTTTTGTGTTGGTGTTAGAGAAGAAATTTTCTCAAAGATGGCATAAGTAAATTCAATCTAGATTTTAAGTGAGAGTTATTCAAAAGGAAAGTATGAATGTTTTTTTACTATAAATTATAGATGAGGGATTAAAATATCTGATTGATTGATGAGATATTTACAAGTAAAGAATTTAATATGAAATAAGAAATATGTAATAAATATTTCTAAATCATTCAAAGGGATGAGAGATATAATTATATAATATGACAAAGTTAAATTATTGTTTTATTTTAGGAGTTAATTATGATGGGATATATTATGTACAAAATATTGTTATTGATGTGGAATTACTGAGGAAATAAATAATTATTATTTTTATGATAATTATTTATAGAGGCAAGTTATTAGAGATTATTATATGTATTTATATGAAGACTATTTGGGATGAGTTTTTTAGAAAAAAAAAATCTAAAATGGAATTTACAATTTAATTGGGGAATTAATAGATAACATTGATCAAAATAATAATTATTATCCATCAAGAAGATCATAACAGACAAAGATGGTGAATTAATTATGTATAGAGAATATTATGCTAATTAATATAGAAATTACATATGATGGATGGGAGAGTTTTATGTTAATATGGCTTGGAGCATCATCATGTGAAAATTAATTTTGAGGTATTATTTTTTCCACATGATATTTTTGGGGTTCAATTTGATTAAATGAATGAGAAATATATTTTGATAATTTTATAATATAATTATTGATATAAAAATATATTTAGTCAAAAATTATATTTGATTATTTGAAAGGATGTTAACTAAAGTGAGTTATGGAGGTTAATTATTTGAATTTGGAGGTTTGAAAAATATTTTAATTAATAGTAGTGTACTTTGAGAATATTATTAAAATAAAAATAGAGTTAATAGAAGAGAGATGGAGGGATAAAAATTAAGAAGATAAATATAGAATTTAATATATTCTTGAGAGGGATTTCATTTATAATTAATAACAGAAAAAGTGGGTGTCTCCTAAAATTCAGATAATCCTCTATATTTTTTATCACACCACACTTTTCTTTCTCCCATCTCATTACATCCCTCTCTGTATGTTGTTTCATGATAGTGAAATTTGTAAAGAAATGATGACCATGGGAAAGAGAATAGGATGGTTTTATCATGAAATGTAGAATAATGTGTTTTACATAAATTATAAAACATTAGGTTATATTTATGAGAATGAAATGTGACAATTTAAACGTATAAAATATAATAAAAATATCCATTAATTTATATTTTTTAAAATATGGCTATTATTAATTTTCCCTGACTACTTATTAAGTATAATACCATTAATTGTTTGTTTAATTTTTTTCCCATCAACTTTAAATGTGTGGAATTTTATAGTTGTTGAAAATATTAATTTTTTATGCCATTCAATAGTCATTCATGATACCTAGGTCTTCTAAATTAGTTCATTTATTTTTTTAATTACATTTAATGATTTTCTTAATTATTTTAGCCCTATTTTTCATATGTTTTTTTATTTTTTTGGTGATAAACATATTCTTTTTAATTTCCAAACAATATGGTACCATCAACCACGACTTCAAAAGTGTTTCCACATTTTTATCTTTTCTATTTCTCTAAAAAAAGGAACACATGAAAGAAAAAGGAATACCCCTTGTTATTTACATGCGTTTTCCCTTTGCACAATCATTAACATGGTTTTATTTATAAATTTATTTGAAATTGAAATATTTGTTTGAATTAAATGTAAAATATTAATTTTTGGTAAACTTTGAAATATTTATATAAGTTATAGTTTTTTTAAACAAATGTAACTATTTTTAGAATTCTATTAAATTGAATGAAAATTTTATTTTTCCTTTATAATCTTGTCCAAAGGTTTTATGAATTATTCAATGTGTTCCGAAATGTGTCAATTCCATTAAACCCTTATTTTTTATTTTCATATGATCAAGGCTTTGAAGATTCGTTTTATAAAATTTGGAACTTTCCATGCCTAGTTTTTCAATAGTCATGCCACTTTTTGGATAATTATCCTTAGACCTTTTCTTATTTTACACCTCAAGATATAGAGTTACATGGGTCATTCTAAGTTAAATAGGGACCATGCCACTCTATGTGGGTTATAAAATCTTGCATAAAGAGTTCGTTGGGTCATACCAATTCAGAATTGGGAATTCCAAGATTCATTTATAATAAGATCTCTTAATTCAGTTTATGAATAGTGAAATTATATTGGAATCTTGATTATAGTTATTTTATTTTATCTCGTTAAGGCCATACAACTATAAACTCTGAGAAAAGCGCTACAATGTAGGTAGATACGAACAATTCCTATATTGGTCAAGTATTTTCATGAATTGTTAATGGATTTTAAAAGTGATAATTATTTATATGAGACATGTTATAAATAATTATTCATGGTTATTGATACATTATTTATTTAAAATATTAATTCATTATAAATAGGAGATATGATATCCATATTTTTTATTTATTAGTTGGGGATTCTGGTGAACTATGTTAATATTATTTTTAATGATGGGGTTTTTAAATTATTTTCTAAATGGTGGGTTGTGTTTTGAAATATTTTAAGGGGGGTTAATAATGATATTATACCTATTTTTGATTATTAAAATATTGGGAGGTTATTAATTTATTTATGGAAAGGGATTTGGATTATTTTAAAAAATATGTGACTATATTTTCCACTGGTGTGTTTTAGTATATTTTGGGCATTTTTTAGGTTATGTTACTTTGAGTGAGAAAACAGTCTCTGACTTGGTCCATGAAGCTAGGATCAACTCCTCTAGAGTGGGGTTTGTCCTTGGATGGGGTTATTCTTGTTTTTATGGGTTGTAAATGAATTTCTCTATAAAATTAAACTAAGCGGACACTAGTTTATCTTTCCAGAAATTAAATTTCAAACTTGTATATTTATATGAGGGTCTTGATGATCATATTCATCCTTATAACTTTATAGTTTATTTATAAGAAATTCACTGTGAAAAAAAGTATCATTTATCATATTAGAGTTTATGATTTTAATTTAAGGGTATTATACTTGATTATTATTCCTTGATGGGTTAAATTTTTTTATAATATATGATAATGGAATTATTGAATATCTTTAAAAAACTTATAACCTTATTTTATATTAGAATAAGTAAATGTTTAATTGAAAATGTTTTTGATAAATTATTTATGTAAATATTTGATAAAACTTGCATTAGATTTTTATGTTTGTATTACTAATGCACGAGTTTATTTAGAAGTCATTATAAAATCATTTTAGGTTTATACTAACCCTCTATATGTGAACTTCAGTGGACATGTAGATATGGTTGGTCATGATTATAATATAATGAATACTTTATTATTTATCATTTGTAATACATTAATCCATGTTGGATATAATGAATGATTATTTTATGTTAGTAATTTTAGAATTTTAATTTATCAACATGACGTATTATTTAAAGTCCTTAAATATTGGTTTATTAAAAATTATATTTTTCATTGTGAATTTTTTTCCTAAATGGTTTTTAATGATGGAAGATTTACATCCACATTATTTTTTCATCCATTTTGGTTTATGTATTTTGATGAAAAATTATTCCCAAAACAAATTTTGTATCTATCAGTACTAGTTTTCACCCTCTATTGATTGACAAGTGAATTTAAGGCCTTGTGTAAATTCAACTCAGAACTTGAGATTCATGTATTCAATTCATGTAATTAGAACTAAAATTTCACATTAGTACATAAAGATTCATAGAAATATTAAATTATCAAGTATTTATTTCATACAAAACATTAATCAAATTAAAATTACCATAACTTGTGGTTTCAATAAATGTTAATATATTTTATTTAATAAATTAATTTTATTTAAGAATGGTTAAGTGTTATAAAATAAAAATAAACCCATAACCTAAATTATAAAATACTCACAAATTAATTTACAAATTAAAACTAAAATTTTCCAATTTTTTTAAGTTTAGTTTGGTGGGTTTTGGTTTTTTTATTTTAACATTCACACCCCTGCATTGCTCCAAATCACCATGAATTTATAGAACATATACCAATGGAATAATCTACCCATGAAACAGTTTTTCTCAAAGAACATGAATTTATATTGGTTGCTTGAAAAATATCACATCCTCCACAATTTCCAATTCACCTCCATCAATCACATGTGAATTTCCATGAAAGTATTTTAGAAACTTTTTTACATGGAAAGCATCATGAATTATCTCTAACTATGGTGGAATTACAAACCAATACCCCAAATCACCTACACATTCCAACACCGTAAAAGGTTTATACAGTCTTGGAGAATATTTTATGCCTCTACTAAACTTCTATAATCGTCGATAGGATGAAAACATCAAGAAAACATGATCACCAGAATTAAAACTTAACATTTTCCTTCTCCAATAAACATAATATTTTTTATTACCCTAGGGAATATTTATTCATTCATGAATAATCTGCACCTTCCCAGTAAATTGGGAATCATTGACCTTGGTATCTTCTATATTTAGGCCTCAATCACCAGCAACATCAAATTGGTCAATTGTGATATGAAATTATCCACAGATCAATGGTTTATCCAATAAACCTGGTCAATAATGAAATTCACATGATATCATTTTATACTAGTGAAAACAACCCAATGTTAATAATAATCTATTAAAATTTTACGAAAGTAAAATAAATGAATGGAAATAAACATTCTTATTTCAAAAGGAACTTTTAAGTGGTTAATGGGAACTATACAAAGTTTAAGAAAACATAAAATTTTAAACCATGTATGATATAACAAATGCTTTCCATAAAAATGTTAAAAATATGGAATCCTTAACTCTATATAATATCCATTCGGTGGAGGTTATCTACGCGTCTGTATCATCTTTGATGTGATCCTTGAAGTGGTAGAATATCTTTTCCCAGGTCTGAATGTACTCCCCCATCTAATTAAGGGGTAATAAAATAATCAGAAGTATTTATATATCTCAATATAGAACCTAAAGTATAATAAAGGAAAATATTATCTCAAATGACCTTTGGTCCTTCTAGGATAGTAAACTCCATTGCATGGAATTATCCTTGTCCAAATAATACACTATTCCACCCCTGATGTCTAACAACACATCATACAATATTTACTTGAGGTCCATAAGGGTGAGGAATGTCTCTCAGAAATATTTCCCTTGCACTAACTTATATAGGTAGTATAATAATTCATATTTCTTAATGTAGTAGATACAATTGAGGTGAAACTATAATTATGGTGGTCCATGAAATTGGTGAGGCATATTAGCTGTCACATTTTATAGACCATGTTGTCCACCATGATATAAATTTCATAATAACTATTAATGAACAGTAAAATAATAGATAAAAATGATGTTCTTAAAGGGTATGAGAAGATTATATGGTATTTGTTATCAATATAAAGGAAAGTCAGTATGTGTTGAAAAAGGAAAAGTTTCTTGCACTAAACAAGCAAAGGAATATACCTTCTTAAATTAGAAAATAGAGTTGGATTATATGGTTGATTATTGATAAACCCAATATATATGGAGATTTTATAGTTTTTACTCATGTTAAATACTTGATCTTAGTCTAAAATATGATCTAAAATAGTTTTAGGTGTTTTAAAGAATCCATTTACTAGGGAGATCTAGCTAAATTCATGGAGAACCCATCCATGGATCACCTAGCTTATAGGATATTCAAATAATTAATGAAAAATATTAGATAAAGGATGATTTGATAGCTAAAAGTGAGAATGTAGTGAAAGAACTTAAAATATTAAAACATGAGTATTTAGTTGTTATAAAAGTTCAAAGAAATTGGCTACAAGGCTTGGGACTATTTTGATAATTCCCACATTTTATTGAATCTATGATAAGGTGTTTTTAAAGAGGTTTAGTTAGCCTATAGTTATTTTGATGAATCCATGAGCTAATTTAAAGAATCTTGGATTTGAGGCATACTAAATGTATTCTTAGGACAAGCATCTCGTAAGGTTCATACAGACATTTAGAAGGTTCACACATGTATTAATAAAGTTGAGTCTATCCCCCTAAGTTTAGAAAACTAGAGATCACAAAATTTAGATAGACGCATCATAAGGTTATGAAAACCTTAGGTTACAATGTTCAAACATAATTTTTTATGTTTGGGACAACTGGAGAATAAAGCTAAGACATTTCCTCCTGAGGTTCAGACATGTCCTCATAAGGATAACGCAGTCCCTCAAAATTTGATGTGAAGTGATATTAAGGTTGATATCAAGATGATAAGCGTTCATACGGTTACATATGTACCTTCATAAGGTACAAAATTAATTTTCATGGTATAATGAAACTATGATGACACCTCATCATATACAAAGAGCATCATAAGCCTCAACACTTAGAATTTTTTTTGAGAATTCTACTACATGAAAACCAAGTTTTTAAAATTGAATATTATAAAGAATATATGATTTTGTATGATTCCCAAGTTGTTCATTAAATTTCAAAATATTATAATTTTTTAATACATTATATAATATTGAGATAAATAATATTGAGGGAGATGATCACTATAATATTTATTTGGGATTTTTAAATGAGAATATATAAATTCAATATTGGTGATAAAAAAATTGGAATCTAATGATGTTTATATTGATTGTTAGTGTACTTAATATCCCAAAACGATTTATGATATAATATTATTTGAGTGATGTTGATATAAATATGATATGAAATGAAGGGAATTTAATTTACCTAGAAAGGAATAAATTAATTATTTTATTAATCTAAAAATCAAAAATGAAGATTATTGTGATGATTTTTAATGACTTAAATATCACAAAATATATTAAGATTATATTTAAATAAGTTGGGAAGTTTATTATGATGCTTTTATAGATTCAATACTTGAGTCTATAAATGTTTTTACTAAATATCTCATTCTGTGAATGTAATTAGTCAAGTCAGTGGTGATATGCTATATTTTTTATATAGATTTAAAGGGTAAATTAAACTCCTAATTTAGTGGAATGATTTTTTAGAAAAAGATATGTTAATACCAAGATTATGAAGAAGGTGATTGCATTCAATGTTTTGTCTTTTGTGTCCAAAGTTTAAAAAATGAAGGAAAATCACATCACTATATTTTTTTTTGTGAAACTTGGACTGGCCATCATATTCAAAAGAATGAAGCCCACAATTCTTGAAAAGGTCCATAGTTTTTAGGATATGTAGGTAGAAAAGACTCATCATATTCACTCTAAATCTAGTTGATGGATAATCCGAGTCTGTATAAATAGAGTCTATGTGTACAGAATCTACATGACTAAAATAAACCAAATGTGATAATGATTTGCTGATATTGTGATTCTCATAAATCATAAGTAAATTGTGAAACTTATGAAATAATCTTGATGAAATAAAGGGGGTGAAAGAGATACTTCTGATCGTGTTAAGATTAATTAGATCTATATTCAAATAAAGAAGAGCGTTGGAGATCGTATTCAGACTGGTTATATTCAGGGCAATTGTATTTTGGAAAATTTAATTCATGATGATAAGTAAAGAAGAGTGTTGATGAAAAAAGGTATGTTATAGTGCTTTCCTTGGAAAATATGATGATTCTAAAGCTGATCCTCAATATGTTCAAATTCTAGAAAGAATTCATGATATAAGATGAATTTTTTGAAAGAGAGAAGTTAATTAGAAATGATAACGAAGCTTCCAAGTGGTATCATATTCAAAAGAAAAATAATCAGCTAATCGAATTCAGAATGACATTATATTCATATAAATAAATATTTTTAAAAGAAACGAATGTGATAAAAAATTTAGTCAACCATTTCAAAGGGGTTGCATTTATTTGTTTATAAATCAAGTGGGTCAAGAGAAGAATGAAGAAGTAGAAGATAGATAAAGAAGATTATTGAATGTGTTGTCAAGGGGGATCATGAAAATTAGAGAAGTTGTTTTACCTCTTCAACTTGGTCAAGATCCATCATATCTGAGCCGATACTAATTCATCCTACTGAACATATTCAACAATTAGAATGGAGAAACACAATTGGATTCAGAAATTGGATCTAGACTAATGATTGAAAATAAATTCTAAGGAAGAACTAAAGTTTATATAATATTTAAAAAGTATCGAGAAGAGTTGACAAGGTTAAGATTCTATCAAAATTCTAGGAAACATAAAAATTTGAAAAATTTAGGTGAGAGGGAAAATTTTGGGGATTCCCGCCAAAACCATCCATGGTTCACCTATAAAAGGAGAAAAGTACTATTTACTTTGTTTTACATATGTACAATTCATGGGAAGATAGTGAATCTCTGACTTTCTAGGGAGAGAAATAAGTTTTCCATATTGTGTTATCTTTAATAAGTTTCTATGGCGGGAAGTGAAAGGAGAAGAGGAAAGATTGTAATGTTGTATTCATCGGATCATCGTATTAATCTGTCTATTGGATAGTTTTTGTCATCATATTTGGCCGATCATCATATCAGGATGAATTAATTAGATCGAGGATTTCTGTATTGGAATTTTCCGAATGAGGAATAAAGTGTTTTGAATTTCCTTAATCATACTCTGGTAGAGGTATATCTATTGGATTGGGTGATCATATTTGAAGATCGGAGTAGGAAGATCAGTTTGGGAAATCGGAGATGGAAAATCAAAGTGAGTAGATCAGACTGGATAATTGGTCTGATATCTATATCAAAGTACTAGAGTTATTACCATCATCTCGGTAATAAATTCCAGGATTTTTTCAAAGAATACATTTGTGATAGTTGAAACGAAGCACAGGTAACAAGAGTTGTTACATGAACATTTTTTACCCAATTTGTGTAAAAGGGTTCACACACACTTTTGGATTATCTTCAAAGTTCTATATGAGTGAAATGTTATATCTTACTCGGTGTAATCCAATGATTGTTTTCTAGTGGATTGTGTGGTATCAGAATATTTTCAAACCATACCAAGGATGTAGATATTATTATTAAATAGTGAACCTTTTAAATACCTGAATTCCTATTGATGTGTGTTTGAATTTTTTTCAAAAGGGATTTAAATATTTAACAGGAGGAGAAGGTTGTTTCATGGAAACATAAAAAAGAAAAAATATCACTAATTCACCCCTCACCTCTCAGTGATACAATTATCCTGACTGGGAACTTTTAATATATATCAATAATATTTTTTTGAATATCTTTTTGATCGAGTTTAAAATGAGAATAAAAATAAAATAGGATGGTGATTTCATTTTACTCGAGACAATAGTTTAATAAAAGTGACATGAGGATCCTGGGTTGTGGTTGTGCATATGATTCTACTTAAAAATTATCTTCAAATTATTTTCATTTATTGGAATTTGTAAATTACCCTAATAAGAGGTTTGGGACTCCTATATAACTACTAATCAAAGAGAAAAAATATATTTTACAATTGAGAGTGTTTCATGACTACTGAGAGATTCAAGAGAATTAAAAGACCATTCGATGAAGAATAAGAAGAAGAACTGATACTATGCTGAAAGAAATTCCAATTGAGTATTGATTAAAAAAGAAGAAAAAGATAAAAGGATGATGATGATAATGATGGAGAGGGTTGGTTCACATAACTAGTAATTGTTTCACTTAGTTAAACAGATGTTAGATAAGAAGAAAAAGAGAAAAGCAGCGGGCCTATAAGCGTTTATATACAAAGGGAAATAATGGACCCATATCATCTTAGTTTATTCAAATGGTAGAATAAATGGGTTTTATTTCAGGAATAAGTGAGTAGGGATGATGATCATAGTTTCTATAGAAAATATAGTGGATGTTTAATTCCTTGATTTTTTGTTGAGAGTGTACATAAAAGAGTTTCTGAATAATAATTGGAAACTCTAGCTCATACAATTACTGAGTTGTATTTGTTTCTCTTGAATATGTGAAGGTCGTAATAGACTTTGATTTAGATAGGAATTATATTAGTTAATTTATATCATGACCCAACCCAAAATGGGGCTCAAGCCATAACTATCCCAAGGCCGCCTCCATAGGATAGGGGTAGAGACAAGTGCTGAAGGCATAAATAACATAAGGAGGCTTTTTTTAAGTATCTATATACACACACATAGCCAGATCGATGAAAAAATTTATAGGGATTAAAAGTAAAATAAGAAAAAAAAATTAAGCGAACAACCATGCATGAAAAACCTCTAGAAAATATTTGAGTACGATAGTGTATACTTAAATGTAATGGGAAAAATACATGCCAAACCAGAAATAGGTCCAAACCCAAAAAACTAGAAATGTAAACTGCTGAGTGATCTCATTTATTGAATCCCAATATATGACCATCAAACATGGTACAATGTACCAAGTATCTTTAATCTCCTCTGAATTCACCACTAACATATCTCTCATCTTCATAATACATGACACGTTTTGGAAAATCCCATATTGGGGTGAGTATATACATACCCAGTAGCACACCCCGAACAATAAGGGGGGATTAATAAGAGATACAATAGAAAAATAAAGAAATTATATGCAATATACAGTGAAGGATAATAGCTCAAACAAAAAATAGAGTGAAAGTAACTACATCCAAACACAAAGGAAAACACAGTGAGTAGATGAAAAACATGTTGAGTCTTTTCCACCTATAATAGGAGTGTAAACTCATCCTATAGTGACTGTAACTTTTCATATATTAATATTACATCATTATAAAGATAAAAACCATAATATTATTACACTATGAGGATCCATAGGTTTAGCGTTTTGAAAAAACAAGGACCATACATAACATTTACAACATCAAACAAAAACATTTATTTAATTCCTTCTTCTCTAACATCTTATTGGAAGTTGACCTCTAATTAGTACATGTAGTCACCTGAGGATATCCATAAAAATGGGTGAGATAAAATACTATTAAGAGGATAGATAATAACAATATATCAAGGGGTGATCATAATCATAACATCATCATAAAAATCATGAGAGGATACATTAATAAAAGGCTTGAAATGTGGGAATGCATAAAAATGAAACAACATGTCTTAGTGTTAATATACCGCACATAGTTGTGAAAAATTATAGCATTATATTCATGAATAGTTTCCATTTTACTCATTAGATTCATCACTTCACCCAATTCATTGGAGCGCAGTATAATTCCAGGCACACCCGTCACACCCGTCACATCATAACATTCATTTTGTGCTATATAATTCCAGGTGCACCCATCACATCTTAAAATTATCATTATCATGCATGGAAAATATAAAATGTATCAAAAATGAACATAAATAACCCATGTAAAGGAATGGGTTTCATCTCATAATATCACATTCACAAACATTGGGTTCCCTAAAGAAATAGGGAATAACATACTTGATACACGAACCGTCAAACTTGAGTGAGAAGTAAAAGTTGTGTTTTTGAAAGAAGAGTTCTTTTAGAAAACATTTGTTTGAAATAAACTCTATTAAAAAGAATTTATATCATATAAAATTTAATATAAAATTGAACAATGATTTTTAAGGAGTGAACTAACCAAAAATGGAGTGAAAGAGGGAAAACTCGAAGAAAGATAGTTGGGTTTGAGAATTTCCCCTTACCTTGTATCCGAACGCTTTCTTCACTTTAATGTCCAATATAACCACATTATATTCATTAATTAACAATTAAATAACCTTTTTTACGTTAATATTGTTTATGATGGTTTCATTCTGTTATTTTTTGTCCTTTTTATGAGTTATAGGGTTTAAATTCATTGTTTGGGAATGTTCGTTTTAATGGTTTTCTTTAACAGTTCACTTGTATTCATAAATGGAAGTTCATGTGGAACATGGATAAACATAAAAAACTAAAATTACATGTTATTAATGATATTTTATGAGTTTAAATGATCTTATAATGAATTATATTATATACCATGTGGAAGAATCATTAGATAAGAATTTAATGATGATAATTTGGGTTAATTTAGGCAGTTTTTCGACCACAACAAACATGTTTTATTTAATCATTTAGTAATATGTACATAAGTTAGTTCCAAAACATTAAATAGGATATAATACATATAATATAATCTGTTTCAACCCTAAAAATGTTTTCATGAACAAATCTGAATGCGGTAAAGGAAAATGAAAACATTTTGTTCTTGAAGGTGACAAATTAACACCTCACGGAAAATGTTTCCCTTTATAAAATAAAAGGAAGGGGAGAAGGGGGTTGTATGATATATTATCCTATTAGTATCATAAAATTCCATTATATGTATGATACTAGTATCACAATACCATATAGATGAGTATAGGTGGTGAGAGATTAAGAAAAATACTTGAAATTGAAAAGAAATTAAAAGAAAAGAGAGAGAGAAATTACCACTTGAATCCTCCTTAATGAACCTTGGATTGGTATTTTTATGAGACCAGAAGCTCTTTGGATTTTGGTTTGGGGATAGGGAAGATATTTGGATAGAATTTATACAAGTATTGAAGTTTGAGAGGTGTGATGAAATGAGGGTGTGAAGGGTGGTATTTATAGTGGAGGGAGACGAGTTTTCTCAATATAATATTCATTAATGTATTATTTCTCCATAGGAAAAGTAATAGTGAGTATTACATGACCAATTATAGTAATTTTATCATGTTAATCCGAACCAATTGGGATTACATCATCATAACATCATACATGACTCTATAATTAGTGTATTTAGCTTATTTTGTAAATTATGGTATTTCACTATTCATAAAAAATTCAAGTATTTCAGAAAAATACCAAAAATTCATCCAAAACATTTATTAATGTGTAGAATCCAAAAATTAAGTCCATTTTTCAAAAATAATTTTTTAAATATGATTAATTTATTTTTAATTAAAATCACAATCTACTTGAAAAATAAAGTTTTTGTATTTAAAACTGATTTTATAATGCTTTCAAAAATTACATAAGGTCTTATAAAATTATATTAAAACCATAAGACATATAATTTTTAAATTATGAAAATATTTTAGGAAAATAAATATTCTTTTAAATTAATTAATTAATTATAATTATTTATTTATGACTTTCAAAAAATACCAATACTTTTACTATGGTCCAATTTTCACTTATAAGATGCCTAAATTTTATTTAATCACTCATGGGTAAGGTTACTATTATTTTTGACAATTTACTATTCATAATGGTCATATTACTATTCATAAGGGTAGGTTACTATTCATAAGAGTAGATAACTATTCACCAAAAATTAAGTTTGTCTTATAAGACTCTAAACATCTTACTCATCACAACTATGTATGCCAGATTTTCGAAATTCAAAACATAAAAGTGGAAAAATTATTTTTAGGATCATTATATTTCATTGTGCTTCCTAATGTGATTATAGTATAATGCATAATTATAATAAGAGAATTCCATTAATAAAACATTTGGTCATTACATTCTTCCCCCCTTATGAAATATTTCCCTCGAAATTTCGTTTTACACAAATAGGTGTGGGTACCTCTCCATCATCACCTCCTCCAATTCCCAAGTTTCTTATTCAAACTTATGTTTCCTCCACAAGAATTTGACAAGGTGGGTTGTCTAGTTGCGTAGAACCTTATCTATCCTATATAAAATCTTTACTGGATTCTCTTTATAAGAGGGATCATCTTCCAACTGTACCACCTCTTAGTTTAGTACATGTGATGGATTTGGTGTGTACTTCCTCTGGAGTGATACATGAAACACATCATGAACTTGATCCATATTCGGTGGAAGTGAAAGCAGATAGGCCACAACTCTTATGTGGTCAATGATCTCAAATGGGTCAATGTACCTTTGGATTAGCTTCCCTTTCTTTCCAGGCCTCATGACTCTCTTCCATGGTGATATTTGAAGAAAGAAATTATCTCCAACTTCAAACTCTATGTCCCTTAGATAGTTGTCAAGATACCTCTTTTTCTGACTTTGAATATCTTTGATGTGTTACTGGATGACTTTAACCATCTTCATCATCTCTTTCACAGGATCGGGTCCAAGTAGCTTTCTCTCACCAACTTCACCCCAACAAGTTGGAGTTCTACATCGATTTCCATATAGAACATCATATGGAACCATCTAAATACTTGAGTGGAAGCTGTTGTTGTATGAGAACTCAACCAATTGGAGATGTTGATTCCATCATTTTTTTAATTCTGAAGAGTAGGCTCTTAGTATATCTTCGAGCGTCTGAATTGTCCTTTCATATTTTCCATCAGTTTTGGGGGTTATTAGCAATGCTGAAATTTAATTCAGTACTCAAAACATGTTGAATACTTCTCTAGAATTTAGATGTGAACCTTAGTTCATGGTCAGATGAAATTGAGAGTGGAACACCATGCGGTCTCAACACTTCCTTCGTGTATATCTTTTCAAGTTTCTCAAGTGATAGGTCTTCCCAAATAGCAATAAAATGGTAAGTCTTGGTGAGTCGGTCAACCACAACCCATATCACATTATTTCCCTTCTTCGTCTTTGGGTGACTCGTGATAAATTACATAGGATCATTGTCCCATTTTCACATGGGTATAGGCAGTGGTTGTATCATCCCTTTGGACTTTCGTTACTTTGCTTTAACTTGCAGACATACCAGGCACCTTGATATATATTCTGCAATCTCTTTCTTCATGTTATTCCAATAGAAGTGTTCATAAATATCACAGTACATATTGGTACTCCCAAAATTCATATAGAATGTTGAGTTGTGTTCATTGTCCAATATCTCATTCTTTATCCCAGGTGATGAAGGCACACAAATCCGCATTCCAAATCGAATAACACCATTATCATCGATATGGAACTCATAAATTTTCCCTTCCGTTACATCATTCACCTTCTTTTGTAACTCCATATCATCCCTTTATTCCTCCTTATTCTTCTCTTGGATAGATGCTTTCAAAGTCATTTTGGAAAGGTAGGATGTATCCCTTTCCCTTATGATTTTCAAATCCATCCTTTTCATATCCAAGAAGATGGGGTCTTTGTCAATATGTAACATAGATAAAGTAGCAAGTTCTTTTCTACTTAGAGTATCATCTACCTTGTTCACCTTTCCAGGATGATAGTGAATTGATAAATCTTAGTCCTTTATTAGCTCTAACTATATCCTTTGACGCATGTAGAGATCCTTTTGTGTGAATATATACATTAGGCTCTGGTGGTCAATGTATATGTCACACTTCTCTCCACAAGGGTAGTGTCGTAAGATTTTCTAGGAAAAAATCATGGCTGCCAGCTCAAGATAATGTGTTGGGTAGTTCTTCTCATAGATCTTTAACTCTCGTGAGGTTTAGCCTATCACATTACCATTTTACATGAGTACACAACCCAAGCCTTTTTTGAAGCATCACACTATATCATAAAACTTTCTCCACTTTTAGGTAATGTGAGTACAAGTGTAGTGATCAACCTTATCATTATCTCCTTAAAGATTCCCTCACATTCTTCTGTCGAGACATAATTTACACCTTTCTTTGTTAACTATGTTAGAGGCCTTGTTAATCATGAGAATTTTCTCACAAAACGCCGGTAGTACCCAGCTAATCCAAGAAAACTACGGATTTCTATGACACTAGAGGGCCTGGTTCATTCCTTAATCACCTTTTTAAGGGTCTAGAGAAATTCCCCCACTTGAGATCACATGTCACCAGAACAAGACTTTCTTCATCCAAAATTTACACTTTCTGAACTTGGAGTACAACGTCTCCTTTCTCAATTTTTCCAACACAAGTCTTAGATGTTCTTCATGTTCCTCCTTGCTCTTGTAGATTATGAGAATATCATTGATAAACACTACCAAATGTTTTTCAAGGTAATATCTAAAGACACTATTCAACAAATCCATAAAGATTATAGGGGAATTAGTAAGTCCTAAGGGAATCACCATAAACTAATAGTGCCCATACGTTGTATGGAAGGCAGTCTTCTGAGTATCTTCTTTCTTCACCTTTAGCTGATGATATCTAGAACGATGATCCACCTTTGAGAAGTATTGAGCTCCTCTTAACTGATCAAATAAGTTGTCAAACCTTGGGATAGGATACTTCTTCTTTATAATGATCTTATTGAGTTCCCAATAATCGATAAAAAACCATATTGTTCCATCCTTCTTCTTTACAAAAAGCATTTGCACACCCCAAGGTGATTCAATATGAATTATTAACCCTTTGTCCAAATTCTATTGAAGCTACTTATTTAACTCCTCCAGTTCGATAGGAGCCATCTTATATGAACATTTTGAGATAGGAGTAGCACTGGGTATGAGTTATATCGAGAAATCTACCTCACAATCTGGGGGAAGTCCGGATAACTCTTTGGAAAATACATGACCATATTCCCCCATGATATGAATTTTCACAAGGTTAGAACTTTCCTTTGACTTAACCATTTGGTTGACATATTCTTCTTCATAGGGTATCAACTCCCACACCATTGAAGTATTTACCAAAGTAGATTCATGATCTTCCTTGCATTTATAGAGGATCATGGGATGGTTTGGAATATGAAAATATATTTCCTTTTCCAGAAAGTTGATATGTGATCTATATAACTAGTGCCAATCTATTCCCATTATAGCATTGAATTCCACCAAGGGAAGTATTATGAGATTCACTGGAAGAATCTTTTCACATACGCCAAAAGGAGAAGAGTCAAACACTTGGGTTGTAATGATTTAACCTCTTGGTGTTTTTATAGATATATCTACTTCAAGGTTTTAGGGCCTCGATTCTATAGTTCTAGAAAACTTGCAAGATATAAAGTAATTCGTAGAACTAGAATCAAATAAGACATTTTCAATTCTTGAGTGAATAGGAAGTGTACCTTATATGAATTCATTATCTTGCTCCACTTCTGTTATAGTGATGCCATATGCCTTCCGTTTTTTCCTTTGGCATCGGTGGTTGTTGATGCTGATTACCCTCAAGAACTCATAGTTTAGTGCACTGGCTTGCATAGTTCCCTTGCTCCCCATATTTGTAACATTTAACTATTGATGGTTCTCTCTTTTCTTACAATACATTCTCCTTTCTTTTCATGTCTTTTTAGACACTCTTGAGCATGGTGTCCTTTTTTCCCACACTTAAGGCATTTCCCCATCCCTTTTAGGTAGTTCCCATGATACAACTTCCCACATTTTTTGCCTGTGGATTGTTGTGTTTTCTTCCCACCTTTATCATTAGATCCTCTAGCTAGACACTCTATATTTTGTTTCTTATAAACAAAGACATGGGAATATTCTCCAAACTCCATCTCCACTTCGAGAGTACATCAAAAAACTTCTTCATAACTCCCAAATTCCCAAATTTCAAGAGCCTTTCGAATGTGTGGTTTTAATCCACTAAAAATTCTATCAATTTTGAAATCATTGTTGATAACAAAACCCGAACAATACCTTTCAAGCCTTGTTAAATATTCTTTGTAGGTCGTGAAATATTCCTCTTCCTTTTTATTGAGATCTATGAATTCTCTCCCCATCTTTTTACGAAGAGTTCATGAGAAATACCTATTTAGAAACATGATCTTAAAGTGTTCCCATTCCATCTCTTCAATTTCAACACTTGGTTTGGTGTTCTTAATCAAATACCACCATTGATTATCCTCTATATCTAGATGATAAATGGATAAACTCAACTTATCTTTCTCAGAACAGTGGAGCACAAAAAATATTTTCTCCATGGATTTGACCCACTATTCTGCAACTAGTGGCTTGGAAGATCCACTAAATATCAGTGGTTGTGGCCGTATAAAACACTCGACAGCCAGTTTCTCCCTCTTTGGTGAAGGATATCATTCCTAATTTTTCTGTTTATTGTTAATAACCTAATATAGTTGGGTAAGAATATCCATGATGTTTTGAACTCCACTATCCAAAGAATTAGGGATGTCATTTGGGAAATCGTTGCATTAGACATCACTCGAGTTATTGGCATGGTTTCTCCTGGTTCCCACAATTTTCTAAAATATAAAAGGTTAGAACAAAACGTAAGTAAAAAATTCATGAATAAATAACTAATAATTTTTTACAATTTTAAATAAAAGCATAAATTTTGGGATTCCTATATAAATCTTCTTGTGTGCATATTTTTACTTAGTCTCTAACTAGAGGTTTTCTCTAGGGTTCACTAATCCTAATTCCCAAATTAACTAAACCTTGCCTCTGATACCAACTATAACGACCATTCCTTTTATTACATTACTATTAAATCACTATAAAGATAAAAAACATAATATTATTACATCGTGAGGATCCAAAGGTTTAGCGTCTTGGGAAAACTAGGACTATACATTATATTTACAACATCAAACATAAACATTCATTTAATTCCTTATTCTCTAGATTCTTATTGGAACTTGACCTCTCCTTAGTACATGTAGTAACCTAAGGATATCTATAAAAAATGGGTGAGAGAAAAGCCCAGTAATAGGATAGATAAGATCAATATAGCATGGGGTGAGCAGAATCATAACATTATCATCAAAATCATGAGAGGAAACATTAAAAAATACTTGAAATGTGGCAATGCATAAAAGTGAAACATCATGTATTAGTGGGCATCTACCACACATAATTGTGAACAATGATAGAATCATCTTCACAAATCAGTTCCCTTTTACTCTTGAGATTCATCATTTTACCCAATGCATTGGAGCCCTGTATAATTCTGGGCACACCCGTCACATCATAACTTTCATTTTGCGCTATATAAATACAGGCGAACCCATTACATCATAAGATTATAATTATCATGCATGACACATAGAACATATATAAAAATAAATATAAATAACCCATGGAATGTAATGGTTTTCATCTCATAAGAACACATTCACAAACTTTGTGTTCCCAAAAGAAATATGTAATAACATACTTGAAACAAGAACCATCAACCATGAGTGAGAAGTAAAAGGTGTGTTTTTGAAAGAAGAGTTCTTTTGGAAAACATTTTCTTGACATAAACTCCTGTGGAAAACATGTATATACTAGAAAATGTAAGATAATGTTGAAAAAATTATTCTTAAGGAGTGAACATACCATAAATTGATTGACAGATGGAGAGCCCTATGAAAGAATGCTGGGTTTGAGAATTTCCCCTTACCTTGTATCCGAATGCTTTCTTCACTTTAAAGTCCTATATAACCACATTTGATTCATTAATTAACAATATTTTTTTTATATGAATATGTTTCATTATGGTTTCATTAAGTTATTTTATGGTCCTTTTATGAGTTATAGGGTTTAAATTCATTGTTTAGGAATGTTCGTTTTTAGGGTTTTCTTGAATGGTTCACTTGTATAATAAATGGAAGATTGTGTGGAACAAGGATTAACATAAAAAATGAATATTAAATGTTATTAATGTTATTATATGATTTTAAAAGATCTTATAATGACTTATATTATATACCATTTTAATAAATCATTAGATAATAATTTAATGATGATCGTTTGGGTTAATTCAGGCGGTTTTTTGACCAAAATGAACTTGTTTTGTTTAATAATTTATTAATATATACATAAGTTAGTTCAAGAACATTACATAGGATATAATAAATATAAAATAATCTGATTCAACCATAAAAATGGTTTCATGACTAGATCTGAAGGTGGTAAATGGAAATGAAAACATGTCAATCTTGAAGGTGATAAATTAACACCTCACAAACAACGTTTTCCTTTCTAAAATAAAAAATAAGGGGAGAAGGGGGGATGGATGATATATTATCCCATTATTATTATAAAATTATAGTATATATGTGATAATGGAGTTACCATACCATTTTTATGAGGATATCTGGGGAGATATTATGAAAATAACAAGAAATTGAAAGGAAATTAAAGGGAAAAAGAGAGAGAAATTGCCTCTTAAATCCTCCTTAAGGAACCTTGGATTGGTATAATGATGATAACATAAGATTTTTGGAGGTGGGGAGGGGATAGGGAAGATGTTTTAACATATTTCAGACAAGTCTTTAATCTTTAGAGATGCGAGGAAATGAGGGTGTGAATGGTAGTATTTATAGTGGAGGGGAGATGGGTTTTCTCAATATAATATTCATCAACTTATTATTTCTCCACAAGACAAATAATAGTGAGTCTTCCATGACCAATTAAAGTAATTTTATCCTGTCAATCCGAAACAATTAGTTTTACATCATCAAAACATCATACATGACTATATAATAGTGTATTTACATTATTTTGTAAATTATAGTATTTCACTATTCATAAAAATTCAAGTATTTTAGAAAAATCCAAAAAAATCACCCTAACAAATTTTTGACATGTAGAATCCAAAAATGAATTCCATTTTTCAAAAATAATTTTCCATATATGATTAATTTAGTTTTTAATTAAAACCCTAATCTACATGAAAAATACAATTTTTATAATTAAAACTGATTTTATAATGCTTTCAAAAATAACATAAGGGCTTATAAAATTATATAAAAACAAGAAGACATAGAATTTTTTATTTTTGAACACATTTTTGGAAAATAAATTTTCTTTTAAATTTATTAATTAATTATAATTATTTATTTATGACTTAAAAAAATACCAATACTTTTACTATGGACTAATTATCACTCATAAGATGCCTAAATTTTATTTAATCACTCATGGGTAAGGTTACTATTATTTGGGAAGATTTACTATTAATAAGGGTGATATTAATATTCATAAGGGTAGGTTACTATTCATAATGGTAGGTTACTATTCTCTAAAAATAAATTTTGTCCTATCGGACTCTAAACATATTACTGATCGCAACTGTGTAAGTCAGATTTTTGAAATTGAAAACATAGAAGTGGAAATTTCATGTTTAGTATCATTATATTTCATTGTGCTTCAAAATTTTATTATATTATAATGCATAATTATAAGATGTTAATTCCATTGATAAGACAATGGGTGGTTACACATCTAACCATGAGAATCTAAACATGGAAATCACATGGCATACTCCTCACATATTCACCTCCAATGAAAAGATAGTAACCAAATACGTGGTGTGGATATAGAAGAATATATATATATATAATCTGTCAAAAAAACCCAAACAAGGGAGTTAGGGGATCTCCATCTCATAACTTAACCCAGGAAGAAGAGTAACCAATAGTTCCAAAAGTCTATCAATGATGCCCATCATCTCATGCGACTAATCAGAAGCAACCATTCAAGTAAATCCACAGCTTTTAGCTATGACACATAGTTGAGTTGTCACAAAATTGAAGTATAGGACCAAATCCCTAGTACTTTAGGGGGTTTTACTATGTAAGTATCTGCAGAGGACCCACACCCATCTTGACGGGGGGTTCCACTATAGTGTCACAAGGACTCGTTTGATTTGCTGATAGGGGGTTCCACTCAATAAGGTAGAGGACCCATGCCCATACTAATGGGGGGTTCCACTCTAAAGGTTAAGGAATGATGGATTTGTTTGATAGGGTGTTCCAATATAGTCATCGAGGATCCATGCCCTACTTGGTAGGGGTTCCACTTATAAGGTAGTTATAAAGGACCTGCACCCATACTGATTGGGTGTTCCTATCTAATGGTTCAGGACTACACTGTGTAGCTATACTAGAGGGTATAAATCAGTAGTCTCTAGTTATTTTGTTTGATCACTGATATTGCCGAGTGTTTCCTATAATATCATCACACCTAGAACATTTCAAATCATATATCAAGAGGCACAACTAAACAAATCATCATGTTTTATGTGAAAAAAACTCTAGATAGGCTACTCACTATCCAAACTCTGATTCGAAATGAAAGAGATATGGAAACATGAAGATTAATCAAAAGAGGATAAAGGGTACACAAAGTTTGAGGGGACCCAAACGACATGTTGTCATACTCCACCACCTAGACATGTCCATGGATAGCACAATGATCATCATCATGTAGGACTATATGTTGTGTAGGTGTACTATATGGTATGTCAACAGTACCTAAGACTGGTTTGTGTCCTTCTAGTCGTGTCTGTGTACTGACCCGATGCCTGTGCACTTTGGTACATGATGTGTTACTTCACACAGGGTGTCACCCATGTGATCTATCAATTTTCTATGTACTCAGGTACACAGCTGTGTACCTAGACATTTACATCCACATGGGATCCCGCCTTTGTGACCCACCACAAAGGTTTCCCATTTGGGGAAGGGGATCATGTTGTATTCGAATTCTACACACCGTGACATCCTTAAATTTTCCAAAACCCTAGCCCCTACCAGTAAGGGGATACATGCCATGTGTTCATCCTTGTACATGGTGTGTAGTCTGGTTTTCTAAAGATTCTTTGATCCACTAACCACTCCTTGATTCAGGTCATTCTGTGATAGATCTATCCTCAAATACATCTGAGATGAGTGGATCTTGCCATGATTCATGGTTTCTGGATGTTGTTTTCTAGAAATCAAACTTTGGGGGTCTATAAAGGTTCCTTCATGAGTTCTTCATGCCCCATATCCTTCCGTTATCAAAGAATCATCCACCAATTGTCAAATCAAACACCATCATCCTTCAAAGAACCCAGATTTGGCCATACTTCATCAATACATCCCTTATTCTCAAAAATATTGTGATTCTGGGGGTTTGATCGGTCTCAGTACCGCTCGACAATGTCAAACCAGGACAGCGGGGTATATCCATGGATGAAAGAAAATAAAACATGGGGAAAATCACAATAACAATGTTTTAAACAATACTATCCAATATTTATTGTCCAACAATAAATAAGGGGAAACCAGGGATAGAAAACAATTGAAATAATCAAATTAATCGGTACTCGAGTGCATGAAAATGATGCAATTGGTGCATATCCAACAACAAGGATTGATATGCTCAATATATTTAATGAAATATGGAATAAATCTCAAATTTATGAGTTCTACCAGAATATTTGATAAATTTTCATTGAATAATGCGCCTATCAATGATGGAGAGGATTTTTTGTGTTCACTTCGTCCTAATCTTCTCTGAAATGGCATTTCATCGTCATTTGAGGTGATTCTCCATTGAAGGCAGAAAAATGAGATCCATAATCCTTCCAAATTTTATTTATAAAGCCCTAGAGGATTACATATGGTGATAATGTTATAGAACATCTCACTACATTAAAATGAAATAATTAATTAATTATTTTACTACACATTCAACCTAGGAGAGAGGAGTATGAACGCCCCACACTGACCCAATATATGTCATGACAAGGCTAAACACCACATTCTAGACTCAAACATGGTCTTATTTTTCTGATACAAAAATATGTTTAATATTTATCCTATTTTATTTATTAACTTATTCATGCGTAATGTATAATATATTTAATATTTTTACAAAATTAATTCTTGGAACATCGGGCCTCAGAATCGCACTCCGTCTCAACTCATAACTCTAGAAATATAAATAGAAATATTTTAAAGTCTTATAAGAAAAAAATAGGGCCTCTAAATCACTAACACTTTCAATATTTTAATCCCCAAAAAGAAAAAATAAATAAACAACTCAGGATATTGATCCTGCACTTGTCTCTCCCACTCCTAGGAACTCTCTTATACATTCCCATGTAGCCACAACATGTAGACCAATGGGATAGTCTTTCCCTACATTGTCCTCTCTTGCTAATCCTCATTTTCCACTGAGGGATCTATAAAGTTGGATCCATCCTCTATGTTCATCTATCCGTAGTCTATAACGTGTGTGGGGTTATGCATATATCTTCCCAGTTGCAACATGTGGAAGACACCATGCACCATATCTAGCTGTGGGGGTAGGGTGAGGTGATAAGAAACCTCACCAACCCTATTCATAGTCTCAAATGGCCCAATTAACCTCGAGGATAGCTTGCTACCCTGACCAAACCTCTTAAGTCCACTTCATAAGGAGACTCTCTGGAAAATGTGGTCTTCATGATAGAACTCCAAGGGGCTATAATGGTGATTTTCATAAACAATTTTACTTATATAGTTCATCTTTATCTACTCACAGATGACCTGGACCTTCTCTATTATGACCTACACCATTTCTGAGCCCATAAGAGATGTCTTTCTAATCTCTATCCAACATAAGTGTGACCAGTAGGGTCTACCTTACAGGACCCAAAAGGTACCATGTCGATGGTATAATGGTAACTATTGTTGTTGGAAAACTCGACCAAGGTAAAGTGATCCTCCTAGATATGATAGAAGTCTAACACCCAAGGCCTCATCATATCCTTCAACACATGGATAGTGTGCTCAATTTTCCCATTGGTATGGGGTGAAAGGTTGTACCCATCCCCATTTTTTTCTTGAATGACACATGTAGGACTCTACAAAATAGTGATGTAAACCATGCATTAATATTGAATACAATCATAAAGGTCACATCGTGTAGGAGAATGACCCCCCATATGTACAACTATCTCAAAATCATTATTGAACTATGCTCCCAAATATCAAGGAAATGTTCCAACATCATGAGCTGGTCAACTATCACCCATATGAAATCACAGACCTTCGTTTTGTATAGAAGCCCTATCAAAAATTCCATGGATATGTCATCCTATTTCCACTTCAGAATCTCAAGGGGATGCAACAAAGCTACCAGAAATTTGTGCTCAACATTCAACAGTTAACAAGTGAGGCACTGAGAGACAAACTCAACTAAACTCCATCTCATGTTGGGCCACCAAAAATTTCACTGAAGGTCTCTATACATAATTCCCACATCCGGATGTACTACTAGGGGAGAAGGCGTAGAACTCTCACTACACCTCCTCCCACAACGTGACTGGGACTAGAGTCTGTCCTGGGAAAAGGATGATGTGATTAGCTCCTTTATAATATCTATCTATTGAGTCCAGTGTGGATATCTAGTCACATAATACCTCACATTATATGTATTCCATCTAGGACACTCTCACATGCTCAAGAAGTAGAGGAATCAACACCATCAAATGTAGAAAAGTTGTATCCTCCTTCTCCACAAGGGTTACCTATCCGGAAGACAAGTGCTTCAAATCCTCCTACACCAAGAGATCATGGGACTTCCTACTAAGGGAATATGCGACTACATTTCCCTTTATTAGAGTATAGACTATATTGAAGTCACAGTTTTACAGGAACTTCAACCAGTATCGTTGTCTCGGGTTCAGGTTTCTCTATGTGAAGACGTATCTGAGACTCTCATGGTCTGAGTAAACCAAAAAAATATCCCCTAAAAGGTAGTGAATCCACATCCTTAGGGTGAAGACTAGTACTGCTAGATTTAGGTCATGATTCGTGTAGTTCCATTCATGGTGTCACAATTACCTCAATTCGTATGTGATAAATTTCTATCACTACATCAACATTAATCCAAGCCTAGATATTGAGAATTTTTAATACACTTTGAACTACACACCTTCCATTGGTTGTCTCAACATTAGAGAACTCACCAGCCTCTACCTCATCTCATTAAAGTCCCTATGGAATTACACAGACTAGGTAAACAACTACACTTTCCATGTTAAGGTGGTCAAAGGTGTTTTAATTCTGGATAATTATAACACCAACCAACTGTAGTACTATGCCAAACCAAGAAATTTACACACCTTCGACACACTCTTTGGTGACTCCCAAACAAGTACTATGTCAATATTTGTTGGTTCGATGGATAATCCATTCCCTAGAAAGTAATCCTTATGAATCTAGAAATAGTACTTTCAGATATTTCCATAAATCTAATTCTCTCCAAAAAATTAAATTCCATCCACAAGTGCTTTTCATGCTCCTACTCTGATCCACAGTAGATGAGTTTATCTTCAATGAATAAAATAAAAAACTTAGTTAAGTATATTTGGAATAACTAGTTCATAAAATCCATAAACAGAGTGGGGGAATTTTTCACACCAAAGGGAATCAGTAAAAAATCATAGTGTCTATAACAACATTAGAATGCAATATTTGGAATATCAGTCTCATGAACCCTCTTTTGGTGCTAGCCCGACCGGAGATCGATCTTAAAGAACCATCTCACACCTCACAACTAGTCAATGTGGTCATCAATCCTCAACAAGGGGTACTTTTTCTTTATCATGTCTAAGTTCATGTGATGATAATCCACAAAAATCCACAAAGTCTCACACACCTTCTTTATGAAAAAAACTAGATCTTACCAGAGCTACACACTAGGTCTGATAAAACCCATCTCTTAAAGGTCCCCCAATCATAACTCTTGCTACCATATCTCAATAGGGACCATTTGATATGCTTCAAAAGATATCAAAGTTGTGCTGGGATGCAAGTCAATGAAAAACTCCATCTCTCACCTCTGAGGTAGTCCCAGAACATCCTTTGGGAAGATGTCCATGTAATACTCTAAATCTAAATGAACCTAGATGCTAGAAGAGATTTTTTCACCAAGGTATATACTCGCCAAATGATGGGTGATGGGTTTCAACCTCCTACTCGCAGAACCCACTTTCCGAAGAATGAAATATCTCTCACCAGAAAAGGAGAATCTCATCCCATTAGTTCGTAGTCATCTGACTTGTATGCAGTGATAATCAATCTGAGATTGGACCATGGAAAATAAATCCATACCCAAGATGACATCACAACATTTCATCTGGATGACCAATAGGTCTCATGTAAAACTCTCTCCACCAAATGATTACTCACATTTCCAGTAGATAAAATATACAGAAGAAGCGTTCTCTATTGGAACCTCAAGACAAAGTTGTTGGGCTAGTTCCTAAAATGGGAGCTCCATCCCTTGAACCATGAATATATAGATAAATGAATGACTAGAAATTGTGTCTACTAATACTAAAAAATGAGTATAATTAACACATATCATACCTCAAATCATCTTGTGTGCTGATGGATTATAACCTTTTAGAGGATACAATTTTCCATGACCCTGACCGCCAAATTCCCGAGCCCGATGTGGGCTGGTTAGTGGTGGTGGTAGAAGGTTCTCATATAATCATCCACCACCCATATCTTCTCATTCTACTCTTCCATATTTTCCTCCTTGGAGACCACCATGTCCTTTCCTAGGAAATCCCTAATCATGACACAACCTCAGCTGTGGTGGTCCCTCATCTATATACATGTACTTCTTGACGCATCTAGTTGGGTAGTCTCATCCCATGTGACATTTCCCAACACAAGAAAATAACCTCCCCTATCTAGGATACCATGGCCTTCTACACTGCCTCTGATCACGTGGTTGAGTCTAATCATAGGGAGGTCTCTTGCACCAAGATCCTGGCGCTTGGAGTCTTCTAGCTGTTGTATATGACTAAGCCCTATTTCACCCACTACCCGATCTAGCAGTCTACCATCTCTCTAATATGAATATATTATCCACTAGTTACATCTATAGAACCTCAGTATAGGTGGGTATGAACAAGGGCACCACACTGGCATGTATCTCTCTACAGTGACCCTGGTCAAACTTCTATGCTCGGAAGTGGCCATCCTGAATCATGTTAAGGGAGTACCATGTAAGACATGTGAACCTCGCTACATACTCATCCATTTTCATCCCTCCCTATTGTATCTCTTGAAGATCCTTAATCCGAACTGAGAACAAGGGGTAGTAGTCCTCATGGAACAACTGCTGGAAGTCAGTCCACAAGAGTGTTGAGTCATCATGTATCTGTGTAAGAATATATATATATATGCGCTCAATATAAAGAAACTCAAATGAGAGAATAAGGGAATATCTATCGCAAAGATCATCCTTAGAAGAAGAGTATCTGATAGTTCAAAAACTCTATCATTAATGACTTGTATCTTACACATCTGCACAAATGTAATCTTCCATGTCAAGCTATGCATTAGCATTGTTCCACACAGTCAAGTGGGAACAAACTCAAAGTATAGGACTATATATCTAGTATTTCAGGGGGTTTCCACATTGGAAGTATTTGTAGAGGTCGTGTTACCAGGAAAATGGGTGGTTCCACTCTAGTGTCACAAGGACCCACACCCTATGTGGAACAGTGGTCACACTTAGTAAGTTAGAGTACCTACACCGATACTGATGGGGGGTTCCATTCTAAAGGTTAAGGACTTTCACCCTGATGTGATAGGGGATTCTATTATAATCATTGAAAACATGTGCCCTACCAAGTAGGGGGTTCTTCTCAGAAAGTAGTTATAGAGGACCTATACACATTTTTATGGGGGGTTCCGCTATAAAGGTCGAGCAATCCACTACCCATCTCTACTAGATGGTACAACTCAGTAGTCTCTAATGATTCTACCAAATCACTATTATCATCGAGCATCACCTAAACAACCATATCACCCAGAAAATTCCAAATTATATCTTAAGATAAAAAAACTGAGGGCCCCATCACATTCTATGTGAAAAACACTTAGGATAAGTGACTCACAGGCCAAAATATGAGACCAGACGAAGGAGATATGAAACCTTGAAGATTCCTTAAAAGAGGTTAAAGGGTACATAGTGTGTGGTCCCGCTCAAGGACATGGTCGTGTCCCCAACCGACAAATGAATCCCAACCATATAGGAATACACATTATGTCGGTGGACTACTTGGTATGTCCAAGATACCTAGGAACGTGAAATTTATTTCTTGTTGTGTCTGTGTACAGACCCAGTGTCCATGTACTTTGGTACATGGCATGTTGACCACACGGGGTGTTATCCATTTGATGTAGTTGAATCCTTGTACTCAGGTACACGGTCGTGCTCCTGACTGTGTACTTCCACATGGGATCCTACTTATGTTATCCTACACACAAGTTTACCATCCATGTAAGGGGTACATGTGTGTAAGAGGGTAACACACCATTCCATCCTAAACTTTTCTAATACCCTATCCACTTCCATTGAGGGGATACATTCTATATGTTTATACATGTACATGGAGTGTAGTTGGGTTTTCTCCAGATTCTCAGATACTCTAACCACACCTTGAATTAGGTCATTCCTATATACATCTTTCTTTAAATATATTCTTTATAAGTGGATCTGGACAAGATTTTTGGTTTCTATCAATCATTCACTGGAAATCGGTCTCTCATGGTCCATGGGGTCTCCGTCCTGTGTTTTTCATTCCCTCAATCATTCTTCCATCAAATAATCAAAAAAAATAATTAAATAAAACATCCTCATCCTAAAATGAACCTAAGTGTATCCACACTTCATCAATAATTCCCTCGTTCGTGAATCCATTGTGATTCAGGGGGTTCGATCAGGCTCGGTACAGCCTGACAATGTTGAACCGGGACTGCAGGGTCCAACCTATGAAGAACGTGAATAAAACGAAGGTGAAAATCCCAAGAACAAAATTTTAAATATTATTATTCAATATTTATTGTCCAATGATCAAGAAAAGTCTATTGGGGTTAAAATAATAATTGAAATAATCAAATTAATCAGTACCTGACACATGAAAATGCTGTAATTGGCATAGATCCAAGAACAAGGATGGATGTTCTCAATATATTTATTCAAACTAATCATAAAATAAAAAATGATGAGTCCTACCATAATAATATATTGTTTATCATCAAATAATTTTCCTTCCAATGATTTAGAGGATTCATTATTTTCGATGCATCCTGATCCAGTCTGATCTGTCGTTTCGTCATCATATGAGGTGATTCTATAATGAAGTAGGAAAAAGGATCTCTAGAATCCTCCCATTGTTTATGTAGCTAAAACTGGATGATTCTCCATGGTGATATTCTTATATAAAATTTCACTTAAATAAAACTGAATTAAATAATTATTTATTTCACTGAACATACCTCCAATGATTGAGGAGTTCGAACACCCTGTATTGACCCATTTTATGTTGATCCTTGGGTAAAAACCATGTTACATACTCAACTGTGGTATCAGTTTTCTAATTTGAGCTTCTGTTTAAGAGTGATCCTATTTTTGTAAGAACCTATGTGTTCACAATATAAAATATATTTAATATAGTTATAAAATTAATTTAGGGAACACCAGACCTTAGAATCATATGATGTCTCAAAACCAACCTTTAGAAATATAAATAGAAATATTTCAAAGTATTACAAGGAAAAAAGTAGGTCTCTATATTATTATGTATTAATATCTTAAAAGGCTTGGTGATCTACATAAACAGGTTAATTGTTTGAGAACTAGTGGGATACTAGTATATAGAAGTTTAGTGGAATGTTGTTCTTGTTCACTTGTGAAATATAGTTATCATTTAGTCATGTTGTATGGTGAAAATTAGTTAATGATTATAACTTCCAAAAAACAACTTATAATTGATAAAAATATTATAGTATAGAATTTGTGACTCGGTGGAACCTAATCCCAATAATGAGTATGTTTCCCACATTGGGGATCAACCTTGAAAAAAATATATTCCATACTTTGATACTTTAATTTATTTTCATGTATTATATGTGATTTGTTAGATAATAAAAAATTTATTTAACTTAAATTTTTTTAAAGGATAAAATACTAAAGTGGGGAAATAATTAAGAGATGATTTTGAATTTGATAAAAAAATTATCAACACCTGATTCACCCTCTATCAGGTGTCTGCACTGGTCCATAGGGACTAAGAATTTGTACCAAAGTAAAGGTTCCCTAAAATTGTATCTAAATTTTTATTACATAGTTTTGTTTACTTTAATATAAAACGTGATGATTTAAAATGTATGATTCTCAGATAGAATAATTTTTATCCATGCCTGTCATGGATTATTTAGATGTTTTCACCAAAACTCTATAAAAAAGAATAAAAATGAGTCCAAAATGAAAATAAATAAATCAGAAGTAAAATATTAATAACCACAAGTTGAAGGTAATCAATGAGTTATTTATATTTCTAAATTTGTTTATTATTATTCCGTTGATGACAAAATATAAAGTTGTAAGGAATATGAGTTTAATAAATGACATTGTACTTTTTATTATAATATCACGGATTAATTAATGAATTTTCCTATGAAATATTTCAATTATATATTTTCATATAACAAGGAAATATATGATGAAATCTCCCAGCTAGAGTTGGAGGCTAATATAATAAGAAATACAAGGACTAAAAATGTAATCACTTGTATGACCCACACAAAACTTATGAAAGTTAAGGAAATACAATCAAAATTTGAAATGAAATATTTTATACAGATGATAAATAATATAAAAGAGTTTTTTATAAGAAAAAATTGTTTAAAAATATTGTTAAAGTGGTGATTCATGAATTTGAAAATCTCCACAAAGTCTCAATAGATCTCAAAAATGATCAAATGGAAATCAAAATAGAGTGAAAGATCTTGAAAAACAATTATAAAGTAAAAATGTATGAGGAACTAATTTAGAAGATAAATAATGAGTGGGAAAAGTTATTGATCTTAATTGAAGTTGACAATAATATCCTAAGAATACAATTCCTTATGCTAGAAATAAACTGAAAAATATGGAGGAGGAAAAAATTAAAACTTCCCAAAAAGATGAGAAAATAAGTGCAACCACAAAAACCTATTGATGATATTATTTAATCTAAAAATACTCAAAAAAATGATAATAAGTTCTATGAATCATCCTTTGACCAACCCACAACCAAATCATGTAAAAAGGTAACCCATAACTCAGTTGAATATTATTTTATTAAATCTATTTTCAGTGGGTGTACATATTTCAAACAAAAATATATATAAATATAAAAGGAGAAAAATGAAAATAAATTCACCACATCATAAATGTTGAATATTGGAAGGTCTAAAAAATTTATTCCCCCAAATAAATCTTATAAGATTGATAAAAAAATACAAAAGCAAGAATCTTGTAAATCTGGCTAGACTACTCATAAAGAGAAAAAAAGAGGCTTATTGGCCATTATTAGTGCTATTGGAGTTTTGAAAAAAAGTATATATATATATTTAGAATAATATAATGACAGTTCTATTTTATTGAATATGACCAAGTCAAATCAATTATTTATAAACCTACTTACTACTAGTATTGCCATAATAAGGGATAAAATACAGAGAAAGAAAAGTTTTGGATATAAAAAAATTAAAAAAACAAAAATAAAACCAATAGAATAATTAAGTGATCGTGGAATTGTGATATGGGAATAATGTAAATAGTTTTTAGTAGAAAATGATTGTTAACCTAGCCGTTGAATTTATTAGGGGAATATAATTAGATTAAATTGATATAGATGAATACTTCTCTTTCATGGAGTTAATTATAGAGTACTAATGATGTGTGTAGGGGTCTATAATTCCAAACTGTCATTAGATAAAACAACCCCAATGGAGATCTCTATTGAGAAATTTTATTTCTAACATTGTTCAAGATGAAGATGCTTCCTCATAGAGAAGAGTAATACCAGAACATTTTTCTAGTATTACTTTGGTTTTATCCACTTAGGAATAAATAAATGCACTCTTCTCCAATAGGTACTTGATGTAAAGTGAAAAATACCAATGATGAAGAAAACTTGATATCTATAGATAAAAATACAAAACATCTATTTAATTAAAATCTAATGCAATAATAGTTAAATGACAGATTTCAATCCATCTAGCCTAATTCCTATAATCTAATCGGTTACATGTAGCTACAAAAATAATATATTTCAATGAAAACATTTCAATATAGAATTATAGTAAATAAAAAAGGCAGAATAATCTTTTTTAATGAGACTTGCCTCTTCCACTAGCTCTAAATCCATGAACTCTCACACTGAGTGTGTTATAGCCTCTATTCTAGCTCCACTTTCTTTCACATGATCTACTAATATAGATAAGTAATTTAAAAGTTTTATAAATTAATCTTTATTTCTTTTTTAATGCTGATGTGTGGAATGCCTTTAAAAGTTAGTCTCTTTTATCAGTGCTTTTTTAACGTTGACAAAGGGTGAGTTTATTAGCACTAAAAAATCAATGATAAAACTAGAAAAATATATATTTTCAAATATTTAGGTATTCTAATCATGCATCCCCTATTAGTTCTTTCTCCCACCTTTCTTAGAACTCTCCTACCAGTCGTCACTTCTTCTCACACGAGACGCCCTCTAGACCCCTATTAGAATTACCCCCCCAATATTGTTTGATCACTAACCACCTCATTGCTCACCTGCATGCACCTAGATTCAAACATGGGACCTCCATTTTCAAAATGAATGCCCTGACCATTGCCATATCATATTTTATTTTTTATTTTATGATATTATTATTTATATATATATAAATAAAGGGGTGAAGGAGAGTTGGTCACCTACACCTGTCCGCGATGTCCAATGGGTGTGGATTTTGGTGTTTAACTTCCACCAAAAGCGTGTTTTCTACTTCTTGATGGGTGTATAAAAGGAAAATATACAGGAAGGGAGCATTGATGAAGGAAATGGGATGTGAAAACCAGTCACCAATGCTATAATGGATTGAAGACTGGTGGGGGGCGTGGTGTGCGGATGGCATGATTAGAGGTTGCGTGCAGCCTGGACGGTGGATGAACTGGTGTGCACTAACACCAGTGGTTGGAGGAAAATATGGGTCATCGATAGAATAATGGATAGTGGAGGGGAAATCGATGAGCCTGATGATTTTGGGTAGCCTGAATGGATGAATAAGGTTGTTCTTCTTGCTGATATTGGTGGTGGGAGACGATGATGGGTCACCAAAAGATTGATGGTCACTGGGGGGAAGAGTTTTCTAACAAAAAGACTGGCATATATTGGAAGCTTGAATGGATAAATAGGGCTAGTGAGACAAACAATACCCTAGAGGTAGGGTTGTGGGTTGTTTTATAAAGATAGACGGTGGGTCCTTAGGTTTATATATGTATTGAAAATAAAAATGGTCTTGATGGGTGGGTTATCCCCTTAGGGGGCTATGGCCTGCCTTCCATCCTATTTCTGAGGTGTGTATATGTGTGTTTGATGTAATTGTACCCCCAAATCACCTAATATATGTTTATATATATTTAAATGCATCCTTTTTATCCCTATATTTATATATATTGATATAATTATGTTTAAACACATTAGAATATATATATATATATATATATATTTGTGTGTGTGTGTTTTTATGTATATATATATATTAATATTAAATTAAATATATTTGAATATATATAAATATATATATGTTTTTTAACACAAACACATATATTTGTATATAAATATTATACATACATTTTTATAGGTATATATATTAATAAGTTTTTATAAGGTAAATAAAATTGTTAGATATTTTTTAAACTAAAATAGATAGTAATCATTTCCATATGTCTTATATTTTTTAAAATCTATTTTACAAGTAAATATATTCAAATATTTATTTTTATAATTAAATTTTTATATGTAAATATCTAAAAATATGTATATATTTAATAATAAATAACAATAAAATATGAAAATGATAAAATGTGAACACCATAACATCTATATAAAAGTAATCCCTAAGAATGAATTTAGTCTCCACTAAAAAATACAATAAGACCCTCTTAAAAAAAGCTTAAATTTCATCATATATTCAAAAATTACGATATCCCAACTACAAAATTAGTTTTATGAAACTATAATAAAATGTTTAAAATAAGAATAATGAATCAAAAACTACCTACCCATACCCTACAGAAAGGATATGGTACACTTCACTTGAAAAAAATGGTATGTATTTTAAATCTAAAGTAATACAATTATGTGGCATGAAACAACAAAATAATTATGTTTACTTATTTAAAGAATGATGAATCAAAATACAAATTCACTTCCATCCCATGTCATATGCTATATAATGGGTCTTGTGTTAATAAATACGTTATAATGGTAAATGAAAATACAAATAGTGTGGGAATCATGTGTAAGTATGACAAATAAAAATTTATTCTATTTTAAATCTGCATTAAATAAAAATGAAAAATTAATTTCCTATATTTTTTATTATTTTTAGACACAATAATCAACCTTGAATTTACCCAATTAATGACTAATTTTAGTTTCCTTGAAGTGTATAGAAAAATATAGCCACATCAGAGGTGAGAGTTTTAGAGTGTCACCTCAAACAAATTATGAGAAAAGAAATGGTTAAGGGGATAAAAATAATAAAATAGATGAGTTAAAGGAACACATAATTTTTGTAAAAGAAAAATATAATTGGAAGAATAATTAGTTAGAGGATGTTATTGGAAGGAATTAAAGAGAAGAAACAACATAATAACAACCAATACATGATGATTATGTCCCTAGATTTGAGGCTAGAATTTCCCCTCAAAGACCTAACTTTCCAGTTGTAATGGATTTTTTTATAACCATTTCAAATAAATGTTAATTAGGTAGATACTGATAACTTTATTATACTAATATTCGTGTAGGGTAAAACTGGCTGTGATTTATATCAATCATCACCCATCCATCGTATTATTTCAAGGGGTCTAGATTAGCATATCCAATTAGATTTTATTCTAAACAAAAAAATTCCAAAAGATCATGTTAGAGTAGGGATTCACATAGATGATAAACCGATAACCGTGCCACATATTCCCCAAGATGATCTAGATGTTCACATGGTCAAACTTACTATTGGAACTTTTATAGAATATCCATTAAATCTAGAAAAAATATATTTTGATAAAAAGGTAAGTCCATTCCAAAAAAAATTCAAAACCATTACCAATTAGGGAAAAAGATTTTAAAAAAGGAAAGTTATAAAAGAAATAAAAAAGGAAGAGGAAATAGAAAGTTGAAAAAAATCTAAAAGATCAACCAATCAATTGAAAATTAATTCAAATATTAATTTTACCTCATCAGTTCAACCACTACATTCACTAATATTACAAGTTCATGTGGCTACAATGTTCAATGATAGTAATAAAATTTTCATTGTTTTTGGATAACAAATATTTTAGGAAACCATTACATATAATATTTTCCTTGAAAATATAGACAAAATCCAAAAACATGTGATAATGGGAGTATCAGTTGTAAATTTATATATGAGGTGTGTTTTCATAATAAGTGTTTTCAATAGTTTATAAACTATGTTAATTACAAATAAATACTGTTTATATTTTTTTACAGGTTTATATATCGGTACTATGTGAAGAGAGAACCATAAGAACAAAACATTTGACTCATTTGTAACACCCAAATATTTTTTATGAAATATATTTTTAAATAATATAAAATCTTGCATTACACACCACGTAATTTTAAGTTTGTGCTACATGCAATACCAAATTAGCTTGAATTACATGAAACACTGAGGTTTAACAAAACATTATTTTATATTGCAATTATTTAAACAATAAAATTTTAACATTGCTGATATAATGGAGGGTTTAAAAAGGATTAACTGAATTATAAAAATATTGTTTATAATTGTATATATAGATATTTTTTGGTGACTAATTAATTATAAATGAAAATAAAAACCCTTTTGAATAAAAAAAGAAAACTTTTTTCCTAAAAAACTATTTAATTTTGCACAAGTGTGTTTTATACCCATAAATAAAAAATAATTTTTTTTATTATATATACAAAATATTCAATCTAATATTTAACATGCATACAATGTATTTTCTAAACATAATAAATCCTATTTTATGTTGGGAATTTTTATTTTTCAAAATGTAGTTTTATTGCCCTTGTATGAGTCACCTTTTTTAGAACTAAATTTTGGAAATTTTATAAATTATATTGGACAAAATAAACTTCATTTCTTAAATAATAAATTACCTTAGGGTAAATTTATGGTATTTTTCTAAAAATAGACAACTTTTGATGAATAATGAAACTACTGATTTTTATCCAAAATAGTATTTTCATTTAAAATATTTATAAGGTAAAACTATGCATTGGATTAGTTTTAAATTTTAATTAGATAATTTTATTAAAATTATGGTTTTTGAAAAGGATTCAATCTATAATATTATTAATAAAAAATTATGTTTTAAAAGGGAATTTTTTCAAAAAAACCATTTTTCATGGTGTTTTTTCAGGTTTTATTTTAAATTACATTGTAAAATTTAAGTGTTTATAATTTTAAAAAATGGAGTCAAAATTTATATTTATAATTCTAAAATTTAGTGAATATTTTACTTTTATTTTAGGAAAATATTAATAGTAACCATGGTAAATATTGTTACAACTATATATGGTAAATTGAGTAATTTAGGTTAAAAATAAAATGATAAAGACTATACAATGACTCTAACACATGACACAAATTTACTGGATGAAATTAGTTTGACATTTAAAACCTAAGGTTCTAAATCTAATTATTTAATAGACACTTGTCCATGAAAATGACATATATATTATAAAAATAAAAGAAAGTGACATCGTGTCATATTATTAATTTTTATATGTGTAATATTTTTAAGATAGAGTTATCTAGAAGATGTCTTCAAACATAAAGAGTATTTTTAAATCTAAAATATTTACAAAAATTATATAAATTTATTTATTATTTTTGGTTAATAAATAATTACCTTAATTTCTCACACAACATTGATGCAATAATTATTTTATTAGTGGAACTATCAAATAAATGATAATAAAAATATTGAAATAAATATATTTTTACTTAAATAATGCCACACAAGACTTTTATATAAGACCATGATATTTTATGGATATAATTAAATATTTTGTTTTAATTTATCTTATTTTTTTGATATTTTCAAAATTTAAAGCAATGGATAGTATCAAAATTGACATTAATAATATTTTAAAATAAATAAAATTTTATTAAATTATATAAAATTATTCAAAATGTTAAATTTGACCAAATAATTAGGAAAAGGAAAAAAATGTCATCCATGATCCAATTATTATACTTTTTTTTATTTTATAGTAACTATATTAACCCTCGGAGAGTAAAAAATCATTTTGTCAAGGTAAGAGTTATAATAGTTAAATAAGTGTTAAAACAAAAATATAAGGATATAAACATGACCAAAACATGTAAAAAAAATTATTGAATATATAATATTCGAACATTATTACCTTATACTCTATTTAGTGTCATTTAATATAAATTGTTCCACGAAAATTACATATATATTATTTAAATGAAAGATGGTTACAAAATGTCACTCCCTTTGTAGGTAATATCTTTTATGTGTTCAAATAGTGAAAAAATAAAGATATTAATGAACCTAAAAGGCTATTTTGATCTTAATAGATTTAATTTAATTTTCTAAATTTATTTGTAAATTTTGGGAATAATATAATTAAATTAAATTCTTTTTCTATATTGATACAATAATTATTTAATTAACATATTAATAAAATAAATGATTTTAAAAATATTAATTTTTATTTAATTTGAAATATTTAATGCTTGAAATGAATTTTATAGAACCATATGACATATTATAGAGGTTTTAATGAATTATATTCAAATTTACCTTTTTTATTGATGTATTTGAAGTTAAATTAAATGAATAGTGTCAAATTGACAGTAATGATATTTTGTAAAAATAATATTTTTTTAAATTAATTAAAAATCATAAAACATATTATAAAATACAAAAAAATTATAATATTGTATAAAATATTATAAATGTATAATTTATGATTTAATTGACATCACATAAGTGAAAATTACAACCTTTTAATATTGAAAAATGTGTTTCCTTAGTTGAAATTAAATTATACTTAGTAAGGGTTAACCAAAATAATAAGGTGTAAAATAATACCCAAACATGTCTAAAATATATTGGTTGATGATATTACAACATTATATCATATTATATTCGAATAAATGAAATTTTAGAAGTATTTATATTGAAATTTAATTTATTATAAATTAATATTTTTATTAATTCCTAAAATCCTCCTCACCTAAATTATAATCGGGAACCTCCTCCCTCACTTATTCACATCAAATTGAGATGTGAAGCTCAACAATTACCTATCAAGTTTCATTATAAACTTCCCTATATCAATTATATAGGCTTTGGTATTATCAAAAGACTAACTTTAGTTTCCCTAATAACAGATCTAAATGAAGTTCTCCAAACAAGAGGTAATCGTCTTTACCGACTCTTTCAATATTATTTCTTCTTCTACTTAATTTTCATGTGTAGTTTTCGTTATAAAGAAATAAATATAGTATCACCTATACACATACATTTTATCATGATTATTTATAAATCATATTCTACCTTTTATCCATCCTATGAAAAACAAAAGCACCATGCATGCGTATGTACGACTTATCAACTCCACATCATGGTGTAATCTGTTTTTCATCACTACTTTATTTGGATGATGATAATGATGGAAATAATATATATAAATATATATATACATGTGTGTGTGTGATAATTATAACTTCATATTCACATATATATATATATAGCATCCACCTCCTTACCCTTTTACCATTAAAGGAACGATATCATTGTTTGTGGGTACATACGGCCTACCGTCTCCACGATGCGATGTGATTCATTTTCTGTATTTACCATTAAATAATTATTATATAAATGTATATAATTAATTAATATAATATATATTATATTAATATCATTATATAAAGGATGTAACTACATCCTATGAATAACAAATGAGACTTATACAACAGAAAATGCATTGGAAGATGAAGCAGTTAACACCCGAAAGAATGGTAATAATAAAATATTATTAAGAAATGGGTGATAAGATGATATAATATGGTCATATATGATATCATAAATATAAATATGGTTCTGGAATAAGTTAATAACATTTTTTGAACCATTTTACAATATTTTTAGATACACATGAAGGAAATCGTACCTAAGGTAAGGGTTAATTTCACAATCACATTATTATTTGAGATTATTTATATATAAGTATTTGCTAGGGAATATTTATCATCTATGGACATGTTTCATAAAAATACTTTACAAAATATATTTAATATTATTCTGTAATTAAATTTATTTTTACACATGATTGAATTTTTTTCTAAATTTTTTGAAAGTAATATTTTGGTTATTTTCCAAAAAAGGTTCTTTGTGAATTTTCCAATGAATGTATAAAATTAATGTTTTCTTAACTTATATAGAATGAATGGATTTTTCCTCTTATATTAAAACTTAATGACTTGATTCTTTCCTTAAAATATTACAATGTAATTTTCAGAGATTTTTTTTTAAAATTGGGTGGCATTTTAATAAAAGAAAACGTTTTCAAAGAAAGAATGATATTTTCCTCAAGAATTATTTTCTAGTGATATCTCGAAATTATTTTACATCAGTTAAAACATTTTTCGATGTAACTTATGCATTACTGGGGATATTGTTCAAGGATAATATCCCTATTTTTCTAATGTTTGATCTATCATTATGATGTAATGATATTTATGAAACCCATTTCTTTTCTATGGGTCATGTTATGATTGAAATATGTTTATGAAACCCATTTTGTTTCATGGGTTATGATATGATGAAATATTGTTGTTCTAGTCGATCATATATGTATGTTTTTCATTATGTGATGGTTGGGACCTATATCTCCCTCTAATACATTGTGTAAAGATTTGTATCTGATGAGATAGATATGACTAGACTGTGAAGTAAACTCAGTTTAGTAATACGGGGATGGAACAAGGAGTGAACTTAGTTTAGTAAAGGTATATTTCCATAATGATGGTCTTGTCAAAGAGCCTAGACTAATAAGGAAATTATTTTATATGATTATTTTAATTCCAAAAATTCCATTTCTTATGTTATGCTCTCATTAAATATGTTTTTTGATTCTTTATGAACTTCTATGATTTATTCCATGAAATGATATCATATACAAGATATAATTTTCAAATGGTTTATTCATGTTCTTCTACCTTATGATTATTATATGATTGATATATCCATTTTTTAGTATTACTGAGTATCTAAGCTCACCCTTTTATTATGTTTATTTTCCCCATGATATAAATATAGGTTTTAGGTAGGAATACTTAAGGAGAAGATATTTATGGAATATGCTGAAGATATTTCATCAAATTTGAATAATATGTTCCATGTTTCCAAAGGCAATAAACTATTACAGTCCTCAGTCATGTGTTTTTGAAATGTAATGAATATTCATCTATAAATATGTAATATCCATATATGAAAAACCTGGGTCATTATAGTTGGTATTAGAGAGAAGGTTTAGTGAACCTTTGGAAGCTAGGATGAGAAAACCATAGTAATATCCCTAAGGATAAGTCTATGTATATGTTACAATCATAGAACTTTGTTATTGAACATGTATAACCTAGGATTAAACATAATATGTTATATATTGGAATTAATTTACCATGATTATTTGGTTTTTTTCTATGATTAGTGTTACCCACGCTATACGTTTGGTTTTAGTTAATAACTGGAAAATAAATAAACCACGTTAATATTGAATGTGATGGGAAATGCAATGATTGTCCTCCTAAAAACCCAAATGTTATTAGACCTAGAATGAAAAATATTGTCGATATTTTCACACAAATTTCTCTAGTTATGAATCATAATGGACTTACAAATTAACTTAAGGAGTGAACAACATTACCACTAGTTCCAAAAATGTTTACCACGTCAGCGTTTCTTACATCAGTTATATATAACCGACGTGAAAAGATGTAAAAATTGCATTATCCCGTCTGTTATTTTATAACGGACGTAATAAATCACCAAGGATAAATTTATAATGTTAGTTATTTTATAACCAATGTACAAAATACCACGATTTGATTTATCACATCAGTTATTTTATAACTGACATTATAAATCAATTCTCGGTAATTTATCACGTCAGTTATTTTATAACTGACGTGATAAATCAAATATTGGTTCTTTATCATGTCAGTTATTTTATAACTGAGATAATAAAATATTTTCAACGTTAGTTATTAAATAATTGATGTGATAAAAAAAAAATAGTTTATCACATCTATTATTAAATAACTGACCTGATAAATCTTTTAAATGATTTATTGGGACCCATATTCTGTCATTATTTTTTCTTCGATCGGGTGAACTGTGACTCAAATCTCTTGCGCGAAAATCCTAGAAATGATTATTCTAATTCATTACCTCTAACCTCATTTTTCCAATATCATTAATCATATTTATTATCACCAGATCTATCAGGTCAACTCACGACACTCAAGTAAGCCTCACACACCTCAGTTTCTTTGTTTATTTTCCGTGATGCCTTAAATTTATGTTTTGATATATTATTTTTCTATCATTGTTCTTTCTATTAGGTTTAGTTTCATAGTGTTATTTTATACCATGCTATGTTATTTTCTGATAAAATAAATCATGGAAGTGATATCATGCATGTTCTATGATTTCTGTTGCTACCATGTGTGTTCTTTCATGTGTGTGTGTGTACTTCCATGTGTTTGCTACCATGAAACCATTATCATGAAAGTTCTTCCCCCCACACCCCGGACACCCCCACCCCCATGGACAACCCCCCACCCCAAGGACATCCCCCACCCCCATGGACAACCCCCCACCCCAAGGACATCCCCCACCCCCTGGACACCCCATACCCCCTAATACATCCCCACCCCCTAGACACCCCTTACCCCACCTTGATAGCCCCCCCCACTCCCAGGACAACCGTACCCCCTGAACACCCGCTGGACACGCCCCACCCCCTGGACACCCCACCCCCTAGACACCCCCACCCCCATTGGACACCCTTACCCCCTTGAACACACCCCCAACACCCCCTAGACACCCCCTACCCACTTTGACAGCCCCACCCCTGGATAGCCCCCCACCCCCTGACCCCCCATGGATAGCCCCTACCCCCTGGACACCCACCCCTCAAATCCCCCAGGACAACCCTACCCCTTGGATATCCCCCCACCCCTTGGACACCCCGACCCCCATGGATATCCCCAAATCCCCTGGACAACCCTCCCCACACCCCTGGACACCCTCTACCCCTTGGACACCCCCCCGCTGGACAGACCACACCCCTTGGACACCCCCACCCCTGGACATCCCCCACCCCCTAGACACCCCATACCCCCTTGGATAGTCCCCCACCCACCTTGATAGCCCCCCAACCCCTGGAAACCCCCACCCCTGGACACCCCCCCAGACACCCCCACCACCCTGGACACCCCTGACTCCCCAGGACACCCCCATCCCCCCTCGGCACCCCCACCCCCATGGACAACCCCCAAACCCTTGAAATCCCCCCACCCCCATCCCCCACCCCCTTGGACACCCACACTCCCCAATACACCCCACCCCCATAGATATCCCCCCAACCCCTGGATAGCCCCAACACCCTAGACACACCCACCCGCTGGACACCCACTACCCCCTGGATAGCCCCCCACCCCCTGGACACACCCTACCCCCATGGAAGCTGCCTCACCCCCTGGAAACCCCTCACCCACACCCTAGGATAGCCCCTGCACCCCCGTGGACACCCCCACCCCATGGACAACCCCACCCCCATGGACAACCCCACCCCCGTGGAAACCCCCACCCCTTGGACACCCCCCGGATAGCCCCTTCCCTTTTGGAAAACCCCCCACCCCCTGGACAACCCCCACCCCTAGACAACCCCACCCTCATGGACCACCCCCACCCCACTAGACAACCCCCACCCCCGGAGCACCCCCACCCCCTTTACAGGTTCTTGAAGACACGTGTACAAGTTCTGGAAGTTAGGAAGAAGATGGTGGGTGTGGTGCTGCTTGGTTGTTAGGTGAAGAGGGTATGCTACTGGATGCTGGGTGAAGAGAATATACCAACGGTTTCATAAACCATTTAAATAGATTATATACTAGAGAGTGTATGCCAATGGTTCTTGAACCGTTGGTATACATGTTTCCCAATAGTTTCCATGAATCTATTGGAATATATTATATATTAGACAACATGTATACCAACAGTTTCATTGAAACCATCGGAACATATAATCTTCAGACAGTCTATATAGTTTTTAAATTCCTCCACTTCAACTTATTTGGAGATAACATTTTTATGGGAAATCAAATTATTCTTTCTAAAATATTTCCATTCTAAATTACACTTTCCTCTCACACCCTTAGACAAATTTTTCATGGGTTTTTTATCATCATCATATAATAATATAATTATACACTTTTCTATGAGATGAATAACTTCAATATATTGATAGAAATCGAGTAGAATATTTCCTTTGAGTGTTCCCCAATCCCTGATTAATAACACATCTATTCCCAATTGTATTTTCAAAACATTTTTACTTTCAAATTATGTCATTTTTCATATAACAACAAAACTGTTACATCTAACTATATATTTTTTTAAATTATTTTCATGCACATATTTTTTAAATATGCATATATTTTTTTTATATTTCAACATTGTTTTACATTAAAATTATGATATTTTTTATATAAATATAAAATTGGCATATCTTAACAAGATGTATAATTTTGATATTTTTTATAGGTAATAATGATTCGAAGTTGGATTTTGTCACATTGAATGAGTAATGAATATGAAGAAGGTCTTGATGCCTTTTTGGAATTTTCAAAACAAAATGTTCCAAGAAACAATTTTTTTTTTCTATCCATGCCTGCAATGTTTGAATATGAAGAAGTTGAAAAGTAGAGATATCAAAGATCATCTGATTTGTCATGGTTTTAATATGAGTTATATCCCTTGGATTTGGCATGGTTAAACGAGACACAATGTCATATCTACTAATGATGATGATTTGAAAGATGGTAACTCTAATGGAATTGAAGAAATGATTCATGATATTAGAGCAGAACAAATTGAGAGAGAACCGATAGTTACACATCTATATGGTGATTCTAAAAAACCATTGTATCCTAGTTGTATGGATATTATGGTTTTTTCAACATTGTTAAGATTGATTAACCTAAAGGAAAAACATGGATGTAGTGATAGAAGTTTTACAGAGCTACTATAATTGTTGAAAGATATTCTTCCAAAAACAACTATCTTCCAGATTCGCATTATAAGGTGAAGAAAATATTTTTCCTGATGGGATTGGGATATAAGAAAATATATTCTTGTCCAAATGATTGTATGATATATAGGAAGGAATATGAATTTAGGTTAGAGTTTTCTAAATATGGTACATCATGGTATAAGTTGAAAGAAAAATAACAGGCTGATGTAGAGATTATAGAGATCTATGCCAAGGTATTTTGGTATCGTCCTATAATTCATCATTTGAAATATTTATTTTCTAATTCACATGATGAAATAAGGTTAAGATTTCATGATGATGAGCGAATATGTGATGGAAAAATACGTCATCGAGCTGATTGTCCACAATGAAAGAAAATTGATCAGTAGTATCCTATATTCATAAATGAAAGTAGAAATCTCAGACATGGGTTGTGCACAGATGTAATGAATCCATATCAAAGTCTCAGTAGCACACATAGTTCATGGCCTATTTTATTGGTAATTTACAACCTGTCTCTTGATGTTTGTATGAAGCGCCAATATGTCATGTTGAGTATAATGATCACTGGTCCGAAGCAACCCAGAAATGATATTGATGTTTTCTTGTCATCATTGATTGATTAATTTAAACTTTTAGGGGAGGATGGTATTAGGTTGTATGATTCTTATAAAATGGAATATTTCCAACATAATGCAATGATTATTTTTACTATAAATGACTTCCAATTATATGGAATTTTTTTTGGATATAGTTTCAAGGAGTACAAAGAATTCCAATTTGCGAACAACAGACTTCATATTTTCAATTGCATCATGGGAGGAAAACATTATAAATGGTTCATCGAAAGTTTATGCATATGGATAAATCTTATAGAATAATAAAAAAGGCATTCAATGGATCACAAGAATTTGATATTCCTCCAAAAACTTTATCCACTGATGTTTATTTTTAGAGGGAGAAAAACCTTAATTTGAATTTTGGAAAGACACATAAATCTGGTAATTATAGACATATTTGGTATAAAATGTCAATATTTTTTTGAGCTACCATATTTGAGATATCATGAAGTGAAACATAATATTGATGTCATGCAAGGGGAGAATAATATCTATGATAGTTTGATTGGAACATTGTAAGATGTTAAAGGAAAGAGTAAGGATGGGATGAATGAAAGATTAGACCTACTATTAATGGTAATATGTTTGCATTTTTCTCCCACTCCTAATTGAAGATAAACATATCTTCCCCAAGATTGTCATACATTATCCAAAAGGGAGAAAATTATCTTTTTTTAGTGTCTTCATGATATCAAAGTGCCTCAAGGTTATTCTTCAAATGTAAACATTTTTATCTCTTTGAAGGATTTAATGTTTATAGGAATGAAATATCATGATTGTTACGTCATGATGAAACAATTTCAACCAATTGCATTGCGTGGAATATTTCCCATCCATTTCAGATAGACTATAATGAAGGTGTTTTATTTTTTTTCAATTCATTTTGTAAGAAAGTGATTTATGTGAATGCTTTGAACATTTTGGAAAAGGATATAATTTCTATAATTTTTAAATTGGAAATGTATTTTCTTCCTTCTTTTTTGGATATAATAGTGCATTTAATGGCTTATATGGTTTGAGAAATAAAGCTTTATGGACCTATATATCTTCGTTGGATATATCCTTTTGAAAGGTATATGAAAATATTTAAGTGGTTTTTTAAAAATCCATATCGACCTAAAGCCTCCATTATTAAAAAGTATATTTATGAGGATATTGTGGAGTTTTTTAAAAGATACTTGGATTGGAAGATCAAATAGGTTTGCCTCCATATCACCATGAATGAGTTAATAATTAGGGAAAGGGGATTCATGGATTGAAAGTAAAATCTTTGTTAGCTGAACAAATGAAGAAGGTAAAATTATACATCTTGAATAACATAGCTCATGCAAAACCATATATCACATCATATATTAATGAGTTGAATCAATGTCATCCAAAGAAGAAAGAAATGTGGATTTTGAATGAGCACAAAAAAATCATTTTTCCCATTGTTTAAGAAGAGCTTTCTTGGTTGATCGGATGTATCAGAGACATTAAGATGGTTCGTTGGTGGTCCAATTTTAAATGCGATGACATGGTCCGGTTATGACATTAATGAATATACATTTCATAAGAAAGCTCAGGACAACATGGGTGCAGTTCAGAATAGTTGTGTATTGGTGTTTTCAGAAGCAATTTATTTTTCGAGTTCTAAAGAAAAAACCCCAGTTTTTGCATCAATTGCATATTATGGCGTCAATGAAGAAATATGGGAGCTTGATTACATTAAAATTAAAGTTCTTATTTTTAACTGAAAATGGTTTATCAGTAACAATAGTGTCAGACACAATGAATTTGGTATGATAATTGTTAATCTAAATAGATTGGAAGACATAGAAGATTATTTTATAATGGAAACACATGAAAAATAGGTTCTCTATGTTTTTTATCAATAAGATATGTAGTGGTCTATTGTTTTACCAGGGAAAAAACAATATGTTGGGGAGGATAAACTTGATGAAGATGTTGATTTATGTGAGATCCATACTTTGATGGAAAGATTAGCAAAAAATAATGATGAGAATGTTGAAGACATGGTTTGTGCCATATGGTATGATCGTGAGGATGGAATTTGGGAAAACAATTCATTTATACCTTCATAATATTTCAAGTAACATATGTTTATTTCTATTTTTACAATTATTAATTTCATAAAATGTTAGATATTTTAATTTTTTTGTTTATTAAAACATGTATTAAATAAAATAATTAGAAATGTTTATTTATTTTAATTTTGTTTAGTTTAGTTTATCATGTTTACCATTACGTAACTTATATATCTATTTATTTATTGAATGATAATTACTTTACCATGTTTTCCATGTTTTCCATGTTTACCATGTTTACCTTGTTTACCATGTTTACCATAGTTTAGCATAGTTTACCTTTACGTAACTTATATATTTATTGACTTTGTTGAATGAAAATTACACTACTATGTTTACCATTTTTACCATTATTTAACATTCTTACCATATTTACCATGTTTACTATTACGTAACTTAGTTCAGTTTTTTCATTTTTTGTTTACATTAGTATTTTAATATTTGAATTTTTATATTTTTGAAATAATGTTTTGTTTTTTGATTGGAAGGATAATGACATATCAATAAGTTGATCATCCACATGATTCTAGAGATGAGAATCATGATCATACCTCTAGGGAGGAATATTCACAAGATCTTGATGTCACCCAATCTTCCACATATACTACCATAACATCCAAGAAGAGTTCAATAGTTGGTAAATGTGGCAGCACACATTTACCAAAATTATCACTTGCTCATAGCCATGACCAAAGGATGCTCATTGAGTTTGATGATAATGATATACCTAGAGGTCCAAATTCAAAATATTTTAAGAGTTTTTTTTATCAAATTAGGGTAAAAGAAATGTAATAATTTTTTATGATGACTGGATAAGTGTTTTAAATGCTATAATATCTCATTTATGGGAGATAATTTTGGTAAGATATTTTTCTATTGTTTGACTAATCTTTAAACGTTTATAGTATAATATGTTTTACCTATTATTTATTAGATGACATTTTATATTCCTGACACTGGGGGAGTTAGGAGGGAATTTTTATTAATAGCTGCTATGAGATGGAGGGATTTCAAATCAACCCTCACATCTGATTTCATTTTTGGTCATAGGCAACATGACAGTCCATGTCATATATATCCTTTCATAGATGAAGGCACATGTAAACAATCTGTTTAAAGTAGAAGAAAAGATTAATTTTTGGTAAGGTAAATGTAACATTTTATAAGTTTTCTTATATAAATGATCTTATTAATGTTTTGTTAATGATTTCTTATTCTTAATTTACATAAAACAAGGGCATATAATCAGAAGATCTAATTGAAAAATGAATACCTTTAGAGTTTATCTCTTGGAGGGTATAGTTTATTGGAATAAAAAATGATGGATGAAAAATTAAAAAAAACATATAGTTGAGTCTTCAAGATATGGAGATGTTCCCCCTCCATCACCTCTACCTATACATGAAAAATGGAAGAGTGCTTAGATGAGTAGAAATGGGTAATATCTTTAGGAAGAATAGAGAATCATAGTTGAGAGGATTGTAAGATATTTATTTTATTTATTTAAGTTAATTCTATTATTTATATACTTTGAATCATTACAAAAATGTTCAATAAATTAATATAGGATTATCTTGAGGATCAGAGCACATAGGGGGTATTTACAACTACAGGTAGGCAAGATATTTTATCTACAACATTGGGAAAGCCCGAACACCCCGGTCATGTATGAGGATACCCGATGGGTGTATTAGTAAGAAAAGTGTTTCCAAATTCTTTAACTTCTTCTATAGATGGTGTTTATAAAAAAATAGAATCCTTAGAAGCTGATGTTCATAATATCAATGTGATGATGGAGAAAAATATTAAAGCGTCAGTACAGTCTATGTTTGCATACATGAAAACGAAATTTCATATTGTTGCTCTCACTCTTCCAACTCTCCCTTTAGACCCCATTATTTATCCTCCACCTCTTCCAATAGCTCCCACTCACCCAACCCTAGAACCCATTATTTATCCTCCACCTCATCCTATAGGCCCCATTTTTAGCCTACTCCTCCACCAAAACTTCCTACTTATTGTGAGTTGTATGTTGATGATCCTCACCATCATATAGTTGCATATGGGGTAGTATATTGTATAGAAGATACATTTCATCATCAACAGTTAAAGGTAGAGCATCATAGGGTCAGTGTACATGATATTATAGATAGATAATCTTGAGTACCATTAACTAGAGATGAGGTGATGATAGTTGGATATAGTATCAGCCACTTTTGAGTTTGGTCATCCAAACATCTGTGACTCATTACCATAGAGGTATGTATGTTATATATTTTATTTTATCTTTTAATAAATTTGTTTTAACATTGCAAAACTAATATATTTTTCTATTTATTTACAGGAATACTACAATGATAAATAAATACTGTATAGAAAACAATAAAGACAAATGGGTATGACATCAAATATAGATTATAATAGTCTTGACAGATTTTCGAGATATTCGAATTTTTTTGTGGCTCATTATTCATTTCTAATGGAATATCATTTTTGTGGAAAAGAAATAAATGTGGGGATTTTGAAAATTTATATAATGGAGCTTGTTACTGGAGATAATTTGGGCATCAATGTGGTGTAGATTTTTTCCATGTATGTCTTAACACAATTCCATGTGTTGCATTTATTAAAAATGTATACTTATGTCAGTTTTTTATTAGGTATATTTAAAATATGTCTGAGAAGAATGAGAAGATAGATGTATATGGATTCACGGACTCACATTTTATTTCCCCTGATTCACATTCATTGGATGAGGAACAAAGAACACTTTATATTGCTGAAATATTTGAACAGAATATAGTCATGTAGTATTGGATGATGCTTTTTTGTGAGAGGTATGAAACATATATCTGGAAAAGTGTTCATTATCTTTTACCAAAAAAAACTACTAACATTAAATTTTCTTTTATATCATAGATCATTGGATGTTAGGTGTTTTTTGTCTAAGGGAGAAAACACTTTATTGGATATTCTCTATCCGTGGAGAAGTGTGGGAAAGTTATATGAATATGTTGTAAAAGTAAAATTAAATTCTTTAATAGTTGTTTATACTATAAATTTTTTTAAATTTATCTCATTCATATTATTTTATAATAGGGTATGGGCTTACTTCAGAAAAAATATAATAAAAAGGAGTACCAAGATCAAATATGTAAAAGTAAAGGTAAATATCCATTTATAATTTATACTTTTCGATGTATTACATAAAAATGATATTTTGAATTTTCACTCAATTATAAATAATTTTCATGAACAACAAGGTGTCATCGAATGCGGATATTATATGTTAAGATTTAAGTATGAAATAATTACAATTGGAACACTTCTGAAGTTTGACTTGGTAAGATTTCTTTATAAAATTTTCCATAATATTTCATTTGATTTATTCATTATACATGTTAACTACTTTCCTTTTTAATTTGTATCTATTTTATGACCCTCAACCTTATAGTTATCAAGAGTTCAAACACTTACATGTGAAATAGTCAAATTATTTTACATGTTTGATTGGATTTTATTTTTTTGGTAGTGTAAAATGTAATTTAGAATATTGTAATTATAATTGTGTATTTAGTAGTTGTTTTGGTTTGATTTAGGTTTTTAGTATAGATTGTATGTTTTGAATGTTTAATTTTTCTCTAGTTCTTCTTATTTTGGTCAAGTTATGATGTTTTTATGGTATGGATTCTGGTCTTCTTTTAGTCTGCTTTTGGTCTGGTTTCTGCTTGTTTCAAACTTTGGCAGAGCATAGTGATGGTTTCATGGGGGGTGGGGTGTCCATGGGGGGGTGGGGGACGTCCAAGGGATATGGGTGTCTAGGGGTGGGGGTGTCCAGGGGGTGGGGGATATCCATGGGGGTGGGGTGGTGTCTAGGGGTGGGAGGGTGTCTAAAGGGGTAGGGGTGGGGGTTGTCCAGGGGGTGGGGGCTGTCCAGAGGGTGGGGTGTCTAGGGGTGGGCTGGTGTCCTGGGGGTGGGGGGGGGGCTGTCCAGGGGTTGGGGGTGTCTAGGGGGTGGGGGTGTCCAGGGGGTGGGAGGGTGTCTAGGGGGTGGGAGGGGGCTTTCCAGGGGTGGGGGGTTGTCGAGGGGGTGGGAGGGTGTCTAGGGGGTGGGGGTTGTCTAGTGGGGTTGGGTGGTGTCAAAGGAGTGGGAGGGTGTCTAGTGGGGTGTGGGGATATCCATGGGTGAGGGTTTCCAGGTGGTATGGGGTGTCCAGGGGGTGGGGGCTATCCAACGGGTATGGGTGTCTAGGGTGATGGGGGTTATCCAGTGGGGTAGGGGGCTGTCCAAGGGGGGTGGGTGGTCCAAGGAGGTAAGGGATGTCCAGGGGGTGGGAGGGTGTCTAATAGGGTCAGGGTGGGATGTTTTATAGGGGGTGTTGGGATGTCCAGTGGGGTTGGGTGGTGTCTCGGGGGTGGGGGTTGTCAATGGGGGGTGGGGGTTTTCCAGGGGCTAGGGGTGTCTTGGGGGTGGAGGTGTCTAAGGGGTGGCCAGGTTTCTAGGGGGGTGTCCACGGAGGTGGGAGGTTGTCCAGGGGGTGGGTGGGTGTCCAGGGGGTGGGAGGGTGTCCAGGGGTGGGGGGCTATCCAGGGAGGTGTGAGTTGTCTAGGGGGTGGGGGTTTTAGGGGTGGGAGGGTTTCTATGGGGTGGGGGTTGTCTATGGGTGCTGGGCTATTCACGGGGGTGGGGGCTATCTCGGGGGGTAGGGGTTTTCAAGGGGTGGGGTGTCCAGGGGGTGAGGGGCTGTCCAAGGGGTGGGATGTCCAGGGGGTGGGGGTGTCTAGTGGGGCTGTACAGTGGGTGGGAGTGTTTCTAGGGGTGGGGGCTTATCCAGGGGGGTTGTCCATGGGCGTAGGGGATGTCTAAGGAGATTTAGGTTTTTTTAATTTAACATTGTGTGTTTTGAGTGTTATGTATGTGAATGTTTAATTTTACTTTGGTTATTCTTATTTTGGTCTAGTTCTAATGTTTTTCATGTATGGATTCTAGTCTAGTGTCGGCCTAGTTTTGGTCTGTTTTGTACTTGTTTCAGGTCTTCTTTGGTAGAGCATAGTAAGGTATTAACAGTTTTATTAAAAAAATGGTTTTTACGTCGGTTATTTTATAACCAATGTAATAAATGCATGGGTATGTTTTTTTACTTATTTTATTTAATAACCAATGTTTTATATCTATTTTCACATTGGTTATTGTTTAACTGACATGAAAAAATGCTTCGCATACTAATTTATCATGTCAGTTATAAAAATAACCAACATAAAAAACTTGTTTTTCACGTCAGTTATTAAAAAACCAACGTGAAAAACACTTCATAGACACATTTTATTACATAGTTTATTTAAAAATTGACATAATAAAATATATACCACATCAGTTATTTAAAAACCAACATATTATATCACAACTCCGAAGCATTTTTCACATTTTTAATTTAGAAACTGACCTGAAAAAATCTTTGGATTTATGTTTTTTACGTCGGTTTTAAAATAACTGATTTAAAAACAATATTTATAACGTCTCCTTTAATAACATAAGCCAAAAAACAATGTGAAAAATAAAAAATATCAAAAGTAAATACATTTTCTACACTAGATTACATTGATTCCTTCATAGGGAAACATCCATATTATTTCAATGGTCCTTCTGATCAAGTAGTGGTTGAGAAATGGATCACTACCACTAATAAGATATTTATAGTTCTCCAATGTTTAGAACATGAGAAATTCATTTTGGTGATCTATAATTTATAAGGTGAAGTGGATTAGTGTTATAATCATATCAAGAATACTAGGAAACATGATGAAATTGATGCTATGGAATAGGATGAGTTCAAGAGATATTTTTTTAAATAATTAATTTCCTTGTATTCTTCATATAAATATGGAGAAGGATTTCCTTGAGTATAAGAAAAAGGATAATGAATCCACTGGTACCTATGAGGAAAACTTTATACGACTTGAGAGGTATGCTTCTGGAATTATCATCCAACTTGAAAATAAGGTTGGTCGATTATTCGGTGGCTTAAAACCAAGCCTCTAAAGGGAGTTATCCGTAAGGGACTTCGGTAGCTATGAAGAAATCATCTGATGTTCCATCACAGTGTAAATGAAGGTTGGAGTTATGTATCAATCTCATGGTTTTGATAAGAAAAGGAAGATGAATTTTAAAAAGAATAAAAACCATATAGAGAAGAAGATGTGTTTTTCTTTATGCTCAATGTGTGGAATGAAAGATAGAGAAAACTGTCATAAAGGAACTAGTAAATTTTTTAAGATTTATAAAGAAGGTCATCATGCAATTGATTACTGATGTGCTGGGAAAAAGAGAACTAATGATGAAAAGGCTAAACAGTATGACCCCCCACATATCGATGCTTCAAGTGAAAGGAAAATAGGAATTATGTTAACTAGTCCCCAAATCCAAGGGCTATCAATGATGACCAATTTCAGCAACCTCTTAAAACTAAAGGAAAAGGGAAATAACATGCAATCATTATTGGCGATGTGTAGTATGACTACGAAGTGGAAGAATGATTGAGTTTTTATCTGATGAAATTCAAGAATATTTTTTATGGTATTGTGTAATAATAAAAAGTATAAGGATTGGACTAATGTAGTTTTTTATTAAGTAGCAGAAAGTCTATGGTGAATGGTACTAGTAACCATGAAAAGTGATTAAGGTGGTATGGTGATATTTTTGTTGAATGCATGATTTAGGTAAGGATGACTCTTAATCTAGGAATGATGTTGGGATAATGAAATAAAGATATGTTTGATTGTGATAAAATAAATGGGATAGTATTAATGACCTTGGGACTGATATTATATCAAATTGATTTATAATATCAAGGATTGAGTTTATAGAATTTTTGGATTTATAATATGAGGAAAGAGTTAATTTTTGAAATCATGAATGTTTTCACTATGGATTTATAGTAATTCACGATATTACCATATTTCAATAGAATAAATGATAATGGTCTTCTCATGTTTGGTGTGTAAAAATTAAGATCTACATTAATATTTTCAGAGAATAAGGGATAATTTTATTTTGGAAATCTAGTGATCTTTAAAAAATCATGGATTTTTGCTATGAAATTTTTTATGTTGAAATTTGGAAGAGGTTTTAGATATTAAATTAGTATCTCTCCATATGAGGATTTATGCATATTGGATAACTTGTGTTAACTTTTTATATTGTGATATAAAATAAAGATATATGTAATAACATATCATTCCATTTATAGATCTCATGATTTGTTAATGCTTTAGGAATGAAAAATTCACCTTCATTTCTTGTTATAAGTGATGAAGTGGAAATTGATCAATGAACAATGAAATAATAATATTTTACTTATGAAGTGTAATGAAATCAAGTAATTACTACTTATCATGAAAATTATTAAACTGTATGGAAAGGATATTGAAACCAAAATTTTTATCCTAATGCCTTCTTTTCCAATGAATCAAATGGTCCCTTATATCACAACATATTTAGTACTTTGTGATTGTTAACTTTATTATAACCATATTATCAATCACTCTCCATCAGAACTTGATAGTTATATTTCTCTTTCATGTCCATTCTTTCAATTTCCACCTTTATTCTCCCATGTGTAACCCTAGTTATGAGTTATTGGAGTAATTTTTATGTTTCCACCTTTCCCTTTTTAAAGGGAGTTTTAGTATTCATTTTATGATGTGGGTTTCTATGAAATAAACTTTCAAGTTTTAAAACATTGATAACCCAAACAAATTTTTAGGAAAAAGTTAATTTTAAGGGGGGTATAATGTAACACTCTGAGATTTTTGTGAAATATATATTTGAATAATCTAATATCTTGTATTTCACACTACACCATGTTAATATTTTTCTACATGCAACACCTTTTTACCTTACGATACATGAAACACTGAGTTTCTATTAAACATCTTTTTATATTATAATTATTTAAATAAGTATATTTAAAACTAGCCTTTAAAATGGAGGGTTTAAACCTGATTAACTAGATTATACATTTTTTTACAAATTTATATATAATTAATTTTTTGGTGACCAATTAATTTTAAATGAAAATAAAAACATGTTTGAGTATAAAAGGAAATATTTTTTCCTAAAAAACTATTTAACTTTTCACAAGTTTTTTTAGTACCAATAAATAAACAAATGAATATTTTAGGACTATATATATAATACTCAATCTAATATTTAACATTCATCATATTTGTTTTCTACATATAATAAGTCCATTTTTATAATTAAAACTATATTTTTCAAAAGGCAGTTTTATTGCATGTTAATGTTGCACCTGTTTTAGAACTAAATTTTGGAACTTTTATAAATTATATTTTAAAAAATAAACATCATTTATGAATTTTTAATTTCAAAATTATCTCAGGATGAATTTTTGGTATTTTCAAAAAGTTTCGTCTTTTGATGAATAGTGAAATACTAATTTTTATTGAAAATGGTATTTTTATTTTAAAGTATTAACAAGGTAAAAGTAGTTTTAAATTTTAATTATTTAATTTTAATCCAATTATGTTTTATCAAAATTATTATATACATGAAATTATTAAAAAAACATTTTATGTTTGAAAAGGGAATTTTATCGGAATAACTATTTTTAATAGCATTTTATCAGTTTTATTTTAAATTAAAATTTTATACATTTATGTGTTGAATTTTTAAAAAAAGTATTTATAATTTAGATTAATAATTTCCAAATTTATTGAATAGGTCCCTTTTTTTAGGCCATTATGAATAGTAAATATAGTAAATTTTGTTACCACTATAAAGGGTAAATTAGGTAATCTAGGTTTAAAAAAAAGATAAAGACTATAAAATGACTCTAAAATAAGAAAAAAAATTATTGGAAGAAATTATTTCTACCTTTAACAACTAATTTTAGAAATTGAATCATTTAATGAACATTGGTCCACGAAAATAACTTAGATATTTTAAAAATCAAAGAAAGTGACAAAATGTGACACTCTTAATTTTTATTAGTCTAATATTTTTAAGATAGCGTTAACCAAAAGATATATTTTAAAATAAAGAATATTTTTAAGTATAAAATATTTATCTACATCATATAAATTTATTTCTAAATTTTAGTGAATAAATAATTATCTTAATTTCTTACACAATGCGGATGCAGTAATTATTTTATTAATGGAAATATCAAATAAATGATATTAAAAATATTAAAATAAATAAAATTTGACAAAAATAATGTCTCACAAGAATTTTATATAATAACTTGATATTATATGGATATAATATAATATATTTTTAGAATTTATCTTGTTTTTTTATATTTTTATAAGTCAAAGTAAAGAATTTTATCAAAATTGACAATAATAATGTTTTAAAATAAATAATATTTTATTAAATGATATAAAATTATTTAAAATATTAAATTATTCCATATAATTATTATAGGGATTAAAATGTTATCCATGATCTAGTTATGGGCCTTTTGTTATTTTATAATAAATTTATTAACCCTCTAAGAGTAAAAATTCATGTTGTCAAATAAAGAATTAAAGTGGTTAAAAAACTGTTAAAAAAATATAAGGTTATAAACATGACCAAAACATATCCAAAAAAAATACTGAATGAATAATATTCTGCCATTATTACCTTAGTCTCTAATTGGAGTTATTTAATAGAAGTTTTTCCATGAAAATGACTATTATATTATTTAAATTATAGATGGTTACAAAAATGTCACACCCTTTATATTTAATATCTTTTAGGTGTTGAACTAGGGACACAATAAAGATATTAAAGAACCTAAATGTATATAATGATCTTATTGAAATTCATTTCATAATATAAATTTGTTATTAATTTTTATAAATAATATAATTTCCTTAAAGGCTTCTGTTATAGTAATGAAATTTTTATTTATTTAATAGAAAAAAATAAATGACTTTAAAAATATTAATTTTGATATAATTATAAATATTTAATGTTAAAAATAAATTTTATAGATCTATTTGACATATTATAGAGTTTTTAAATCATTTCATTCTAATTTACTCATTGTATTGATGTATTTGAAGTTAAAGTAAATATATAGTGTCAAATTGACACTAATGATATTTTGTAAAACTAATATCTTATTAAATTATTTAAAAATAATAAAACATATTTAAAAATAATAAAAAAATATAATATGGTCTAAAATTTTATTTATGGTTCATTTATAATTTAATTTACATCATATAAGAAAAAATTACAACATTTTAATATTAATTTTTTTTACCTGATTTAAAATTGTAATATATTTACTAAGGGTTAACCAAAAAGATACGTTTTAAATAATATTAAAATATTTTCTAAAATCTATTGGTTGATGATATTATAACTTTATATAATCCTATATTTGTATAAATGTAATTTTTTAGGTATTTTAAATGAGATTCAATTTATTATAAATTAATATTTCTATAAATTCTAAAAGTGCCCCTTACCTAAATTACTTAAGGGAACCTCCTCCCTCACTTATTCACATCACATTGTGCCTTAAAACTCGACCATTTCCTAAAAAATTACATTATAAACTTATATATAACCATTATATTGGTTCTTGTATTCTAAAAAAACTACTTTAGTGTCCCTAAGAGGAGATCTAAAGGAAGTTCTCCAAAGAAGAGGTAATCGTTATTACCAACTCTTTCAAGATTATTTCTTCCTCTACTTCCTTTTCATGTGTTATTTTAAATATAAGGAAAGAAATCCAGTATAAATTATATATTTATAATTTATTATAATTATGTTACAACCATATTCCACCTTTTATCCATCTTGTGAAAAACAAAAGCACCACATGTGCGTACATACGACTTATTATCTCCACATCGCGGTGTAATCTGTTTTTCATCACTACATTATTTGGTGGGTATAATGATTGAATATATATATATATGATAATTATAACTTTATATTAATTCCTATATTTATATATACACACACGATCCACTTCTTTACCCTTTTCGCATTAAAGGAATGATATCATCGCTTGTGCGTACGTATGGCATACCATCTCCACGATGCAGTGCGATTTATTTTACATTTTCACCATTAAATAATGATTATATAAATTTATATAATAAATAAAAATAACATATATTACATTAATATAATTATTTAAATTATGTAACTATATCTTATACAATATAATTGATACTTATACGACAAAACATACATAGGAAAAAGATGCAGTTAACACCCAAAAGAAGATTAATAATGAAATATTATTAACAAATAAGTGATAAGATAATATAATAGGATAATATATGATATAATAAATATGAATATGGTTATTTAATAATTTAATAACATTATTTAAACCATTATAAAATATTTTTAAGTACACATGAAGGAAATCAGACCTAAGGTGATTGTTAATTTTATAATCTCATTATTATTTGGGATTGTTTATACGTAAGTATCTACTAGGAAATATTTATCTTCCAAGTCCATATATCCTAAAAATATTTTACAAAAAAATCACTATTATTATAAAATTAAATTCATTATTATACATGTGTGAATTTTTACGAAAAAGGTGGAAATGATTTTTTTACGTTTTATAAATGAGGTTCTTTGTGACTTTTTCGAAAAAAGAATGAATGTGGGGTTTTTTAAATTATATGAAATGAATGTAATTTTAACCTTTCATGAAACCTTAATGAATTGAATAATACCTTAAAATATTATATAGAAATTTTAAAATAAAATATTTTCTTAAAAATTGTGCGATGTTTTGAGAAAAGTAATCTTTTTCAAAGAAGAAATGATATTTTACTGTAGAACAATTTTCAAGTGATCTCTCAACGTTATTTTCCATCTATGATAACACTTTTTATGTTACTTATGAACTAATTGGGATATTTATCATGTATATCAATCCTAAAATTCTTATGGTTTATTATATAGATATGATGGAAGGATATTTATGAAACCCATTTCTTTTCCATGGGTCATGTTATGATTGAATGATTTTTGGGAAACCCATTTAATTTCATGGTTTTTGATATGATGAATTATTTATGTTCTATTGGAACACATATGTATGGTTTTAATTATGTGTTGGGTGTAACCTATATATCCCTCCAATAAATTGGGTAATGATTTACATCTCATGTAAGAGATAAGTCTGTAACGGTTTGTACACTCGATTCTGTAATATATGTCTGGAATGAGGAGTGAACTTAATTCAATAAAGGATATTGTCTATAATTATTATCTTGGAAATGAAACGTAAATAATAAGGAAATTATTTTATATGCTTATGTTTACATAAAAAATATTTTATTTATGTTATACTATGATGAAATATGTTCTCTGATTCTTTGTGAACTTATATGATTTTTCCCATGACATGACATTATATGCAGGATATGATTTTCAAATGTTTTGTTTAGGTTATTCTATATTATGATTATGGCATGATTTATATCTACCTTTTTTACCCTTACTGAGAATATGATATCACTCTTTTATTATGTTTATTTTCCCTAGTATATACACTACAACATAAACAGTGTTTAGCGGCGGTTTTGTGGCGGCGGTTCACAAAACCACCGCTAAACGTTATCCGTGAAAGATTTCGCGGCGGTTTTTAACAAACCGCCGCGAAACCCAACCTATTTTGAAAAGCCGCGACGCTTTCCCCTCCCCCATCGCATACCCGTTTCCCGATCCCCCTCACAAACCCTCCCCTCTTCCCCGATCCCCGTCCCGCTACCTCCGGCGACACCCGCGCCCTCCGGCGACACCCGCGCCCTCCGACGACACCCGCGCCCTCCGGCGGCCGCCGCGGCCCCCGAGCCCCCCGGCGAACCCTGCACCCCCCCCTCGACCGCCGGTGACCCCCGCGCCCCCGCGCCCCTCACGCCCCCCACGCCCTCCGGCGACCGCCACACCCCCCGCGGCCTCCGGCAACCCCCGCACCATAATTTTAGTCCTCCCACCATAATTTTCAGGTTTATTTATATATATTTTTTATTTTTTCCACATTTTAATTAGGGATATTGTGATTTTTATATTCCAAATATCGTTGAAGTGTGTTTTGGTCTTCATTTTGGCTGGTTTGAGATGTCATCATCAAAGGATTACATGTGTATTCATAATTAAGAATCTATATATAAGTTCTCCATTTATATATATTCAACCTTAAAAGTATTAATATATATCATGGGGCTATATGTGCTTATATGTGTATATGAAAATGAATATGTGTATCATTGAAAAGGGGTATATGAAAGTATAGTCAAATATGTATAGATCCCTTATACATATTTGTACACCTTAATATGTATATATGGACTAGGTATCATTACATATAAGTTAAGGTGAATATGTGTGCATTTGAAAATATTAAAATTTGAGATTCCATCATCTATTTTAGCATGGCTTGAGTTTTAGGTAGTTTCCATATTCATGTTACCATTATTTGAATTCCATGATAGCATGGATGTTTTTTAATCTGTTATTCATTATTTTATCAATTGAATATTGTATATCTTTTTATATATATTATTGGTTTTATTTCTCGGAATGTATCTCCCAATGTGGTTGATATAAATTATCCTAAACATTTAAAATGTGTTTTAAGGTGTAAAGCGTGATTTCAAAGTGAGTTTTCTATCGTGTGATTTTCTATTTAGAGATAATGTTTTGAAAAAATGGTAAGATGGTGTCAAGCGTTTTGAGTAATGTGTTGTGAAGAGGATCGGGCCGATGGGGAATATATTGGATATTCCATGATGGTATGACTTTATGTGAATTATTTCTTTATGTTTCATTTTAGGTGATGTTTCATAGACTTCTCTATAGAGTCCATGTGGCTGATTTTTTGTTGGAGGCCGAATCATCCTTTAAGAGAATCTAGTTCATTTTATGGATCACAATGGGATGGTTTTGCAAGGTAGTATTGTACCTTTTGTTCTAGTTTTATTACTACATAGTACCATTAAAGAAGAGACATGGGAGGGGAGATGAATATGTAGGCATAGTGGTCCAATCTCTTTTTTAACAAAGCTTTTATTACTATATAGTACCATTAAAGAAGAGACATGGGAGGGGAGATGAATATGTAGGCATAGTGGTTCAATCTCTTTTCTGACAAAGCTTAGTGATACTTTGAAATGTGGCTCAAAGCTAAGACATTTCATGTTTGGGAGGGTATGATATTCTATGATTTTTTCAGGTACTTTCTCATTTCAATTTTACTTTAAATAGATAATTTTGGGATATCAAAATGTTTACTGGATGTATGAACAGTTTTTGGGGTGTCCAGGGTTTTTAGGACACAAAAGGTTGAAAAAGTGCCTATCCAGCTCAAGTAATACGATCAGAGCCCAGTTAGTAGTTATTGTGTTCCCTAACCATGATTTACAAGAGGTGGGGTAAATTCAATGAAAAAATAAGGAAAGGGGGAGAATAAACCAAGTGGAAATGGATAACCCATTCCTCATGGTTATAGCATGACTTAACAAACCATACAGGCTTTATCGAAGATCATGTGACTAGCCCGTATTTCTATCCAACAGTCCAGCATTTCTAAAATATTACTTTTGAATAGCATGAATTGTCTTTAAAGTTTCCACATGATGAACTTTTTCCCAGCAATACTCATACACTGATCCTTTCTTTTCAGCTTCATTCCATCTCTCATAAATCAGATGAAGTGCCAAACAATAACTGTAATCCTTTGCAGAAAATCTCGATTTTACCATTACAGCTAAATCGCTTTTTATCTTGAGGAAGAACTAAAGTATCCATGATGCTACGTCCGACCACAGTGGTAAGCACAGGATCGTAGCAATGAAAAATGGCACCCATAATTAGTACTTTCCGTAGTTTAGGATCCACCAGAAGGATTGACTGGGCACACCGGCTGGCCGGTGGTGTCTCACCAGCTGGCCGGTGGACATCCACCGGCTGGCCGGTGACACCAGGCAATGGGAAGGCCTACTGCCTGGCTCCTCCGGCTGGCCGGTGGGTAGGAACCGGCTGGCCGGTGCCCATACCGGCTGGCCGGTGGAAAGCCACCGGTTGGCCGGTAGACTTAGTCAATCCATTTTTAGCTTTCTTGGGCGAGCTCCTAGGAAATCTTTTTCCTAACATCAAAAACACTTGAAAACAAGTTAGAACACAAATAGAGTGATTGTGATCATTAAAATCCAAGAGAGAGGGGTACAACAACTATTGTTTGTTTTATATTCATGGACTAGATTATGCATTAGAAACCATTAGTGGTGGACTACTTAATTTACCTCACACACCATATCGAAGTTCCACCTGGCCTTCCCTATGAACCCCCAAACATGTCCCTTATAGGTTTCTATTTGGAACCTTGATTCCTCCACATCCACTCTACAGTTTTCTCCACATTTTCATGACTAACATAATTCTCTCCACCTTAGGAGGGTCATTATCACTAATTTATTCAAGAAATTCAAACACCATGTCTCATGCTTCCATCACAAGATGAACCCCAAAACTTAAATGTGGCCATTTAGATTTCCCTAGAACAATAAAACAAACATTACCCATTGTGAAAATGGTTTCAGTGAATGTAGTTAACTTGATTTAAAATGCATTATGATCAGTTTCGATCACACATCAAAGGGGTGTTGTTTGAGGCAACATAAATGTGTGATCGATGGTGTTATGATAAGTGTGTATCCCGATATTCTTATTGCTCCTAAATGAGGTGTTGACGCTGTCTCCTATGGACCAGACTTGTTCAGTTGGTCTGAAATGGTAAATGTGGTCAATGAATCATCTTTATTATATTATGCATACTTTATGGCCAATAGTTCATCTTTATTATATTATGTTTCTGTAATCTTACACTATCGTATATTTTGTGTAGGCACATTGTGATATACATGGATAAAAGCTGGATCACATTACCGAGGAACACATCTCAATATGTTAAGGGTTTGAATGGGTTTTTAGATTTTTCAATTTCTAATCGATCCGTTGAAGGGAGAATAAGATGTCCATGTCCTAAATGTAAATTTAGAACATGGTTGAAGAGAGATGAAGTTTATGAACATTTAATACTGAAGCAATTCCCTGAGCAATATTTGTGTTGGATTTGGCATGGAGAATCAAACAATACAGAAAGATTGAGGACTGATGTTAATCCACAGAATGAGGTCCCAAGTTCTTCGACAATGGAAAATGAAATGCAAAACCTCATAAATGATGCATTCGGCACTGCAAGACACCACTATGAGCATCAAAACATATCAGAACAACCAGAAGAGGGTGCTACAAATTGCAACGTGACAAGTGATGTTTCTGAGACTGTAACACAAGCAGATCAAGATTGTAACATATCATTGGATCCTCTTGATTCTGTGGAGCCAAATGTAAGGGAAAACTTCAGTGAGGAAAATGCATTTCATGATTTAGTTGACGATGGAAATCAAGAGTTGTATAGTGGGTGTTTGAAATATTCAAAGCTTTCATTTCTACTGAAGTTGTACCATATCAAATGTCTATGTGGAATTACAAATAAGGCAATGTCCATGTTATTGGAATTGATTCGTGATGCATTTCCTGAAGCAAAAATCCCAGAATCGTTTTATGATATGAAAAAAGTTGTTAACAAGCTTGGTCTGAATTATACAAAAATACATGCGTGTCCCAATGATTGTATGCTTTACTGGGGAGAGGATTCAAGTAGACAGAATTGTAAGAAATGTTCTTCTTCTAGATGGCAGTCAAAGGGTGATGTTGGAAGTATGACTGAACATAATTTCACGGAGAAGAAGAAAAGGAACACACCTGCAAAAGTTTTGCGTTACTTTCCTTTGAAGCCTCGATTGCAAAGATTATTCATGTCATCAAAAACCGCCGAACACATGAAGTGGCATGCTGTAGATAATAACAATGATGGGTTAATGAGACATCCACGGGATTCCCAATCGTGGAAGACATTTGATTCATTACATCCAGATTTCTCAGCTGATCCTAGGAATGTTCGATTGGGATTGGCTGCCGATGGATTCAACCCATTTGGGACTTTGAGTACGAGTTATAGCATTTGGCCAGTTGTTTTGATCCCTTATAATCTGCCTCCGTGGATGTGTATGAAACAAACATCTTTTATCATTTCGATGATTATTCCTGGAAAACAAATGCCTGGAAATGATATTGATGTATACCTGCAGCCTTTGATTGAAGAATTGCAGGAGTTATGGAGCAACGGTGTTGAGACATTTGATGTTTCTTCTAAAACAATGTTTAAAATGCATGCTGCTTTAATGTGGACCATTAGTGACTTCCCTGGGCTTGGGAATTTATCTGGTTGGAACACTTATACGGGTTTGGCTTGTCCCGTTTGTAACTTTGATTTCGAGCCCAAACGGCTACCTCACAGTAGAAAATGGTGCTTCTTGTGCCATCGAAGATTTCTTGATGCATCTCATAGATTTCGGCTGAACAAATCAAAATTTAATGGTTGCATTGATCGTAGACCACCTCCAAAGTTGTTAACCGGTTCTGAAATATTGACACAGCTTGAAAATGTTAAAACAGAATTTGGGAAGGTTCATCATTTGAATGATAGCGGAAAACGAGTGCGAAGTGCATCGTCAAGTGAAATCAGAACGCAACAATGGAAGAAAAAAAGTATATTCTTCAAACTTTCGTATTGGGAATTTAATTCTTTGCGCCACAATCTTGATGTGATGCATATTGAGAAGAATGTATGTGATAATTTGATTTTCACATTACTTAATGAGCATGGAAAGTCGAAGGATCATCTCAATGCTCGCAAAGACTTACAAGTAATGAACATAAAACGTGATCTCTGGCAAGATGAGAATGAAAAGTATGCTCCGGCCATTTTTTCATTGAAAAATAGGGATAAAGATACGTTCCTTCAAATTTTAAAGAATGTGAAGGTATCTGATGGGTATTCGAGTAACATCTCGAGGTGTGTTGACTTGAAGAATCGTAAGTTATATGGATTGAAAAGTCACGATTCACATGTTTTGTTACAACAGTTACTACCATTGGCATTGCGTACATTATTACCTGAAAAAGTTACTGCTGTTGTACTCCATTTCTGCACATTTTTCAGACAGTTATGTGAGAAAGCTCTACATCCATTTCAGCTAGACAACCTACAGGAGAGGTTTGTATTGACCCTTTGTGCAATGGAGATGATCTTCCCTCCATCGTTTTTTACTGTCATGATGCATTTAACTGTGCATTTGGTTGACGAAGCTAAATTAGGAGGCCCCGTTCATTATCAATGGATGTATCCAATTGAGAGGTATTTTATTTATATGTTTCCAGTTAAGTAAACATTTTTTGGCATTTAAATAAATGCATAATATTATTATTATTTTTTCACAGATATCTTGGGCATTTGAAAGCATACGTGAGAAATAAAGCTCAACCAGAAGGCTCTATTGCTGAAGGCTATTTGGCCGAGGAGTGTCTCACCTTTTGTTCCAGATATTTGGATGATATTGAGACAAGATTTACTCGAGTTGGACGTGTTGACGACACATCAACTCAATCTCAAATGCATCAGAAATCAAAAATATTTCCTGCTATTGGCCGATCAGTTGGGAGGACCTCATACGCGACACTAACAGAATTGGAATTATTACAGGCACATAGATATGTGCTGCTGAATAGTGAAATTGCAGATCCATTTATTGAAGAGTTGAGGATACAAACAAAGAGACGAATGAGAAGCCGAACACGAAATGAAAAAGATATAACGAAAGCTGTGAATAAAGAGCTGGTAGAATGGTTTGCACGACGTGTAAGTTTATAAATATTGCAATAAATACGAATATTACTTTGACACATACAATTTGCAAATCTATTAAATTATTTTTTTTTTTCAGATCATGAATACTGATACTCGAGCTGACTTTTCAGAAGATATGAAGTTTCTTGCTAGAGGTCCTATAAAACAAGTTAGAAAGTTCAACGCTTATAATGTGAATGGTTTTAGATTTCGTACAGTCGATCGAGAAGTGGGTTTGAAAACACAGAATAGTGGTATTTTTACATTTGCTGAAGTGGAATACTATGGAAAGCTGCATGATATTATTGAATTAAACTACCACGGGCATTTTTCTGTTGTTTTATTCAAATGCAAATGGGTCGATTTTATCAGAGGTGTTAAAAGAGATTCATTGCAATTTACTTCTGTAAACTTCTCTCGCTTGATGGATGTTGGTGATCGTGAACTGCATGATCCATATATCTTAGCATCGCAGGAAAAAATGGTATATTATGTGAATGATGTTGTGGATGAAGGGTGGAGTGTAGTTACTCACGTAATACAAAGAGATTTGTATGATATGGGTGATGAAGTGGAAGATTTGACCTCTGCAATTGAATTTCATCAACAACAGGAAGCAGAATTATTTGTCCATCATGATATTGAAAATATTGGTCTAGCAAGGATGAATGAAGTGGATGAAGCAATGGAGCAGGAAACCGACATGATTGAAGGGGAAAATGATTGTATGTACAATTATTTATTCATTCAGCAACTACTTGTTTCATTTCTGTAGTCATTCATTATCATTGTTATATATATATTGTTTGTTAATACTGGGCATCTATTATCATTTTTAATTTTTTTTCTGCATGAATTTTTTGAAATATATATTCTGAACTTAATTTTATTTGATTAAATGACAGGAATGCCAAAGAAGAAGTGGTACACTATTCCTTCTTCTTCTGCGACAGATGACGATCCGTCTGTCCCCACAGCATCATCTCCCCCTGCACCATCTCTGACACCATCAGTGGATGCCTCATTAGAGGATGAGTCATCGCCTCCCCCTACAGGAGCTTCAGCAGCGGGGCAGCGACACGCCCACTCCAGTTCATCACGGACATTCTGGAGGGTCGCAGTCATAGGTACACATTTTAATTAAATAAATTTATTGCATTTTGTTTATAGTAATTGTTTGCTCATTGCAGATGAAGACAATGAAACCGTGGAAAGAGACATAAAAAGTTCTGATGTTTGGAACATGCATGGCAAGAAGATAGTGGTGCCATTTGATTCTTATGGGGTCCCGACGGATGACGCCGCAGGTTTACTTGGTCAGATTATAGGTCAGCTGGCAGCGGAGCCCGTTTCCCTGCCTATTTCGTATGATGATTGGAGGCATATGCCTCCAAACTGGAAAAATGAAGTTTATGATTCTCAGATAAAGGTAATTTTATTACTTTATGGTTTAATTGAATGTCATTTTACTAATATATTCAAAATGAATTTCTGTATACAGATGTTCTTCCACTTTACCGTTGCTGATGTGATAGCACGGAAGTGGACATTGAAAAATCTTGGAAAAAAATGGAAAGATTTCAAATGGAGGTTGTGGTGTGATGTCAACGATTCTTCGTTGACCGTGCAGCAGATGTATGAGAAGATACCCAGTGGGGTACCGAAAGAACAGTGGAAGGTTTTTGTCGATAGACATCGTGATGAGAAGCGGATGGTATTGAAATATATATTATTATATTATCCTCATTTTACATTTATAAATGTACATGAAGAGGAGATAGACATTGAATACAATACTATTAAATTGAATTTTATTTATTTCAGGATCTCTCAAGAAAGAATGCTTCAAACCGGGCGAAGCAGGTAATCCTGCACACTGCGGGTTCAAAAAGCTTTTCAAGAAGCCGAATGTCATTGGTAATCTTTTAATTAGTTTAAATATTTATAAGATAATATTATCTATTTAACATATTTGATTGATGATTTATCTTTGTTTAATGCAGTCACAGAGTTTAGGGCATGAAGCATCCCGAACAGAACTGTGGTTGGATGTTCATAAAAAAACAGATGGAAGTTTTGTTAATGAACCTGCCAGAGAAGTTGGGGTATGAAGTCAATTATTTATTATAATAACTTAATATCAGTTTTTACTGTGTTAATATATATTGATATTTGATTTATAGGTAAAAATTAAAGAAAAATGGGATGCCAATCCTGGGCAATCCTACTCAGTCTCCCAGGATGACCCGGTTGGTCAAGTCCTTGGGAAGGAGCATCCTGGTAGAGTGCGCGGGATGGGTTTGGGACCCGTACCATCTGAGGTCTTTCGCATGCCATCAGGGATTTCGGCCTCATCTACTCCTGGTTATAGTCATTTCATACCTGAAGATGCTCAGAGGGAGATGTCTGCTCTACGAAACACAGTTCACCAGCAGGGGAATCAGATATCTGATTTGCAGAAAGAGTTGCTTGAAATACGTCAGCATATGAGGAGATATGCCCCCGGTGGTAGTGCATCGGGTAGTGGTGAGCAGGTAAATCACAAAAAAATCAAAATCATTTAGTTCGCAAACTTTTATTGGTTTTAATTTTTATTATAAATATGCAACAATATTTAATTTTCAATATAATGTTCTTACAGGTGGCAGCAGGTGGTAGAGATGAAGGTGGAGAGGGTGACGATGCAGCATCAGATGATGAGTAGTAGTATTGTTGATGTGTTGAACAAGTATGATAACAGTTGGTTTGTAGTAAAAGCATTTCATTTGCTGAAAATTATTTCTTTTTAGCACTCTAGTGTTGTTCTCTATGTATTAAGATGGTATTCTGAGACTATGTTTGGAGTAATTAATGTTTAATTATCATAAAATCAAGAATTATTACCCATTTTAATTGTAGATGATATATTACACCATTTAAAGGAATCTGATAGGTTTTTTATGATTGATATATGGTCTAAAAATCACCCGAGGTGGTTGAATGATGAGGTTATCTTGAATACATCCTTCCCTCATAGGTTTGAATACATCTGGTTTGTGGTTATATCATTCAGTGTTATAATATAAGAAGATATATAAATGGGGCTCACAATATATATGATCTATGAATTCATATACTAGTTCATAGATGTGTACATTCATGAAATCATTATATACCAATTGGAAGTGGGTGGAAGTCAAAATTGTGATGGTCACAATGTATCCCCAATATTAGGGAGGATATGTGATCATATATTGAATAATGATTTCATAACATTATATAGAAATCAAGGAGTCTAGTTAAATACATTATTAAGAATGATTGTACATGGATGAGGTTTTAGGACTCCCCATGATACCATAATTAATTGTTTAGAATGTAATTCCTATTTCATATCATCATTATTGGGAGGAATATGGAATCCCTCCATTACCTAAACTCTCTTTAAAATGACTTTCAATCCCTTAATCGATGGAAATCTGGAATTGAATTTCAATAAGTTGTGGGATTTTTTGGGAACATTAATTTTGACCTAGTTGCATTATGGGTGAATAAAACACCAATTTTTTTTTGTTTTCCGATAAAAATATACATCATTCATCTGTTTTTGTGTATATATTCTATGAGTTGTGTTGGATGTTGTATACTTTTACATTGTGATGTGTTTATGTTTTGTTTTGATTCTCAAGGATGATAATTGTTTAATAGATTTTTGTTTTGAGGGTCCAGAATTCAAAAGTCACTCCCTTTACATTTTTCCATGTCTTGTTTCTACTAAAAGGAATTTTAGAGGTGTTTTAGAGTCTTGGTGAGAGTTATGTGCATTCAAAGGGTCACCATTCCATGTTGTTGGTTGTGGTGATGGTTGTTTTGGCCATTGGTTCTTGTAGGTTGTCTATGGAGATGGTTGTGTGATGTTAGGATACACCACAAAGAGTGAAATGGTATGGTTGGTTATGTTGTTGGGAATGGTGAATGGATGTCCACCCTGTGTAACATGGGAAATAGAATATGCACGGTGAAGGGAATTATATTGTTCATTTCACTTTTGGGTACCACCTGTGTAGCACGGGGAGCTAGGTTTAACCATGTCGTGGTCTTGGGTGTGGTGAGGAGAAAACAACCAATCTTTTTATGTTATGTCATAGTGGATGTTCATGGAGGGAATCGAGGGATCCAGCACACCTTGGTCCATTCCATGTTCTAGGATATGGTGGTGGTCAATTTTTTTTAAAAACACATGAAAGGAAGGAAAGAGATATGGGTGACTTAGATCTCCTTTAACCAAGGGAGACCACAGCATATTGGGATGTCTCCACACTATGGATAACCCATTTGGGATTTCCTCTATAAATAGAAGGCACATATGGACTTATTTTGATTTTCTTTCTTCTAATTTGATATTTGGATAACACCAAATCCCATTGATTACCTTTTACCATCTCTCTTAATGTTTTTATCCTCTTGGATTGTGGATAATTGAGTTCCATTTATTCAAGTTTCCTTCTTCTTTCCTTTCTACCTTTTATTATTCCCAATATTTTGGGTGTTTATTGTTGAGAACCCCTATATTTTTGGTTGAGTTATGAGTGTGTTTGGGTGATGGGATTCTGAGGATAGGTTTTGGTGGGTTTCTCTTATATCCTAGTGAAACTTGATCCTTTGTTTCTTCTGTTGCGATTATGGTTCTCCTTAAATCTCTAATTAAGGTAGGATATTTGAGTTCCCTCATTACTATTTTAAATATGTGATATTATAATACTACTATTTCATCTTGGGTGGAAGTTAAGATATTTCCTAATGAAAATAATTAATTGGATATATTAAAATTAATGGGAAGGGGTGATATCAAATGTGCTTTAGGTTTTTCATGATATTGCTTTTCTATGAATGTGTGTTGGTTGTTGTTTATTATGAATTGTTTTTACTTCTATGAAATTATTATTGTTTCTAAAATTTAATTTGATAAATCACCTCACATTAAAATGATAATGTCTTTACTTATGGTAATTGAATTTCCTATCTGTAAACAAGGAATCATTGTCTTTTCCCTTTTCTTGTGAGGTTGATTTAATTTGATAGTTTGCATAATAGATGGAATTATGGTTATGGTTACTTTATGAGTTTGGATTATGGATAAGGTGATGATTTGTGATGCAAAAATTGTGGGTTGGATGTGTTTGAATTTTATAACATTGTGTCTTGTCTTGTTAGTTACTCAGTAGTTATGGAATTCTTGAAATGGTAAATCCTAGTAAATGAATGATGATGGATAAATTGGTTAATTTTGCTTAAATTAGGTTGAAAAAAATGTAGGTCTTGAATATATAATGGATTGTAATTAAATATATAAATATGGTAAATGATTATGTAGGTGGTTGGTAATTGATGTAGTTAAATTGGAACTATGAAACTGGTGTATGGTTGTGTGCTTGGTAAGTGGGACTGGAAGGGTGGTAAGTGTTATAGTAGAAATTTTGATGTGCAATATTAGTGACGCATAGGTTGTGGTAGTTTATTGGCTTTAGTTGTGTGAACCTATAGGTTGGGATTGTGTGTAACTAATATACAATTTATTTTCCTTATTATTTGTATATACACACATTATGGGTTGTGTGTTTACAATGATTCCCAAAGGATCTAGTTTTCAGGTGTCTACCCCAAATATCCAGGTTAGTGATGGTGGATGGTTAGATATCCCATATACCACACTTTCTCTTCCAGGTGATGTTTTTATGCATGGGTTGTGATGGATTGTGGATATAGCGCACTTAAGGTGATGATTGATTAGATGATGACGTGTTTTATAGTGGGGGGGTTTCCATGGTAGGAGGATGGAATGATGTTAATATCCTTCATGTTCATGATACCCTCTATCCTATTTATTGAAGTGGTTATAGGATGATGTGTAATTAATGGTTAAGTCACATGGTATGATGATGATGCACCTATAATGCAGTGATTTTCATGGGTTGAGATCTAGGGATTGACTGCTATGATGAGGCTTTTGAGGTATGATTTTGAAGGATATGGAAGGGATATGATCCCTAGGATATATTATGTTGGGCTATGAGAGCATAAAATTAGTGGGGCTGTGGTGTAGCAGATGCAACATATTTTTTTTTCCAGTTCAACGTTTAGCGGCGGTTTTAAACGCCGCTAAATGCCATACCTGTGAGCATTTAGCGGCGGTTTTAACCGCCGCTAAATAACCGGGAATCCGTTAGCGGCGGTTTTAACCGCCGCTAAATGATGAACTGGGCAGCATTTAGCGGCGGTTGTAACCGCCGCTAAATATATTATGTTGATATTTAGCGGCGGTATTCACCGCCGCAGAATAGGCGCATCAAACGACTGAATTTAGCGGCGGTTTTAACCGCCGCTAAATAAGATACCCATATAACCGCCGCTAAATGAAGAAAAACCGCCGCTAAATGACGGACATACGACACATTTCTAAAACCGCCGCGGAATCGAAAAAACCGCCGCTAATAGATTGCCGACGCCAAACTTAGCGGCGGTTTTTGTAAACCGCCGCCACACTATATAGCGGCGGTTTAAACCGCCGCTAAACCGGAAAAAAACCGCCGCTAGGATCGGCATTTGTTGTAGTGTATAAATAAAAATTTAGGTAAGAATACTAAAGGAGAAGATCTTTATGGTAGATATTGAATATATTTCATCAAATTAAATGAATATGTTCCATGTTTCCAAAGGTAATAAACTATTATGATCCTCAGGCATGTGTTTGTGAAATGTAATTAATATTTGTCTAAAAATATTTAATATCCATTTATGATAATCCTAAGCCGTTATATCATTATTAATCACATCACTTATCCACAAAAATAGTCATTAGAAGAAAAGTAATATTGAATAAAAGTGGATCAGCTAGCCGTAATGTTTGAAAATAAACTTAAATAAAAAAATCTTCTTAATACATAAAATGAAAGGATAAAATTCTACAATCTATTCATATAAATATATCATCATTTATTTAATTAATTTTCCGTATTTTTGGAAGCATTGGTTGTGTATTATAATTAATTCAGATACTCCAAGGATTTTTTTTAGATTCATTGTATGTATTAGATAGAAATACAACTTACAAGATGAAATTTACTAATAGTTAATACAGTAAATTCATAATTTTATAAATCAAATTGTTGTTATATTTTTTACATTAAATTTTATTGAATTTCTTTCATAGAGTGGTGTTTAAATATCTTCAAAATCATGGTATGAGGATGGTCAATGACCCTAATATTATCATTGATCTAACAAATATATAAGTATTAGGGTATATATAATAATATTTTGATGTCAAAACATATATAAAAATAAATTAATTATTTTGATTAGTTTTTTTGTTAAAAAAAACAATGATTATGGTTTCTATGTTTGAAATTTTATGAAAGATATCATACTACATCAACAAAATAGCATCTAGAAGTGGTATATATGATGATAATTAGAAATTCATAAAAAATATTTATTAATAATTTGTTCATTTATATTTTTATTTTATTATTATGACTATCGATAGTCTATGTATTTGAATGAAGAAGTTTATCCTTTTAGAAAAAATGGGAAGAATACACTATGTTAGAATGTTTACAAACGTCAAAAAGGGTTAATATAACATTTTTTTTATTTCATTGAGATCATGAATATTTTTTTATATAATAATTATTTAGTATCTTTTTTTATAATTTTATTTTTTTCTTATTTCTTCGATTCTCCTATCATTTTTATATAATGATTATTTAGTTAATTTTCATAGATATCAAGAACAAGTGATTTATAATTTTTTTAAGAAATCATTTTGTGCCTATAAAGAGAAAAAATGGATTTATAAAGAGTTCATAATCCTTCTTGAATTATGAAATGGGATCATATATTTTAATAAGGATCATGAAATATGTGTGGATATCTTTTGTTCTTCTTATAGGCCCAAAATGCTTGTAGAAAAATAAATTTTTTATGAAGGATTTGACAAGAATGATGCATCATGGTACTATTTAATGTTCTATCTATACTAAGTTGTTAGTTATTTTTTTTGGGTTTAATAGTTTTGAAATTCATTTTATTTTGGATCTAAGTATTTTTAATAGTATTTCAGTGATGAAACTTTAGAAAAATGATCAATAATTCATTTGGGATGTGTAGGAATCAACTTTTTTGAGTAAATATCCCACATTATTTCTTTACATTGTAAATAAAAATACAATTTATAAGAAATTAATATAAGTAGATTTTTTTATTTAGGTTTTTAAGATTATGAGAAATGAACTTTAGATAACTGAAATGCCACATTACTAAAATATTTTTAAGAAAATTTGATAATCTGAAGTTTGATAACAGATTATATCCATCAATTTTAGAATAAATTTAGTTGTTTTAGTTTAACTAATTATTAGATTAAAAAACACTCAAAGTTCATGAGAAAATGAATAAGTTTCTACCAATTCAATTTGAAGCTGAATCTAATTTTTATAGAATTTGACCGTTGGAGTTTTTCACAGTGATTATTATAAATAAATTCACACATCGATTGTTAGAATAACATAAAAGTACATGAAAGATAATCTAGATTGAGAATTCTAAAAGTTGATGTTTGTTTAAATATCATCAGTTTCTTATTACTGAGAGATATTTCAATCATTTTAGAATTTTTCTTTATGATTATTTCTATTAATTGTTAATGTAGTATGTTATAAATTATAAATATATTATAAATATCCATTATAATTCTTCTTATTTAAATCCTCCATGGTTGAAGGATTCTGGGGATATGAAGACAAAAGAATTTCTGATCTTCGGATTGAGGGATTTAATGGATAAGAAGGAAAATATCATGTACTTATGGTGTGTGAAAGTTAGATTCTACCTATAGGTTTAGTGAAGGGATTACTAGGATAAGAATACAAAACCTTATGATCAGTATAAAATCAGGGATACCACAAAATAGGTTTAAAGTCATGGATACCATGGATTTGGTTAATAGATCCACCATACACTCTGGTATAAAATTGTTTCTTTAATAATATCCTTTTAAAGGAGTATTTAGTTTTCTATCCAATACTCCATATTTTATTTTTTAATTTCCATTATGTAAACTCTTTCATTGGTAATAGCTAAAATAATGACTATTTTAGTTTCACTATGCTAATTATATTTCATACACTTTATAATTTATTCACTCTAATTTTTGATTTTGTCAGTAATTCAAAAAATTGATCAACATAATACTTGAAGAGAAAAAAATTATAATTTTTATTTAAAATGAAAATTAAACCCTTCATTTATTTTATTTTCCATCATACCTCAGGAAAAAATTTAGCATCAAAGGTGGTATTTACCTTCATTTTTTAGATTTACTAGTAATAATTTACTTTATCATATATTTTTGTTAGTTTATTTGATTTCCAAATCCATTTCCTTATACTAATCATGTTGGTAGAGGAAATATATATTCTGATGGAAAGAGTACCAGTTGGAACACTCCATAACTTAAATTTAAACAGTACACCTCTTTTTTATAGAGCTAATTATGATTACTGGCATGATTGTATGAAATCTTATATCATTAATATAAGATTTAGTTACTTTATCATGCTAAGATGACACTATAAAGTATAAAAAATGACATCTTTCAGTTCTATCATTAAGAAAACCATGAATATTAGGTTAAACATAAATTTTATAACACCTTATTATATTATATGACTAGTAATATCTATAATCATATATCTTCATGTGAAATGAAAAAAATAATTTGGAATAAGTTGTAGATTACACATTTTTAACTTCCAAAGTCGTAGAAACCGACAACCCTATGCTAAGAGGTAATTATAAATTCTATTACCTTCTTCATAGAGAAACAATAAATCAAATGCCACAATGCATTATGAATACAGTAAGTATTAAATAGTTTTGGGTGAAAATTAGTTATTGTAAGATCATCCCATTTAAAAAATTATTTATATTATTCCTAGAGAATAAGAGTCTAAGAGGGCAGTAATTGATGACACTGGACTTTTGAAAAAGTTCAGTCTGGATAACGTAATCAGAGAATTAATGTAATATTATAGTAGACATATATGAGATTCTAAAAAATTATAATGGAAGAATTGAGTATCAGTCACTTATACATATGGTAACATTATTTTTGGTCCCATTAATACCCGTGTTAACACTTCTAAATATCTTGTTTCAAAGATAAAATGTAAGAATTTATATCAAAGTTATTTAGGCGATAGTAATAATGAACTTTTGTAAATTACATAATGAATGTATAAACTTATTGGTAATTCAAATTTTATGAATGTTCATAACAAAATACAAGAAATATAGAAAATAAAATTATAAATATTTAGAAGTTATTTTATATGATTGTAATAAGGAAGGTTATATCAGACCTGATTATCCAAAAATGAAGAATAAAAATAGAAAGACAAGAATTTATTCTAAAATAAAAGGAAACAAAAGCTCAAAATCTCTAGACATATAGAGTGTTAGTGAATTTGACACATATTTTGATAGTTCATTTAATGATAGTGGAATAGAAATCCAAAAAAATAATTAGATTTTATTAAAATATTTTATGGAATGAAAAAATTATCAATAGAAAAGGTAAATATATAATTCTACAAATTTTTATATGTAGATTCTAAATTCACTAATAATACCAAATATGATTGTTAGACTTCATTAAAAGATGAAAAAGATAATTCATTAGATGTTGAAATTGTAAATTCCTGAGAATATGAAGAAACATTACATACTACAACCGGAATTGATAGAAATTTAACACTTTTGAATCAATAAAATAATAATGTGAAAAATATTTATGATTTTACTGAAGAAAACTTATTAAATATAATTAAATAATATTAAAATTAAGCTCATAAACTTCAAAATTTTAAACTGAATTAGTTGAAAAAAATATCTTTGTTGACCAGAATTTAGCCGATTGGAAATCTATTAATCAAAATTTGAAAAATATTAATTTTATTACTAAATATAAATCTGATTATTTTTTTAAATTAAATTTTATCGAACTTTACTTTTAATAAATAGGGTTTTAATAAAATTTATAAACAAATAAGACCCTTTATAACTTCAAATGGAATTATATATATTTCTAATAAAACATATTTCCAATCAACCTATTTTTACCAAAGAATATACCTTTTTTACTAAATGTCAAAGAGGAGGTCATTGAAATGTGTATTTTTTTCAAAACATAGTTTCATTTTTTTAATTATATTTTTTTTCAAAAGAAGTAGTAGGGATAAATATAAAATATTTTGGAAGATGTGAGTTCCTAAAATTTTATTTTTTAACGTAAATAGATTCAAACATGTGTGGGTATAAGGGACTTAATTTTATATTTCTTAGGAAAATAATAAGAGTACCAATAGAAGAACTAAATAGTACATGGATAGTGGTTTTTCTTAACATATGACTAGATAAAATTCTAAATTTGAAATTTAAATAAGTAGAAAGGAGGAGTCACTTTTTGGAAGAAATGAATAATGTTAAATCATTTGAATCAATGATACTTCATTTCATTGAAAATATTTACTTTCAAATGTTTTATATTTTTTAGTACTTAATAACAACCATATCAGTATAAGTCAATTATGTGATGATGGATATGTTTTGAATTTTAGGAATGAAATGTGTTGTTCAAATTTTAGAAGATAATTTTATTTTATCTACTGATAGGCATGAAAATGTATACATACTCAACTTAAAATAACCATTTCATCATAATTTTCCTTATTAAATTGAATCCCAAGTCTTATCTTGGTAATGGAATTGGATATCTGTACAAAACAATTTCCTTAAATTATCTAAAATTTCTAGGAAAGGTCATGTTAGGGATCTACCAAAACTGAAGATTAGTTAAACTAGAGTTTATGATCCTTATAAAATTGGTTATAAAAATAAGTCAAGTTTTTAATCTAAAAGACAATTCTCAACCAACAAAAAATTTTAGTTAATACACATGGATTTATTTGGTCCTAAACAAACTGGTAGTTTTGGAATTATATATTATGAATATGTTATGGTTGATTACTACACTAGATTTAATTTAGTCTATCTTCTCACTATAAATTTTAAATCTCTTAATCATTTTGTAGTATTTAATTATTATATTAAAAACAAGAATAACATACCTTTTATTATTATCTAGAGTGATCATGGTGGTGATTTTGTTAACTCATAATTTGAAAAAATTTATAGTAAAAAGGTATTACTCATAATATTTCTTCAACATGTACACCACATTAAAATGATTTAGTTGAACAGATCAATAGAATTTGTAAAGAAATTACCCAAACATTTCTAAGTGGGTATTATGTTTCTTCACATTTTTTGTATGGGGATATAAGTAATACTAGTTATTCAATAAATTGAGTTTTACTTAGTAATTTTCTTAATAAAAATACTTATACATTGTGGATCTGAAGAAAACAAAATCTTTCATACTTCATAGTTTCTGGGGTTTAAAGTATTTATCCAGTATAAAAAAACCACTCCATTAATTTTTTCTAAAAATATATAAAAGAATTTCTATTTTTTATTCTACAACTAGTAAGGATTATAGAGTTTTTAATAAAAGATCCAATTTTATTGAGGAAATGGTTCGTGTAAAATTTAATTAATCTAGTGCTTTTTTTGTAAGACCATTAAAAATTTTAAATTCTAATTATGTTTTCAAATATACTTTTGTTAGTTTATAGAAAGATAATTTGAAACTTCCTATATTAAATCCTCAAGAAGTAATACCATTTTATTTTAAATATTTGAAAATTTCTTTAATAAAACATGTACATTTATTAGTTGAAGATCAAATTACCACTTTATGCAAAAATTAACTAATATTAACGAATTATCCTTCAAATTATATTATTAGAGATGTAATTCAACCAATTAAAAATAGATGTTCCCTAAGAAATAAAATTAAGAATTATTCCATCATATTTCAAATTGAACCTAAAACAATAAATGATGCTTTAGGTGAGGAATGTTTGATAAGGTCCATGCTAGAAGAGATCAATCATTTTGAATGAAACCAAGTTTAGATCCTTATAGAACGTCCTATATATCTACCGATAATTAGTGTAAAATAGGTTTTTGGAAACAAATGTGTTGAAATAGAATTATTATTATAAATAAATAAATACTTATTGTTAAAGGCTATTTTCAAGAAGAATTCATGGTCTATGGTGAAAATTTTACAATTGTAGCTATATTGAAGTTTATCAGGATCTTATTAGACTTTGTAGATCATCCAAGATTTACCTTATTTCAAATTGATGAGAAAAAATATTTTCTAAATGATTAGGTTGTAGAGGATTTTTATGTTGAAAAACCTCAAGTTTTTAACATATTAGATTTTTGGAAAAAGTATTTAAATTTACTAAATCAATCTATGCACTAAAAAAATCCCCAGGAACTTTGTATGACAAAATTACAAGATAGTTTCTTCAAAATATTTTTTTAATGTGATGTACTGAGCCTTTTCATAAATAATGTTTTCAAAAATATAGTTTTCATTCACAGTTATATTGATAACATTATTTTTTATTCAACTAAAAAATCTCTTTCTAACAGTTTTTTTGAACTTGTGTAAAATAAGTTTTTAAATGAGCATTATGAGAGAACATAGCATTTTCCTTGGTTATTATATTTTTCAAGAACATGAAGAAAATATTTTAACTCAATATAAATACATTAAATATTTACTCAAACATTTTATTTTTAATGATGCATCAAACATAATTACTCTGTTATAAAATTCAATTAAACTTGATCTTGATGAGATTTATAAATTAGTTTATCAAAAATATTATAAATTTGTAGCTAAAATTTTACTACATATTACCAAAACATGATGAAACATAATGTTTTCAATATTTTTACATGTGATATTTCATGATAATAAAAAAAATATCATTTGAATGTGAAAAAAATTCGCATACCTTAAAGTTACTTCACAACATCGATTATTTTATTCTTATGAAAATAATTTTACTTTAAAAAGTTATTCAAATTTTTTAATTTTGAGGCTATAGGTTAGATATACAGTTTTATTTTAGTATATTTAATTTTTTAAGAGAAGCATTAGTCTCATGCTCCAATAATATAAAATATTCTATATCACTTTCTACTAATGCTGGAGGATATATAGTATCTAAAATTCATTGTGCTAATGTGTTGTGGAAGCAACACACACTCATGAATTTTGGTTTGGGTTTTTCTCAAACTCAATTTCATTGAAACAATACTAATTTTATTTCATTTTATAGAAACCCAATACACAAATCATGATCAAAGAATAGATATTTAAGACACATTTTCCTAAGGGATGACACACGAAAAAGATATATTAAACTTGACTTTATAAGAATAAAAAAATCACATTGGGGATATTTATAGAAAACCTATTACTTATAATAAATTAAAATTTATTTAAAAAAAGTTTTGAATGATCAACAATAAATTATTTTCAACAATCTTCTTATTTCATCTCTCTCCTTAAATTTAAAAATAACCTATCAAAAAAAGGGAGAAAAAATATCTGTTTTTCATTTATATTTGTTTTTCAAACTTATTTATTTTTTAAACATATCTACTTTTCAAATTTATTTTTTAAATTTTTTTTGTTTTTTTAACTTATATGTTTTTCAAAGTTATATTTTTTTTAAAAAAAATCAAAATTATTTGATTTTTTAAATAAAAACTTATATATTTTTTAAATTTGTTAGTTTCCAATATTTATGGCTTATCATTTTTTTGTAATAGATTTATATTTTTTAAAAAATTTCCTCTAACCACCCATAAAAGATAAAAATCATAATTTATCTTTTTAAGATAACTTAAGGGAGCTTTAAAAATTTCTACAATGGATTTTACTATTCACTTTCTATTATTTTTTAACATAGGTGTAGATATTAAAAACTCAAAAAACTCCTTAATTTATTTTTTATGTGGGATTATTTATTTTAAAAAAGAAAACTTTCTCTTTTTCAATTAAAAAAATTTAACATTTATTTCAAAAAATAATATGTACGACATATGTATAGGAATTTTATTTTTGTGTAGGTATTTGAGAATTAATCATACAAAAAATTAAATCTTATTAGATTATAGAAATATTAAATTCTTATATAAGGACATTAATATGAAGGCATTTTCACATTTGTTTTTCTTCAATTTTTGTTTTTGTTTGTAGAAATTGTTTTCATAATAAGTGTCTTTTTAAGAGTTTATTTGTAGAAACTCATAAGACCATCTATGAGGATTAAATTTTTCCTTACCAAATTAGTGAGAACTTCATTTGTATCCAAATAACTCTATTTGATCATTGGTAAATAAGGTGAATCTTAAATTATGACAATTCATAATCATGTTTAATATTATATGGACATTCCTAACTAGATCCTTAAGATGTGTGGGTAAATTAAGGTTCAAATTGAACTCAATATATAAGATGATATTTTCCGATAGAAAATAATTTTTGTAATATAACTGAAGTAAAAAAATATTTATTTCAGCAACCATAATAAATGGATTCTTATTTAATATCTAAAGAGATGAAAACGTTTCAGAAGAAACCAAAACAAATTAATGAGAAATTATCAAACATAATTAAATTTCTAATTTAAAAATTTATTATTTATTTATTTTTTTAAAATAAATAATGGGAAATTTAGTAATTTTTTATTATATATTATGTATATTCACTTTATATAAGATTTATTTTATAACAAAGGGTGTTAAATCCTCTATAATGACGACTTTGCTGTAATTTATTTTTAATTTCATTTCTTCTTTTTAAATTTTATTACATATCTTATGTTTCCCCAAAAAAGGGGGGAGATTATAGAGTTAATGAATAACTTTATTTATTTTTAAATCACAATAAACATTATTTGAAAGTGATATAACTTGATTTTTTGTTTATGTTGTTATGTTTATTCATAATTAACATTAAATTACTGAAATACCAGAGAAATTGAAAGTATTTTATGAAAATACAGTGATATGAAGTGTCATTCCAAATTAAAACCATTATATTTAAAATCACTAAAAAAATTATAATTTAACACATCATTGGGTGAAGAAATATTCTATGTTCATTGGTTAATGAAGGATCTATTACTGAAATAGTTACCATTAACTCAGAGTTCTGTGAATACAACCATTAGAGTTTGTTACAATTATTCATATACATAAATTCACGCATCAAGAATCAAAATAATTTTAAAGTGCCTGAATGGTCATCAAGATTGATAATTATAATTGTTTTTGTTTTTTTAATCATTATATTTTTTAAGAGAACTTGTTATTAGTGTAATCTATTAATTTATGTGTGTTTTTGTTAAGATTTTTCTTTAAATTTTTTATATTATAAAACTATCATCAATTTTATTTTTAATTTTTCTTCTTATGATACCATGTGATCGAGGGATTTATGGGATAAGAATATATAATAATTTTTAGTCATCTGATCTATGGATTCTGTGGCTAGTAATATATAGATCAAGTACTCCCATTATGTGTAAGTTAGAAACTAAGGATAGGATTAGTTGAGGGATTTTTAGGATAGAAGAATAGACCTTATAATAGTTATAAAATCAACGATACCTTATGATAGATTTAAATTCATGGATACGTTGGATTTAGTTGGTATATTTACCTTATAATTTCATTTAAAATTGTAGTATTAATAATATCCTTTTAAATAAGTATTTGGTTTTCTAGCCAATACTTTATATCTTGATTTTTAATTACCATTGTGTTAACTATTTAATCCATAATATTTAAAATACTGATCACTTTATTTCCACTATACTAACTATATTTCATACAATTTATAATTCTATTACTTTAATTTTTTATTTGTATGGTAATTCAAAAAATTGATCAACTTAATACTTGAAGAGGATGAAAATTTTAAGTTTTATTTAAAACTAAAATTTACCCCGCACTCTTGTATTTTATTTTCCACCATTCCTCATGAAAACAAGTAGTTTTTCAATCTGACACATGGTGTTCCTAGTGTGACTCAAAGTACATTTATTAATTTTAAAAGTGACATTGTAGTTTAAAACCTATATCACTCTTTAAAAATCATGAAATTCCTTCATTTGTTTTGATACCATAAGAAAAAGATTCATAAGTCATTTTTGATGTGTATAAATTAACCACACATTAATTTGATATGTAGTATTATTTATATGATTGAAAGTGTATGTTTTAATTGAAAATTGACATTTTAATTAAAAACACTCATCACATACTTAGAGTCAAGAAAACATGCTTGAATTTTTTTGATAATTTATAAAAACAATCCATAAATAATTTTTGATTAGTAGTATTTTTTTGTTATAGTGGAGTAATCAAGATGGGTTTGGGGGTATATTGAGTATCAAATAAAAATTTATTTTTTAAAACGAGTTAAAACATAGACCCCTGAGCTAAAAAATAGACCAATTAATTGAAATAGTATATATATCTAATTTAATGTTTTGAAATAACCTCTCTTATTTTTTTAATAAATTTTTCTGAGATATGTGTTGGGTGACCAACTCATGTCTCACATTTCTAAAAAATAACCTATCAAAATCTAATTCCAATCGTATTTAGAATAAATAATGGTTATCCGGATCTTTTGAGATTATTCTACTCACTTTAAATAGAAAATATATCACTTGTAAAGGATAGATATCAAGGTATAGTTTTTCAAAATATATTTTAAATCATTTTTAAAATATAATAGGAATAACTTTAAAACACACAAGAAAAAAATAAATACATGATGTTCAATCTCAAGACGATACCAAATACTCTCCACATGATAGTCACTTTATGTAAATCACATTTATTAACCAATAAATTAACCCATAGTCTAGATCAGGTGTATAGAGTACAAGAAAACACAAGGCTATCTAGGTTATCATCAAGTCTTACCCACAGTTTTCATGGGAGTAAAAATATGAAGGAAATAAAGAAAGTGTATCAAAGTACACTTCTATGATTTACAAGAGATTTTTTTAAATTATAAAAAAGATTAATCCCAACTCAAATGTAACAAAAAAGGGGGAGAGAGAGATATGAATGTTAGATATTGAAAAATATCAATGTTTATTTTTTTAGAGGGTTATTCTCTTCTTGATGTATTCCATTAGTTCCAAGATGAAATATTAAGGTAGGAATTTGTTCTCATATCTTACAGTGAAGATTATATGAAAATAGAATGTCACGTTTTTGGAAACAGAGTATTGTTTTTCATTTTTCACCCTCATAAAAAACATTCTATCATTATTTGAATTCTTTCTTATTTTAAAATAATTCTTCCTCAAAAAATATCCATTTGGAATTCATCATTAATAATCCTCATATTCAACATGAAATATATATATGCATTAAATTCCTCTGACCAAGTATTCAATTAATTATAGAAGGTGGTTAAAATGCATTATAATAAAATATAATCCTACTTTAGTCATGCTCTCTTAACAAGATTCATGTCATATTATCCATGGCAGCTTCAACAATTTAAAAAAATTATATGGTCAAGATTCTTAGAGGTTTTATGGTAAATCCATCTAGAATACAGTAACTTCAAGTGAACATGTGGTCACTCTAAGTCCATACGGTCAATTCAGTCCTTTTCCAAAATTTATGTTTTTCTTACAGTTTCTTATCTTGAATGTGAAGTTGTTTAAAGTGACATGATAGCTTAAAAAATTATCTAAAAATCCACTATTTACATGTATCTAGTTGACATTGCATGGAGTTTCTTTGATTGTTCTTTTGGTCTCTTAAGTTACCTATGTAGTTAGTTGAGGAGCTTGTGAAAAATCCAACATGGTCAACTGGTTAGACATGTAGTAAATCCAATTGTCACATGGTCACTTCAACCCTCTTTAAAAAACAAATGATATCCAAACTAGATTTATTTGTTTGATTAAATATCCACAGTTTCAATCCATTATAATTATGGTTACTAAAGTACATATGGAAATTTTCACTTTTTGACACATGGTAACTAGTCTAGCTTCACGGTCTATTTTCTAGATGATCTTTCTTTATAGTAGTTTTTGAACTTAGGAAAATTTAAAAAAATGACTAGAAAAATATTTTACTTCCATAAAATTATGAATTTATTAGAAATAAAATAAATATGATATTTGATTACTAAAAAAAATAATTACCAGACTAAGCCAAAAATATCCCTCTTTTTGATGATCACAAATCATTGAAAAGATAAATACAAATAATGTATTAAAAACCATTGAAAGAAAATATTTAAAAAAATATTACAACTATTATAACATTTCATTGAATACATACTATATTTATTACCGATTTTTGGATTATAAAAAATATTTTCATAAAGGGAGAGAAAGTAAATATTGACAGTAAAGAAATAAAGTACAGAATAGAAAAATGCAAGATAAGAATATAAATAATTTCATTGATGATAAAAAATAATGATGTATAAAAGGACCTATTAGAGTACTGAATGAGAGTTTGTTTCATCAATGTATTGAATAGAAGAAGGGTAAATAGGGTACTTTCATTCTCTAACAACTAGAGAAGGAGAAGTGTGATGATAATAAGAGGTAGCTCCAATAATCACAAGGTTTTTTTTGATACAGGAATGATATGAAGAAGGGATTGCGGTATGCTGATACCAAAAGAGACAATGGGTGGTGTTTTATGTAATGTAGTGGTTTTAGGGGTATTGGATTAAGTAGAGGTAGAAACTAGAGATGTTTCCAGAGAAGGGGATATTCTAGGTAAATGAAGAGATAAAGGAGATAAAATTGGATCTTTGAGTACATACAGATAAGTCTCCAAGAGCCAACTAATTTTTGTCATAGCTTTGACCCATGTGATATGCACTATAAGAAATCATCCTTCTTTAAAAAAATCGATCCCTAAGTGGTTCCATGTTCACCAATTTCCCTACAATATAATTCAAGGGATCAGTTAAGGAAGGCATCTGAAGATTATAAGATTAGGATCTAAACTGAGTCTTTAGATTTTCATGAGTAAAAAAATGTTGATAATTTACTTGAAATCTCCCTTAATAAAATCTTTTTCCTTTTCATTATTCACGTTTTCTTCTTTAATTAGGTCATAAAGTTTTTCCCCATGATAAATAACATTCATATGTATCTGATTCCATATGACCTTAACATTTTCCAACATACTTTGGATTTCATCATGCATAACTCTTCTGATAATATTCTTATTTATGGAAACATATATAGGTAGAGGAGAAAAATAATAAGTATAAGGTTTAGATGAATTTTTTATAATAGATAGATACCTCCTATCCGGATTATCCAACATATCTATCATGTCTTCATGAATATTACTTACATGTCCCTAGAATCCTTTCGTTTGTTCTATAAAACTTCCAAGCTCATTATCCATTTGATATAGTCATAAAAAATTCCTAAATTATATATGAGAAACCACAATCTAAATTTTAAATACACACTAAACCTAAATGAATGTTTATTGGCAGTTTATTAGTAGTGGTTTATGAAACTTCTGCTAAAAATAATTTAAATATTCTAGTAGTGATTTTTAAGAAACTGATGCTAAATGTTTTGTAGAAATTTAAAAAAAAATCTTATCGTTATCCTTGGAATTTATCCCCCTTGAAACCCTTATCCTCTAAGGCCTTTCTACCACTCACATTTCCACCCCACTTCCACTCCCTTTCTTCTTTGTCGCCATCCTACTCCCCAATCCCTCACCGCCACCACTCCTTGGGCACTTGTCAAGCTCTCCCTTCATTGTCGATGTCCCCCACCTAACAACTCATCAATATATTGAATCCACACCTCATGAACTCACCACACATCCTCTTTCCCCTTACCCATTTTATCCTATCCACCAAACCCCTTGCTTGATATTTTTTCCTCCATTTGGCCAGTAGCACCTATCCCACACCCTCCTATACTCCTTTGAAGGATATGGTGGATATCCATCATCAATAATCCATTTATATCACCTTTTGTGGCAATTAATACTTTATGGTGGGTCTATAATTCATATTTCACCCCATATTCATTTGTTTTAGTGGATAGTGATCCCTTATAATTTTCTTCTAAGATGTCCAATTTCCATGTATTTTTTCTGTTTTGTTTTTAGGTAGAACTGGAAGCCAATATTGGGTGAGCACCTAATCCCTTATTGTTGAACCCTCACCACCAAGACTTTAAGCCCTAACCACCACTCTAAAGCCCTCTCCCTTGATCTCATGTTCTCCATTTCTACCTTTCCCCCCTCCAAAGCCACCATCCCCTGCTATCACACTACTTTGGCATCCCCCTTTTTCACTGATCATAGGTTATTTTAATAATTTATTTTTTTAGTTTAATATTTTTTTACATTTAATGTGTTTTTTGGGTCTTTATTATCTAATTTTAATTCCTTATTTAGAAACTATAATGATGGTATATTCCTATCAATTTTTATATTTTGGAATAATTTATAAAAACTGACGTTTTCTTTTATCCAAAACTAATTTGATTTTATAATTATTCTTGAGTCGGGGGTTGTGAGGTTATTGAATTATTTAATAAATTTTTAATATCATGCTATCATTTCCAATTTTTATTTTAACCTCATTAAAAATAATTATAGATAAGATATAATTTTGTGATGAATTATATACGTTAAAATTAAAATATAATAAAAATGATACTCTTCAAAAATGTAATCAAATTAATCCTCATAATTTTTTTTATATTGTTGATTTAAAATAATTTAGTAATTATTATTTAAATGATATACTATTTATTATGTGTTTTAATTTTTTATAATGAAGTGTAGGCACGTTGTGATATATAGATAAAATATGGATCACATTAATAAGGAACACACCTTAGTATTCTATGTGTATGGATGATTTCATTTAGATTTTTCAATTTATAATTGATCTGTTGATGGGAAAATAAGATGTTCATTCTAAGAATGTTAATTTAGAATATGGTTGAAGAGAAATGAAGTTTATGAACACTTTATATTAATTCAATTTCCTACTCAATATTATAGTTTGGTTTGTACTGGAGAATCGAATCAATAGAATGATCTCCCAACTTTATCAACAATGGAAAATGAATTGAAAACTGTAATAAACAATGCTTTCGACATTGAAAGGGAATAGTATTATTATCATAACTTACTAGAACAACCACTTGAGGGTGTTACAAATAGTAACTTGACAAATGACATGTTTAGGACTATAAGACAACCATATCAAGATCGAAAAATATCATTGGATCTTCCTCTTGTTGTTGTGGAGACAAATGTATGAAGAGAACATCACTGAGTATAAAAATGCATTTCATGATTTATTTGATGATGGAAATAAATATTTGTGTGGTGGATGCCTAAAATATTAAAAAAATTCTTTTCTACAGAAGTTATACCAGATTAAATACCTATGAAAAATTACAAATAAGGAGATGTGAATAATATTGTAACTTTTCATGACTCATTTATTGAAGCCAAGATCCTTGAGTCTTTTTATGATACAAATTTTTTGTTAAAAATCCACTTTTTAATTATACAAAAATACATATTTTTCTAAATTATTTTATGCTTTATTTGGGATAGGATTCATATAGACAAGATTGAAAAAATATCAATCTAGATAGAAGTTAATAGGTGATGTTGGAATTCTAAATTAACATAATCTGAATAATAATAAGAATAAGAACCAACCTATAAAGGTTTTTCATTACTTCCCTTTAAAAACTCAATTTCAAATTTTATTATTGTCATCAAAAACCACCGAACACATGAAGTTTAATTATATAAATAATAAAAATAATTGATTAATGGGACATCCAATAGATTCCAAATCATGGATGAAATTTGATTCATTACATCCATATTTCTGATTTGATCCTAGGAATTTGTGATTGGGATTGGTTGTCAATAGATTCAACCCATTTGGGAATTTGGGTACGAGTTATGGTATTTGGTCGGTAGTATTGATCCATTAGAATCAAACTTTGTGGATGTGTTTGAAACAAATGAATTTTATCATTTAAATGATTATTCCTAGAAAAAAAATGTATGTAAATTATATTGATGTATACTTGTAGCCTCTAATTGAAAACTTATTGGAGTTATAGAGCAATGGTATTGAGAAATATGTTTTATATTCTAGAAAAATGTTCAAAATGAACAATTTTCTAATGTTTACCATTAGTGACTTTTCTGGACTTGGGAACATATCTGGATGGAAAATTACATGGGTTTGGATTGTCTAGTTTATAACATTGATTTTGATCCCAAACAACTACCTTATAGAAAAAATGTTCCTTCTTGTGTAATCTCATATTTCCCGTTGCATCTCATAGATTTTTATTGAACATGTAAAAATTTAATGGGTCTATTGATCATGGACCACCTCCAAAGTTGTTGACAGGTATATAAATATTGAAAAAACTAGTAAAAATTGAAAAAAATTGTAATTGTGAATCATTTGAATGACAGTGGGAAATTTTTTTGAAGTGCATCATCAATTGAAATCAAAACATAAAAATGGAAGAAGAAAATTATATTCTTCAAACTTATGTATTATAAATTTAATATGTTGTGTCATAATCTTTATGTAATACATATTGAGAGAAATTTTTGTAACAATTTATCTTCACATTACATAATAATCATGGAAAATTGAAGGACCATATCAATGCTCTAAAGGACTTCCATAAAAGGAATATAAGGCATGATCTATGTTTATATGAGAATGGAAATTATTATCCATAATTTTTTGAAATTTAAAATAGGAATAAAGATATTTTTCTTTGAATTTTAAAATATAAGGATGTATCTGATGGGTATTCAAGTAGCATCTTGAGGTTTTTCGACTTAAATAATCATAGAAAAAATGAATTGAAAACTCATGATTCACATATTAAGTTATAGTAATTACTTCGATTGGAATTATGCATATTATTACCTAAAAAATTCACTATAGTTTTACTCAAACTCTACACATTCTTCAGACAATGATGATTGAAAACTCTACAAGAATATGAGTCTGAAAAGCTTTATGATATATTTGTACTGAGAAATTGTGAAATGGAGATGATCTTTCCTCCAACATTTTTTACTGTCATGATGAAATTAACTATGCATTTAGTTGAGGAAACTAAATTAGGAGGTATTGTACATTATTTATGGATGTATCCAATTGATTGGTACTTTATTTATATGTTTTTTTGTATAAATTAAACCATTCTTGACCCTTCAATAAATATGTAAGTATGTTTTCCCTACCAAAAAATGGGGCAAGGGAAGCACTTCATTTTATCAACACTATGCATAAAGCATTGATAAAGGGGGGGACCTTTATCAGCACTTGTTAAAAGCACTAATAAATCTACTCTTTATCAGTGATAGTTTTAGCAATGATAAATGTTTTTAATAATAATTTATATATAATTATTATATTTATATTCATAAATAATGTTTATTTGTATATATTAAAAAAAATGCATGTTTATAATTAATAAATATTTTTTAATAATTCAAAAAAATATATATAATGTTTTAAAAAAGTATAAGATTATAACTAAATATATATGTGTTTCCAATGAATTTGGTCAATTAATATTTTGATCATGCATGCATATATGTTATGTATCATCATGAATGTTCATTAATACATTACACTATTCTTATTATTCATGTTGTCCACTGATGGCTCATTTTTAATTATATATATTTCACTAGGTGTATATGATTAATTCATATAACACACATACTATATTATGTTCTCAATACTTATAAAATCACATTAAATATATTTAAATAATAAATATATTTATTATATTTATAATTATTAAATTTTAAGTATATATAAATACTTTTTAAATATATTTATTTGTAATTATAATTATAATTATATATATATTTAAATAATTATAAAATTACAACAAATACATATTTTATAATTATATATATATATATATATATAAATTTATAAATATATAAAAAATTTATAAATATATTTATTTATAGTTATAATTATAACTATAAATATATTTATTTATATTTATAATTCTATATATATATATATATATATATCTGTGTGTGTGTGTGTAAGAAACCATAAAATAATAAATATATTCATTATACTACTTATAAAGTTATAAATATATAATTAAATAAATATATTTATAAATATATACACATATTTATAAATAAATACAAATAATTATAATTATAATTCTTAAACAAATATAGACATATTTAAATAATTAAAAAATTATAATAAATATATTAATTAAATATTTTTATAAAATTAAAAATATATTTTTTATAATTTTATTATAATGATTTATATATATGTATATATATAATTAAAACATTAAATAATTTATTTATTATAATTTTTAATTACAAATAAATATTTATTTATTTATTAGTTATAAATATAAATAAATATATATTTATTTAAATAATTGTTAACTCATCCAAAATATATTAATTATTTTCATATATAATGTTATATATAATTAAATAAATATATTGAAATATTGAGAAATAAATAAAAATATTTATATTTATAGTTATAAAAAAATATAGATATATTTAAATAATTATAAAATTACAATAAATATATTAAATATAAATATTATTAAAATTAGAAATATTAGAAATATTAATTTTTTATAATTTTATAATTATTTAAATAAATAAATAAATAATAATAAATTTTTTTGTTTATAATTGTAATTATATATATATGTATATTCATATAAATAATAATAAAATTAGAAGAAATATAATTATATACATCTATAATCTTATAAATATATTTATTATATATATTTATAAAATTAAAATATTATAAAAATATTTCTTATAATTTTATAATTATTTAAATTATAATTTTATAAATATAAATATATATTTATTATGTATTTAATTTATTAAATATATATAATAATATAAATAAATTATTAACATTATATCTTTATCAGCACTTTCTTAGCACTGATAAAGGCCAATCTTTATCATGGCTATATTTTTAGCACTGACGAAGGAATGTTTTATCAGTACATTATATTTTAGTGTTGATAAAATGTACCTTTATCAGTGCTTTTTAGCTAGCACTGATAAAAGTTTCACTGAGTTTTATAAAGAAACCCTAACATTCTTCTCCTTCCTCACACCCCTCAAACTCTCGTGGAAGCTGATCGATGTCATCGTTGTCTCCTCCTCCTCCTCCCCCTCTGACTCCTCTACCGCAAACTCACCTTCCTCGTGCACCTCTCCTCTACTATGCGGCTCTTCTCATCTACTGTGATTCCATCCGCTGCGCCCCGCTCCTTTGCCGTTGTGATTCCCTCTACTACGTGCCTCTCCTTTGTGGCATGATTATCCTCTGATCTTGACTCCTTTGTCACGCGTCCCTCCTCCATCGAAGGAATCCTCTACAACATGCCTCTCCTCCATCACGTGTTGAACCACACCTATGTGGTGAGTTTTCTCCTCTTTCTCATCCTTTTTTCATGTTATTACAGTTTGATATTGATGGTGATGTTGTGAATTGTACTCGCTAAACATCCCACTTAAAGTTATGGTTGTTGGTGGTCCTTTTTTGTGCACTAAATGAATTTTATGCTGGTTTTCCTTGTTTCTAGATATTTTTAGTAAATGAATGAATTTCCCATTTACAAAATTTTGACTTATGCAGATTCCTCCTTTATATTTTCATCTATTTTTCTTTGAATTCCTACAAAGAGTCCCTTTGCATGAAATATACAAAAACATTAGAAATTGGGCAAGAAAAAATTATTGTGTTATTTTATTAATGAATGAAATATAAAAAATTTAATGCATGAATTATAGCTATTAAATACACCCAAGCAAAGAACATTGCTTATCTAGAAGTGAAAATTCTCAACTTGATAAAAAAGGAACAACCATCATAAAAGTATTAAAATTCCATTATAAATAATATAATAAAATTATCAGTGAGGAAATAAATTTTCTTATATCGTATAAATGATTTGTCTTCAAATCCTTACTTAAAAAAAACTAAATTCAAAAATTATTTAACATTTACCATTATGAAAATGGTGGAATTGTTATTTACAAACATTATTCCACGCATTCAATATTATATTTTTTTAGAAACCTTGGATGTGAGGGGTTTGTTGTGGTGGAGGCCTAGGGAATCACCACTTATGATGAGGTAACAATCATATGGAAATAAACTAGTACCATGGTAATGAATGATAATTTCACTTGACCTCCCTTTTCTTTTTAAGATATATGTTTTGAAATTCCCCTACATCTAAGTGTGAAAAACCACAATGCACTAATCAATTATTATCCAACATGTCTTTATGTATTATGCAAGATCCCATAGGGTGCTATATTTCCCTATATGGAAGACAACCAGAATAGTGGATTCAGAAACCACTGTAGAAATCTTGATATTGTAAATTCTAAAAAACATGACAGAAATGATCATCACATTTTTCTGTGGCCTAATATAGATTCCTTGTCTATTATAAGATTGGAATCTAAAGATCACCTAAACCATGTCATCCTACACAAAGACTACCATCATTAAAGGGATAAAATATCCTTCCACATTCAGTTTTAGACCTACACTAGGTGTATTATATCTAACCCGTCACCCTTGGTTATGCTTACCTCCTCCCTAAGGGTCATGTAAAATATTCAAGAGTATCCTCATAAATGAGTCTGGTGACACCCTTCCTGGGGTGACAATACCATGGTTCACCATAATTGATTTCAGGAAAACCTGAATATGTGTTTGAGATCAAGGCCTTCATTCTTTCACATTGTTCCTTTACTCCCAAAGAACCCAAGACACCATAGCATAAACCTTATCGCATATTTTTATCTTAATACCAGGCTTCCCGACACAAACCAGAATGGTACTCTCCCATTATCCATTAATGTAGATATTCCAAGATTACTGATATCTAGAAATTAAACAACACATACAATGTAATTCTTGAAAAATACCCTTCTTCTAAAAAATCACATTAGTTTTGTATCACCGTGTTCCTCAACCGTCAATCCAATAAGTTCTTCTTCTTATGTATCTATTTGAATTATTTCATTCACATTCACTCATAAGATTCATGGTTATAATGAATCATTAACTAGTAATCCTTACCACTAAATCATTTGGGTAATGACTCAAAAAAATAGGTGTCATGTGCATCCACTTTGTTGATGTTCTAGTGAAGGATCTTATCCTCTTACCAAAGTTTTGTGTTTATGAATATGGGATTCTTTCTAGATTCTATAAAGAAGATATTATTAATTTGGAACCATAAAAATGAGATGTCATCACCATCCTATTTATGATTCTTTTCACTGATATAATCTCAACCCAGCACACAACACACATTCACCTTCAAAAAATTCATCTTCTTGATCATGATACGTGAAAGGCTAGACAAAACATGGTTTGACCAACCTAGACACTCCATTAATCTCTATATCTATACTTTATAAATATCAAATATAAAGAGTTCACTTTTATAATGTCTTATTCTAGCCTCACATGCATTCTCTTCATGTCTTCAAAAACTCTCCTTAAACTAATACCCCTTCCTTTATCACATTCATCATTCTCTTTGAAGAATCACAGTGGAATACCATCCCCCCATAGTTATCATCCTTAATGAATTCCTTTATTAATTTGTTCAACATCATTCATGGTTCCCTTAGGTTCTTAGATTACTAAGAGTATTTTCATTGGAATTTATGAAAGTAAAATATTCAATAGTTATATCCTTCCCCTGAATGATATAAAGCTGATATTATTGTTGGAAATGTTCCCATTGATATGAATAATGAATCATTCAAATAAAACCATCCTTAATTGTATATTTGAAATGGGTTACCCAATATACTCTATTTAATGTTTCACCATTAACTTCCAAGAATATCATGTATGTTTATAGAATGATTTCATGGTAAATTTTTTTACATGTGAACAATTATTTTCCCTTTATTTATTCATTGTCTTTTTTAGTTGTTTTATTATTCCATAATAATATTTAATCCATTGATGAAAAGTTTCCTACCATGGATAATTAATTAAATTTTTTTAGAGTTTATTAAATGAGAAACCATTCTGGTTGTAAACATATTTTATTATGGAATGATGTTCCTATCTACCATGACACGTTAGATTCTCATGGTGAGAGCCACCTATTTCCATATTACCCATTTTGTGTCATATTAGATTATAATATTTACTGAGATTTAATTGGGGAGAGATATAGGAGATCATGATGTGGATCTCATAAATTTTTTGTAGATTGATCCCACATGAAATGACTCTAACTTATCACACTATAACACCATTAAATTCTAGTTCATGTATTAACTCAAAATAAAATATGAATCCTTTATTGTTCCATCATTTCCCCCAATCCTTTGGTGATATTTATATCATATTCAGAAACGCTTCATCCTATATTTGTTCGGTTTATCTATTATCATAAAGAGATCAATAGATGGTGATCCATGATACATTTCTCTTATTTTCTCCTTAGTTTCATATACACCCATCATCTTGAGAAGGCAGAGGAAGTGAAATTGGTTAGTTTAAGGAATATTGGGATGAGTGGTTGATATAATTTTTTGGGTACTAGGTTGTTGGGGATTCTCTTTCATGATATTGGATTGGTGATTATCTATTTTATTTTACTTCCACAATGGTTGATAAAATCTTCTATTAAGTTAGGGGTTTATAAATTTTTATTTATTTTGTGTAAATTGTCGAAGTTTCATGAATTTTCTTGATTTGGTTGGATATAAAGGATAAAGTTACCCATAAAGCCTCAACTCAAACCATCGGGTTCGATCCGAAGATCCATAAGACCTCATGTACACCTCCCCATCAATAGATTAATGTTATATAATAAATTAATTAAGTTTATATCCTAAATACTATAATGATAAAAGGTTTAGTAAGATGATTCAATAACACTTACCCATTGAATTCTCATTGTAATAATAGATCCGTATTTGATCAAGAATTTATGAAAACATGCTAGATTCTCCACTGGTATATAAAGAAAGGAGGGATTCATCATCAGATTGACAAAGAAAACATAGATCCAATATATATATATATATATACTAATTTAACAAAGAAGATGAGAGAAATGGTATGGATCTAAGAAGAAAATAGCACTCAAATGCCAACAGAACAGTCATAGGTTGACTGATTGAGGGGAGATGGATGGGAGGGATTTAGATACCAGGAGGGAGATATATAATTAGAAATAGACACATGGGGGTCATATTTGGGTGCAATAAGTGAAAAAAAGACATAAAATTAAAACCCATAAGTTTTATTAATTGCACCCCTAGGAAGGGCGCACTGACTAGTATTCAATAAGAGGCTTCAATTGTAAAATAAGAACAATCAGCTTATTCTATTGATGAGTGACATAGGAAAATTATTTGCGTGAAAGTAATGATTAATATTTTTGGTTCATGAAGCTGATTCAAGTGTTTGTAAATATTTCTAAGTGACTTTTTAAAATGATTCAAGGGTTTTTATATGTTTCTTATAGGTTTTCCACTCATTTTAAACTATTAATATTATTGGTTCATAAATCTGCCTTGAATGTTTAAAAAAATTAATTGTGGTTTTTTGAATGAGTTTTTGGTACTAGTTTATTTATTTTAAAATGGGTGTGTTATTTTAAAGAATAAGTTTTATAAATGGTTGGTTTTTTAATGGGATTTCAAGTGTAATTTTTTAAATAGTTTTCAAAGGATAATTGAAGTGTAGTTTTTCATAATAATTTAATATTATCTTTTTCTAGAATTAGGAACACCATTAAATTATATAAATATTATGTGTATTTATTTTTGGTAAATACTAAAATCACTGAATCAAATAGGATGGATATGAAAAAATAATGGATGGATGCCAATCGTTTGACAAGAGAGTATGAAGATAGGGTGAAAGAGTCCATCAAGTTTGCAAAAGATCATGCATATGATACTTATCAAATCATTTGTCTATGTTCATGCTATTATTATTCAAGACAAATTAGTCAAGAGAGGTTGGAAGAACACATGATCTGTCACAGAATAGATCAAGGTTATAAATGTTGGAATAAACACAGGGAAAAAATGTAAATAATGGATGAGATAACAATGTGTTTTAGGGATCATTTGATATGTTTACAAGTTTTTAAAATAAAGAAGATTGTATTAAGAATGTGATTACATATGTGAATTAAGATGAAGATCATATTGGGTAAATGATAAGGACAATTGAAGATGAACATCGTGATTTCCCAAAATTGTGTGAGAAGTTAAAGAGTTGTCAAAAGACACCTTTGTATAGTGGTTTCACTAATAATATATCATTTTCAGCGGTACTGAAGCTGTATAATTTGAAAGTAAGAAATGGATAGAGTGACACCAGTTTTATAGAATTACTTTCTCTCTTGAATGACATGCTCCTAGAAGATAATGAGCTCCCAATCCAAACATATGATGCCAAACAAATGTTACGTTCAATGGGTATAATCTCTGAATGAATGTAAGCCTTCCTGAATAACTTTATACTATTTTCAAGGATGAAAGATCACTTAGATAATTCCCAAAGTATGGTGCTTCAAAATATAAGAAAGATGAATCCATCCATACAAATGTTTTATAGTAGTTTCCAATCATTCCAAGGTTTATGAGCTTATACGGAAGTTAGGAGACCGCATGGAAATTGACATGGCACGCAGAGAGACAAAATAAATATGGAAAACTACATCACCTAAAAAACTCTCCTTAGTGGAAGAAAATCGATCATGAGTGTCCTGATTTTAGAAACAAGCCGAGAAACCTTCATCTTGTGTTATCTATAGATGGAGTGAATCCTTTTGGTTTTCCAAGCAGAACTCACCGTACAAGGCCGGTTATATTGGTAAATTATAAATTACCACCATGGTTATGCATGAAACGAAAACACAACATGCTATATATTCTTATATCCAGACTAAAACAAATGGGTAAGGATATTGATGTTTATTTGGATCCATTGATTGAGGATATGAAATTATTGTAGGATTTGGGTGTTATGTTGTATGATGCTTATTGAAATGAAGATTTCACATTAAGAGCCATATTTTATGGGTTGATAAACGGCTTTCCAGCTAATGGAAATTCTTCAGGATATGGCATTAAAGTAATTCATGGGTTTCCTATATGTGAACAATTTACACATTCAATTAGGTTGAAACATTCAACATAAACTATGTTTCTAAGACATCACAGATTTGTACATCGACGACATAAGTATTGATCTTGCATGACATCATTCGATGGAAGTTCAGAGGAACGTACAAAACCATCTCCGCTAATAGGTAATCAAATGTTTTATAAAGTAAAAGATATGGACACTTCTTTTGGAAAACCATTTTCAAAATACCTTATGAAAACTTTTTGGAAGAAGAGATCGGTTTTTTTAAATTAACATACTGGAATTGTCTGTACATCATACCATTTCTAGATGTTATGCATGTTGAAAAAAATGTATGTGATAGGGCCATTGTCATGTTACTAAATTCACCCAGCAAAAAAAGATAGACATAAGGCTAGGCTATACATTTTTGACATGGGAATATGAGAATATTTGGTGACAGTGAAGGGTGAAAAACAAGATTTTCTTCATACAGCTGCTTACAATCATTCCAGGTAGGAGAGATATCAGTTTTACAACTTCTTTAACAACATAAAGATTCTAGATGGGTATTCATCAAATATCAAGAACATCGTTCCAATGACCGATTTAATGTTAAAGGGTATAAAATCACATGACTGCCAAATTTTTATGTAAGATATAATTCATATATCTTTACGTTGAATTCTTCCCAAGAATTTCCATTATACATTAATGACGTTCTATTTATTCTTTAAATCTATATGTAGCAAAGTTATAGACCTGAAAAAATTTCTAAGTGTGGAAAGTGAAATTTCCATCATATTATGTGAATTGGAAATGTTCTTACAGGCCACAATATTTGATATGATGGTTTATTTGATGGTTCACTTGGTAAGGGAGATTCAACTATGTGGTCATATACACTATAGATAGATGTATCCCATTGAAAGATATACAAATATTTTTAAAGGGTATGTCAAAAATTGAATTCGGCCAGAGGGTTATATTACAGAGTGATATATTGTGGAGGATGCCTTTGAATTCTATACCAAATATCTATCTGGTGTCAAAATAAACGGTTTACCGAAATATTCTCACACTAGGTGGTGTATGGGTGAAGGAATTTCTGGAAGAGAGGATGCCATAATCAATATTACAGATCAGGAGCAGTCCCACCTTTGCCTTTTGTATAAAAATTTGGAGGTTGACTCATATGTCGAAACCCACAATGAAATTCTTAGGCATTCGAATCCATCAAGGTATAAAACATGGATATCAAATACAAATAATCGACAGTTTATAGGATGGTTTGGAACCATATATTTAAGGAGTCAGATGAAAATACAGACTCAATTTCAGAACGACTCTGATAGCTTGTTGGAGGACCAATTGTGTATGTATTATCTTATAATGATTATGTAATTAATGGTTATACATTCTATACTAATGAACATGATAAAGATACTACCATGCATAATAGTGGAGTTAAACTTGTGGCTGAAGCGATGCATGTTTCTTGTGCTAAGGATAGAAATCCAATTTGTGTGAATATGTCATACTTTGGCATCATCAAAAAAATATGGGATTGGGGTTATACGTACTTCCAAGTGCTGATTTTTCAATGAAAGTGTGTTGATAATAGGAGTGATGTTAAAATAAATGAGTTGGGATTCGTGAACGTTGATTTAATTAAGGAAGGGTGCAAAGACGAATCATTTATAATAGAATCATAGGTAGTAAAAGTATTTTATGTTCCAGATCCTGCAAACTAAAACTAGTCAATTGTCCTCTTATCGACCAAAAACAATGAAAGCTCTGATGAAAATTCAATGGAGGAAGACCCTTTCATTGGGATTTCGTAATAATTTCATAGAGTTCCCAATGTAGATGGTGATTTGTATGTTATAGGAGACCAAAATGAAGGTATTTGGATAGTTGATAGAGGTTTCAAATCCTTCCAATCTTAAAAAAGAGTTCAATAATAAGGTTATATTTTTTGTAATATACATCATGTTACCTTATGTTATAATTTTTTTACTACTGCTTTTATGTAATCAAAATTAAATGTTAAATTACTTCTGTAGATAATGACTTTTGTATATGATAATGCTCCCAATCCTGAGGCACAATAGGTCTCTCAAACTACTACAGCTCACATTGTAAAGGAACAATTGGTTTTTCAACCTATTTTTGTTGCTTATCCTAGTGCAGAGGTACAACCACCATATTCACATGTCGATGCTAGAGCTCCGGAGGAACATATTGATGATATTGAAATTGAGGAAATGGTAGGAAATGAAACACTAGTGGCACCGAAAAAATAGCAGTGTTGTAGTTTAACAGTGTTAGGAAAAAGCCTTATGGAAAAAGTAAACGGCATCAAATACGAGGTTGGATGGAATAAGCGAGGCCAACATGTTAACCCCAACAAGACCATGTTTAGTAGTTACATTTTAATCGTCACTCGGCAATGTGTGTTGATTGATGTATAGTCGTCGCACCATGTTGTCACTAGTATTAAGACACTAATCTAGGGAGATATAATGGTAACATTATGATATCATTTCATTAATTTGATAAAAAATAAAATAATGAAACATTGAACTACTCTTCATCATCCCTAGTAGAGTGTATTTATAGTGGATGACTCACACAAAGACTATGCAATAAGGGTTTATGGAAGGATTCAAAGAGGATTTCATACAATTTTAATGAAATTTTATCTTAAATACGGTGAAGGGAAAATAAACCTGCACCCACCTCATATTTATTCACAACTGATAAACCAAGGAGCATGGCATGTGTTTACTAGTCGTCGTGCAAAGCAGTCTTTTCAGGTACATTGTGTTTGGCAATACATTGTTTGATGATACTTATATTCATAAATTTGATTGATAGTTTTTTATTTATGAAATATTAATAGAGTACTGAAAATAAGGAATGAGCAGAAAAACCATTGTACCCCAACTATAAATCAAGAATAGGGTATAGTTCACTTGAAAAAAATTGGTACATATTTTAAATCTACCGTAATACTTTTATGTGACATAAAATAACACCATAACTATGTTCCTCTATTTATATGTTGATTGATGAATCCAAATCCAAAGTCACTTCCATCTCATGCCATGTTCTATAGAAGGAGGTGCATGTAAATAAATATGGGATACTAATAGATGAAAACACACAAAAAGTGTGGGAAACCTGTGTAAGTATGACATAATAAATATTTGTTTTGATTTTAATCGATATTACATAACAATGATGACTTATTTTCCTATATTTTTTATTTTACATAGTCACAGGAATCAAAAACACCCAAATTGGATGAAGAAATACTTTTAGTGGCCTTGAAGTTGGTAGAAAAGTATGGGCACGTCAGAGGTATGGGTTTTGGGGTGACCCCCTGAACATTTTTTTTAGAGAAAAACAGGAGGGGGATCAAAGTGAAGAAATATAAATGATGACATAAATAATAGTTATCCATGAAGAACATATGAAATTGTAGAGAGAGTTAATTGAAAATATAATGGTGTGGGAAAAGAGAAGAAACAACTCAAGAATAACTAGCAGGTGAAGATCCTGCCCACCCCTCACTAGCTTTGAGGTGATCCATTCCCCTCAAAAATCTATCTTAGCTAATGTAATCAGTGTTATTATAATTTTTTCTATGAATTATTAATCTGATAGTCAATGATACCTTTCCTATACAGATATTTTTTAGGGTTAAAATGACTGTGATTTATATCTATCAACACCTACCCATCGCCTTTTAGCGAGGGCTACTGTGTTCAATATCCAGAACGACATGATACACAACAGACCACTTCTAACAGGCCATGTAAAAGTGTTTATTAACATATCCCATGAGTCGAGTGTCAAGTTACCTATTCCAATTGATGATGAATACATTCATAGGGCGGAACAAGCTCTTGGAACATTAATCACATGGCCATCATAGCTTGTAAAAAAACATGTTTATAAGGTGGTATTTATTTGTAATTTATTTTTCAAGATAAAAATATAACATTTAATGAAAAAGGTATGAACCGGTGAATATTATTATATACATACACAGGGAAGGGGGTGAAAAGAAAATGGCTCAAAACAATCTCAAGGATCAACCAACTAATTGAAACAATCTACCGAAATCACCTTAAACCAGCCCATTCAATATAAGCATTTATTATCAATGAAAGATCATGTGAATAAAATTTTTAAAGATGGTGGAGTTCACACAATTATTTTTTATGAAAATATATACAACGAGGAATATCAATATTTCATTAGTGTTGACAATATAAGTGAAATCATGGAGAATGATTGGCTAAGTGGGACAATTGTAAATTTCTATATGAGGTATGTTTTCATGATTAGATTTTCCAACAGCTGATATACTATGATAATTATGACTAAATATATTTAATAATTTTCATCTCTTTATATATGAAAAAAATATAAGGGATTTCCCTATGAACAAAAATTTGGAATTTTTAGTCCTCACGTCACCTCTATAGAAAAAAATAAATAGAATCTCTGAAAGAGGGTGAAATAGTTGTAGGCCTGCTAAAATCTTTTAATATAAAAATTAAGGATGATAGACTATTCTTAATAACAATTATGTAGTGGTAAAACTATAATATTTAATAATATCAAATATATTTTAATTTTTTTATTACATATTCTGTTTTGTGTTTTTAGGAAACATTGGATGATCATTATGGTCTATTTAGATACTCCAAGGATTTATTTCTTGGATTTGATTCATGGATATCCAACAAACCAACAACAAATAATTAATTTTATCAATTTTTAATACACTACATCCATCATTTTAGAACTAAACATATAATTATATAATTTATATTATATTTTAATGAGTATTCTGTTATGATAGAGCGGTGCATGAATATCATCTAAATCATGGAATGAGGCTATGGGAAAAGGACAAGAAACGTCATAAGTACTACAACTAGATAAAAATCAGGGTATATATAATAATATTTCCTTATCCAAACAAATATAAAAATTTACTTATTTTTCTCAATGTTTCTACACTATCCAAAACAACAAAATGATAAATATTGTGGTTATTATGTTTGTAAATTTATGAAATAGATTGTATTCCATAAACAAATTAGCATCCCTAAAGGGGTATTTTCAAAGATAAGTATTATTTCATTCAAAATGTTTGTTAATGCTTTGTATATTTATATTTCTTTATTACTACCATGATTTTGGAAAAGAATTATATTCACAAGATAAAATAGATATGTTTATAAATGAATGTAAAACATAACTTATGGAATAATGTATTGAAATAGCATGAAGAAGTGACTAGTATGACTCTAAGTGTCTACTATTATTTAAAATTGTCGGTATTTTTAGTAAAAGAACAAGTGCCACCCTTAAAACTGATAAAATTCATTAGTATTATTTTGATACTTTTGGATAATGATTCATAAGTCATTTGTGACATGTATGAATCAATTTTACATAAATTCGACATATGGTGTGATCATTCTAACTTTAAGTATGTGTTTTTATAATAAATGAACAATAAATTTATCAAAAAGAACAAGTGACATACTAAAAACTGAGAAAACACATTCAGATTGTTTTGATAATTTAGGAAAATGATCCATCATTCATTTTTGATGTGTAGGATCAAACTACACCTCAATCCAACGAATGGTGTGATAGATATGACTAAATGTGTTTGTTATCAGTTTAATATTAACAATTTGGATCAAAACATGTCACTCATTGAAAACCAAGAAAACTCACTCTGATTGTATTCATAATTTAGGAAAATGATTCATAAGTTCTTTTTCACTTGTATGATGTAGTCCTATGTCACACTGACGTATGATGTGAATGGTATGACTCAAAATGTGCGTTTCTAGTTTGAAATGATATTTTAGTAATAAAAAACCAGCATACTAAGAACTAATAAAATAAATTGGAACTATATTTATACTTTACTAAAATGATCTATAAGTCATTTTGGATGTGTCAAAATCAACCTCTTCTCAATCCAACGCATGGTGTGACCTGTATGACTTAAATCGTATCTTTTTATTTACAATTGACATTAATTTTAGTAAAAAAACAAAACTAGCAGACTAAAAACTAAGAAAACGAATTCAGATAGTTTTTATAATTTAGTAAAATTATCCATGAGTCATTTATGACATGTAGGAATCAACCCACCTCAATAAAATTCACAATGTGACTGGTAAAAATAAAAATACGTCTTTTTATTTAAAATTGACAGTATTTTAAGTAAAAAAGCACAAGTAACATACTGAAAACATATAAAATGCTTTCAGATTGTTTTTATACTTTATTAAAATGATACATGAGCCATTTTTGACATGTATGAATCAATTTCACCTCAATCTGACACATAGAGTGACCGATATGACTAAAAGTATATGTTATCAGTTTTAAATTTATATTTTATTTCAAAATGTGTCACTCACTAAAAACCAAGAAAACACATTCTGATTGTCGTTATAATTTAGGATAGTGATTATTATGTCCTTTTTTATGTGCAAGAAGTATTCACACATTAAATAGATGCACTATGTGACTGGTATGACTCAAAAAATGTGTTTCTTGTTTGAAATGATAATTTAGTAAAAAAACCCAAATAACATACTGAAAACCAATCAAATGCATTTTGATTGTTTTTATACCTTATAATAGAGATATATGAGTCATTTTTTATGTGTAGGAATCAACCACACCTCAATATGATGAACGATATGATCGATATAAATCCAAATGTGTTTTCATTTAAAATTGACATTAATTTAAGTAAAAAAGAACAACTAGCATACTGAAAACTAAGAAAATGAATTCTAATTGTTTTGATACTTTCCGAAAATGATCCATGAGTCATTTTTGATGTGTGGGAATAAACCATAACTTAATCTGATTCAAGGTGTGACCATTATGACTAAAATTTTCTGTTATAAGTTTAAAATTGACATTTTATCTCAAAACATTTCATTCACTGAAAACTAAGAAAACATCATATGATTGTCTTAGTAATTTAGGAGAGATATTCATAAGTAATTTTTGATGTGTATGAAGTAGTCTCACCTCAAAATGATACAAGATGTGACTGGTATGACTCAAAATTGGTGTTTCCAGTTTGAAATGATATTTTACTCAAAAAACACAACTATCATACTAAAAACCCAGCAAATCCATTCGGGTTGTTTTGATACTTTATAAAAAATACATGATTAATTTTTGACATGTAGGAATCAACCACACCTCAATCTAAATAATGATGTGACTAGTATAAATCCAAATATTTCATTTATATTTGATATTAATTTAATTAAAAAAAAGGGACATACTCAAAACCAAGACAAATCATTCAGATTGTTTTTGATATTTTAGGAAAAAGATCCATAACTCATTTTTGACATGTAGGAATCAACCCCACCTCAATAAAATGCGTGGTGTGACCTATATAACTCCAAATGTGTCTTTTTAATTAAAAATTGACATTTTATTAATGTATTCATTCATATTAATGTTTAATTTATTTATTTATAGTATTAATAACATAATATATTTTTTCTTATCTAGGTGGAACCTTTTTCGTGAGTAGGAATGATTTGTTTGGTAACTAATACCATGGGAGGACATTTTTGAGAGGGGATCACAGATATAAAAGGATGAAACATTAATGTTTTTAACTTTTTTTTGGATAATTGTAAATTTCATTATGTTTTTTTAATGTTTGGGACTGAAGCCTCAATTTATTTTTAAAGCAAATACCTCTTTTTAGTCTGGGTAGAAGGGGGACCCATTACATAGCCCAAAGCCCCAAGGCCATGTTTCCTGAATAAAAGGCCTGAAATCCCATTTTTTGGCCCAAAGGAACCCTCGGTGAATAGTACTGCTACAGTACCCACACCGCTATAGTACTTTCTACAACACTGCCACTACTACAATGGTTTCTATAGTGCCTCCTACACTACAATGTGGACACTGCTACAGTTTTCTGCTACTATAGTGCCTGATATAGAACTGATATAGTAACCCAGAATTTCTTCCCTTTCTAGATTTGATCCTGGGTCTTTTGGATGAAAAGCATGAGCCTGTACCACTTGATTATAGGCTTGTTGGATAAATGTCATTATGTAAAACATTGTTTGAAATCTATATAGAATTTTTTACTAAACCCTTGTGTGTGTTTCTTTGTTCTTGTGTGCGCAATTGTGTGTGTTGCTTTGTTCTTGTGTGCACTGTGCAGGTGATGTTTTGTGTAGGTGGTGTGTGTGAACTATGTAGGTGTTCCTAGTCGGTATTTTGTTTATATGTGAAGGTGCCGCTAGTGGGCGTGATTTTATATAAATATCATGTCACATGCTGCTAGGCCTTTATTAGTGCTATTTTTAGTGCTAATAAAGGACCCCTTTATCAGTGCTATTAAGAGCACTGATAAAGTCCCACTTTATCAGTGCTCTTTCAAGTGCTTATAAAGGAACCCTTTATCAGTTATAATTAAATCATTGATAAAGTGGTCTTGTACTAGTGCTAAAAATATCACTGATAAAAAGTGTCATTTATCCACGCTAAAATAACACCGATAAAGGGGGCCTTTATCATCTCTTTTTAGCACCGATAAAGGGAACCCTTTATCAGTAGTCTTTTAGTGATGTTAAAGAGGGCCACCCCCCTTTATCTTCGTTGAGATTAACAATATTTTTCTAGAAATATTAAACGAATTTTTCCGCCCTGATAAAAGAACTATATGTAGTAGTGTTTAATAATTTTATTTCACAAATACCTTGACCATTTTAAATCATACAAGAAAAACAAAGCTCAACATAAATGAATTTTTTCTGAAGGCTATTTAGCAGGGGAGTATCCTACCTTTTGTTTTATATACTTTGATGATATTGTGACATGATTTAATCGAGTTGGATGTGAAGAAAACAAATCGACGCAATCTTCAACTAAATAGGAAATCAAAAATAATTCCAATTATTGGATCATCAGTTGGGAGGATCTCAAATATTACACTGATTGAAATGGAATCATTATATGAACATAGATATGTGCTATTGAATAGTGAAATTTCAAATCCATTTATTGAAGATATTAGGATACAGACAAAGAGATGGATGAGAATTTGAACATGAAATGAGAAATATATAACAAAATCTATTAATAAATAGCTTGTACAGTGGATTTCATGTCATGTAAATCCATAAATATTTAAATCAAAACAAATTAGGTTCAAAGATATACTTTATAAATCTAATAATTTATATTAAATTTTATAGATCTTAAATATTTATACTTGGGATGAGTTTTTGTAAAATTTTAAGTTTCTAGATTGAATTCCTCTAAACCATGCTAGAAAGTTCAGTGGTTACAAAGTGAATGGCTTCAAATTTCATATAGTTGATCAAAGAGAGGGTTTAAAAACACAAAATAGTGGTATATATGAAGTTTTTGAATTTGGATACGATAGAAAATTGAGAGATATTATCAAATTAAACTCCCATAGCCATTTTTCAATTGTTTTATTCAAATTCAAGTGTGTTGATATTACTAGAGGTATTAAAAGAGATTCCATGAAACTTACTTATATGAATTTATCTCACTTGATGGATGTTAGTGACCATTATTTACAATATCTGTATATCTTCTCATCATAATAGAAAATTGAATATTATGTAGAAAATTTCATGGATGAAGGTTGAAGTGTAGTTGTTCACATAAAACAGAGAGATTTTTATGATTTGGGTGATGAAGTGGAATATTTGACATTGGACATTGAATCCCATCAATAGAAAGAGATTGAATTATTTTTTTAAATCTTGATATTTTCTTTCAAGGGTGGATGAATTAGATAAAGTAATGACGGATCATGATAAAAACATGATTGACGGAAAGAATGTTTGTATGTTTAGTCATCCATTAACTTATCAACCAACTATGTTATGTGTTATTAATTTTCAATATTTTTTATCTATTATCAAATTTTAATTCATTTTTATAAATGATTTTTTAATTATGGAAAATTAAATGTTATATTTATTTTTATATGTAGCCATTCATTATCAAACCTATATATATTATGTTTGTCATTACCATTCATATATTATCATTTCAAAAAAAATATACATTAATCTTTCAAAATATATGTTCTGACATTGTTTTTACTTTTAAAAATTAGAGGAATTCCAAGGAAGAGGCTATTGAATAATCCTAATCAAAACCAAGTTAATGTTTCCCAAACAATATAGACGTCATCAGTGTTGCCTGATGATCCTTTAGGATCCATCCATATAGCATATGGGACTCCCCCCATCAGTGTCCACCATATCCTCCATCTCACTACCATAAGTGTTTGGAATACCCTTTATATCCCTTTCTGTTAGTATCTAGTTCATTACCTCCCAATTCAGCATGTTAAGCACACAGTGACTCTGCTATGAGGGAATAGGTGGTCACTCCTATTACCTCATGAGGATATTTGAGGGTGATAATTATAGGTACAAATTTTAATTTGAATAAATTTATTTCACTTTTTTATAAAAATATATGTTTTCTCATATGATATAGAAACAATTATACTATTGAGACAAATTTTAATAGTTCAGATGTATTGAATCTTAACTGATTGAAGATAGTTTTTCTCTTTTATTGTTATGAGGTCCCTATTGAAGGTGTTGTGGAATTATTTAGCCAGATTTTAGGCCAGTTGGTGGCTAAGCCATCTACCCTTCTGATTACATAATCATTTTGGTGGCATATTCCTTAATCTTGGAAAAATTAAATATTTGATTCTCAAATAAAGGTAATTTTAATACATTATAGATCAATTTATTTCTATTATTTAATTAAATTCTAATATTTTAAAAATGAATCTATTTTTAAAGATGTTTTTCAACTTAACTATTTCTAATCTTATCACACAAAATATGATGTTTAAAATCATATTCATGAAATGAAACTATTTTAAATAGATATTAAGGAATGAATTCAGCGATACATCATTGACCAATCATCAGTAGCAAGATAAGGTACCAGAAGGGGTACCTAGAGAGTAGTGGAAGTGATTTTTTAATACCCATCTCCATGAGAAGCACATGGTATTAAAAAATATACTATTATATTATTCTCTTGATAGATATATACATGAATATGAAATGGATATTAAATTACATTCATTACTATTAAATTAAAAGTTATTTATTTCAAGAATGTTTAAGAAAAAATGTATCAAGATGATAAAAAAAATCATCCCCCACACTGTCAGTTCAAAGATTTTTTCAAGAAACAAATCGAATGTGGTAATATTTCAATTAGTTTATATATTTATATGATAACATTATCTATTTAAAATATTACAGTTTTAATTTATATTTATTTAATGTAGATAAAGAATGTAAGGAACTAATTCTCCTCGGTCAAACTTTGGTTGGATTTTCATATAAAATTCAATGGGAGTTATGTAAATGATCCTACCAAAGAAGTTGGGGGTATGAATTCTTTTTTAATTATAATAACTTATTTTAATTTGTAACTTTTTTAATATGAAATTCTTTAAACCTAAATGATATTTGATTTATATGTAAAAATAAAATAACTATGGGATTTCAATCATCCACTATCCTTCTTGGTCTCCTGGGATGATCTAATTGGTCAGGTCCTTGGGATGGAGCCTCCTGATCGTGTGAACGGGATGGGTTCAGGACCATTAATTTTGATTTATTTGGTATGTCATCAATGATTATAGTAGCATATAATCTAGGTTATAAGTACTCGTTACCTGTATATGATTAGAGCCAGTTTATTATAATGAAAAACAAAATTAGGTGTTAGGGGAGCACAATACTGAAATAGGTGGATCATATATAGATATAGTATATAAAGGTAATTTCTATGTATAGATCATTAGTTAAATTATATCATAATATTACAAGATGTGTCCCGGATGATATTTCATTGATGGATGGTTTGAGTGAGTAGGTAAATCGCACAATTTCATAATAATTTAGTACATAAATTTTATTGGTTTTAAGTTAAAATTTTAATATACAACACTATATAATTTTAAATAAAATTCTCATATAGGTTCTGGTAGTAAGGATTCAAGATGTATATAGAGATATTTTGAATATTATTTCTTCAAGTAGTTATGATGGTTGATTTTGGATTTAGTGGTGGTGTTTTGAAACTAAAATCATGACAGACTGACATAATCATATAGAGATTTTGAAACCATGATATGACTTGAGGTAGGGTATATATGTATTTCTCTTTAATTACATGAAATCTATATGCTTGGTAAATTTTATATGTTTCTTTCAAAGTTTCACTTATACTCATCATTCTTATTATATTTTTGGTTACTTTTTAAATTACTCCATGTAAATTCATCCACAATATTTTGAGGAATTTTTCATTTTCATTTGGTGGAGTAAATGGGTGGGAATAGTCTTGGGAAGTTATGAATTGGTGAGTACATATTGATGGATAGTGAGAAATACTTCTTGTTTTTTCGTGTGGGAATTTATTTTTCTTCCTTTATTCCATTCAGTCTAATACATGTAAGTGATGTTATTTTATCTTAATATTTCAGAAGTATGATGTGTTTTTTTCATGTTGATTTTACTGGTACTTATTTTCTATTGATTTTATTGATGAATTTTGGTGTTTTGATACATTCTTATAGTCATTATTATTTGATATTACATTATGATATTTATAATAAATTGATTTTGGATTTTATTATTAACCATGTAATTATGGAACATTATTTATATTTTGATGTAATTTTATTTGATCCAAGTTTCTATCTTTATAAATATGGGTTTATATTTAGTGATATCATAGACATGGTTAAGCCTATTTTATCACTCTTCATATTGTTATTGTTGATTCTGAATTCCTATTATAATTATTTATATACAAGATTTCTATCAGTTCTAGAAATTTATATATTTGATTAGGGCATACATTTTTATAATGTTTTTATTATTTTTTAATTGAATCTTTATTTTTTGTTGGTCTACTATTATTTTTAGAATATCAATATGATTCTATTTTGTTTTCATGTATTATCCAACGCATTTGTGATTTGATTATGGACGTTATAATCATTTATAATTCTAGGTTTTGTAATTTCATCATATGAATATTGTATCTTGTATATTTGTTTATGTTTTTTCTTGGTTTTAATTTATTTGGTATCTTTTTTCTGGGGACTGCAGTTTCTTCTATTTTATTTTTTTCCTAAAAACAATATATATGGCTGGGTAAAAATGCCGCTATATGTGGTAAATTTTCTTTATTCATGGTTTAAACTGCTACTAAATCCTCAATAATTTTTCGTTACAAAACATCCAATATAAATTGAAATAACTGCCTCTAAATATTTTTTTACAAAACTTCCTAGATACCATAACTAAATCATTGAAACCAATGCTAGTGAGATGCTGACGTCAACTTTAGCAGCAGTTTTAAGAAACCATCATAGAACTCTTTGGTAGCAATTTAAACCACCACAAAAATAAAAAACCCACATTTATTCTACTATTCTATTTATAGTGGAATCAAATTTCTTCCTATCATATTCATTATCACTTCTTATACGAAGAATAATATCCTTTATAACTTCCAAATAGACATTCATAAATTAAAAAAATCATCTGATGTAATGAAGGAGTGTGGAAAATAAGTAATAGTATCCATCTTAGGTTGAGTAGTTGTTTACATAGGAGATGAAGTGTGGCTATGGTTATGAGTTGACCCACAAAACTCTATCTCAAAATGACTCAACATAGAGCCTTCATTATTTAAAGAGTCTTATTTTAGCTTCTAAAATTATTTAATTAAATTATATGAATCTTCCAAAATCACAACTTTTTTCTAAGGATATAAATCATAGATAGGATCACCTTGAAAAATATTATATTAATCTTTTCTAGGATATGAGATTTTTTGAGGTTCTATGGGAGTTGATCTAAATAGTCATTTTAGGATATCATCAAGAGGAGGCTCAAGTATTCTTTATTCTTCATGAATATGTGAAGAGGGTGGTTTCACAACATGTTAAATAATGTTGGAAACAAAAGTTATGGAATATGTGCATCTGAATTGGGTGGACATTCATTATCCTTGTCTTATTTATCATCACCATCACTAGGATTAGGTGGATCCAATCTAATAAGAGGGGCCTCATGAGATGATTCCTCTTTAGGAGGTGTATAAAAAAAATCGGTGATCCCCATATCTCAAACATGGGAGGAAAATTTGAAAATGAAACCCCATCCTCATCAATCATATAGTTAGTAGGATTTGTTCCAAAAATAAAAGATCCTAGAGTCCTATTCCCTTTATGTGTTTCTACCTTTTCTGTAGACTTCTCCCCCTCATGAGTTCTAACTCCTCATGTGGGTCCTTTATTACTTTCAATCACAAGATACTAAGACAAAATACCTTCACAAGACTTTAAGGTTTCTTCATTTAGATCCAATTCAACATCTTTATCACTTTCTTATGATGATTAATCTACCTCAACAACCTGATCAGGCTCCAAAACTATATCAGCAGCTTCTTTGAGTCTGATTGGGTTATTTTTAGGATTATATTTATAACATAATTTCTCTTCATCAGTATCCCATGCTTTTATCTAGTGGTTACACCCTAATTTAATCATTTTACATGTTATTTGGTTTAGAAAAACAGCACTTAAGGTATTATACAATTCTTCCTCTAGAGAATCTAAACCATTAATATCTACAAAATATGAAACAAACATCAGATAGGGTAAATAATTAAAATAATAATAAATCTTACTAATCTCATTTGTATACCACATGAGAAATATTGGATGATTTTAATACAATCCATTCACCATTAAATTGAGAATTTTTGGATCTTGATGCCAAAAAATACTAAAGTCCCCTTTTCTAGTAAAAATAACATGTTAGATGAAATTGAGAAATTAATGAAATTCTCCACCAAACACTAATGAATTTGGCCTTATAGGATTCTAATTTCTTATAAACATGTAGTGCTACTCAAACTCAAAATACGTATTTTTGATGTGATAAAAACATTGAAAATATTTAAACTCGCCACTATGAGGTAGCTTGATTATCACAAACCATAAATTTTAAGAAAATATTGCCTCCGTTCTATAAATAATTATCTCGATATGATCCCACCTTTCTATAGATTTAAGGTGCGTATTAAGGTAAAAATATTTTACGAAATATGGGTATAAGGGTGTCACATTTTCCACAAACCACCTCATCCATTTTTTCTTCTACAAAACTCTCCACATAAGAGACAAATTTCTATAAACCACTTCAGGTCCACTTCTTTCTCTAGAACTTCTTATAATGATAAAATATTTAGCCTCAATGGATTCAGGGTTCCACTAGTGCTGTATTTTGATTTTTTAGGATCACCAGATGATTCAAGAGTTTCTTTATTAGCAGATAACTTCATATTAACATTGATTTTAGGGTTGTAAGGATTGTATTTTGATAAATGAATAGTTGAAATTGGACTCTACATGGGTTAGAAAGGAATATGATGATTCCGATTCTATTTTGCGGGTAATAAAATCATCTAGGGATTAGTGTATATTAAATTTAGGTAAATGGATAAAATATACATAAAATGAATAAAAAATGCATACAAAAGATTCAAATATTAGGCATTTAGAGTGTTTATCAAAACTTGTATGTTAAATTCAATAAACTATATATACATTTTGGTTGACCTTATGACTAACATAAAGATAAATTTAATATTCTATACTAATAAAATAAATGTCATTAGAGATCATATTAAATAAATACCAAGATAAGATATAAAAAATGAATCATAATAGAAATTATACATAATTAATCATTCCTAATTCAGTTTTGATATAATTCAATATCTCATAATTCATAGGATTTGTAAAAACAATTTGACAAATAATGTCTAGTACTGATGAATTCAAGTGTGATATCCCCCTTTTGAGAATAATCTCCCGAAATGTCATTTCTTTTATCAATTTTTTTTACCTAGAATGAGATACAATATTTTTATAAATACTAATATCAGCTGTTTCATCACAATTTTTATAGAATTGTTTGAATTGATATACAGAGTCAAGAAAGGTGCATTTCATCTATAGAATCTATTCTAAAAAACTTGTTGTAGTTATATACTCATCTACAATAGTGGATAATGAAATTGAATTCTTCTGTCTACTACACCAAGATACGAGAGGCATTCCCAACAAGTGAATAGTTTTAAAACATATATTTATATGTAATTTACATACATCAAATTTAGTTTCAAAATCGCTAATTAGATCAAAAGAATACCCTCTATAATAGAACAATACAAGTTTGGTTGTACATTAGAGGTATTTAAAAATTATTTTAATTTAATTAAAATGATATTCCGAAGGGTTTTATTAAAAATATTCACACATAGACATGTTAAAAATAATTTCAGGATGGATAGATGTTAAATAAATTAAACTTCCAAACATATCTCTCTAAATGGTTTAGTTAACTGGTTTTTCTATTTGATCAAGATTGAATCTACTTGTGGTAATAATCGGAGTATCACTTCCTTTTGAGCTATCCATTCCAAAAAAAATTAAATGAAATTTAGTGTACTTATTATGGTTTAAAATAATTCATTTTTTTGAAAGATCTAAAAAACAAGAAATAATTTTAGTTCACCCATTAAACTCATTTCAAATTCATTTTGTATTATTTTTGAAAAATATGTACATAAATAATTTCTTGAAGAACCAAAGATAATATCATAAATATATATTTGTATAATGAAAATACCATTTTATGTTATTTTGTAGATAATTTAGCATAAAAAAAACCTCTTATAAAACCATTTAAAATAAGAAAAGTGTTGCGTCAGTCATACCAAGCTCTATATACTTTTTTTAATCCATAAATTTCTTTAGAAAATTTAAAAACATGATTTGGTAAATGAGGATTATGAAAACCTAGGATTTTGTTCAATAAAAAAATCTTAAAAAATATAACTATTTATAAAAAAACTATTGACTTCCATTTCATATAATTTCAAATTTAGATGTACTGCATAAACAATTAATACCCTAATGGCTTCAATTATAGCTATTAAAGTGAAATATTTCCTCATAGTCAATGCCTCTTTCTTGGATATAACCTTATTCTACCTATCTATCATAATTTATAATAATATTTCTAGATACATAAGCATGGTTTCTATATACCTATTTGGGTCCAGTTGTCAAAAAGTATTTAGTTCTCTCAACTAGTTCCCATATTCTATTTTAAACAAGTTCAATTACTCTTTCACATCCACCACCTAATGTTCACCCCTAATTGACTCATTAATGATCTGGGGTTTAAATTGTGAGAATAGTCTTGATGTTTAACCTAATTTTAAATTGATGATACAGTTTTAGTTAATCTATTAAGATCTCTAACAATATCATCTAGGGGATGTTCTCTATGGGTTCTAATAGTTCTAGGTATACTAGGTTTATCTAGGTTATCCTCAGGGTTTGGTTCTTTTAAATGGTATTTTCTAGGAGATTTTTCTAAATTAGCAGTACGTTCATTGGACTTAGAGGTGTTATTGGTATTTAAATTGGACATATAATCCTCCATGTTTTCTAAATAAAATCTAGGTTCAGGTGGATCTGTCCCATCAAAAGTAACATGAAAAAATTATTACAATAACTTTTTTCTTTTATTAAAGACTTTATAGGCTTTACTAGATATAGAATAACCATGTAAAATTCCCTCATCTCTCTTACAACCAAAAAATATATTTAATTTACCTTAGGATTTATCTTATTCTATAATTAATATGGAGACTTTTTTAAAAGTGGTCATATCAAGATTCTATTTATTACATAACAAGCTATATTTGTAGCTTCATCCCAAAATTATATAGGTAGATCAAATTAATTTATCATGGTCAAGGTTATTTCTTGAAGGGTTTTATTCTTTATTGTAACCACCCCATTCTATTGAGATGTTTGAGGAGCCACGTGTTGAGTCAATAGGGTTTTCATTATGGATTTTCCATTCCTTCTTGTTTTGAAAATCACAAACACCTTATACTTAAGAAAATCTATATTTTACTTCTATAAGGAAAATTTACGTCCCTAAGGATCTTTACCCTTACCTAGATTTCCTTATTCATATCAATGTTTTTCCTAAGTATAAAAACCGGATTTAGATCTAAAAACATGGAATCATATAATACTTAGATATGAAGCATTCTGTTTTTAGGATCCAAATTCTGGATACGAACTCTAATGAAGTTCCATTCTGAATTCTGGATACAAACTGTAATGAAGTTCCATTCCGAATTCTGGATACGAACTCTAATTAAGTTCCACTCCGAATTCTGGATACGAACTATAATAGAGTTCCACTCTGAATTCTGCATACGAACTCTCATAAAGTTCCACTCCGATTTATGGATACGAACTTATATGATTTCGACTCAAAACTCCTACTATGTTCGACTCCAAACTTATATGAGTTTGACTCCAAACTTCTACTTAGTTCGACTCCGAACTTCTACTTAGTTCGACTCCAAACTTTTATGAGTTCGACTCTGAACTCCTACTAAGTTCGACTCCAAACTTATATGAGTTTGATCCAAACTTCTACGAGTTCGACTCCGAACTCTGTAAGTTCTGATTCAGAATTCTAGTAAAACCAGACTCTGAATTTCCTTAGAAATTCAGACTCTCTATTTCTACAGAATTCAGGTACCGAATTCCTACAAAACAAAATCCGAATATCTCTTTATTATAGACTCTGAATTCATTTTTTTGAGTAGACTCTGTCCTTTAATTTTTTCTTACACTCCGAAATTTTATTTTCTCACATTCCAGACTTCAGTTTTACTTATGCTTATACTTGTTTCATTACAAAACGATGTCGTGCTTTTAGTTATTGACTAACCGTTGTTAGAGTGACACGTGTACAGGTCCCTCCGAAATTCAAGGAGAAATATGACTATTGGTGGAGGGAGTCGACCATTGGAGCTTCACCTATAAACATGAACTCATTTGAAAAGAAGCGACAACTTTGAAAACATTGACATCTGTGCTTACATGCTGTTGAAGTGATTTCTAGAGAGAGAGGCCCTTATCAAATCTCAAAGCTTCATGCAGAAATTTTGAATAGCTTGTTCAAACTTTTCCTTGTGCAAACTTGCTTCGTGTGACTCCGATTGTTTCTGATTACAATCGAGGGCTTCTGGGGATAGGAAGATAGAGGTTCCAACACCTTAAAGTTGAGGGCTGCCTTGATGAGGAATACAGAGGTGTCTACAACCTGATAGTTGAGGGCTTGCTGGGATAGCAAGACAGACTCCTATCTTCGTATCTAGGGCTTAGCCTGGTGTGGGTAAGACAAACTTTCTTGAAAGTATAAATCAAGGGGCCTCTTATCTAGAGTTGTTGGATACCCTTCTCTTTGGGTTAAAAGAGTTATTGTTTGTTACTTGCAGTTTTTACTACTCTGTTTTTCCACTGCATTTTTCATTGTTAAGGAAAGTATAACTTTCTTATACATCCTTACTTTTACTCCGATTTAGTTAGATTTTATACGCTTTAAGGTAGAATCTTAGCTGGTGTAAACTTTTGTTACATTTCATTTCCGGAATCATTTTTCCGGAATCAAGCAAGTCTTTAGAGCTTAAAGGTGTTGTGAATTTTGGTTATCCAAAATTTCCTATGGGAATTTTTTGAGTACAATTCACCCCCTCTTATATCTATGAATCTCATTCTATTTCGATCCTACGTTTGGTATAGTAGAGTATATCATACTCAGTCACATAGCATCCTAACACCTAGAAATTATGATTATGTCTATGTTGTGATCACAAGGACTCAAAATATTTATTTTTAAACTCCCAGCCATGATTACTTCTCACGATCTTAATGGTAACTCCACTAAGGTTTTGAATAGATTTATCATACATTGAAAGACACCTATAAAATTCACTCTTGTATTTCCAAAAATATATCCATGTAAACCATGAATAATCATAAATAATTATATAACCATATTGTTTTCTAACTAAAAATGAATCTCTAGATGGTCCAAAAAGTCCATGTCAACAAGTTCTAGTGGTTGATATATAGAAAACACTTCCTATGGTTTGAAAGAAACATTATGTTTCATTACCTTTTGATAAGTATTTAACACTTTGTATTTTATAAAATCCAGTTTTGGTTGATCTTTGACTAAACACTTTTTGACTTGATTTCTAAGAGAGTATATATTTCAGTGGCCTAATATCCTATGACATAACCAAGATTCATGATAAAAGTAATTAAAATAAGAAAAATTTTGGGTAAATAAATAATTTAAACCAACTATATAAATAATTTCATTACTTAAATGAGTAAAAACAAAATTAAACTTAGAATTATAAATATTTATAGGAATTATTTTCAAAAGTGACATGAAAATCGTCATCATATAATGGATATATATATATTATGTCATGATTTATGCTATGAAAAAATAAAACTTTATAAATTAATGAAGTTTTATAATTACCATCTTGAATAAGTCCACTAATTTTTCACTTTCACTATCACCATCCGTGAAATGAACCCCGTCTACTTTGGTCAAACATTGAAATCTTTAGAATCCCCCTTTCATGTGTCTAGAATACCTACTATCCATATAAAATATCTTCTTATATGAACTTTTAAATAATATTTCCTATGATGAATCAAATACACACTGATTTCTCTATCCAGATCAGTTTGGGTCTAGAAAGGTTAACAATTAAAGCTTTCAGAATCCACATCTATTTGATAGATTTATTCCAATATTTTTTAAAGGATTTGAAATAATTTAAGAAATAATATCTTTTTGGTTCAAACTACATTTTTTCTAATTTTTATGTTTTAGATGTATTATTTACTATAGATTTATTTACAACATTTAAACTAGGAATAAAATAGGTTTTAGATTTTTTTCCTATCAAGGATGATAACTAAAACTAGATATTGGTTTATGTGCCATGAGACTACAAAACATTTTATGGGGGTTTTAGTTTTTATTATAAAACCTTTAATATCTTTATTTTGTTTCTCATTTACTATTTTTAAGTCATTATTTTTCTTTTATAAGTAGTTTTTTCTTCACTTTTTCAACAACAATATATGATTTATTATTAGTATATAAATCATTTTGTTTCTTTAAAATATTATATTTATCATTAATATCCTTAAAGTTCTCCTCTAGTTTGTTACAATACATAGAGAAATAATCACTTGACATATCATTTTCATCATGATTTTCTTGTTTAATGAGATAAAAATATGAGAATAAAAAATAGGTTGTATCTATAAAGAAAGAGCGATGAATCATGGATTTTAATTTTCATTTTAATCTTCTCATCTAGTATCTACGTATCATGATCTATCTTCATAAGTACTCAATGTAGCCTTCATTTCATTCATTTATTTATTCATTTTATCATTATACTTATTCTTATATTTTTAACTTTGGAAAACCATCTTTGATATGTCCTTTCCTTTTACACTCATAATATGTAACTCTTCCAAAATTACCATCCCTCTTACTATCTTCTTTCCATCACAATTTCAAATGATATTTGAATTCCCAAAGAACATATTATTTTTATAATATTTCACAAATCTTCTTACCAAATGGATAATTTCTTCGTCACTATTAGATTCACCATAACTTCCAATGGAGCTATCTTCTTTGATTTATTATTCAATTTTTGACCTATATTCTTGGAATGCAATTGATTTATTTTTTTAGGATCCTCATCATTTACTTTAAGTTCATCCTCATATATCATCAGTTATCCAATCATCTTGTCTATTATAAGTTTTATTACATCACATGATTCTAGAATGGATATATAAGTCCCTCTCCATCTATCTGGTAAGAATTTTAGAATCCTGAGTACATGAGACTTGTCATTAATAGTATTTCCCAATGCATGAATCATATTTATAATATCATTAAACATGAGATACATTGGATAAATAGACTCCTCAATATTTATTTTAAATGTCTCATACTTAATAATATATGCATTTAGATTCATTACTCTTACATTAGATGTTATTTCATGAGGGACAAATAATGTGTCCTAAATTTCAAATGTTAAGCACATAAAAATATTCTATTAAATTCATATTCTCCTAGTGAACAATATAAAGAATTCATTTCTTTAAAATTACAATCATAGGTATCCTTAGAGACATCACTCCATTCAGCTCTAGCATCTTTTGTTTTTTCAAATCGATCTTTTATTACAGTCCAAATATCAAAACCCATACTTTGAAAATGTATTTTCATTTTTATTTTCCATTGCATATAGTTTATCCCATTAAAATATGTAGGTTTTTTTTTTTGCAATCCCCTCAAGTATATTATTATTAATAATGGTAGAAATTTTATTAAATAGCAATTCATATCTTTTTGTTAAAAACAAAATCATAGTTAAAAGTATGAAACTAAAAATAAGAAATGAATAAGCTCCTTTGATATAAAATTTTAGTCAATGAGTAATACTTAATAGGGGATGAATTGAGTATCCAATAAAACAATTTGAACACAATTTAAAACATATTCCTCAACTTTAAACGACCCGGTTAACTGATACAATATATATATATATATATATATATATAATTTAATGTTTTTAAAAACCTCTCAAAAGAATGATCAAATCTCAGATACAATGTCTTGTGGTTATTATAATCTTATTATATTATTATACTCACATTAAATATTAAATATATCACTTATAAAAGCTATATATCAATGTATTTTTTTTTGAAAAATATATTTTAAATCATTTCAAAAATATAATATAAAAAACATTGAAACACAAAAAATACAATAGGTTTGGTCTCAATCTATGACCCAATCCTTTCCACTCAACAATCACCTCTTATCACACATGTTTATTAGTCAAAAATAGATCTATAACATAGATTGGGTATATAGAGTAAAATAGAACATATGTTTTTTTTCAGGATATCACTAAGCCTCTTCCAAAGTTATTATGTGGGTAAAAATATGAAGGAAATAAAGTAAGAGTATATTAGTAGTATTCTATGTTTTATATGAGTGTTTTATTTAAATAAAATATAAACTATTAATCATAACTCAGATGTAAAAACATAGGGAGAGATGGAGATGAAAGTTTAATGCAGAAAAATATCAAAGTTTAGTTCTTCTCAAGAGGGTTTTTGTTCTTGATGTATTCCTTTAGTTCTGAGAAGATATTTAAATACAATATTATGTTATCCGATCATTTGGTGAAGTTAACATGAAAACAGAGTATTGAGTTGTTATAAATAGAGTATTGCTTATTATTTTTCACTCTCATAAAAGAAACACTATCTTTCTCTAAATTCAAGATTCTTTGAAAAGAAGGATTCCTATAAAAAGTTCTTTTGGGAAAGCATAATTACTAATCCTCATACTTAGCATAAAATCTAGTTGTATTGAATTCCATTTAAAAATAATTTAATTATATATAGATGTTAATTGGAATATATTAAATTAAAATATACTCCCACATTATTCACAGTCATTTAAAGAGTGCCACATTATATTCTCCATGGTAGAAACTTTTCAAAAATTCGATGGTCAGGATACTTAAAGGTTGTGCAGTGGATCCATCTAGAAAACTATCACTTCATGTAAACATGTTATTGTTCGAAGTCCATACAGTTACTTCAGTACTTTACCAAAATCCAAATCTGTCTTGTGGTCACTTCACTTCAATGAAAAATCGATTGAAGTCATATGATAGCTTCATCATATGTCCAAAAACCCATTGTTTCAATGAGGTTGATTGACATAGAGTGCACTCACTTTGATTGTTCTTTTATTTTCCTGGTTACCTATGTAGTCAGTTGAGGAGTTTTTGAAAAAAAATAGTATGGTTGATTGGTTAATCATGTGGTCAGTCCAATTTTTCTGCAGTCATTTCAACCCTTTGAAAAAATTAAATGGAGTCCCAAAAAACATCATGAAATTGATCACATACCCTTATAGTTGATCCACTATTCTTACAATCACTTCAATACATGGGAGAACTTCCACATTATTGTGCATAATAACTGGTCTAGCTTCATGGTTTATTGTCTAGTTTATTTGGATTTATTATTGTTTCCATAGGAAAATTTACAAAATTCATAGAAAAATATTTAACTCCCATAAAAAAGAATTTCTTAGAAATTAAATAAACCATATTTTTTATATTTACCACATATAATTCCTAGAATAAGACAACATGAATCAACCGTACATCAATCTGACACACAGTGTGCCCGGTATAACTCAAAATTTATGGTTTTCATTTAAACATTACATTTTAGTTCAAAACATGTGCCGCTCAGGGAAAACCAATAAAAAAACTCTAATTTACTTAAAAAAATAAAAAAAATATTTAAAATACATTCGTGAAGTGTAGTAATTAACCACACACAAATCTAACACATGGTTTTACTGATATTATTGAAAGTGTCTGTTTTGATTTAAAATCAACATTTTAATTAAAAACATGTGTCTGATAATAAAAACTAAAAAACATGATGATTTTTATTGTTATTTTAGTGTAATGATCCATAATCAATTTGTTATTTATAAAAATCAACCACACATTAATCCAACACATGGTGTGTTTGTTATGACTTAGGTTGTGTGTTTTCTGTTGAAAAGTGACAATATTTCAAAACATATATCACTCACTTAAAAAAATAAAACACATTCAACTATCTTGATAAATTAATAAAACAGTCCATAAATCATTTGGGACAGGTATGAATCATCTAAACATCAGTTTGACACACGATGTGCTTGACATGACTCAATGTTCATGTTTTCTATTTAAAAGTTACATTTTAGTTCAACGCATTTATCACTTAATAAAAACTAAACAGTCCCACTTAGATTATCTTCATAATTTAAGATAATGGTCTAGAAGTCATTTTTGATGTGTAGGAATCATATATATGACAATATGAAAAATAATATACTCGATATGACTTAAATTTCATGTTTTTAGTATAAAAGTAACATTTCAGTTCAAAATTCATGTCACATACTAAAAAATAAGAAAAAACACTCTTTTTTTGATAATTTAGTATAAAGATCCATTAATCATTTATAATGTATATAAATTTTTCTCTAATAAATCTGACACACGGTGTGGCTGATATGATTGAAAGTGAATGTTTTTATTTAAAATCAACATTTTAGTACTAAACACACTTCACATAATCAAAACTGACAATAAAATATTTCACTATCTTTATACTTTAATGATATGCTCTATAAGTCATTTTTGATGTGTCGGAATGTATGACCCAATTCTTCTTTGAGTTATGGATCTTGTTTTTTCCATCAATTCTCAGTTTAAATGCTTAAATGAGGCCTAATGTGAGTGATTTTTGGGTTTACAAAAGGCTTGGATGTGTAAGGGGATGATTCGGAGCCTGGAAACCAAAGTTTTGGTGTTTTATGTCTGGCGTACGGTTAGAAAAAATCATGTAGGGTAGATCACATGACTTGACTAAACTGTGCGATGTTGGATAGTGGGTCCCTACAGGTTATACAATTTGATGAAATCATGTGGGAGGAGTTACACTATTGTGCGATTGGTCTACAGCTTTCAGCAGATTTGAAAGAGGATCAACACACAGTTTGTGGATGGTTTGTAAACTGTTTAGGTTAACCATGCGTGTTCCCCTTTCTCCTATATGATACTGTGTGCCTAAACCATGAGACCTAATTATTATGGGTAAAATGAATTTTTTTCCCCTGAAATTTTTATAACATAAAATTCTTCTCCCTTAGCTCATTGCACAGTACAGAGAGCCCTTTAGGGAGACTTCTTGGAGACTATTCCTTTATTTCAGATCCCCTCTTCATCCAACTATCGATTAAAACATGCTTCATATCCTTAGATCCATAACAGTATGGCCTTAATTCCTTTTTAAGATTTTCTTGATTCTTTTAGATATTAATTATGCTATTTGGTTTTAGTCTCATGTGCCATAATTTTCCATTCTTCATCTGTTCTTCAAATTTCTTCCAAACCATGATGAATCAAAGCTTCACACTAGATGATCTATACAACACAGAATTATGGTAGGTGGTTATTGGAACAAAAATATGTACATGGAGGAAAATAGAAAAAATGGAACTAAATGGTGCCAAAAGGGGCTGCTCCACGAAGCACCCTCGCAAAGGAAGTGCCTTCATGAATCCTTGAAGCACTACAAATGGTGCAATGTCAAGGCCTTCTCTATGCCCACCGCTGAGGAAAGTGATGGTCGACTCCGCAGATATGAAAAACTTGACGGAAGTCCACTATGTCGTCGGGGGAAATATGGTAGCCTCTACAAGTTGTTGTAAATTGATAGAAGCCTCTACAATTACCACAGAGGGAAGAAATGAAGCCTCTACACCGTGAAGGGGATGACGGTCGACTTTGCAGTTATGATGATCTTAACATAATCTAACTCTAATAGCAAAGAATAAGTTACTTTTTGGAACTCTCTCAGAGCATCATACCCCCCTTGGAACCTATAAATACCAACCTACCATATACAAAAGGATCCAGACCCCTAACATTCGTCTTCTAAATTCGCAAATAGTGAACCACCCTTTTCTATATGAACCATCAGAAAAATGAATCATTTGAGGTACTTGAGCATTGAGAAATACCTTTCCCTTTACTAAATATTAATCCCTATTCATGGAGGGATTCCCTTCATAGATCCCATGGGCCATCGCAAAGGAAGAAGCCCCCATTGGGTACTCAAGACTTTGCAAAGCATCCAAGATTCACGAATAACCCTCCAAAAACATGAGTACTCCATGATTAGTTTGGGACACTATGCTCCACAAAAATATCCTCTTTCTGAATCCATATCCTCTGTGAGATCATGTGCTCTATGAGCCGTTGTTATCTATGAGCCGGTATGCTCCGCAATCCTCTGTGCTTAGCGATCCCATGAGATATGAAAATCCCTGTGCTCTGCAAGACTCTGTGATCTACGATCACCTAATCTTTTCAAGGCACCTCTCTACGAGGACTTTTCTTCACAAACCCTTCTCCCATGCATCCATCTTGACTTGTACGAAGTAATATCAAGTTCCCTTGGGCGTTGCTTCATGTTGTGTTGCTTTGCCTCATTCTTGTTCACATAGGCACACTAATGGATGATTCTTCTTCTCATAGACATGCTAACTTGATCCCCTCAATGGATCACTCCACAACCCCATCTCTATATGGAATTGATGGTGACTTCCCTTCACCATGGCTTAAAGGGTACTAGTTACGTAATTCATATGGGTGTGGAGTGAATCCTCATTTTCCAAGCTATAGGATTCTAAACTTCCAAGCACCCTCTTCCTCAACACACGACACTAAAATATGATTACCATGTGTTCTGGGCTGCCTTTATGTAAGCCCTAACACACTATGGTGGGAAGCCCCCTGTACGAGGGCCATATCTTCCTCATACATTTGGGAACACTCCTAGAGCTTCCCAACCTACCTATTTGGACCAATAACCAAGCATAAACCCATGTTTCCTCTTTGGTCTGCTAACCTTTTGTAATCCCCATTCCATTCCTTGTAGACTCACCTTTCATGACGTAATCATCAGGTCTTTGTTGCCTCTTGTTTATCACACCGATCATGTCTCACGTGGGATTCGAGTAAAAATCGACCATGACATCCTCTTTGGGCTACCGTAGTGCATAATCCCCCATCCGCCCTTTTTTGAACTACATGGAATTTGATCCTTTCCCTTTCCAACCAAGGAATGTAGGAATCCTCCCTTAGGTTCAAGACTATCACCCATTAGTCCCGAACACTTCACATAATCTCACCCTCGTCCCGCATGATGTTAAATTGTATTCCCCTTTCATCCCTCATGATGTTAAACTTTATGTTTTCAATCTACATGGGTTTTTATCCATGTCTCCTAAATAGGGTATGTAGGAAGCCTCCCTGAGGTTCAACCCCAAACACTGGTAAACTTCAGGGTCCCCTTTGTTGGGACCTGCATCTTTGGTCCACTGTTTAGCGGTTTTAGATCAGTTATCGAGAATTTAACAATGTGTATGGCCCACATCAGCTCACCCTCGTCCCACATGATGTTAAATTGTATTCCCCTTTCATCCTGCATGATGTTAAACATTATGTTTTAAAACTACTTGGGTTTTTATCCCTATCTCCTAAACATGGTATGTAGGAAGCCACTCTGAGGTTCAACCCCAAACAATAGTAAACTTCAGGGTCCCCTTTTTTGGGACATGCATCTTTGGTCCACCTTTTAGTAGTTTCAGATCAGTTATCAGGAATTTAACCATGTGTAATCCCCACAATCAATTAATACTCCTCCATCCAAGAGTGTCTCTCTTGTGATTGGCTTATAACCATGCCTAAGCCCCATCATGTTTCTAGGTCATTGTCCTTTGTGTACATCCTAATCTTATGCCCCATTTCCAGAACTATGTGGACTTTGATTCCCTACCATGGGGACATGTAGGAAACCTCCTTGAGGTTAAATCCCATATCTTATGTCCCATATTGGTCTCTCCCTTGAGCATTTATGTCTAGGGAAGATCATTCCCCAACCTAGAGGTTCTACTTCCTTCGGGACCCCATCCATGCATCCATTCTCACAAGCCATCTCCTTAGGTGACTCATCACCCAACCGAACTATGTGGACTTTGATTCCCACACATGGGGATATGTAGTAATTCTCATTGAGTTTCAATCCTAACACCACCATCATCTTCACATCTATTCCATCACATTCATCTCATCCACATCATCAAATCAACCATCATCCATCCTGGTTTTACTCAGGCCGCCACATCTCGGTAAGATCATGTCATCCACCTCTTTGCTACTCCTAGCATCACCTGGGCCACTAACCTTAAATAATCCCCAGCATGTCTTCGGGATGTTTTCCATTTTGTACACCCCAATACCATGATTACCCCTCTTCAACTATGAGGGTTTTGATCCCTATCTTCTATACAGGTTATGTAGGAGACCTCCACGAGGTTTGATCCCAACCAATCGTAAACCTCAGTGTCCCCTTTGCCAGGACCCAATCATCCCCCAATCCATCCTCATTGGGTGTCATTATACACACATCTAGTAAACCTCCCAGGTGATCCCTCCTCGGGATATACCCATCTGATCCACTCACATCAGTGTTCCAATCAGTCTTCTCTGTCTCTGCTGGATGTTAAACTCGCAGCATACCCTATGTTAAATGTGGGGAGTTGAGGAAAACCTTAGAGATATTCCTATGGAATAGAATTCCCTGCACTCAATATGGTATGGCTCAGGCTTCCATGCCCTCGAGAAGCCCTATCGTAAGGGGAAGAAACCCATATGTACCAGTGTTTCAGCATCCAAACATGCCAGTGATGCCCAATGTGACTACTCCCCTGACCGAATGTTTCTAACCTGACGTGACCCTTTGGAATGACTTTACATAAGTAGTGTAATTAATTAGAGTCTCCAAGGACATGGAATGGGGAATAGTTTCAAGAACAACGTCTTAATATTAAGAGAGACCCATACTAGGTGATGACTTCTGAGAAGGAATTTACGAAGTGAGAGATCGACATCCCTTCATCTTGTTCTGATCAAGGAGAAAACATCTATGAAGAAGTGATGAATGTATCCCACCTTTGGAAAGCGGGAATGTGAGGTACAAATTGAGATCACCAGAGAGTGTGAATTCATACTGAACCACGCGACGTAGCCCCAGTAGAAAAAGTGTCAAAAATAGAACTAGTGAACCTGATGTGAAGAAGGTCTTTTCCACAACATGGGGATTAGTAGCGTTCGGTTCATTAGTAGATAAATATGTCACCGGATTTAAATATCCAGCACCAAGTCCTTCCAAGAAAATTGTGGACCTAGCATAAAACCCACCAAAGTTTGGGGAAGATGATCATTGGGAATCCCAGTCTACGATGTTGTCAGTGTGGATCTTTCTATCCAGGCATGGAAGACTACACAGAACTAGAAAACTGGGCATTTATTTCCTATTGTTTTTACTAATGGCGGAATATTCCTACTATCCAAGACTCAGGCTATAGTTATAGGAAACAGATCACCACTCTCCCATGGACACAGGGGCAGGGGAAGGGGTAGTACAAATGTGGAAATTCCCTATGACTTCATCTCCACTGCGGTGGCTCTAATTCCCGTAAATAATGGGTTCCCAAGCCCCATCTTACCCTCTAAATATATTCATAGGAGGGTTATTGATACTCTTGTTTGAAGATATGAATAAGAAGGGGTCATCCTGATGAGGGACATGGACCACCAAGAAATGGAGGCTTTGGTGCCCCATCAATGCCACTACCCCCAAGGGCCATATAGGGAGCCGCACCTCCCCACTCTAATCTCCAATATCTTCAAGATCCTCTCCCTAGAGTGCTCCTATGACTCATTCCATTATTCTAACAAAGTAAGGGATGTTTGAGTCCGCCTAGAAAGGAGTTCAGCCAAGGGGCCATCAAGGATGGCTCCAACCAAGCCATGTTAGCATTTCCAGCCGGTCTCGCAGACCGAAGAGCAAGTGGTCCATATCCCCTACACAACTAGTCGTATCATGGATAACTCGACATCAACACCAGGTTCAAGCTTAGGGGTATGCCCACCGGGGACATCATCTTTCATAGCTTTAGTGGCTCGAACCACCACCAGTGCAAGATATCATCCCATGTTATTATTGAGTAGTGGAACCTTCCAGCTATAGAGCAAGGGAAATTCTAAACTTAACCAAAATTGAGGCACCATTCACTTCGTGAGCAGGTTGAACTAGCTCTCCTGGTCACCGAGGAAAGCAGTAGCTGTCACAGGACAACCCATGATAGTAATGTTCGGTACGGAGGTCCTCCCCATACCACCATCACCGGCCCAAGAAGAGGCCCTCCCTATCTTGTTGACACCTAGAATGAAGTTATTCCTCATGACTTCGATCTCAGGTATGTAAATTTTCCTCACATAGTAGGTTCTCAACACGCGGGTCTTCCTTGCCCTGTCAGCCAACTACATGGAGGCCCTTCCCATGTGATCATCGATTTTGGTGGAGGTCCTACCCATGCCAGCAATCATCAAAGAGGAGGCCCTCCCCTCTTCATAAACGGTTAAAACATAGGTCCTTATCATGTCCAGTATGATCTGTATGATGTCCCTCTTCATACCACAGCTACCAGGGTCGGCCGTCGTGAAGGTACACCCTGCACTACGAATGGCCACCATGGACATCCTCCCCATTTGTTTAACATCACCAGCAGAGTTCCTCCCTACTCAAATTCCATCAAACACTACGGTCTCCCACTCCTCGTGTTCCATTATAAATTTTTCCAGGTGCCCCTCATACCAGAAATCATCAAGAAGAGGTCCTCCCTGTATCCACAACAACTGATATGAAGTCCCTCCTCATATCCCATCCAGTGCGGGTGGAGGTCCTCCTCGCTATAGCACCAACCTGCACAGAGGACCTCCCCATGTCAAAAATCTACCATGTCTTGAAGAATCACCCCTTGTTAGGAGGGAAGGTCTCTTCCACTAAAGGAAGAATATTGGGATGCTTCATATCGAAATCAAAAGTGCCTACTTTTCGGACTCTGAAGTAGAGTGTGACTCGATAATGGAACCCTCACCCTGGTCTTCTATGTTGGGGTCTGGAACAGGAACATGGCATATTGGCCTTGTTTTTCTAGAAAGTTAGTTCCATCGAATTTCTAAATCCATCCATATATACATACAAAAGGAAGAGGATTAGGCCCCTATCTGGGGTATTCCTGTTCAATCCTCTGTCATAACAAAGATCATTCTCTAACTCAACGAGAGACCACATAGAATTGTTCTAGGGACAGGCCGACGATGAGCACCAGCCTGATCGACTACCAATGACCCCCCATCCCAACATAGGAAATATTGGTTGGTACCCTATATTATAGGGATGTGGTGGTACAATAGGTGCAGTCCCTGAGAGACAACACAATATACGAAGGTTTGTCACCTTGTGTGGCGTATTCTCTCCACCGAGTAGTCCACCATCACAACATTCGGCCTCAGTGCTATTACCAGTCCCTCAACCACCCATAGTTGATGAATTGAGACACCAAGGGTTGGATCCCAATTCTGAGCCAAGATGTTTATGGAACCTTCTCGTTGTGGATCATCTTTATATGATGTTCTGACCCATTTTAAAAGAAGGTTTCAATATTCTAGAATCTATCACCCAGGAGGAGGTCATATTCTTCTTCCAAACTCTATAGGAAATGAAATTTCATCTCCATCAACGATTGGTAGCTTAACCCAAGAGCCAAAACACTTCAATGACATCGGCCAGTAATGTTTCATGGTAGACTTGGTTGTGCTCCCCATGGATCAGCACCCTGAGTAGCCCGGTCATCATCAGACCATCTAGAAATGATGTGTCCAGAGCTTTATGGTGCTCCACAAAACTATTAAGGAGGCTACCCCCACATCTAGATTTGTGGTTGGGGGAAGTATGATTGTAACACCCCGAGATTTAATGAAAAATATTCTTTTTAATTTCATTAATGTCTTGTGTTGTACGCTACACCAAAAGGAGCTTGCACAACATGCATCCCTGAAGTGACTTGCATTACACGCAATCACGACCTTCCACGATAGCGTGTGTTGTACGCAATACCGAGTTTCGCTAAACAACGATATGTTATATAAACTAGCCGTTATGAATAATAATACCCACTTTTTGAAATTTTATAAATTTTTTCATTCAAAATGGACTTCATTTTTGAATTCAGAATATCTAAATTAGCCAAGGGTAAATTTTTGGTATTTATTCTGAAAACATTCAATTTTTGATGAATAGTGAAAACACTAGGTTACTATTAAAAACCGAGTTTTTATTTAAAAAATTATTTATTTTATTTAAATTTATTTTCGGTCAAAATTGATACATAATACCTGTATAAGTTCAATTTAAGTCATTGGAGTCATTTTATAATAATTTTAGATATATAAAAATTTTATTGAACTTTTCACCGTCTTTTACCCACCTCCTAGGAGAATTTGAAAATTCACATAAAACATAATTTTACCGCTTCTGTGAGTGGAATTTCGAAAATCCAAGAGACATGGCTAATATAAAATACTAAAATGTGGTTCAATGAGATGAAAACAATTTTTGATGAATAGTAACTTTTTACTTTTTTACCACGGTTAAAAGTAAATAGGGTAATTAAGGGTAAAAATGATATAATTATTACCCTAACACATTTCCTAATTCTATATTATAAGTGTAATTGGACCAAAAACAACCTTAGGAATAAAATATGACCATTTAGGCCCACTTGGATTAGATTAGGACATTTATTATTAATTTATTTAAAGAAGGGTTAAAATAGTTAAAATCAAAGATTAATAACTAAATCATTTTTAATATAGGGTTATACATAAGATATATTAGACTATAAATATTCATTAGAAAGATAAAAATATTTCATACATAATGGTATTTTCTTTATAATTTTTAGACATTAAATAATTTAATTTATTTATAACACAATGATGATGCAATAATTATCTTATTAACACAATATTGAATAATTGATGTTATAAATACCCAAATAAATGTAATTTGAGACTTTTTATGAATTAAACTAATTTTATAGGTTAATATGACGTGTTATTAATGATGTAGTTAACTTTTTTCTAACGAATCATTCTGTTATGATTTTCACAAAAATCAATTACCAAATAGTGTCAAAATTGACATAAAATAGTTTTTTAAAAACATATTATATTATTAATTGTTAATTTATTCCTAAAAAGCTATGTTTCGGAAAAACGACTTATATAAGGTTATATATATTAATAATAAATAATTTGGGGTTTTTTTGGCTTGTTATAGTATGTTTATTAACCTTATAGTGTAAGAAAACAAGAAGACACGGTAAAAGAAAAATTATTTAACTTAAAGTTAAATCTAAATGATAAGGTTAAAATAGAAACCTAAAATTGTCTAAATTCTATTGTATGAGAGTATTTCGACCCATCCCCACCTTAGATTCGAAATAACTCAATTTGGAGGTATTAAAAATCGAATATGACTTTATAATAAAATAATATTTTTAGTTATTCCAAAGGTGCCCCTCTCCTCCCTTATAAAAGGGAACCTCCTCCCTCTCTTCCTCACACCACTTTGAGCCTTCAAGATCGGCCAACCCCTGCCAATTTAACTTCTCCACTTCCCTAGAAACATCATAGGGGTTCTGGTCTTCTTCAAAGACCAATCATAGTGCCCTAAGAGGAGGTTTCAAAAAGGCGTGTCGAAAGAAGAGGAGGTTCGGATACGTACGAAGCATATCGGACCTAAGGTAAGGGATAACGTTTCCAATCTCATTCTTATCCGAGATTGTTTATTCTTATGTATTTTCTGGGGTTATTGTTATCATCCAAGTCCATGTTTTATAAAAGTGTTTTTATGTATGTTTAATGTCCTTTTTACCCATTTTGTCTTTTACTACATGGTATGTAAGGAATCCTTCTTTTTTTTTACGTTACGAGGTACTTTTTGACTTTTCTGAAAAAAGTATGAGAAGAATGTTATTTTTAACTTATACGGAATGAACGTATTTTTATTCCTTATTTTAATGAAGCCTCCTCCAAAATATTTTAGGACTATTTTCAACAAAATCCTTTTCTTTTAAAATTCCATGAAAATTTTGTGAAAAGAAAATGATTTTGATGAAAAGTGATATTTCCCTCAAGAATTCATTTCAAGTGTTTTATCAAAACCATTTTTCATCTAAGATGACATTATTTCATATGTGTGTGTTTCATGTATAATGTCTCTATGATTTACATGGTTTCAATTTTCTTATTATGAATTGATATCCATTTCTTTTATATGGATTATGTGATGATGGGATGATGTTTATGAAACCCATTTTATTCGTTGGGGTATTATGAATGATGTATGTTTATTTTGTGGCACAAGTAAGAATGATTTCATTATGATATGGGTTGGACCTATATCACCCTCCAATGCATTGGGTAAAGATTTATATCTCATGAGATAGACATGGCTGGAACGGTAAGTTAATCCGGTTCAGTGTTACAGGACTGAAACGAGGAGTGAACTCGATTCAGAAAAGGACCTTGTCCACTAAGATGGTCTTGGCAGCAATGCCTTGGATACTATGGAAATCATAACATGTTCTTAATGGTTTCCACAATTACATGTTTTATTCCCATGCTATTTTATCATGATTGATGTCCCCTTATGATATATGCCTTACGTACTTCCAAGATTCATGTCTTCGCTTAAGATTTTGATGATTAGATTTTTTGTTCAAGTTTTTGCATTCAAATGTTTATGGATTGGTTTATGTTCTCTATGTTTACCCTTACTGGGCATTTGAGCTCACCCATTTTATGTTTTCTTTTCCCCAGGATATAAAGAAAGGTTTTAGGTAAGAAAAAAATGGAAGATCTTTATAGGAAATGTTTAAGATCTTTCACGACGATTAGAAGATTATATTCCGAGTTTCCAAAGACACTAAACTATTACGGTCCTTGTGTGTATGTTTTTGTTATGTACTAAGTATTCCGAAAAAGTAATGTAATTTTCATGTATGTCAGGCTTCAGGCCTCTACAATTGGTATCAGAGGAAAGGTTTAGTCAACCATTGGAAACTAGGATGCAAGAACTTTAGTGAGATCCCTAGAGACATTTCTAAAGTATGTCTAGGGATGTCCCTAAGGTTAAGTATAAGTATAGGTTATAATCCTAAAATTACGGTAACGATCATATAATTGAACCTAATATGTTAGATGTCGAAGGTACTCCCCCTTGATCATGTTATTTTCCTTGTATGTTTTTTGCCTCTCACAGAATTCTTTTTGTGTTTTAGTCAATGGAGGGAAACAGAAGGAATTCAGTTAACATTGAATCCAGTGGACAAATTGGTGACTATGAGGAACAAAATTGCATAATTCCTAGAGAGAAAGATATTGTGATTATTCCGAATCAGTCATCGTGATATATGATTCAAAAGGTGAAATTTAGTGCTATGCCTACTTAATCAAATAGGAGGAAGATAGACTTTTATGCATGTTCGGATGTAGAGAAGCATAAAGAAAGGAAGATTGAGATTTCTAAAGAAGGGAAGAAGAACCTTGAGGAATACATCAAATGGAGGGACAAATGTTATTTGTGAGGAGAAAAGGGTCATAGAGTGACAGAATGTTATGGAGTTCAATGTATTATTTGTGGAGAACATGGGAATTACCCAACTCAATGCCCTGACCTAAAAAGTTACTTCTAAATCAAGGAAGGACTTATTCCAAGACAATCATTGAAGAGGATGGATTGAATTGTTTATGTATTGGTATTCAAGAATAATGTTGTTGAGGTAATTTTATTGTGTATTAGAATATTTTTGTATTAGTCTATTGTAGTTTTCAATAATTTTATGGTACCGGTAACCATGAAAAGCGATTCAAATATTTTTGAAAGCAGATGATATGCGCATAATGAAGGGATAAGGAGAAAATAAATTTTTTGACATTATTCATGAGCTCATGATTAATATAAGGACAAAGTGATAGGATGGTTTGAGTATATAGAATTTTTAGGATTTTGGTATGTGGAAAGTGTTAACTTTTAACTGCATTCATGTTTTCACTAAGGTTCAATGGGTATTCATTTTTTTAAAGATAATACATGATTAAGTCCTTAGAATGTTTGGAATGTGACCAACAAGACATGTCTTATGATATACGGGGATCAACGATGGTATTAACATTCTTGTTATATGAACTCTTTGGTAATCATTTTCACTATAATATGAGATTGGACAACAGTATTTTGGATATGCCTAAAGATTGGAATGGATTATGTTGGACATAAGTTAGTATTGTTTAAGGCTATAACTTTTTCAATATTATTGATGGAAAGTTATAATAATGTAGTTTTAGAAAAAGGACAACCTGCAGGACGGACGACAACCCATCGCATCAGACAAGGATGTGGGAATCGAACCCACAACTGAAGTGCGACATGCCTTTATCACCTACCATTAGCCTACAAAAAGTCCATGTTTAGTAGAAACTAGTTTTATTATATTAAGCAATATGATATATGAAGTATAAGTCTATTTTAGGAACCATATATGATTAATCTCACTATAGATGGACTTATGTATTTTTGATAACTTTTTCTAACCTTTTGTTTGAGATAGATGGAATGACCCATCATTCTATCACATGATCTGCTAACACTTCACGAATGACAAACTCAAATTCATTTCTTTAAGAGATGAAGTGGAAATTGTCCAAGGAACGACCAATGGTGAGACTATACCAAAATCAAGAACGTATTTATTCTAATTCCAATTTCTTCAACTTTAGGGAAATGATCTTGAAAACCAAAAATGTTGTCCTAGTTCTCTTATATCCGAAGAATCAGATGGTACCATAGATAAACACAAATCTATGGATTTGTGATTATTGGATTTTTCATAGCCATGTTCTCTACCACTCTCCGTCTGAACATGATGGTTAGATTTCTCTTCCATATCCATATTTTCACCTATGTTCTCCTATGTGGAAACCCATTGATTAATTAATTTGGGTAACCATTAAGTTTCATACATTAGTTTTTAAAGCCAAGTTTTTTATTCCTTTTTACGAAGTGGGTTTCTATTAAAGAAACTTTCAAGTAAAAAACCATTTATAACCCCGACGAATTTCGAGGGCGAAATTCATTTTAAGGGGGGTAGAATGTAACACCCCGAGATTTTATGAAAAATATTCTTTTTAATTTCATTTATTTATTGTGTTGTACGCTACACCAAAAGGATCTTGCACAACATGCATACCTAACTTGGCTTGAATTACACGCAATCGCGACCTTCCACGATACCGTGTGTTGTACGCAATAATGAGTTTCGCTAAACAACGATATGTTATATAAACTAGCCATTATGTATAGTAATAACCACTTTATGAAATTTAATAAATTTTATCTTTTAAAATGGACTTCATTTTTGTATTCAGAATATCAAAATAAGCCTAGGGTGATTTTTTGGTATTTTTTCTGAAAACATTCAATTTTTGATGAATAGTGAAAACACCGGGTTACTATTCAAAAACCGACTTTTTATTTAAATAATTATTTATTTTAGGTAAAAATTGATACATAATACCTATATCAGTTCAATTTAAGTCATTGGAGTCAATTTATAATAATTTTAGATATATAAAAATTTTATTGAACTTTTCACCGTCTTTTACCCACCTCCTAGGAGAATTGGAAAATTCACATAAAACATAATTTTACCGCTTATGTGAGTGGAATTTAGAAAATACGAGAGACATAGTTAATATCAAGGACTAAAATGTGGTTCAATGAGATGAAAATAATTTTTGGTGAATAGTAACTTTTCACTTTTTTTACCATGGTTAAAAGTAAATAGGGTAATTAAGGGTAAAAATGATATTATTATTACCCTAACACATGTCCTAATTCTATTGGATAAGAGTAATTCGACCAAAAACAACCTTAGGAATAAAATATGACCATTTAGGCCCACTTGGATTAGATTAGGACATTTATTATTAATTTATTTAAAGAAGGGTTAAAATAGTTAAAATCAATGTTTAATAACTAAATCATTTTTAATATAGGGTTATACATAAGATAAATTAGACAATAAATTTTCATTATAAAGATAAAAATATTTCCTACATAATGGTATTTTATTTATAATTTTTAGACATTAAATAATTTAATTAATTTATGACACAATGATGATGCAGTAATTATCTTATTAATGAAATATTGACATAATTGAAGTTATAAATACCCAAATAAATGTAATTTGAGACTTTTTATGAATTACACTAATTATATAGGTTAATAGGACATGTTATTATTGATTTAGTTATCTTTTTTTCGAACTAATCATTCTGTTATGATTTTCACAAATATCAATTACCAAATAGTGTCAAAATTGACATAAAATAGTTTTTAAAACAAATATTATATTATTAATTGTCATATTCTTCCTAAAAATCTACGTTTTGGCCAAATGACTTAGATAAGGTTATATATATTAATAATAAACAACTTGGGGTTCGTTTGGATTGTTATAGTAAGTTTACTAACCTTATAGTGTAAGAAAACAAGAAGACATGGTAAAAGAAACATTATTTAACTTAAAGTTAAATCTAAATGATAAGGTTAAAATAGAAACCTAAACTTGTCTAAATTCTATTGGATGAGAGGATTTCGACCCATCCCCACCTTAGCTTCGAAATAACTCAGTTTTGAGCTATTAAAAACCGAATATGACTTTATAATAAAATAATATTTTTATTTATTCCAAAGGTGCCCCTCTCCTCCCTTATAAAAGGGAACCTCCTCCCTCTCTTCCTCACATCACTTTGAGCCTTCAAGCTTGGACAAACCCTGCCAATTTCTCTTCTCCACTTCCCTAGAAACATCCTAGAGGTTCTGGTCTTCTTTAAAGACAAATCTTAGTGCCCTAAGAGGAGGTTTCAAAAAGGCGTGTCGAAAGAAGAGGAGGTTCAGATACGTACGAAGCATATCAGACCTAAGGTAAGGGATAACCTTTCCAATCTCATTCTTTTCCAAGATTGTTTATTCGTAAGTATTTGATGGGGTTATTGTTATCATCCATGTTCATTATTTCTAAAAGTGTTTTTATGTATGTTTAATGTCCTTTTTACCCATTTTGTCTTTTACTACATGGTATGTAAGGAATCTTTCATTTTTTTACATTACGAGGTACTTTTTAACTTTTCCAACAAAAGTACAAGAAGAATGTTATTTTTAACTTATACGGCATGAAATGATTTTTACGCCTTATTTTCATGAAGCTTCCTCCAAAAGATTTCATGACTATTTTCAACAAAATCCCTTTCTTTTAAAATTCCATGAAAAGTTTGTGAAAAGAAAAGTATTTTGAAGAAGAAAGGATATTTCCTTCAAGAATTCATTTCAAGTGTTTTATCAAAACCATTTTTCATCTAAGATGACATTATTTCATATGTGTATGTTTCAAGTATAATTTCTCTATGATTTACATGGTTTCACTTTTCTTATTATGAATTGATATCCATTTATTTTATATGGATTATGTGATGATGGGATGATGTTGATGAAACGCATTTTATTCGTTGGGTTATTAGGAATGATGTTTGTTTATTTTGCGGCACAAGTAAGAATGATTTAATTATTAGATGGATGGGACCTATATCTCCCTCAAATTCACTGGGTAAAGAATTATATCTCATGAGATAATCATGGCTGGAACGTTAAGTTAATCCGGTTCAGTGTTACAGGACTGAAATGAGGAGTGAACTCGATTCAAAAAGGGACTTTGTCCACTAAGATGGTCTTGGCAGCAATTCCTTGGATACTATGGAAATCATTACATGTGCTTAATGGTTTCCAAAATTACATATTTTATTCCCATGCTATTTTATCATGATTGATGTTCCCTTATGATATATGCCTTACGTACTTCCAAGATTCATGTCTTTGCTCAAGATTTTGATGTTTAGATTTTATGTTCAAGTTTTTGCATTCAAATGTTTATGTATTGTTTTATGTTCTCTATGATTACCCTTACTAGGCATTTGAGCTCACCCATTTTATGTTTTCTTTTCCCCAGGATATAAAGAAATGTTTTAGGTAAGAAAAAAAATGGAAGATCTTTATGGGAGATGTTGAAGATCTTTCACCATGGTTAGAAGATTATATTCCAAGTTTCCAAAGACACTAAACTATTATGGTCTTTTTTTATGTTTTTTTATGTACTAAGTATTCCACAAAATTAATGTAATGTCCATGTACGTCAAGCTTGGGGCCTCTACAATGATGCACTTTATTTTAGTCCTATCTGGTACCAGCCTGACTTTCCATGTAATATTGAGGATATGCCTCCAGGAACAATTGCAGTTGAAATGGATGAACTATCAGAGAAAGAAACTGATCTAGGACTCATTGAATATAACTTACCCCCTAGGGTGGTGCCACACCTATTGGATCCTTTGGCAGGGTTACTCGCCATCATATAAATTTATTGGGCCTTCCTGCACATTCTGAGTCATTGTCCTTTGATCGGGACCCCAATACGGGTAAAGATCACACTGGGACCATCAACTCCTCTGGCTCTTCTAGATTAATAAAAAAGATGAAAGATAACCCTGAAAAGGTTGTGTTTGGTTAACAGCTTGTGGAACATAAAAAAGATGGTTGATTACCTTCTCGCCGAACGTGTTGTAGAATGGCGACCAGATTATAGTAATCCTTGACCAGGGTATCAGGGGAAGGTACAACCTTTCCCCAGCGAGTTACCTCCTCATGACCATGACCATCCTTCCCATATAGAATGAATAGAGGCCATAGATTATAGAAATTGGGCATGACATGCATCACCAAATCCACCCGAGTTGTGTGATAACCCTCCTCAGGACCCAGCTCAGGTTCCCCCAGCTGCACCATAATTCATTCCCCCGATAATCCTATAAGTCATCCCACTAGCCGCTCCATGAGTCATTGGGTCTACTTACCACATTGAAGAACCTTCCAAAGCGTTGGTTGTTAGGGACCCTCATCAAGATCGGAATCCTCATCTGGATAATCTGATGGAAGCTTTTATTTATTGCCTCGAGGCCCTAGAAACTCGACATGTGGCAATCCCACCTGATGGAAAGCCATATCCAGAAAGGGTAGATGATATTATAGAACCCTTGGGTTTCATAAATCCTATTTTATTCCCCTTTAATGGTATGGACAATCCGCTGCAGCATCTGGCCCACTTTATTTCAAGGAGTGGACAAATGTTGGGAACTCCCGCATAATTGGAGGCCGCCATGCTCTAATGTTTCATACAGACATTAGAAGGGCCCGTATTTGTCTGGTACAGCTAGTTACACATTGGTTCAATAGCTGGTTGGGAGGATCTTCTTATGTGGTTTCTCGACTAGTTCAGTTCCACTACTTGAACGACAAGCATTGTTGACATCTTAAAATGCAAGCACAGGCCTTACAAGCGTGTCGTAGACTTTGTTGCCAGGTGGAAGGGCCTCACATATTCCCTTGATATGCTACTAACCTAGGAGTATCTATTAACTATGTTCATGGGGAATGTGAATTTTGAACTAGTCCCTTCTCTCATCACTCTGAACATCCCAGGTGGGTTCTAGGATTTCTCTAACAAAGCTCAATGTTTAGCAGACTCCTTGCAGCAATCCTACCAGGCACGTCCAATCCCTCCTGTAGCTCCCTCAAGAAGAGCCGCCAAGGCCAAGGCCACTATATTAGCCCAAATAGAGGCCCCAGGTAGCTGGAGTTGTTACTGGTTGAGTCACCTCCACAGATTCATCGGGGGCTACCACCTCAGGCACAGCCTCCGACCTAGCAGCACCCGCCTCAGAATCAACAGGTTCCCCAGTGTAATGTGCCACCACCACCAAGGTGAGATAATTATGTTCCACCTCCTCATCAGGCTCTACTAGACCATATTCCGGTCCAGGTTCCCAGAGATCATTTCCCAGATCGGAGGAACTAGACCTAATCATTTAATGTGTCTTAGGTTCCTGGTTATTTCCAAAGCACCTTGGACCAAGAAATCCTACAGTTTCCATAATGCATAAGGCCCAAATAGGCGGATCTCACTGGTCACCCCAATTACTACACCTATCATCGGTTCCTTAGGAACACCCTTAAAAAGTGCTATGTGTTTAAAGAATGGCTCCAAGACTAGGTCGATAACAATATAGTTAGGTTGGGTCAAGTCACACACATGTAGAATGTGTGTTTATAAAACATGGTAGTGACAACGAGGGTGAATGGCAGTAGGTTTTAAACTGTGGGTATCAATAATAGAATAAATAGATTGCATGTAAAACCATATCCCATATCCATGGTATTATCCATGCATGTTTGAATCAGCAGAAGCCTTCAGAATTCACTGTGCTACCTTTATCAACTACCTCTTAATCAACATCTCATCCGTCATCCTCCTATGAGAGAAAGTACCGACGATGTAAGGGAAGACAAATCCCTCCACCTATGCCAAATCTGTCATGTACTCTTAGTGACTTCATGCCCCCAAATATGGGGTTTTTCCCCATAATCCACCTAACAATGGAGGATTCCTAATGTGATGATCAAGTGTACACTTTGGTCAATATCGTAGAGCTGGTAAACCCCTACATGGTTCCTGATGAAGAAGATCGCTTGACGGACCCTCCCAATATCCCCAGTCGACGCCAGAGTCGAAATATCCATGGGTATGTGAATTTCCAGAATGCATTGGTCAGTGCTTCCAGCCAGGCCGTGAAAACCACAGAGACTAGATAGTAGGCCTAGTGTAGATCTTAGCATGTGCAGCCTTCTCATCACGTTTCATTAGATCCGCTTACACCGCCATTTGTACTACTTAATTTGGAAAATCCACTCCAACCAAGCTATAACCAGCCACATTACATTGTGGACTGAACTCAGTCATGTGGTCGTCAGTCGGTAACCACTCTACATGGTTCGATTAGTGAGAAGAGAGATATTCCTAGTACCAGCCAGAATCCTTCGGTTCAACCAGCAGCAACCATCATACCTCCAACCACAGAACAACCTCATGTTAGTAGAAGTGTATGCCTGTCACAAAAATATGATGTCTTCAAGCATCTTGACATCATTCCTATGAGTATCTCTATCCTTGAGGCTCTCCTCCTTTTATCAGATATGTGGGAAACCCGTGTAATGGCATTAATAATCCCCCTCCAGTTTGAGATAGAAGTAGAACCCACTTAAGCATTCCATGTTGAGACATTCAAGAATGTGGAATTTCAGGACATCATATCTTTATATAGAGAAGATGAAGGTTCTCCTTTACATGGGCACATCCTCCCACTAAACATCGTTAGCCAGTTCAATGGTGTGGAGGTCTATCGCTGTCTTTTGAACAATGGTTCAGGGATCAATCTTGTCCCAACCCCGAAACTCCGCAAGAAGGGGTTATTTGAAACAGAACTAAGTCCCTCTGACATAAATTTATTTGGTTATGACAGGACATAGTAGACACCAATTGGGAATATTCCCTTGAAGACCCATTTCGGTGGCCTAGCTTCCAGCACTGAGTTCATGGTTGTCTCACAAGACACCACTTACAATGCGTTTATGGGTAGACCATGGCTTCACCTACATGTGGCAGTCCCTTCCTATTATCATTGATTCTTTAAGTACTCCCTTAATGGTCGAGTAGGTATACTCTAAGATGATGTGTCTTACTTTTCCTCTTGTGAAGCCCGCTACTTGGATGCATACTATTACAAGATCAAGGATAAGAAGATTCAGGATAACAAGGTTGAACACGCTATGGCTATGACCGACCTGTGGATAGACCTAAATGACGCCTACATTTTCCTGATTCATAGACTGGAGAACACAACCCCATATTTGGGGCATTGCTTTGTTATCTCTAGAACAAGGGGGAAGAACATTCCCAAGTCTATGGAACACTTTGATATCACCTCATATTCCTACACAAATCACGCTCGAGTGATCCCAGTGCTCCGTATTCCAAAAATGTGTCGTGATTTCCAACCCATGGAAACCGAAATACATTATACTTTCTTGTTTCACCGGGTTTGGATAAACTGTCTCAAGAAGAAATTACACTATTGCTTTGATATTATCAAACATGGACCCTTGGGGTGAATCTCAGATGGGATTGGGTCTACATCTTTCATCGCGATGGTTTCAGTAGCATAGGAGTCCCCGGATGAGGTTTCCATTGTCACCCATGCTGGAACCAGTGTCCCGTCAAGACGTGTCGACTCAGAGGAGTTTCCTCCTGCTGATGATCCTCTTGCCAGGGATGAAGAAGAGGATTTCAAATATGCACCTCTTGCACTCGAAGATTGTGTCACCACTATGATCGATGAATTGGTACAGGTAAACCTCAACACTTATATGGATTTGAAACCAATACTGATCAGTGTCGATATGCCTGAAGAATAGATACAGTGATACATGGATTTCCTAAGGCAACACCATGATGTATTTTCTTGGATTTATAATGAGATGTCAGGGATAGATCCTGAAGTATCCATCCACCATCTTGGTCTCCCAGTAAATCATCATGGGTTCAAACAACCTCCCAAAAAGATGCAACCCTTTCATGGTGACACGGTCAAGGATGAGGTCGATAATCTCATCAAAACCAACTTCATCAAGGAGATCCATAACCCCAGATTGTTAGAAAAAACTGTGCACTTCAGGAAGAAAAATGGATAGATTAGAGTCTGCATTGAATTTTGGGATCTCAACTGTCACTATATAAAGGATGATTTTCCCCTTCCCATGATAGAACTATTGATAGATGCCACTATTGAGTTCTAGGCTCTCTTCTTCATGAATGGGTATTCTGGATATAATCAAATCTAAATTTCCCCTGAGGATGAATATTATACCACCTTTAGGGTACCATAATGTACTTTCTATAGGTAATTCCTTTAGATCTAAAGAATGAAGATTCCACCTATCAGCATTACATTCACAACATATTCAAGCTGATACTTGGGACATTTGTGGAATGTTGTGTGGATGATTTCTGGTTAAATATCGCTAGCATCAGGACCATCTCATAGATCTTAAGAAAGTATTTGGCTTCCTCTATTCCCTCTATGTAAAGATGAACCCCTTGAAGTGTGCCTTTGGGGTCACCTCCAGAATGTTTCTTGGCTTCATTTTCAGATATAGAGGCATTAAGATCAGTTTATAAAAGTTCAAGTCCATCAGCCAGATGTCTCCTCCATGCTATATTTGGGAGATCTAAGGCTTTCAAGGCCACTTATCCTACATATATCAGTTCATCACAAATCTGGTTGTGAAAGTATAATCCCTTTTCCCAGCTCCTGAAGAATGTTTTCGATTATCAGTGGGATAAGGAGTGCCAAACTACTTTTGAGGAAATCAAGCAGTACATGCTACAGCCTCTGGTTCTGATGTTGCTCGTTTATGAAAAGTCACTATTACTCTATGTGACTACTCTAGAATGGTCCCTTGGGGACCTTCTCAACCAAAAAAATGAGGGAATGGAAAATAGATCATACTATATCAGCCACATGATCCTCAATACAAAGACCATATATTCCTCTATCAAGAAGAGCAGCCTTGCACTGATATCCGCTATGCAGAAATTGTGGTATTACTTAAAGTACCATGAGATACAGCTAGTATCCCAAGTGGATCCGATGAAGTACATTCTGAACTTCCTCATATTGATTGGTTTTATAGATCAGTGAGTAGTGATCCTTCAACAGTTCAACATCAAGTTTTCCCCCAGAAGGCTATCAAAAGACATGAATTAGAAAACTTTCTTGTCGCCCATCCATCCCCCATAAAGCAGTCTTTGGATCCTAAATATCCATATGAGGAAATCCTCTCATTGGATCAATCCATTTCATGTTGTAAAATGCACTTTGACGGTGCTTCCCAAAGCCCTACTGGCTGGAGACTCAATGATCCCAGATTTAATAGAGTAGGCCTGGGTATCATCTTCATCACGCCTAAAATATCAATTCTATCTTATTCATTTATATTGTCAGACGGATGTACCAAAAAAGAGGTGGGATATCAAGATCTCATCATGAGTCTTGATTTGGCCCTCGAAATTGACGTTCCCCACTTGTATGTGAAGGGGGAATCTGAACTGGTCGTCAAGAAAATCAATAGCGACTATATCATCAAGAAGCCAGATCTCATGCCTCTGTTAGAGAATACTCTCCAGATGAAGGACTAGTTCCCTTCTTAGCTAGAATTTACTCGTTCCCCTTGATCATAGAATAGTTGAGCTGATGCCCTAGTTAGCCTTTCCACATCTATTGCAGAGATTGAATAGGATGATTTGATTATCCATGTGGTGCATCGAAGACTCATCGCTCCCATCACTCCGGATGATGATGATATCCCACAAGTAATCCACGTTTCCACCGTTTCCTCCACATCGGGACCTCTAGGTCCCCCTTCTGTGGTGTTGTAAGGTACCCCTAACTGGACGACTCCCTATATAGAGTATCTATAGCAAGGTAATATCCCAAAAGACCGAATCAAATGTGAGAAAATCCAATGGCGCGTGTAACGCCCCGACCCCAGTTACCCAGAGTCGGTGCATTATTACATAACATTGGCATGATCACAAGAAAGATCAAATCTCGAAAGACCGATTGGTTTAGTAGCCTTGGAAACACTAGATATATTCATAAGTTTTACATTACATCATAAAATGAAAAACTACTACAACAACATAATGTCTCCATAATCCACACTACTATCCCCTCATAATATCCCTGCAGGTCATTCATAATTTACTTCATCACATCCTGGGGAAAAATAAAACATAGAAAAGGGGTGAGCTCAAATGCCCAGTAAGGATAACAATATAGCGGAAACTTTCATAAATAAGAATAAACATTTAAGGCAATGCATTACTAAAACAAAAGCCTTTTAAAATTGAACTTCAACATGGTATGGCAAAAGTAAAATGAAATAATGCCATTTACTTATTCACATGGATATTCTACTAATCGAATAATCATATGCAAAAATCAATAACCACTTTCATAATGTTGGAATGCATAATGCCAGACTATCATAACCACATAGCCAAGGCCTCGTGCCAAGACTACAAATAAGATTTTGTCAAGGCCTTGTGCCAAGACACTAGTTTGTCTCATGAGACCTACCGATGCATCGAGGAGCTATAGCGGGCTCCACCCGTCACTTATTAAGTCCAATGCATTCCCATATGAAAAGGTTTAAACATAACATAAACATTCGTATTAAAACTAGCATACGAAATGTCAATAATTTCACCATAAACTATGAATGGTATAAAAATAGAACATCCACAGTCAAACATATCACAAAACCTTCAATACAATATAGAAGTTTTGTATCATAATAAATCAACTTCAAATAATCTTAAAATTCATCAAAGGATGTTGACATAGATGAAATCAAAATTCTTTTTAAAGAAATATCTCCTTTTATTTTGAAATCATTTAAGATCCATATAAAATAAATCATTTTCTTTGAAAATATTCTTATAAGCTTGTAAGGAAATCTTTGAAGATTTTATAACGGCGTAAAATAACTGCACCAGCCGTATAAGTTAAAAAAAACATTCTTACCTCAATTCTATCGAAAAGGTTAAAAAGGACCTTGTTTTGAAAACGACGGAAATATTCCTTTATAAAACTCTTATAAAAAGTCAAACAAGGGTATAAATGATTTTAACCCATATTCTTGTAAATAATAAATATGTTTTGAAATACATTTCGAAGAAACATGGATGTGGATGATAAAGAAATCCCAGTAGATTATTACGTATAAACAATCTCGGATAATGAAGAGATTGTGAAATAACCCTTACCTTGTACTTTTTCCTTGGTTGGGGTAGGTTAACCTCCTGTATAATGGTGAAATAATTGTTATTAAATTATACAAGAATCATATATATTAATATGATATCATATATGATCTTTTAACATTGATTTATTAATAATATCTTAGAATTATCATCGTTTCGGGTGTTAACTTACTCATTTTCTTTTATATGTTTTGTTACATAAGCCATGGTTGTTGTATCTTATTCATATACAGAATTATATCTAGTCCTTAAACATCATTTTTAAATCATCAAATGATAATTATACTTGAATGGTTACGATGGAGAATGAATCTCATCGCGTTCGTGGAGACGGTAGTCCGTACGTACGCACGAGCGACAATATCATTCTTTTGATATTAAAATAATATATAAATGAATGGTATATCATATATACAGAATCATTAACATGTTATATTTATTATTTACATGAGTTACACATCATTATTATACCCATCCAAATAATATTATATTGAATAACAATTACACCACGACGTGGAGACGGTAAGCCGTACGTACGCACGTATGGTGACATGTTATTCAAAGGGTGGATAGAATACTGAATATGGTTGTACCATACTTATAATAACATCACAGTATATGTGAGATACTGGAGTTATTATTTCAGAATGGTAAGAACAAAGGAAGAAGAAGTGTAAGAAGAAATGAACTTAGAAAAGGGTGGTGAAATCATTACCTCTTCTTCGGGTTCTTCCTTTTGATTTGATCAAAAGGGCTCCTTAGGTTGGCTTTCTGATCAAACTAAGGCCTCTAGGTTGTAGTGAGGGATGTTGGGAGAGTATTTGGGCAGAGTTTGGCCGAACCAAAAGGCTTTGAAGGTGTGAAGAAATGAGAAGGAGGAGTGCCCTTTTATAAGAGGGGTGAGGGGCACCTTTGGAAAAGTTAGAAATATTAATTTATAATAAATTCATATTCGGTTTCTAATGGCTCCAAAGTTGACTATTCAAATGATGAGGTGGGGATAGGTCGAAAGCAACTCATCCAATAGAATTTAGACAGGTTTGGGTACCTATATTAACCTTATCTTTAAGTATTAACTCTAAGTTAATTAGTTTCACTTTTACAATGTCTCTTTGTATTTTATATATTATGGTTAATAAACTTACTATATACATCCAAGAGACCCCCAAGTGGTCCATTAATGATTAACCTATCATGATATAAGTCTCTTGGCCGAACCTTAGATTTTTAGGAATTTAATATCAATTAATAATATAATATTTGTTTTAAGAATTCTTTTATTTCAATTTTGACACTATTCATTAGTTGATTTTTGTGAAACTCATAACAGATTTATTACTTCGAACAAAGTCAATTAAATCAATCCTAATATATCATATTATCCTAGAAAATTAGTTTAATTCATTAAAAGTTTCATATTATATTTATTTGGGTATTTATAATATCACTTATTTTAATTTTTCACTATTATAGTAATTACTGCATCATCATTGTGTCATAAATAAAATAAATTATTTAATGTCTAAAAATTATAAGTAAAATATCATTATGTAGGAAATCTTTTTATCTTTCTAATTAATATTTATAATCGAAAATCCAACATGTATAACCCTATGTAAAAATTGTTCTTCTAAAAGATGTAAGCTTATGCCATTTTTATTTTTATTTTGACTTTATTAATATAAAGTGTCCCTACCACATACAAGTGGCTCCAAGGGGTCCCAAAATTGACCCAAGGATGCCCATGGTCGGGTATGTGTCCACCAATAAGGTTAGGACACGTTTTAGGGTAATTTTGTATTATTATAATATTATTTTTTTAACCCTTATTTACCGGATTTACCCTTTAACCATGGTAAATAAAATATTTACCACAGTAACTATTCAAAATGTCTAAAAATAAAAGTTACCTATTTACACAATTTGAACATCCTGATTCCAAATATGGAATCCATTTTCCTAAATTCAAAACACAGAAGTGGCAGAAATTAATTTAAAATTAATTCCCGCTGTTAAAACAAAAAGCGTGTTTTTAAGAGATAATAACTATCAAAAGATTGACACTTGTTTATGTTCGGTTTAATTGTAAAATTATGTCCAATGACCAAAATTATATTAAATGGTAAAAATATATTCTAAATATACTTTAAAACCACTCAAATTCATAATTTATCACTAGTAATTAATTTGATTAAAAAAGTTGTTTTTAATTAAAATTTAGTAATTTTCACTATTCATCAAAATATGAAAGTTATCCGAAATGTACCAAAATTTCACCCTAGGCTAAATTCGATATTCCAAATCCAAAAATGAAGTCCATTTTCAAATATAAAATATATATAATTTCAAAAAGTAGGTATTACTATTCATAACGGCTAGTTTGATTAGTTATGGTGTGTTAGAACTCGGTGTTGCGTACAACACACGCTATCACATTATTCAAAGAGAAGCGTACCATAGAAGCTTGGGGTGTTACATTCTACCCTCCTTCAAATAATTGCGTCCTCGCAATTTCTAGGGTATTACTGCATAAAAAGACTCGGGTGGTTCTTCATCATAAGTTCCTCGGGTTCCCACGTTGCCTCTTCCATCTTATGATTCCTCCACAAAACTTTTACCAGACGCGTCGTCCGGTTTCTCAGCATTTGTTCTCTCGTATCAAGAATCTTGATGGGCTCTTCGCAATAAGACAGATCAGGTTCCAGTTCTAAATCTTCATAGGTGAGTACATGCGTTGGGTCAGGCATGTATTTCCTCAACAGAGATACGTGGAATACATCGTGAACTTTGGAGAGACTTGGCGGCATTGCCAATCGGTAATCTACAGCCCCAATTCGTTCTAGAATTTCGAAAGGTCCGATGTACCTGGGACTCAATTTACCTTTCTTACCAAAACGTATGACTCCCTTCCACGGAGATACCTTCAGGAAAACATGATCACCGACTTGAAATTCCAAATCCTTCCTTTGATTATCGGCATAGCTCTTCTGCCTACTTTGAGCTGCTTTGATGTGATTTTGGATTACTTTCACCTTTTCCACTGTTTCCTCCACCAGCTCTGGGCCTACAAGTTTTCTTTCACCAACGTCATCCCAACAGGTTGGTGTACGACATCTCTTTCCGTATAACGCTTCATATGGTGCCATCTGTATACTCGAATGGAAGCTATTGTTATAGGAAAATTCTACCAGTGGTAAATATTGATCCCACATACCCTGAAAGTCAAGTGAGCAAGATCTCAACATGTCTTCTAAGGTTTGAATAGTCCGTTCTGATTGTCCGTCTGTCTGAGGGTGGTAAGCAGTGCTCAAATGAAGTTCAGTATCCAGGGATTTCTGAAGACTTTTCCAAAACCTTGAAGTAAAACAGGGATCACGATCCGAAACAATTGATAGGGGTACTCCATGAAGTCTCACAACTTCATTAATATATAGTCTTGCTAGACGTTCCAGGGGTAGATCTTCTCTTATAGCAAGAAAATGTGCTGACTTGGTAAGACGATCAACAATAACCCATATTGCATCGTTCCTTCTAGGAGTCTTTGGTAGCCCCATGACAAAGTCCATCGTAATATTGTCCCATTTCCACTCCGGTATGGGAAGAGGTTGCATGACTCCTCCAGGCTGTTGCCTTCCAGCTTTCACTTGTTGACAAACCATACATCTTGATACAAAATCAGCAATCTCCCTCTTCATGTTGTCCCACCAAAAATGTTCCTTCAAATCTCTATACATTTTGGTGCTCCCAGGGTGTATAGAGAAATTGGAACTATGAGCATCATCCAGCAATTCCCTTTTTAGATTAGGTATATTGGGAACACAAAGTCTCTTCCCGAATTTCAAAATTCCACCTTCATACGCAAAGTCTCTCAATCTCCCATCATTCACAGCTTTAATCTTCTTTTGGAATTCTTCATTATCAGTCTGAGAACTCTTAATCCTTTCTAGTAAAGATGGTTTGGCAACCATTTGAAAAAGCATTGATGTTTCACCTTCCCTGGTTATTCCTATGTCCATCTTCACTAGCTCCATGAAAATTGGATCCCTTTCAATTCTCATATTGTTCAAAACTCCATGGTCTTTTCTGCTCAAAGCATCTGCCACCTTGTTTGCTTTCCCTGGGTGGTAGTGTATCGTACAATCATAATCCTTGAGTAATTCAAGCCATCTCCTTTGCCTCATGTTGAGTTCTTTTTGTGAGAAAATATACTTCAAACTCTTGTGATCAGTATAAATCTCACATTTTTCACCATAGAGGTAGTGCCTCCATATCTTCAAAGCAAAGATCACAGCTGCTAACTCAAGATCATGAGTAGGATAGTTTTGTTCATGAATTTTCAACTGTCGTGATGCATAGGCAATAACTCTATCATTCTGCATAAGGACACAACCAAGTCCTTTCTTTGACGCATCACTATAAATAACGAACCCATCATTCCCCGATGGTAGAGTCAATATAGGAGCATTGACTAATCTTCTCTTCAGTTCTTCAAAACATTCTTCACACTCTTTTGTCCAAACAAATTTAACCCCTTTACGTGTGAGCTTCGTTAATGGGTTAGCCAATCGGGCAAAATTCTGGACGAAACGTCGATAATAACCTGCCAAGCCAATAAAACTACGTACCTCAGTTATACTCGTAGGTGCTGGCCATTCTTGGATTGCTTTGGTCTTAGAAGGATCAACAGAGATTCCATCTTTAGAGACAATATGGCCAAGAAAAGAAATCTCCTGAAGCCAGAATTCACACTTGCTAAACTTCCCATATAATTCATGCCTCCTTAGAGCCTTCAAGATAATGCGCAAGTGATTTTCATGATCTTCGTAGGTTTTGGAGTATACCAAGATATCATCAATAAATACCACCACAAATTCATCGAGATACTCCTTGAAAACTCTATTCATCAGATCCATGAATACAGAGGGTGCATTAGTCAATCCAAATGGCATTACAGTAAACTCGTAATGCCCGTACCTGGTTCGAAATGCTGTCTTCGGAATGTCTTCCTTCTTTACACACAACTGATGGTATCCAGATCGAAGGTCAATCTTTGAAAAGTATTGAGCTCCATGCAGTTGGTCAAATAAATCATCAATACGAGGTAGGGGATACTTGTTCTTTATCGTTATAGCATTGATCTCCCTGTAATCGATACATAACCTCATAGATCCATCTTTCTTTTTAACAAAAAGAACAGGGGCTCCCCATGGAGAAACACTAGGGCGAATAAATCCCTTATTACTCAATTCCTCTAGTTTTTTCTTTAGTTCGACTAGCTCTACAGTGGCCATTCTATAAGGGGTCTTCGATATAGGCCTTGATCCAGGAATCAAATCAATAGAAAACTCAACTTCTCGTTCTGGAGGATGTCCAGGTAAATCTTCTGGAAATACATCTACAAATTCTTTCACAACAGGTACATCCTCTATTTGAACATTCCTTTCCTCACCGATAGTTACTTCATTCTCTTCCTCCCCAATAATTGAATTAAGTTGAGCTACTGGGGGTGGGTCTAAATAAGAATTAGGTGGTGACGATTCTGCTCTAAAAATAAGGTGCTCCTTATCATTATCATCATGAATCGTAACCTCTTTCTTCTTACAATAAATCTTCGCATCATAGTCCGAAAGCCAGTCCATACCGAGGATTATATCAAACTCAATCATAGGTATGACGATGAAATCAGCAGATAAAGAAAATTTATGTGCTCTAATGGGGACTGATTCACAAAACTTTGTTGCAACGATACTTCCCTTAGGAGTTTTAACTGACAACTCCCTTATTAAATCAAATTGGAAATATCTAATTTTCTTAGCAAACTGGGAAGATATGAAACAATGCGATGATCCAGAATCAAATAATGCATTTGCTAAACTTGAGGAAACCATTAAATTACCTTCCACCACGTCTTTCGGAGTTTCTACCTCAGTAGTAGTGATAGCATAAGCCTGGCCTTGATCCCTTGGCCTTTTTTGAGGTAAGTTCTCCTGATGCTTTGGACATGCATTTGCATAATGCCCCATCTCCCTGCAATTGTAGCACTGAACATTGGTAGCTTCCTTCTTCCCCTTGCAATCATGAGCTTGGTGGCCTTTTTCACCACACTTGTAACAGACTCCCATTCCCTTCAGGCAAGCACCGGGGTGTTTCTTCCCGCACTTACCACAAGATGGATATTCAACCTTTCCCTTCTTCCCCTTATTTCCATTCCCAGATTGATCAGCAGGTCTCTTCTTCTCTTGCTTTGCTTTAAAGTCATAAGACTTAGAGAATTCCTTTTCGGTCTTGATAGCACATGAGACAATGTCTTCGTACGATGAAAAGGATTGTGAGACTAATGCTCGACGAAGAAATGGTTTTAACCCATCAAAGAAACGATCAATCTTACTTCTTGGGTTGCGAATATAATCACCAGCGTACCTCGCTAACCTTGTAAAGTTAGCCTCATACTTTGTGACATTATCATCCTCCTTTTGTCTCAGACTCAGAAATTGCCTTTCCATATCTGCTCGATGGTCGCGAGGAAAGTCTTTTTCTAAAAACAGATCTTTGAACTCCCTCCATTCCATGTTTGATACTTCATCATCTTCCTTCATGTTTTGAATCAATGACCACCATTGATCAGCATCTCCAGTGAGGCGGTAAACTGCCATGGTAACTTTTTCCCTTTCACTACTCCCCAAAGCCTGAAATATTTTCTCTAGGGAAAATATCCATTGCTCAGCTACTAAGGGATTTGTACTCCCATTGAACGTTGGTGGTTGTTGTCTCATGAATCGATCTAACATTGATCCTCCACGCTGCGGATCAGGGTGCTCCATACGGGTAAGGTTATTATTCATAACCTGAGTAAGTTGTCCCAGTATGGTGATTAGTTGATCAGCACCAGTTGCATCACCAGCCCCACTATAATTATCTTGAGCAGGAGGGCAATCCCTACATGGAGTGCGCGCATTGATACGGTTTCCATTTCTTCCACTAGGCGCCATTTCTAAACAATGGCATAAACTAGATCAGTTTATGAATCAAAATACATAATCCCATACTTATAAAACACTTAACATAAATTGAACTATTTATGGATATAATCCATAATCATAAAAATGATTTTCTTTGAGGAAGTATATACTCATAAACCCTTCATAATGATTTGTAAAGATAATGAGAGTTATCCTAAGCATATCCCCCGGGAGTGTCGTAACCAAGAGTGCAGCAAGGCCCGTTGTCGTGCACCAGTTCCCGTTCGAGTCTAGCTCAAAGCGGTGTTTTCGGGTTTTACCCCTAGGTACATCTGTGCCAGAGCCGCCTCTACCTGCTCGTATCCAGACAGGGATGTATTGCTCGGAAAACTCACAAAATCTCTACAATACCAAAATTCTAGGAAGTTCTTCTATACTAATCCTCAAAGTTCATCTTAGGTCTACGTGCTCTAATCAGAGTTTATCTAAATCTAGCTTCCAAGGTTTGTACTAAACTTCCTCTGATACCAACTGTAATGCCCCGACCCCAGTTACCCAGAGTCGGTGCATTATTACATAACATTGGCATGATCACAAGAAAGATCAAATCTCGAAAGACCGATTGGTTTAGTAGCCTTGGAAACACTAGATATATTCATAAGTTTTACATTACATCATAAAATGAAAAACTACTACAACAACATAATGTCTCCATAATCCACACTACTATCCCCTCATAATATCCCTGCAGGTCATTCATAATTTACTTCTTCACATCCTGGGGAAAAATAAAACATAGAAAAGGGGTGAGCTCAAATTCCCAGTAAGGATAACAATATAGCGGAAACTTTCATAAATAAGAATAAACATTTAAGGCAATGCATTACTAAAACAAAAGCCTTTTAAAATTGAACTTCAACATGGTATGGCAAAAGTAAAATGAAATAATGCCATTTACTTATTCACATGGATATTCTACTAATCGAATAATCACATGCAAAAATCAATAACCACTTTCATAATGTTGGAATGCATAATGCCAGACTATCATAACCACATAGCCAAGGCCTCGTGCCAAGACTACAAATAAGATTTTGTCAAGGCCTTGTGCCAAGACACTAGTTTGTCTCATGAGACCTACCGATGCATCTAGGAGCTATAGCGGGCTCCACCCGTCACTTATTAAGTCCAATGCCTTCCCATATGAAAAGGTTTAAACATAACATAAACATTCGTATTAAAACTAGCATACGAAATGTCAATAATTTCACCATAAACTATGAATGGTATAAAAATAGAACATCCACAGTCAAACATATCACAAAACCTTCAATACAATATAGAAGTTTTGTATCATAATAAATCAACTTCAAATAATCTTAAAATTCATCAAAGGATGTTGACATAGATGAAATCAAAATTCTTTTTAAAGAAATATCTCCTTTTATTTTGAAATCATTTAAGATCCATATAAAATAAAACATTTTCTTTGAAAATATTCTTATAAGCTTGTAAGGAAATCTTTGAAGATTTTATAACGGCGTAAAATAACTGCACCCGCCGTATAAGTTTAAAAAAAAACATTCTTACCTCAATTCTGTCGAAAAGGTTAAAAAGGACCTTGTTTTGAAAACGACGGAAATATTCCTTTATAAAACTCTTATAAAAAGTCAAACAAGGGTATAAATGACTTTAACCCATATTCTTGTAAATAATAAATATGTTTTGAAATACATTTCGAAGAAACATGGATGTGGATGATAAAGAAATCCCAGTAGATTATTACGTATAAACAATCTCAGATAATGAAGAGATTGTGAAATAACCCTTACCTTGTACTTTTTCCTTGGTTGGGGTAGGTTAACCTCCTGTATAATGGTGAAATAATTGTTATTAAATTATACAAGAATCATATATATTAATATGATATCATATATGATCTTTTAACATTGATTTATTAATAATATCTTAGAATTATCATCGTTTCGGGTGTTAACTTACTCATTTTCTTTTATATGTTTTGTTACATAAGCCATGGTTGTTGTATCTTATTCATATACAGAATGATATCTAGTCCTTAAACATCATTTTTAAATCATCAAATGATAATTATACTTGAATGGTTACGATGGAGAATGAATCTCATCGCGTTCGTGGAGACGGTAGTCCGTACGTACGCACGAGCGACAATATCATTCTTTTGATATTAAAATAATATATAAATGAATGTTATATCATATATACAGAATCATTAACATTTTATATTTATTATTTACATGAGTTACACATCATTATTATACCCATCCAAATAATATTATATTGAATAACAATTACACCACGACGTGGAGACGGTAAGCCGTACGTACGCACGTATGGTGACATGTTATTCAAAGGGTGGATAGAATACTGAATATGGTTGTACCATACTTATAATAACATCACAGTATATGTGAGATACTGGAGTTATTATTTCAGAATGGTAAGAACAAAGGAAGAAGAAGTGTAAGAAGAAATGAACTTAGAAAAGGGTGGTGAAATCATTACCTCTTCTTCGGGTTCTTCCTTTTGATTTGATCAAAAGGGCTCCTTAGGTTGGCTTTCTGATCAAACTAAGGCCTCTAGGTTGTAGTGAGGGATGTTGGGAGAGTATTTGGGCAGAGTTTGGCCGAACCAAAAGGCTTTGAAGGTGTGAAGAAATGAGAAGGAGGAGTGCCCTTTTATAAGAGGGGTGAGGGGCACCTTTGGAAAAGTTAGAAATATTAATTTATAATAAATTCATATTCGGTTTCTAATGGCTCCAAAGTTGACTATTCAAATGATGAGGTGGGGATAGGTCGAAAGCAACTCATCCAATAGAATTTAGACAGGTTTGGGTACCTATATTAACCTTATCTTTAAGTATTAACTCTAAGTTAATTAGTTTCACTTTTACAATGTCTCTTTGTATTTTATATATTATGGTTAATAAACTTACTATATACATCCAAGAGACCCCCAAGTGGTCCATTAATGATTAACCTATCATGATATAAGTCTCTTGTCCGAACCTTAGATTTTTAGGAATTTAATATCAATTAATAATATAATATTTGTTTTAAGAATTCTTTTATGTCAATTTTGACACTATTCATTAGTTGATTTTTGTGAAACTCATAACAGATTTATTACTTCTAACAAAGTCAATTAAATCAATCCTAATATATCATATTATCCTAGAAAATTAGTTTAATTCATTAAAAGTTTCATATTATATTTATTTGGATATTTATAATATCACTTATTTTAATTTTTCACTATTATAGTAATTACTGCATCATCATTGTGTCATAAATAAAATAAATTATTTAATGTCTAAAAATTATAAGTAAAATATCATTATGTAGGAAATCTTTTTAGCTTTCTAATTAATATTTATAATCGAAAATCCAACATGTATAACCCTATGTAAAAATTGTTCTTCTAAAAGATGTAAGCTTATTCCATTTTTATTTTTATTTTAACTTTATTAATATAAAGTGTCCCTACCACATACAAGTGGCTCCAAGGGGTCCCCAAATTGACCCAAGGATGCCCATGGTCGGGTATGTGTCCACCAATAAGGTTAGGACACGTTTTAGGGTAATTTTGTATTATTATAATATTATTTTTTTAACCCTTATTTACCGGATTTACCCTTTAACCATGGTAAATAAAATATTTACCACAGTAACTATTCAAAATGTCTAAAAATAAAAGTTACCTATTTACACAATTTGAACATCCTGATTCCAAATATGGAATCCATTTTCCTAAATTCAAAACACAGAAGTGGCAGAAATTAATTTAAAATTAATTCCCGCTGTTAAAACAAAAAGCGTGTTTTTAAGAGATAATAACTATCAAAAGATTGACACTTGTTTATGTTCGGTTTAATTGTAAAATTATGTCCAATGACCAAAATTATATTAAATGGTAAAAATATATTCTAAATATACTTTAAAACCACTCAAATCCATAATTTATCACTAGTAATTAATTTGATAAAAAAGTTGTTTTTAATTAAAATTTAGTAATTTTCACTATTTATCAAAATATGAAAGTTATCCGAAAAGTACCAAAATTTCACCCTAGGCTAAATTCGATATTCCAAATCCAAAAATGAAGTCCATTTTCAAATATAAAATATATATAATTTCAAAAAGTAGGTATTACTATTCATAACGGCTAGTTTGATTAGTTATGGTGTGTTAGAACTCGGTGTTGCGTACAACACACGCTATCACATTATTCAAAGAGAAGCGTACCATAGAAGCTTGGGGTGTTACAGCGCGCATCATAGTTCACCCTCTAGAATAGTCCTAGTCTTTATAATATCCTCTATAGATGTGGGTTTGATAGGATTATCCTTCGTTGCATTCAAGGAGGTGATATTTCTCAAGTTATGCCGGAAGTTCGTGGTGGTTCCTATGGAGCTCACTAGGTAAGGCCGAAACATTCTCATTAGATCCGAAAATTGGGATAATTTTGGCCCACTATGATTCATTACTGTATTGAGTTCTCCAATAAAATCCATGTGTTCTAGATCCATGCCAATTTTGTGCATCAACCGCCAAAGCCTCTTCATAATACCAATTATTATTATCCCTCTGTAGCCTGGGGACTCAATGTCATGGAACCATATCCACTAGCAACAGCTCACTAGTGCAGATTCATCCTGACCACTACAGATTTCTTTTCCAAGTGGGAAGAGGATGTTATACTTAATTATGTTAAGGCCTATTCCATCATTGACTATGTGAGCTTCAATATCATCCACCGATTCAAAGTCCCTCATGTCATCCTCCCTAATAACTGAACCAACTTCTGAGCAGCTGAACTGAAGAAATTATACACCAAGTACAACATTCATTCTAATAATACCTCTCTCTCTCTCATGCTCAATCAAATGGGAAGATTGATATATTCAAAAAACCCCTCTCTAAAATCTTACAGAAGGTGGTTGTTCAAAACAAGAAGAGTTGTTCAGAAAAACTCCCCAAAGCTCTTTGGACTTATCAGAAAATGACTCGTAATTCCACCCAGGTGACTCCATATTATTTTGTGTATGGAATAGAGGCAATTTTTTCCATTGAGATTCATCTACCCTCACTATGCATAGCCATCTACGAGCAACAGGAACTAGATAAAGTAACAGAAATCCATTTGGATGAACTGGAAGCACTTGATGAGAATAGGATTTATGATTTTCACAATGTAAAGAGGCATCAGAACAAGATTTCTAGGGCTTTCAATAAAAAATTTCACCTCTAATATTTTTTACAAGGTGACATGGTATTGGCTTTAATAACACCAATGATACCTAGTAGGAAGCCACCAAAGATAAAGCCCTAATGGGAGGGACATTATTTCATTTACAAGGTTTACCCAAATGGTGCATACTCTCTGGTCACTATGGATGGTGAGCGTATTACTCCTTCCACCAATACCAAATTCCTCATGAAATAATTTACATCAGACAATATTTGTCCTATAAGACGTTAAACTACCTATCCCCATCCTGGAGGATGTTAAAATACCCATCCTTGTCCTATAAGATGTTAACTTATAAATGGTTTGAGTTCTAAGACCCTAAACCAAGATCTCTCTCATCCTCACCGTAAGACATAAAATTTCATGGGTACCACCACCCTTCATGCATCCCTTCATTTGGATCTCCATCATCTTTAACATCCAAAAGGACCCCCTTAATAGCCTGGTCTCATGACACTTTGGATCACCTATTGTTTTTCGTCCAACATCCTAGAGGATCTTGAGTGACAATTTGACACTAGTCCCGCATTGCGAATATGGTCAGAGGTCGATGTTCAATTTTTTGTTCCCATTCGACAGGCATAGGGATTCACCTTTTTCCCTTCTTTCCCACAAACACAACATTAAACTGGGCATATACAGTCTAATCTCTACATCCTTAATCTAAGATCCTTCCACTTCCTTGTCACATGACGATAAAATTCAGGTAAAGAACTACGTGTGTCTTGATTCCCTATCTTTATGGGATTTGTAAGAACGCCCGAACATTTCATATTTAGGTCCATCCCAACAAACCTCTTCACCCCCTGGGGATTAGTTCTCTTTGAGGGTTTCATTTGGTGTGGTGTCAACTTCTTTATTCCCCATTCATGTCAGGTTTGCAATAACCACACCGATTACCTCTCCCAAGAGCTCTCCATCCCCTTTCCTTTGAGTCCTTACCGCATGATGTTAAACTACTTGGATTTCAAGAACTATGTGTGTCTTAATTCCCATCCTGATGGGATACCTAGTGATGAACAAATATTTCACCTTCAGGTTCATCCCCAGGTCCCTCAATATTTTCTAGCCCCCCTTGGCCTGAGGTTCCCCTCTTGGGATTGTGCGTGGCATGGGGTAGACTTTCATCTTCATTTATGTTAGGTATGCTTTATCACTCCATGAAAATTCACTTTAGAAACTCATTCTTACATATATGTCCAAACCATATGATGTTAATCTATGTTGTCTTATCCTTACCACAAGACGTTAAACTATGTGGTGTTTCAAGAACTATGTTTGGATTGATTCCCATGCTCATGGGATACGTAGGAATGCTAGGACATTTCATCTTCAAGTCCATCCACAGGTATCTAAAATCCTTACTTCTTTCTAGCCCTTTGGAATGAACTCTATTGGAAGAACATTGTGTAGTGAGGACCTCTTTGGTCCTCATTCACATCGATTTTATAAAAGCCATTCCATGTACTTCCCTTTGGGGATCTCCCTTCCATTCTCTATCGTCCTTACCATATAACGTTAAACCACATAGATTTCAAGAACTAAATGTGGCTTGACTCCCTATCTTTATGGGATGCATATGAATTCTTGGACATTTCATCCTTGAGTCTAGCCTCAGGTTCATCTATTCCTTCTCCTAGCCCCCCGGCATGGGTTCTCTCCAAATATCGTGAATGGTGTGGTATGTGAACTTCTTTGGTTCTCATTCATGTCAGTTACTCTTCCATGCCATACATGTTCCTCTCTTGAGAAACCTCAAACCCTTGTGTCCTGACTGCATGACATTAAACTTCATGGCAATTGTAGAACAACGTTTGGCTTGATTCCCATCCTCATTGGATATGTAGGAATGCAAGACATTTCATATTTGGGTCCAACCCCTGGTTCATCAACCCATTTTTCCCCTTCTTGTTTGTACTTCTCGATATGTATTATGCCTCATCAATGTGATAAGATCCACTGTGATTTAGGAACTATAGAGTTGGATTCTACATGGACATGATTTAATTCATTTTCATGCTTTATGTCTCCCTATATTTGGGTTTCCATAATCTTTCACATCTGAAGGGACCCCTGGATGGTATGGATGCTTGGAATTATGTCTCGCCTACCACTTTGGGCCAATGTACCAGAGGATTTTGAATAACATTATGAGACAGGTTCTGCGTTTCGAATATAGTCAGAGACCAACCCTCGAATGTTAGTTCTCATTTTAGGTCGCACGATATAGATGTGGTTTTTCAAACACGGTCTATAATTATCCTCCATCATTAAGCCACCCCCATTATGCCCTGAATATTGGTCTCGTGATTCACATCCATTTCCACTCCATCATGTTCAAGCAGAATTTTGACACCCTTCCCTCCATGAAATTTTGTGCATTAAAGAGGACAAATCACCATCGTGGGGTCCACTTCAACTCCACACCATCTCCCCCTACTGAGTATTCCATGGGTTGTAAAGATATTCTCCACCCTTGTTTCCCACATTGAGCATAGATCACTTGGTCTTAGGGATATGGGTATGTTTTTTTCCAATATTGAAGAACCACACTTATTTCAGTTCGAAATCATGACCTTAAATTAGGAGCTTTGATCCCTTAGTCTAGGCATCCTGACTTTAAACCATGTGCGTTCCTTTGGAAATTTGTGGTGTGGTGAGGACTATTTGGTCCCCATTCATGTTGGGTTTCTTTGTAGAACCACATCATGTATTTTATCTTTATAAATATTCTTATTTTGGTATGAACCCTACAACCTTAAACTAGGAGTTCACGTCTAAAACTAGACGCCTAAGTCCAAGCAACATGACTCTAAACTGTGTGTGTGTTCTTTTGTAAATTTATGGTGTGCAACATACTATTTTGTACTCATTCACATTGGGATTTCATTATAGAACTGAATTAAATATTTCCTCCTTGGAAGTCTCTCCTTATGGTTTGAGATCTATGACCATAAACTAATATCTTTTACGTCCTTATCGTACGATGCTAAACTACTTATTCTGTACACAGGTTGTGTAATGATAAGTGACCTAGCAATATACTGTCTTTACTTGAGAAGACGTTGCCCCTTTTTGGTATTGGACACCTACCATAACACCTTCAATAAATATGTGGGGCTTGATTCCCATTCTTATGGGATACATAGTGACACCCGAAATTTTTTTTTGTAGTTCATCCACATCACCATGAACCCTCTTGTGTCATTTCAGCCTGATTTTCCTCGGAATTATGTGCTGTGGTTTGGAATTATGTCCCCATTCACGTTGGGTTTTTAATAACCACACCATGTACCTCTCTCAGGATTTCTCCATTTATCATTCCTTACTGCATGAAAATTAACTACACAGATATGTCCCCCACACACAACATTATGTTGGGCATCTTACGGTCTGAGCTCTATGACCTTAAACTCATATTCCTACCATAAATGTTTTAACGATGTTAAACTACATAATAATTACTATATTCCTCTTTAAAAGAAGATATCTCCCTCCTTTTGGTATTGGTTGTCTGCCATACGACCTCAAGAACTATATTTTCCATGATTTTCATCCTTATGGGATACATAGCATCGCCCAAGTATTTCGCCTCGATCCTAGCCCTAGGACCCTTAACATTCTTGGTTCTTCCCCTTAATCATGGTCCGAACTCCATAACCTTAAACTAGGGGTTCCCATTCTTTGTAACATGACTTTATACTATTTGGCATGGTCCCTAAAATATGACATTAATATATGTGCAACGACCTGGTCATGTGAATTTAAACTATTCCATGCATCTTCCACATTTTCATGACATAAAACTACAACCCATCTTAGGTCCTCACTAGAGAGGTCCCTCCCGAAAGTAGGTCTGACCATGATTTAGAAGGATATGCTCACACAATGTACTTTCATCATGGTGGCATAATTTCAAGAGTGTGTACATTTATCCAAAAATTCCATCATTCCATTACCATGCTTTGTGTGTCCTCAATTTCAGATCTCCATTCCCTCTCACATCTAAATGAACCCCCTAATGGTTAGGATACTCAGATTTAAGGCTTGCCTACTACCCTAGTCCAACTTCCCAAATGACATCGTACAAACATTTCAAGTCTGGCCTCGTGTTTTCCAATTTGGTCAGTGGTTGGCCCTAATTTATTTGTCCCTATTTAAGGCTAACATGATGTGCATTCTATGTTTAGAATTTGGTCAATAGCTATCCTCTGTCATCATTCCATCCTCATTATGCTCTTAATTCTAGGTATCATAATTCACACCGTTCAATCCCCCTTTTTTGGACTTACTCAAACACCCCCATCATTATCTTGTTCATGCACTAGAGTATGTTGGGAGAAGGCAGTTGGCTGTTTTTGAGAATCCTATTCTCTATCCATGGCCCTTTTTTTCCTAGAAACTATGAGTGGTCATTTAGACCCCATATGTCTTGTGGTTGGTTGACACTCTCATATTCAAGGGTGATAATTATGTGGCCATCCCTTGTTTCTCACGTCAGGCACGACCCACATGAGCTTAGGTATTGGCCGCTGGTTATGTCATAGAAACAATTGAGATGTAGTAATCAAATCAGGTAATGAGACTCATGCATGAAACCAAAATAAACAATAATGAATGAAACTATGTTTGTAAGTTCATTCAGATTACAACGCCCATGGATTGTCCCTTCTAATATATGGGTTAACCTCTTCAATGGAGCATACCAGCTGAACCACTCTCTATCTAGTGAGATCCATGATATGTTTTCACCTATTAAGCTCCTTCTCCTCTTTGATAACAATGGGGAGTAGTTCATCAGCCCTGATCTGGGCCCAATCCTCATCAGCTCGGATAATATCCATCTCTTGGGATACTCGCCTCATCTGTTCCTCAACCCCTGTCAATTGTGCCTTCAATCACGGTATGAGTCCCAATTGTGCATCAAGGAAAGTAGAATGTTTGTTTTCCTGCTCCCTCAAGCATTGGATCTCTTTCTTAGCATCTTTAAGTTTCTTGATGTTGATATAATTCCTTTACTTCTACCCCACACCAAGGCCACAATCATGTTCCTGTTTTTTCTCTGCATTGTAATCTCGAATAATCATATGGGGAAATTGGGAATCTAATCCTCCAGTGCCTAATTTACATATCTAGGAATGTTGTCTCCCCATATGGCTTATCCACTCTGCTTTTGGGGTCTCCTTGATTAAGCAGTTGATCAGTTTCCATGACTGGTGATGGACATCCTTGCTATTCTCTTCATCGAAAGCAGTCTTGTCCCAATCCTCTAGGTTAGTAGGATTGTATACTATAAATTACTTTAGAAAATCATTAACAGGATCTTCCATTGGTTTCTAGTTGGTTAGACTGGTTCCTATGTCATCAGGTTAATACTTATCACTACATTCCACCTCGACAATGTCAACTTCCATCATGTCAGCGATCCTATCTGTAATCATGATCATTATGGTTTGGTTATCATGGGTTTCCACTTCCAATAAAATCGGTGTTCTCCTAGGAAAGGGAGTTTCAGGAGCCCCAACCACCCTTGATAATATGGCCCACGCCATTTGAATAACATTTCATACAATAATACAGAAATATTAGTTGGTCGGGTTTGATAGACGATAGTTATGGTTCTGTAAAGAAGAGGACACACAAAGCTCAAACAGTGGGTATCGTTCTTAAATTATTGCTGACGGAATTCCAGGATGTGGACCCCCATATATGGTAGGGAAATCTAGTGACTCTGGGAGAACAACCCTGGGTGTCACAACCCTGCTATATTCTCCAATAACTATTGTGACTGGTGCAGGCCCCGAAGCTACATCTACTATTGTACCGGAATGAGTTGTATGTGTGGGGTTCTCATACACAGGTAAAATGTCAGTTGAGAAGGCCTAGGTGACCATAATAAGGTCCACAATGAAATGGTTCTGGGTTTACCTCAAGAGCCTCAGAATACTCTTCCATCTCCGAGGTTGCAACATCTCCTTCCTCTAATGGGCTCCCTCTACCAGCCTCTTCCCCCAGGAGGACTCTTCCGATTCTTCGTGTAAGGGGAAGTGCTCCCTCAATTTAGTAGCGAACAACTACTATGGGACTGTTTGATAGGGAAATACTTTCACCCAGTCCTTTATGGGATGCGGGTGCCCTGAGAGTGCACAAAGTCCTCTAGCTTGGTGATGTACTGATCCCCTTTTTCTTGAGACACCAGAAATTCAGCCTTGGCATGACTGATCTCTGACAGATCTATCCCAAGATGGTTAATATAGTTCCACCTCTGAAAAGGACTGAGGAATTTTCATTTAACCTCCCATGTATCCCAAGAATTCGAGAAAACAAATTCCTCAAGCATGTCAATGTGGCATAGTAGCTTCACCGGAGCTTGAGTAGATATCTCGTGGAACCCCCTAGGTGGCCTCCCTTCCTACCAGCTCTGCTCATCTGGGACCGTTGAGTCCACCTCTTCTTCTACCTCCCACTCCGTGCAGGTCTTGGAATTTTTTAACTCATCACTACAATAGCCCCTCCACCATGGTGTGTTCTTTCCACATTATGGCCCTAGCCTTAAGGTTGAGGAGGCACCCCAACTCCAGCACTGAAGGATCATCACTTCACCATTTCCCCTAGGTAGTCTACCTCCCACCTCTTGGAATACTCTTTTACTAGCCCATAGACAGCTGTGGGTGGAGGCAGCTCATTCCATATCTTCTCGTCCTCCCATGTGAACATGAACCACATCTGCCTCATTACACATGTATGGTCTTCGTGGCGTACTACCAAGTAGACTTTCGGGTTAAAGATCTACATGAACTGAATCTAACTCACAAAGTGGTGCGAGGTGTATGGATTATTTATAATATCGTGATTGATCCATGCCACTAGAAATCCACCCTGAAGGCTAGGAGATAAGACCGATGCTTATTATTTCCCTAGATTTCATTAGTAAATACACCTCTTGTCAGTGTAAATGGATGGAAGTTGATTTCATCCACCTTCTAGACTCTATTCATCACTATAGGCAGAGTAAACATGGATGGAAAAATCCACACCACATTCAAAATGGATGGTCGGAAGTATGATCCAGGAGGTGAAATGGGGTTTAGATATTCATAGACACCCATATGCACCACTATCCATCCATACAAAAGATAGAGCAGACTGCACACCCTATGTGGCTAATTTCCCTCATTGATGTGTCATAGCACCTTATATGGCTTGGCCATCATCGGGATCCATAGGTTATGCTCCCCCATTACCAGCACAAATGCCATAATGAATTTTCTCACCCACACACCCCTATTTGTGTCCCTGACCAGCAACATTCATCCACAGATAAGCATAGAGATAAACCCAGCCATCCTAACCACTGGTTTCTACTCGGTGTTGACATTGTACCTACATATATTCCATTGGGTTCCCTACAGGGATCGCCAAAAGTAATTCTCTTTACTATGCTGGGCTACCTTTGGATAGGTGGGAGGCCTAACTGGTAGCATCCTGGGTACCTCCTCCCCTTCAGAGGATGGCTTTGGAAATAACTTTATAAAACATTTAAACCAAAAATTGAAGTGGACATCACTAACAGACTTCTTTTTATCACCCGACACTAGATCCATCAGTGCCTTTTCTAGCTGCGTCGTTTGCTCCAGATCTTTCCATATGTTCTCCATGGGGAGGAACTTGACATACATCACCCCTAGGATTGGAATCCCTGAGAACTTATGAAGGTCCTAGAGGATGATGTAGACCTCCCCGTGGTGAAGATGAAAGGTGTTAGTCCATGACAACCACCTACTCAGCAACTCTGGAATCATGTGTTTTGGCTGACAAATGTGGAATTGGGAGGCCCATGAAACTTCATACAGCCCTACTCGCTTCATCTCTACCTCAAATTCGTCAGAGGATGCACAAACCTAGTAATCCCAGTCCCAATCCTCTGTAAAGTTGTCTCCCTGGAATAAGTCTCAATAATCATTCAACCCCTTCTCATAGTTCCACAAAGCCACCTTGAGGATTTTATGGTATATGTGGGAGATACCTCTAGCTCCAGCGACTTCCCATTAACATTGTTGACATGATTATATAGGCAGTCAACATTGACAAGTGTGTGGTCATCCAATGTATGACCAATGATAGCCCTAAACCACTAGCGCTGGAACGTCGTACTCCTGAACCAATAAGTTAGTTAGTCTATACTTGCTTCAGGGATGATAACATCATCCCTCATACAAAAGTCATACAAAGGAATTATTTTTTATATAGGATATTTTTTAGGATTTCTAGAAGAATATCCACCAGGTATTTATGGTCTTAATAGATTCTCACACATTCCCCGATGCCCAAATTACCTATCATCACTTCCCTTCGGGCAGCATACGCGAGGACTCCCCAAGAAGCCTCTTGTTTGTCCATTATATCCCAATACTTCAGAATGTTTTTTGTTTTGGTTCATATATATCAATCACAGTGCTTGATTTCAGAGATAAATTATAGAGACCGACCATAGAGTTCTGCCATAGAGCTCGCAGACACAACTCACCGAGATAATGATCATAGAGTCTAAGGACTCTTTGTGCGGCGTAGAGCAAAAGAGAGCCCAGTTCGCAAAGAGAGATCACAGAGCGCAAAGAGCTTCGCAAATCGAGAGCTCAATCCTATAGATACAAAGAAAAGTGAGTAAAAACTATGGTTCAGCCTCCCCTATTTATAATAGATGACCCTCAAGATTCACGGTATGCCCATCCTCAGAAATCTTCACGACATTCTCATTCCACGCACCACCCATTTTCATGGTGATCTGGCTCCACAATCACTCTCCACAATATACCTAAATTTGGGTGATCTACCCTCATAATCAGACCCTCATTTCTCCTCAGCTCCCATTATGAGGGGAGGAACATGTTGGCACTAAAATATGTGTGTGGGGAAGAATAGGAAAAGGGAACTAAATGGTTCCAAAAGGGGATACTTTACGAATAACCCTCGTAATGTAATTGACATTGTGAAGCCCTTCAGAACCACGCCCGATGTAAAGTCGAGGACAGCTCTAGGCCTATCATATAGAAAAATGATGGTCAACTCTGTGGATATGACGAAATTGATGGAAGTTCTCTACACCATAGGGGGAAAGACGATCACCTCTATGAGTCATTGGAAATTGATAGAATCCTCTACAACCACCGTAGAGGGAACAAAGGAAGCCTATGCGCCATGGAGGGAATGATGGTCAACATCACAGTTATGATGAACATGACATAATATACCTCTGATAGTGAAGTGAAAGTTTCTTTAAGGGATTACCTTAGATCATCTCACCCCCAAGGGCCTATTAAATACTCAAATCCCCCCAATCCAAAGGATCTAGACCATAACTTTTCGTCTTCTAAATTCCCAATTCACGAAGCACCCTTTTCTCTGCGAACCATCAGAAAAATAAATCATATGAGGTACTTGATCATTGCAAAATCCATTTACATTTACTTAAATTTACCCCCTCTTCATATAGGTATTCCCTTCATGGATCCCATTTTACATCGCAATGAAAGGATCCCCCCTTGGGTACTCGGGACTTCACAAATCAACCAAAATTCACGAAGCACCATCCAAAAACATGTGCACTCCATGCTTAGACTGGGAAACTATGCTCTATAAAGATGTATTCTTTGTGAAGACATATCCTTTAAAATCCCCTATGCACTATGAAGCCATGATATCTATGAAGCCATGTTCTCTATGATCCCATGTGCTCTACGATCCCCTGTGCTCTTTTAGCCCCTAATATTTTCAAATCCCCTCTCTATGAGGCCTCTTGATTCATGAACCCTTCTCCCATGCGGCCCTCTTGGATTTTACGAAGTAATTTCAGGGGCCCTAGTGTGGTGCTTCATGTTGAGTTTCTTTTCCTCATGCTTCTTCGCATAGGAACTCTAATGGTCATTGCTACTTCGTATATCCATGATAACATGAGCCCCTCAATGGATCACTCCACAACCCCATCTCCATATTTCATTACTGGTGCCTTCCCTTCTCCCTTAGTTAAAGGGTACCAATATGTAAGTCCTAGGGGTGAGTATTGAATCCTCATCATCTGAGATGCAGGATGCTAAACTGCCAAGCATCCTCATACTCAACACATGACATTAAATTGTGATTACCATCTATCCTGGGCCTCCTTTGCATAAGCCCTGAAACACTCAGGTGGGAAGCCCCCTGTGTGAGGTTCATATCTTCCTCATACATTTGGGTACTCTCTTGTAGCTTCCAAACCTTCCTATCTGGGCTTCTAACCAATCGCAATCCTTTGTTTCCTCTTTCGACCACTATCCATGCACAATCCCCATTCCATTCCTCGAAGACACGCCTTTTCTGATATGATTGTCAGGTCTCTATTGCCTCTTATTTCCCACACTGAGCATGACTCATGTGGGATTAGTGTAATCATCGACCATGACATCCTCTTTGGGCCACCTTAGTGCATAATCCCCCATCCTCCCTTTTCCGAACTACGTGTACTTTGATCCTTTCCCTTTCTAATCAAGGTAAATTAGAAGCCTCCCCATGGTTCAAGCCTATCACCCATCAGTCCTGACCACTTCACTTCAGCTCACCCTCATCCTACATGATGGTAAACTGTACACCCATTTCATCCCACATGATGTTAAACTATATGTTTTCTAAAAATGTTGGGTTTTGATCCTTTTCACCCAAATAGGGTGTGTAGGAAGCATCCCTGAGGTTCAACCCCAAACACTAGTAAACATTGGGGTCCCCTTTGTGGGTACCCACATCCTCAGTCCACTGCTTAGTGGTGTCAGATTAGTTCTCTGGTATCTAACCATGTGTAATACCCACACTCAATCCATACTACCCCAAAAAATAGTGTCCCTCTTGTGGCGGGCTTCTAACCATGCATAATCCCCAACATGTTTCTGGGTCACTATCTTTTGTGTACACCTCGATCTTATGCCCCCATTCTAGAACTACGTGAACTTTGATTCCCTTCCATAAGGATATGTAGGAAAACACCCTAAGGTTCAAGACCATCTCTTATGTCCCATCCTTGTCTCTCGCTCTAGCTTTTGTGTCTTGGTAAGATCATGCCCCAACCCGAAGGTTCTACTTCCTTCGGGTCGCTATCTGTGCATCCATTCTCATGAGTTTCCTCCCCAAGTGACTCATCGCCTAACCAAACTACATGGACATTGATTCCCACCAATGGGGATATGTAGGAAGCCTCCCTAAGGTTCAAGGCCATAACCACCATCATCTTCACATTGGTTCCATCCCATTCATCTCATCCACATCATAAAATCTGCCATCATGCATCCTGGTTTTACCTTGGCTCCCACATCCCGGTAAGATCATTTCATTCACTTCCTCACTGCTCCTAGAAGCACCCGGTCATCTAACCATCCATAAGCCCCATATTGTCTTTGGGTTGTTGTCCATTGTGTACAACTTGATCCAATGATTCACCCTCTTGAAATATGAGGGTTTTCATCCATGACTTCTATACAGGGTATGTAGGAGGTCTCCATGAGTTTTGATCCCAGCCAATCATAAACCATGATGTCTCCTTTGTTGGGACCTAATCATCCTCAGATCCATCCTCATTGGGAATCTTGATCCACACATCTTGTAAACCTCCCAGGCTCTCGCTCCTAAGGATATACCCATTTTATCCACTCCCATCAGTGTTCTGATCAATCCTATATGTCTCCTCTAGACGTTAAACTCCCAGCATACCTCGTGTTAAACATGGGAAGATGAGGAAAACCTTGGAGACATGCCTATAAAATATAATTCCCACACTCGATGTGGGATGCCTTGGGATTCCGCACCCTTTATAAGCCCCATCATAAGGGGAATAAATACATATGTATCAGTGTTTCAGAATCCAAACACACTAACAATGCCCAAAGTGACTACTTTCCTGACCGAAGGTTGCTGCCCTAATTTGACCCATTGGAACATCATGATAGAAGCAGTGTAAGTATCTGACATCCACAAGGACATGGAACTAAAAAGTGTTTCAAAAACAAAGTCTTAATATTAAGGTAGAATCAGACTATGAGACTAATTCTAAGGAGGAATCCATGGAGGGAGATATTAACATCCCATCATACTGCTCCGATCAAGGAGAAAACATTTCTGAAGAAGTGATTAATTTTTCCAACATATAGAAAGAGGGAATGTAGGGTAAAAATAGAGATTTACAGTGAGAATCAATGCACATTCAACCATGCGGCATAGCCCCAGTGGAAAAAGCATCGGAAACAGTGGTCATGTTTTTTTTGTTGAATGTTGGATTGTTTGTATATGTCAGAGTGTCATGCGCCCATTTTTGGGGCATCACCTTAAATTAAAATTGAAACATTTTATTTCCTATAATGGTTTAGGTAATTAAATAGGTATTATTATCCATGTTACAGGTTGTACAACTTGATTAGGGACCACCCCATGGTTGAGTTTCCTTGAATGATTCTTTAGGGATTTTGGACTCAGATGCCTATGAGGCATGCCTTTTATCCCTTTCATGGGTTGTTTAAAATGGAATTTGATATAAATTAGATTAAAATATTGATAGATTATAATTTAATTGGTTAAAGGGTATGCGATGGAAGAATTCCCCCTTGACCCATATATGCCTTTATTGTTTATAGAATGTTTCATTTCCCATGTGAGTAAAATAGAGGCCATGAATTAATTTGGTGAAACTAGATTGAATTGATTAAATTTTTTCTTTTCCCACTTGAGATAAATAATTTTTAAATAGTGTGATAGCTTGGCAGGATTCTTAGGCTTGTTATATTGAAAACTCTCATGTGAGTATTTAAATGAAATCCCTTTATCTTGGCCTTTTGTTTGCAATTTCCTTAGTAGTAATGAATATCACTTTCTATCACTTTTCCCACATGAGTTAAATAATGTTAAATCCATTTATTAGTTTGTTATAAATATGTTGCTCGTTATATGATATATTCCAACATGCTTAAATGAAAGGAAAATACTTATGAGGTTGTCATTTTCTTGATTCACCCCCTAAGGAGATTTTTGATACTAGATTCTCTTGGTTTTGACCTTGGAATGTTTAATGATATATTTAAATGGAATTGAAATGGTTAAATGATAATAGCCTTTGGTGACACATGGATTCAATTTTGAATTTCATGGACAAACTCATATGGATATTAACCTGTATACCTTGAGTGATACATTGATCTATTGAGGGATTCCATGGATAGACTCTATGGTTAATTTGATTATGTCGTGGGTGATACAAGGATCCATTAAGGGATTCCATGGATAGACTCATTGAGGATGGACTTATATGTTGAGTGATACATGGATCAAAGTGAGCGAATACATGGATCGAATCATGGAGAATTTGATTATATGTCATGGGTGATACTTCGGGCTTCCTTATAGGACTGCCAAGGATGGACTCAGATGACCTAGATTTATACCCCTACTAGAGCGATAATGGGTTCCAGAGAGGTTCTCTAGGGATGGTCTTGTAGGGTGTTGGTTGATATATCACTTGGAATGAGACATGAATTCTAAGTTAGAAGATACAATGATGGACATAGGTTCTAAATTGAATAATAAATTAAATGACTTACAATGCGTCTTCCAAGATGAAGCACAAGATTAGATTTGGTCTTCACTTGTACTTGTTTAGATGATATTATGAGGCATCTGTTGTGATACCAGTTACACGGGGGATTCCAGGTTTGATATGGATCTCAAGACTTACAAATTAAATGTATTGAATTAACAAATGAAATGAATATGAATGAAATACACAGTATGTAGGATGTTACTTTTGAGTTCTTCTTTTCTTATTTCGTTCCTTTTTACAGAATTCTTGTTATATGTATTCACTGGATGATTGGAACAGACCTTAGGTGGTTGCCTTATGGGATTTAGTCTCACAACCTATTTAGGTCATTTCTTGGGCCCAAAAAAATTATATGATTGCTGGTGTTAATAAGGGAAATCACCCTCCTTATGGTACCTGATATACGACTTAGAAGCAAGAGAGCATGGGACCAATCCAAGACTTGTGATGCTACTGAGAGTTATTTTGTAAATTTTTGTACTTTTGTTATATGGATTGTATATCTACCTTGTATTCATGATCTAGATATTTTATAAGAAACATGTGACATGTATCATCATCTTGTGTATGACATGACTTCTAGTTTATTTATACTATCAGTCTTCCACTGTTATATTATTTTTTAGGGATTTATTACTTCTTCAATAGAACTATTATTGTTTTCTGCTATGTTACACTCTTATAATGAGGGAATTGTCTCCCCACTAACACACATAGGCCCTCAATGCTATTCCGAAGCCTCTATAATTTGTGGATATGCGATTGAATCTACATGGAAAAACTGGTAGGGGAACCTTTGAGTGGAATCCAGAACTGGAATATTAAAAATTGGTATCAAAGGATATATTTTCTTGGTTTTATTTACTATTTGGAAATACTAGTAATGGATAAGAATAAATTAAAATTTTGTAACGAGTTTTACCTGGTCGTAGAAAACCCATGTATAGGGAAAATGAAAATTACCTTAGATTGAATTGTTGATTTCTAGAATTTGAGGTATTACAACTGATTTGATTCAACCATTGGGTGACACACTTAATTTATTCTATTATTATTGATATTATTTTAGGTTATATTGATATGAAACAAGATGAGCTGATGGAATTACATCTCATGCATCATATAGGTACTTGTTAGAAATCACATGCCATCCATTTTTTCCATTTCCTTTAGACATCATTTTTTATTGCATGATGTTGTGAAAGATGTCATGATACATATTCCTATTGTTGTGGTAGATATATTTTGATATATTATGGTGTGAAATGGATGTATTCCAATCTTTGGTATCTAAGGTGTATGGGCCCTCTTGGATTGGAATTTGGGGGATCATGGTTAAATGTTAAGTTAAAATGTGTTACGATATGTTATAGGTGGACACCAAGCTTTGATTCATATGGAGTATGGGCCCCCCTAGATTGGAATTCAGAATACCATTGGTTTAACATTTAGAGGTATGTTGATATATAAGAGATGATTATTAGTTCTATGAGTGTGAATTTGAACTCCATTGGAAATAAAATGAATATGATAACAAGTGGAACTGATATGGATTTTGATAGAGAACTTGACTAGACTCGACCCTAGTAGTGGGATTTTGGTAGTGTCTCTCACTTTTTTGACGCCCATACCTAACCCATGGAGAAGTAATAGGGGTGAGTTCTTCTAGAGGAATGTTTTTACATATCCTATTCTGATATTTTTTATTTAAATTATTCACCTTGATAATGGCCTTGTACTGAGGGGTGTTTTTGGCATTGTAGAGCCATGTCACCATGAAGAATTCTATTTTTATGCCATGAGGGTGGAAATGGTTACACTCTAGAGGTGGTAGTCCATGGGATACTAGTGGATCCTCTTATAGCTCCAGCTACAACACCATATGTTATACCAGACATAGGTATTGAGGCATAGTTCTTTGAAGGCTTCATACAGTTCATACAAACCATTCAAGAAGCACTGCGACCTACCCTGACTATGGAAGAGTTGACACTTGAGTATTAGTGGTAGCATCCATCCACATTTTCAAGGGATAGAGGGCCACAATCTGTGATGTCATGGCTCGAGGCCATGATGTGTATCTTTGAGCATTTAGAGATTCCTCTTGAGAGGAGAAAAAATATCACAATATACATTTCGAACAATTCCACCAAGAGATGGTGGGATGTTATCACTCAGACTAATCGTCATCGAGATATTTCCTAGATGGAGTTTCAGATGGAATTATATGATTAATTCTATCTAGAGACTTTGAGGGTCGATAGATCCTAGGAGTTCTTACATTTGGAGGAAGGTGCGTTATCAGTTTTGGAATACTCAACTCATTTAATTGAGATCCAACGTTTCACACCTATTCTCATGGGTGGTGGGTTATATAAAGATAGGTGATTCGAGGATGGTCTTAGGTGTGACATCTGACCCTAGGTGAATGTCTTCATGTTGACTACCATTTCTAGAATTGTGAATTATGCGTTGATCACACAGCTTAACCTAAGGGAATCCAGTGGTACGATCCAGGGTGGTTGGACACCTAGGTCTGGTACTACATTATTCGATAGTAGGAAGCATCGTCCAGATATTTCACAAAGGAATATTAACAGTCATAATATCCCTTATGGTATCCAGGTGAGGCGCTACCAGTAGGGTAGGCTGGGACATACGATGCCACAATGTACGACAGACCCAGTTGAGTGTTGATCTTGTGACAATATGAGTCATCTATAGCACTTTTGCATAACATGTCAACCAACATACAGTGTGATATAGTCTTCACCGACTCCACATTTATGAGTAGGTTTAATATCTTCTCACTAGATAGAGATCTTGGGTACGTCAGTTCATTCGGGCCAAGGTGGTGGTTATGGTTGTGGTAGCCAGACCCTAGGTTCAAAACGACAATAGGGAAGATTAGCTTAGGGTATCCAGGCAGTGTCATAGGGTCATGTTATAGGCTAGACAATGCATTGCAGTAGACCCAACAAGAGTAGGATCTCAATACTTCTACTATCAAGGGTACTATTCTTGTAGCCTTGTTTTAGCTTCTTCCCTTTCTGATATAGGGACTTCACATAGCTTTATATTTGTGCCAGTTGTGGATATAATCTAGCTCTATATTTATAATTTTGATGGTGCGTTAATTCTAGAAACATCCTTAGGGATTAGGATAGAAGGTGTGTATCACTGCAGGGAGTTCCCCCTTGAGGTTGGTGGGTGTCTCTTCATATGGTACCTCTACATCCTTGAGATGACAGGTTTTGATATAATTCTCGGGATAGTATTTTTGGTTCCTTTTCAATCCTTTGTTGATTTTTATTACCAGAGATTTAGTTTCACATCACTAGAGGGTGGAGAGTTCATTCACACGGGTGAATGGGATGTCCAGGTGAGACGAGATGGACCCAATCAACGTGGGTTGGGTGGGATGGCAGCCTAGATTACAAGTCAATATCTGGATGATTAGGGAATAGGAAAGGCTGATTTCCTTCTAGTATTTTATTGTTTTAGGGACGTTTACTTGGATGAATTTTAAGGATTTCCTCTCGTGAGATAGGTAGAGTTATCTATCGAGATAGTGTTAGGACCTGCACAAATATCTATTTCTCCTTACAAGATATCTATAACGGAGTTGAAAAATCTCAAGAGGTAGATAGAGGATTTAGAGGTAAAGGGTTTCATCTGACCCAATACTTCTCTATGGGATTCACTTGTCCTTTTTTAAGAAAAAGGTAGATGGTAACCTTAATATATATATGGATTACTAGAAATTGAACCAGTTGATGGTTAAGAACCAGTATCCTCCACTGTGGATAGATTATCTCTTCAACCAGCTCTAAAGAGATCGAGTCTTCTCAAAGATTGATTTGAGATTTGGTTATAATCAAGTGCATGTTTGACCATCATATATACCTTGCATATCCTTTAGGAGTTGGTATGGTCTGTATGAGTATTTGGTAATGTTGTTCAGTCTCATGAATGCACTAGCAATCTTCATGGAACTGATGAACCGAGTGTTCTGTCCTTATCTTAACTTATTTGTTGTATTTTTCATGGATGATATATTGGTGTATTCTCAAAATCGAGAAAACCATATGAAACATCTTGAGATCATTTTGAATACACTGAGGGAGAATCTGTTATATTATAAGCTCACAAAGTGCCACTTCTAGATGGACAAGATTCAATTCCTAGGTCACATTATCTCGAAGACAGGAGTATTAGTGGAACTAGAGAAGGTTCGAGCAGTAGTTTCCTGGGAGTATCCCAAGAATCTCTTTGAGGCGAGGAGTTCCTTAGGGATGGATGGTTACTACAAGAATTTCATATAGTAATTCTCACACATAGAAGCACCATTATTAGGATTGACTAAGAAGGCTTTGAAGTATGTATGGATTGATTTTTTCTAGGCGGATTTTTAAGAGCTAAAAGAGAAGTTGACTTCAGTGCCAATATTTTTTTCCCTGATCTAGAAAAGAGTTACAATGTGTACTATGATGCATCAGGTATCAGACTAGGATATATTCTTATGTAGGGGTGATTATTTGTTGCATACAAGTCTCGGGATTTGAGGACACATGAGATGAATTACCTGACACATGATCTTGAGTTATTTGTAGTTGTTCACACATTGCGTCGTTGGAAGCATTACTTGTTGGGAGAGCATTTTGTGGTGTACACGGACCAAAAAAGCCTGAAGTATATATTTACGTGGTGTGATCTGAATCTGATGCAGTGAAGGTGGTGGAATACCTCTATTATTTTTAATTCAAGCTAGCTTACACATCTGGTAAAGGAAATGAAGTGGACGATGAACTGAGTAGGAGGACTCATATACGGGCAGTGTAGTACACCAATAGTGGGTGTAATTTTATTGAGTTGTTCTATGAGATGGACTTGGAGGTGAAAAAAAGTTAGGGGTAGATATTTATACCTTTCTTAAGTTATTACCTCTACCCTATTGTGTAGAGTGAGGATGAGGCAGCTATCAGATTCAGAAGGCCTAGTTCTACTGGAGAGTGGCAGGTGAGGACTCTCCTCCTATTTTGACCATATGCAAGGATGAGGTTATATGTTTACATGGTCACATATGGGTTTCTTCATACATTTGTGTGGAACTATTCCAATATTTTCATGACTCTTTTTGGGAATTGAATGTTAGTTTCCCCAAGATTTATCGAGATTTACATCATCAGTATTGGTGTCCAGTTATGAAAAGAGTTGTAGTTGGTTTTGTAATGAGATGTTCCACCTGTCAGCAGGTGAAGGTAGAACACCAGCAGCTAGCCATACTTTTACAATAGCTACCCATTCCTAAGTGGATAAATAATGATGTCATGATGGATTTCATTGTAGTTTTACCAAGATCTACTAAAGATAATGATGTCGTATGAGTTGTTATGGATAGGCCCATAGAGGTTTCACATTTCTTGTTGATCATGGAAACCTTCAGTGTTGATGAGATTGGGAGGTTTTACATCCGTGAGATTGTATGACTAAATGGGATTCCACATTCTATCATTTCAGATAGGGATGTCCAGTTTACTTCTCATTTATGGAAATGGATACCGAGGGTGTTGGGTAAATAGGTGCTTATGAGCATGACACACCACCCCTAGACAGATATGCAGTCAAAGCGCATGATTTGGGTGATTGAGGACATGATGCAAGCATGAATCCTAGATTTCAAGGGCTCTTGGGAGAGGCATATTCCCATAGATGAGTTTTCTTACAACAATAACTTTCAGGATACTATTCATATGGTACCTTATGAGACTTTATACGGTAGTCCATGTCGATCAACCCTGTGTTGGATGGAGGTAGGAGGGGTAGCTATGTTGGAACCTCGTCTTGTCCAAGAGACCATAGAACATGTGCAGTTGATTCGAAAATGGATGTCCACTGTGAAGTATCTTTATAAATCTTACATCGATCACTGCAGATGACCTCTAGAGTTTGAGTCTGGGGATCAGTTTTCCCTATGTGTTTCGCTGAGTCTTGGACACAAGAGGATTAGGAGACAGGTAAATCTTTCTCCTAGATATATTAGGCCATTCGAAATTTTAGAGAGAGTTAGGTCAGTAGCCTATCAGTTGTAGTTACCTCATAGGTACTAGAATATGCACGCCATATTCCATGTTTCTTAGCTGTGATGATAATATTGAGACATGTCTCATGCTTTTCAGCCCAACGAGATTGAGTAATAGGTAGATGCATCTTTTGAGGATCATCTTATATAAATTTTGGATCATAACATGAAGGTTCCCTGAAGTTGTTCTGTTCCTTTAGCATGGGTTCACTCGCAACATGGTCGAGTGAAAGATGAGACCTGGGAGAGGGAGGATGACATATGATCACATTGGCTGGATTTGTTCTCAAATATTTCTTTACCACCCTTAGAATAGAAATTTGGGGATGAATTTATTTTAAGGGTGGATGTTTTTAAGAACCATGTTCTTCTTTGAGGTTCATATCATGTGTTTTCCATCAATTCTCAATTTAAATGCTTAATGATGCCTAATGTGAGTGCCTGTTGAGGTTATGGAGGGCTTGGAGGTGTTTGGGATGGTTTAGATCCTGGAAACCAAATTTTGGGTGTTTTATTCCTAGCACACGGGTTGTGAAAATCATGTTGTATAGGCCACATGGATTGAATAAACCATGTGAGGATAGATAGTGGGGGCATATAGCCCACATGGCTTGATGAAACCAGATGGGAGGAGTCTCAAAATTTTGCGATAGGTCAGCAGTTTACAGCTGATTTGATAGAGGCTCTGTACACAGTTTGTGCGTGGTTTGTAAACAGTGTGGCTAAACCATGTGATTTCCCCTTTCTCCTAAAATAGGTCATGAGACTTGGTGCATGGTTTGACAAATTGTGTGCCAAAATCATGTAACCCATTTATTTTAGGTAAAATGACCATTTCCCCCTAAAATGCTTATAACTTAAAATTATTCTCCCTTAATTCATTGTATAGAAAGGATGGACCTGGGGAGCCTCTTTGAAGACTATTCTTCAATTTCGGATTGCCTCTCCATCTGACCTCTAATTCGAACATGGTTTATCTCCTTGGATCTACAATGGTAAGTCCTTCATTCCTTTTTAGACGTTCTTGATTCTTATGGATATTAATTGCTCTATTTGGATTTAGCCGCATATGCCCTAATTTTCTATCTATAATTCATTATTCAAATTTATTCCAAACCAGGATGAATCAGAGCTTGATACTAGATGATCTATCAAGAATATACCTAAGGTAACCAGTCATGTTCTTTTCATGGAAATTCAGATCATTTATATATGTTGAAGTGTCGTGTGCCCATTTTTAGGGCATCACCTTAAATTGGAATTGAACCATGTTAATGCCTATAATGGTTTAAGAAATTGAATATGAATTGTTATGCATGTTGTAGGTTATACACCTTGATTAGAGACCACCCTATGGGTGAGTTTCCTTGGATGACCCTTTATGGATTTTGGCCTCGGATGCCTTTGAGGCATGCCTTTTATCCCTTCAATGGGTTGTTTAAAATAGTATTTGATATAAATTAGATTAAAATATTGTTATATTATAATTGAATTGGTTAAAGGGTATGGTATGGAAGAATTTCCCCTTGACACATATATACCTTTGTTGTTTAAATCATGTTTCCTTTCCCATGTGAGTAAAATTTAGGCCAAGACATAATTTGGTCCAACTAGATTTAATTGCTCAAATATTTTCTTTGAATATGTTAGTTAAATAATTTTTAAGTCATGTGATAGCTTTATAGTATTCTTAATATTGTTATACTGAAAACTCCCATGTTAGTATTTGAAGGAAACCCCTTAAGGTTGGCCTTGTTTTTCAATTTCTATAATATGAATGAATTGAAATTTCTATCACTTTTAACATGTGATTAAATGAAATTAAAAGCCTTGTGAGGTTGTATTATTCTTGATTCACCCCCTGAAGGTGATTTTTAATACTAGAGGCTCTTGTTTTTGACCTTGTAATGTTTAATCAAATGATTAAATGTAATTGAAATGGTTAAATGATAATAGACTTGGGTGACACATGGATTCACTTTATAATTACATAGAATGATTCATGTGAATATTTACCTTTATACCTTGAGTAATACATGGATCCATTTAGGGATGACCTGGAATGACTCTATGGTTAATGTGATTAGGCCATGGGTGATACATGGATCCATTGAAAGATTCCATAGACGGACTCATTGAGGTTGGACTTATATGTTTAGTGATACATTGATCAAAGTGAGGGATGCCATGGATGGACTAAAGGGGAATTTGATTATATGTAATGGGTGATAAATGGGGATTCCTTATTGGACCACCAAGGATGGACTAAGATGACCTGGATTTATACCCCACCTAGAGCGATACTCAGTTCCTGAGAGGTTATCCAGGGATTAACTTGTATGGGGTTGGTTGATATAGCACCTAGAGTGAGACTTGAATTACAATTTAGAAATGATAATGTATGGAATAACGTTTTGAATTGAATTATAAATGAAATGAACTGCGATGCGTCTACCCAGTCGAAGCATAACCTTAGATTCAGAACTCACTTATACTTATTTAGATGAATTTTTAAGGCACCTATTGTGCTACCAATTACATGGGGTGATTGTTTTGAGCTAGATCTCAAGAATTATAAATTCAATGTATTGAATTAACAAATGAAATAAATATGAATGAAATCCATAGTATATAGGATGTTACTTTTGAGTTCTTCCTTGCTTACTTCTTTCCTTACTGTACAATACCTGCTATAAATACTCACTAAATGATTGCCATAGAACTTAGGTGGTTAACTACTAGTATTTAGTCTCACACCCTATTTGGGTCATGTTTTTTTCCAAATCAATTATATGATTGTAGGTTTCGATATGGTAAATCTCACTCTTTTAGGTACTTGATATCATGCATATGAGTAAGATAGTATGGGACCAATCAAAGGCTTGTGATGCTATTGAGATTCTTTTAGACTTTTTTGTACTTTTGTTATATGGATTTTAAATTTTACATGTATTCCCGATCTTGGTGTTTTATTAAAAAAAAGTGACATGTATCATCGTCTAGTGCATGACATGAATTCCAGTTTATTTATATTATCATTATTCCTCTATTATATTCTGTTGTATGGATTTACTAATTTTTGTACTGAACTTTTATTATTTTTCACTATGTTACACTCTACTAATGACGACATAGTCTCCCCACTATAACAAATAGGCCCTCGCTTCTAGTCAGAAGCCTCTGGAATTTGGGCATATGCGCTTGAGGCCATGTAGCCAATCGGGTATGGGGGGCCTTTGAGTTGCATTTAGAACTGGGATATTACATGGAATCACCCACACATTAATCTTACCCAAAGTGTTCCAAGGATGACCCAAAGTATATTTTTTAAGATTAAAAGTGTATGTTTAATTCAAAACACATATTACATTCTCAAACCAAGAAAACATGCTCATATTATCATTATACCTTATAAATATATTCACAAATTATTTTTGATTTATAGGAATCACCCACACCTTAATTCGACAAATGGTGTGCCTTATATGACTAAAAGAATATGTTTCCAGTTTAAATGTGACCTTTTATTTCAAAAAATGGGTCAAATACTCAAAACAAACACTCTTCAATAGTCTTGATACTTTAGTAAAATGATTTATACGTCATTTTTGATGTGTAGGAATCAACCAAACATTAATTTGACACATGGTGTTCCTAGAATGACTCAAAGTGTGTGTTTTCACTTTAGAAGAGACATTTTAGGTAAAAATGTATGTCACTCACTGAAAAAAAATAAAAACACTAATATTTCATTGATACTTTGTTTAAATTATCCATATTTAATTTTGGAATTTTTCACATGTCATTTCAAGACACGGTGTGAATGGTATGACTAAAAGTACTTGTTTTCATTTAAAATTGACATTTTAGTTAAAAACACATATCACATTCTCAAATTCAAGAAAACATAATTGTATTATCATGAGAATTTAGTAAAATGATCCACAAGTCATTTGAAACATGTACAAATCAACCACATGTATATCCAACACATTATGTGCTCAGTGTGATTCAAAGAACATTTTTTAGATTAAAATTGACATTTTAATTCAAAACACATGTCACACATTGAAAACTAGGAAAACCCACTTATATTGTTTTGATACATTAAGAAAATAATGAAGAAGTCACTTTTTATTTTTAATAATTAATCACATGTCAATCTGATGCAAGGTGGGCCTAGTATTACTCAAAGTTGTTGTTTTTAGTTTAAAAGTAATATTTTAGTTCAAAACAAGTGTAACTTACTAAAATTCATGAAAAAACATTCATATTGTCTTGATAATTTTTTATAATGATAAATAAGTCATTTGTGACATATATGAATTGTACTCATATCAATATGACACTTGGTGTGTCCGGTAGGAATGAAAGGGTGTATTTTTATTTAAAATCTAAAGAACCAAAATTGATTAAAGTAATAATTGTGTTGTATTTGTTTTCAATGTAGTGTTATAATGAGATGTCAATGTTACAGTGATTTAAGTATGATGTTATTCCATTGAATTATTTTTTAGAAATATTCAAAATTAATTTGGAATGTTTTTTTTATTTTAAGATTTAATTTATATAAAGAAACATTAATGTGATGATTTTGGAACTAATATATAGTTTAAAAGACATGTTTCATTGATTATATGAATTGAAGAAAAATTAAAACATTGAAAGAAGTGAAAATATTTTGAATTTATGATTTAATATCAAAATTAAATAAAGGAGAATTGTGTTTTGATCTTGATAATGCTATCTATGGTGATTTTATTAACATGTCTTGGATTTTAATATTTTTGGGATAATATTTTTTTCCCATCTACTAAAAAATATGGAATGGAAACCAGTAAGCCATGGGATCCATGTGCACTACTACTTAGGTGGGCACTAGTATTAACCACAACAAAACCATCCATCATAGCAGCCAAGGGAATTCATCACACACCCACATAGAGGCATAAGAGAGAAAGCATATCCACTATATGGGGTGACATGATAGTGGAAGGTTCCAGTATAGGGCAGTGCTAGTGAGTGTTGGGAGCAGACCCTGGTACATGCAACTAGTTTTCCAAGGCATACATTGAATTATATAGAATCATGTGACCGAAGGTGGAATAAATGTGATACTCATGAAATTTAGTCATTGTTTATCATTGATTTAACAAATGTAAAGAATTCAGGTTGTTTGAACAAATAAATCTACACCATTTGATCTGATCCATTATTGTATTCTTCTTTGACTTATGGGAGAGAAACTAGGGGTCAAGAGTTTTTTTCATGCCACATAGTCTGAATTATCCAGCTAAATATTTGGGTTGAGTTTGATCATATCGTGGATTCAAATACGATTGAAAGAATGTGAAACTTAATTTTCATGTTTAATCTAAGTATAAATTAAGTATATATAGTTTTTAGGAACCATGTTATTTATGAATACTATTATTATCATATTTTTATGAGCCAAATCCATCTCATAATGTATTAAAGGTAGTGATTAGAAGCTAAGTTAGTGAAATAGATGGTTGTCCATGTTTTTCTGATCATTGAGTTGGTGATGTTTTGTCTATAAATACATGGGACCTATATCATATGTTTTATTAGCTTAACTTATACTCATGAGAGACTTTTGAGAGAGAAAGACAGAAACAGAGACTCAAGGGAGCTCTGTATTTGTGAAGGATAAGGTTTCATGCACTCGATATGTTCTCGGTTCACATGATATTTTGATTCTTCAATCCATTGTAACATCCACATTGAGTAACTAAAATGATTTAAGACACACATAGAGTACCTAGTTCATGGAAATTTTGAACTCACGAAACAAAGAGATTAAGATAGTAGTTCAGATGATCTATTTATTCGAAGTTAGTTCATGTGAAGAGGACCAGTGTCATTTGTGTGTGTCCACAAATATGTGAAGGAGAAGGCTGGAGAATCCCACACAAGTAGTTATCAATTTTTTTTGAGACGAATGAATTATATTATATCTACTCATGAAATAAATTTTGAACCCATGATTTAAGGAAGAGATTGCATATACCTGTGTTTTATGAAGAATATTAAGTGAAAAAAGAAAATAGACATTTTCATATACGCTGTTTTGTGTGAAGGAATCTTGTTGAAGAAGAGGATAGTGAATATATACCTTGTTTGAGGAAGATACTAAGATTTCACTTTCATAAAGGATAGTGCAGTGGCTTTTTGAGACTTGTGTGAAGAAGAATATGTTATTCACAACCATGCAGGGTTGTGTAGAAGACCAAAGGTTTCCACATTAAAATGGAGAAAGGGTAAGATTATTCTAGATGCTGCAACCTTAAAGAAGGTTAAGCTCAATCAGAAAAGGATAAAAATAAGGCCCACTACTGATATTGAAGTTGGAATTCTATCTTTCCATTCCAATTCTCAAATAATAGCTAAATACCATATTTATCCGAAACATGGACTAGCCTCAATTTGTTAAGATTTGACAAATCTTACTGGATACACTTCATTACATTAGGCATTAGATGTACACACTGATTTTGAACCCCAAACCTTGAACTATTATTAAATCTCCTCTCCCTTTCAGATTGATACCTTACTTCCCAGCCCCCCTACGAGATTACTGGATAGAGATGTTATGCAGCATGATAAGGCCACTAGCAATGAAGCTGAAACAAAGAAAGACTCCCTCAGCAAGGAAACGGTGGCTCAGTCCACTGCGATGTAGAAGCTGGATAAGCCTAATGACTTAAAAACAAAAGAAGGACTAATGAAAATGCAGAACATTGCATCCCCATGTGAGAAGGTACTCTGTAATGTTAAAATTTTTAACTCTTTTGATATGCTCCCTAAAAATTCTGAAAAATGTTGGATCAAATAATGATGATCACTCCGCGTCTACTCCCATTGCTATGGAGGGTGATGAAGGTGGTGCGTGGATGCAAGCACATACTGGGAAGAGAGGCAAGCATCCTTGTGGCAATGGTGGGCGATTTCCCTATCACAGCATGATTACCCGCTCTAGAACCAGGTGAACTATTTTTCTATATTCTAATGTTCCTTTATGGTTTTGTTTTGTAGCCTATACATTTTCCATTTCTTTTTTCTATTTAAATAAAGAGTCTAGCGCCTCAACTATTTAAAAAAAATACATACAATAAGTATTTTCAAGTGATTGTGAGACCTAAATGCATTAATAACATGTGATGTTCATGTATGTAATAATTTATTTTATCTGAAGTAATATTATTTAATAAAATGTGGAAGAAGGAAACTTATATTATATTGAGGAATATTTAGTTTTCTATTTAGATAACATAGTGAGTTAACAAAGAAGTGATATCTTCTATAATTTTGAAGAGTATACTAAGATGACTTAAAAATAGTATTATTGATTACATTTTGTGGTAATCGACGACTTTCAGTTGAAGTGATAAAGTATATAATCTATTTATCTAAGTGTCTTGAAGAGGAATATTAGTTTTTTTCAGTGTTAGATTTATGTGTGTGTGATATTTCACATTGTGTTAGTGTTGTGTTTGTAAAAACTAGTGTAATTACAATATAAAGAACATTGGTGGCATAAAATTATGATTTGGTAAATGGTTCATACCTTCCAAACATAATTTCAGGGTGATACCTGGTGGACCCACTTGTAACTGGTGATTGATTTTTAGTAGAGAATCTATTTCATGGATCATCCTAAATAATTAATTGATGTTTTCATCCACATTATGGGAGAACATTTTAAAAATATCATGTCTTGTGCTTCATTTATTTTTTATCTTGCATGTGGTATAATTGTGTTTGTAAATAGATAATATTCATTCTCTCTAACAAGTAAAGAGGTTCAAATTAGAAAATTGGTAAAAGTGACTAAAAGATTATATGTAAAACTTGTGTACACTGATTCACCCCCCTATTGTACCTTCATGATCCACTAGGCACTTCAATTGGTATCAGATTAAAGGTTTCATCTCTGATTAGATCTACCTTATTTTCCCAGTTTTTTTTATCAGAAATACATAAATTGTAGATTAAAATTTGAAGAGGTAAAAGTGCTTACTCAGATGGGAAATTCATTTCATATATCTATTATCACCAATAAGTATTTTTCTATAAAAACATGAATAATAGACCTAAGAAAGAAGAAATATAGATGAAAAAGTGTTTGAGGAAAAAAGAGGGTATACCACAAATTGAATGTAGTCAAATTTTCAGTATATTAGTAGTATCTGTTAAATCAGTTGATAATGATCAATTTTATGATTCTGGTCCAAAAGTTATGAATAAGAGTTCGTTGAATCACTTAGTTATTTTTTTTCAAAATTAAAACGTTATATAAAGAAAGTTCTTACTGATGTTTTCACTAATATATTTTATTTCATAATGGGAATAAATGATGAAAAGTCATAGGTTGAAGAGGAATATAAGGATATAGAGAAATACATGGAAAATAAGTTTCAAATATGAAAACTTCTCATATAACTTATTGAATACAAATAATAAATTGTATCAATTTGCAATGAACATTTCTCCTAAGTTGAAGAATAATTGAAAAGTAATGTGTGTGAGAAATGAGTATCTGATAAGTTCCTAACAAATATGATTCATACACATAATGAATCTCATAAAGCTACCACGAGTATTGAGGAATCTAAGTTATAAATTAATGACAAGGATGAAAAATGTGTTCCATCTAAAGAATAAAAAGAATAGTTTTTATTTCATTGTAATGAAATATTCACTTAGGTTGAAGTTAATTATAAAGGAATGTTTCTGAGAAGGATGTGACTGAGAAATCTTATATATAAGTGATCTGTGTATTGTATAAACTATAAAAACCGCTCTGAATGTTAAAAAATCCTAGCTAGAGTTTAATACAAAGAGATTTAAATATTTCAATAGTTATCTAATAGAAGAAAATCAAATTCATGATGAATAATTTTAGAAAATGAATATCCAATGGGAGACAAAGTGAAAGTTGTTGAGGATGAGAAATTTTTTCTCAAGATAAAGTGTCTTGAAATGGAAGTTAATTTGAAAAATCTAAAGGAAATAAAATTAAATAATTCCAAAAAATAATGTAATGATTTGGTGAATCACATGAAGATCATAAAAACTCTAAAAATATGAAATGTATTGAGTTTGAGGTAAAGTTAAAAAATATGGAGAAAACCTAAGATAAATCTTTACAAAATATTGAGATCAGAAAGGCTGCTAAGAGTAATTATAAAAATATTATTACATCTAAAAATACTCATTCATGTGGAAATAATAGAATTATATTATCTAAAGATAAATCTATTGCAATATCATTGAAATAATTATCCCTTGTTCTAAATGTTTCTATTTCTACTAATACTATTTCATCTGTTAGTAAAGGTTCCAAAAGGAATTTTTTTCAAACAAGGGTGAGTATGCTAAAGATAAATCCACCATATCATCAAAGGTGGATATGAGGAAAATTTGGAATTATTTTTCCTTATAAGAAGCTCATATAAAGAATCATATTATCCAAAATCAAAAAGATGTCAAAGCTATCCAAATTGTATCACATAAGAAGAAATCAAGATTTTTTTTCCATTGTTGGTGCTGTTGGAAATTTTGGCAACAGAACGTTGAATGTTGGAATAATTTTTCAATGCATGATAATTATATAAGGCTAGTATTAAGGGGGAGCGGGTATGATGTTAAGATAAATCCTACATAATTGAAGAATAATTCACAGATGAAAAAAAATCTATCTATCAATAATATATTTTATTTTTTAAAGACTTCTATGATTATTACAATAGAAGTGGTCACAATTATTATGAGTGTTGCTATGTACCAACCTTGCACTATGAATATGAAAATATGAAGATTAGACGACATCAAATATAAAAGAAAATAAAAGGTTTTCATTAGGGTATAAGTAGAAGAATGGTGAAATAAATTTCACACAAAATAAAAGGTGATTCTACTATGGAAGAAGATTCCATATGATGGACCTTTTAAAATAGGTCACAAAACCCATTGCTTATGGTAGTAAGATAAATCAGAATATAAAATCAACCTCAGAAAAAAAAAATAAAAGGGTTATTTTAGTGAATCAAAATGAAAATGAAAAATTCAAATTTTAGGAGAGGTTGTCTAAAAAGGATAACCCTATTTTTTCTAGAGATTTATGTGGAATGTGAAAATTTTCTTTGCATATTTCTAACAAATGAAAGATATGGATTTATGGAAAAAATAACTATTAATGAAAAAAATAAATATACTAGTGGATTCTTATATTAAAAATGAAAGTACAATGAAGGATTATACAAACAATAAGAAGTGTGAGCATGTAGTAAAATAATTATTAGTCATATGGCCAGAGTTACTGGAATTGCCTAAGAAGTTAGAGAAAGAATAAAAGAATGAAAGTAAACTACTTGATAATGTGAAGAAACCCAGTCCATATAAGATGAAAGATTAAAAATTAATAACTCTATTATTCCCTTAAATGATAACTTTTTTAAAGTCAAAGAAGAATCATGCATGATTAGATTTCATAGATTTAATAAAGAATTGAAAATATTTTCTGGGTTGAGAAATAAATCTCATACCTACCACTCTAATGAACCTTATTATGAAATATAACTCCTCCCCTGTCACCATTTTTGGATTGAACATCCCAATGAACCTTGTTATACTTCCCTTAGTGTAATTTGATGCAATTATGGGCACATATTGGCTTTCCCTATATAGAGACAACATAAATTATTGTGAGAGAGAAATCAATCTCCACATGGGAAATCAACCTGTGATTCTATACAAGTGTAAGGAGGATGATGAATCTTCCTCAGTACCATCATCCCATGAATGGATATTAATTCCATATGAGCATTTGTATCTTTCTCAGATGATTTAATCTATGTAGGGAACCATCCTTGAAAACATTCCTATTGTGAGGTAATTCGCTGATGTGTTTCAGGAGGAATTTCTTTATCTTGCTCCGAGAAGAGATGTCTAATTATTGATTGAACTTATACATAGGTAAATGCCAATATCCAAGACTCCATATAGAATGGTTATTGTGGATCTTGAGTGACTAACGAAAAAACGATAGGATAATCTCTATAAAGGGTTTATATGTCCATGTGTTTCACCATGGGGTTCACCAGTCCTCTTCATCAAGAAGAATGATGGGTCAATGAACATCTGCATTTATTATCATGAAGTCAACAAAATCATGATAAATAACAAGTGTCCTTTTCCAAAAATTGATCAATTGTTTGATCAGCTACATGGAACACAATACTTATCCAAGGTGGATATGTGGTCAGGATATTACCAAGTATGGGTGATGAAGGAGGATATCCTCAAGACTACTTTTTGTACAAGGTACAAGCATTATGAGTTCATAGTAATTCCATTCAGACTCACTAATGATCTAGAAATATTTATGGACTCGATGAATAGATTCTTTATATATTACCTCGACAAATTTGTGGTAGAATTTATAGATTATATTCTAATATACTCCAAAACCAAGGGGTAGAATGAGAATCATCTAAGAAATATGCCAAAGACCTTGCAAAAGAATAATATCTATGAAAAGTATAAAAAGTGTGTGTGTTATTCTTGAAGGTTGTATTATTCTTGGGGCATATCATCACATGTAATGGGATATCTATGGATCCTTCCAAGACAATGGCGATTGAGGGATGTCCAAGACCAACATCTATGATGGATATCCCTAGCTTCCTTGCGCCAGCTGGATATTATAACAAATTTGTGTGAAATTTCTCATTATTTTAAAACCCTCTTACCAAGATAACTCGGAAGTGAGTAAAGTTTTCTTGGAATGATAAATGTGAAGAAAGCTTCATGTATTTGGAAAAGAGGCTGATCACTACCCCTGTGCTCAAACTACCCACAAGTGGGAAGATTTTTGTAATATTTAGAAATGATTCAAAGAAGGTATTGGGGTGATTTTTGATGAAAAATGAAACATTCATTACCTATGCCTCAAGTAATTTAAACATTCATGAGAAAAACTATCCCACCCATGATCTGAAGTTAGAAGATTTGATCTTTGTGTTGTAAATATAGTGGAATTATCTATTTTTGAAGAAGGTTGAAATATATATCCATCACAAAAGTCTGAAATATATATTCACACAGAAATATCTGAATATGAACCAATGAATATGGTTAGAGATCATCAAAGATTATGATTACTAAATTCACTACCATCCTAGGAAAGTGAATATGGTGGTAGATAATCTAAGTAGAAAATACCCAATAATTATATCATTGATGATAATTGAAAAGGATCCAATCATTTTAGACATGATAAATATGGAAATGGGAATCATAAAAAAGGTAACATCATCAATTCTTTCACAAATTATTGCTCAACTATCTCTTTTGAAAGGTTAAAGGATGCTCAAAAAGATGATAAGGGAATTTAACAGAAAGTGGAAACTATCATAAAAGGGAAATCATCAGAGTTCAGTGTTAATGAAAAAGGAATTGTGAGATTTGGGTCAAGGATATGTGTTCCATCAAATCCCAAGTTAAATAAAGAACTTTTGGATGATTTAGAAAGTTAAAATTTCTCCATTCACCCATAAAACAGAAAGATGTATTGAGATCTCTCGGAGCACTAATGGTGGGATAACATGAAGAAGGAGATTGTTGAATATGCATCAAAGTGCCTGGTATGTCAGCAAGTGAAGGTTGAGAGGAATAAGTATAAGGGGATGATGCATCCATTACCTATACCAATGTGGAAATAGTAAAAACATCACCATGGACTTCACCACTGGACTTTTGAAGACATCCAAAGGATACAATTCTATATGGGTTATTATGGTTTGTCATACAAATACCACCCAATTCATTTCAATTTGATAGGATTTCTCACTGGATCAATTGGCACAGATATACATCATAGTAGTGGTAAGGATGCATGGAGTACTAATATCTATTAGGTCTAATCGAGATCCAATATTTACCTCTGAGTTTTTGGAAAATTCTCTAGAATTCTCTAAAATCTAAGCTGAATTTTTGTATGAATTATCTCCTTTAAACTGTTGGTGAATATGAGAGGACTATCCAAAAAATTGAGTACATGTTGAGAGCTTACTCAATGGACTTCAAAGGAGGATGGGACGAACATCTTCCTTTGGTGGAGTTCTATTACAACAAAAGTTTCCATTCGAACATCCAAACGACCACTTATGAATCCCTTTATAGGAAGAAGTGAAGAACATTGGCATGTTGGGATATTGTTGGGGAACAAAAACCTCTAGGTTTGAAAATGTTGAAGGAATGGTGGAGAAGTTTAAGACCTTCCGAAATAACAACAAATCTACTCAGAGTCGACAAAAGATCTATGTTGATAATCATTAACGTGACCTAGAGTTTGATGTTGGAGACATAGTATTCCTCTACATATCTCCATATAAGATAATTATTTGATTTGGTAAGAAGGGAAATCTTAGTCCAAGGTACATCGACACTTTTAAGATCCTTTATCGCATCGGAGCAGTGGCCTATCGACTAGAAATCCCACCAAACCTATCTCAAGTACATGATGTAATCCATGTATCCCTCTTAATAATGTACATACTGAACCCATGACATTTACTTAGTCTATAGGCGGTACCATTAGAGAACGACATATCATATTAGGATCAGTCAGTGAAGATATTATATCGTTGATAAAAAGATATACAAACTAAGACAATTCCCCTCATCAAAGTGTTGTGGTGAAACCACAAGTTTGAACAAGTAAATTGGGATCCATAGGAGGTGATGAAGAATATTTACCGACATTTGTTTTAGTATTGTAAAAGGAAATTTTGAGGGTGAAATTTCTTAAGGGGGGAAGGTAGTAACAACCCGAACTATTATGAATAAAATTCCCCTTTCTGATTTAATTAAATGTCTTATGGATATAAAAGACACATGAACTTATTTTGTTTATTATATATAGTTGGATTTAAATAACCATTAAGTATCATCACCATTAATAACATAGCTGTTGAATAGTGATCACATGACTAGTATAAATATAGGTTTTTAACAGAACCTTTTGGCAGAGAGAAAGGAATTGATAACCTCAACTAGCAGGATCATTCCCTATGAAGCCCATTTATCAGAGATTATGAGGGAGATATAATTTCTGGACTTTTCACTAGACCAATCCCAAGACGAGATCCAATAACTTAAACATGATTGAAACTGTTTACATGAGAAGTTCATGCTCATCAAGATCATGGACCAAACCATGTTTACTGAATGACCCCATGAAAGCCCCATCATCACACAGCTTACTATTAGGGTATATGATGGTGTAATAAATAGATATGTAATAATACCCTATCATTATTATTATGTACATTATCTTTATATATAATAATGAATAGACTTTCATTCTATTATTATTACTTTTCTAAATGATTTTTAATGCACAAATAGTATTTTTGGTTAATATTCAAATTCAATTAAGAAATATATTTTTAATCAATTAATGTATTTTATAAATAAATAATATTATAATAAAATATTATTATTAAATTACTTTTATATAAATGATCATATAATTTTTATGAAGTCAAAAGTAATTTTTATTTAGGTTTAAAAATTGTTTTTGTCAAAAACCCACCAATTTTAAGTAAATGTCGGCTATTATTTTAAAAGTAAAAAACCACATATATAAAAAATTATTTAAATAATATTAATATTGTTTTTTCAATAAGGATATTTAAATTATCCAACAGTGAATTTTTCATAATTTTCTGAATTAGTTAAATTTTGGGGTAAAAATTAATTACCGTATAAATATATTGTGTGTTTTATAACTTCATAATGGCCAAATAATGATATAATAAATACTATAAAAGGGATATATGACTAAAAATATGTTTTAGCTTTAAAATAATTTAATTCTAAGTTTATTTTATTTATTTTATAAATCCTTAGTGAATCCTCCAAAACATATAATATATTTTAAGATTATAAAATCATTTCCTTAAAAGCATGACTCTCCTTCACATAAGAAAAAGAAATATTTTAATATATTCAGACCTTAGACTTATAAAATAATTTATACCACTCTCCGTTTCCAAAAAACATGGTAAAAAACCATGATATGGTTTCTAGTTTTGAATATTTTATTATGAGGTGTCCAAAACCAAAATAATAAAGAAATCCCCCTCCTATACTATATAAATCCAGCCAATATTGTATTTATCTTCACTAAAACTATTTGAAGCTAGACCACCGTCCCCCCCTACTCCCTAGATTCCATAAAAGGCTTCCCAAGCTCCCAATAATCCCCTCCCAATCCTTTGGAGTCACACATCAAAGTAAGGGATCTTTCACTTTCTTCTTTTTTCAAGGACAAATTTTTGTGATATGCCATTTAATTTCAATTTTTATATGTTGGTATATGTTCATACATACTCCCCTTACTGTAAATTTTATTTATAAATAATTATATCTTCCTTACACTCTCATTAATCCATCCATTATCCTTTATATGCACTTGTTCCCATTATGAAATTCCGTAAGAGATTTCTCTCTCCTCGTTCCCTTTCATGAACTTATTTTATATTATGCATCTTAAATTCTATTTCATATGTTAATATATTATATTCTATGATCCACTTATAGTTAATTTCATTTATAAAAGATGAGATACCCCTATATATCTCATCAACCCATTTTATGAATTTCCATATGACGTTGTTATGCTACTGAAATTGCCCCACGATTTTCCATGCGAAAATTATTATGTAGTGAATATCATACCCATTCCTCTATCAAGGGTATTAACATTTATACATATATACTTGTTTATTAAGGACTTACATGTATGTATTCCTCATTCCTTTATCATGGAATAAATGATGATGTTGAATGAATCCATGTTATATGATCTTTGTGGCACACTTAAGCATGATATTGAAATTATTTTAAAGGGTGTGCCCTGATAATGCTCCAATTCATTAGGTAATGTTTAGTATCGTGACACGTCATATTGGTAGAATGGTTTACCCTATTCCTTTATGGTACCTTTTCAACCATGTTGGGATAGGGGTTTACTTGATTCTTTTTTGATTATGATGCAGTGTTTTAAGGTGTTGTCACATTTCCATGTTATGATTATCATATTATATCATGCCTTTATATTCATATTCCATCATGACTAATTGATATTTCTTGTCTAAAATGAATTTAGGTACTCATTTTATGCCATTTCTATTCCCTTACTGAGCTTTATAGCTCACCCCTTTCTTATTTGCATCCTCAGGTTATCCCATGTTGTGGTAAGTACGAAGGAATGTTGTGGTCATGTAAATTAATTTTTCAATAAATATGCTGTATGTAATGTTTTAAGTTGTCATGTAATATTCAAAATTTCCCAAGACACTAGACCTATCGATATTTTGAGTTTTATTAAGTGAAAATTTATGTAATAAATCATGTTTAAAGGTGTAATAAATAGTATGGCTATTATAGAAATCATACGAAACTAAATCCAAAATATGGTGTGTCCAATACTACTTAAATAGAATGTTTTAATTTAAAAATAACATTCTAGTTCAGAAAACAAATTACATATTCCCAAACTGATAAAAAATTCTTATATTTTATTGATGTTTTAAGATAGTAATATATAAATAATTTGTGATGTGTAGGAATCAACCATCCATGAAACTAATACATGGAGTTCCTAATATGACTCAAAGTGTGTGTTTTCAGTTTAAAAGTGAAATTTTATTAATTCATTGAATCATATTTATGTTTCATATATTTCTTTATAGTATTACTAACATAATAATTGTTTTTTATTATATGTATACTCTTATTTTTCTCTTGATCTGGTGTGGGTTTTTTAGAAAATGATAGTGTGATGGGGATCTTTTAATAGGGGTCCCAAAGATAGCAGAATACAGGATCATCCATGTTGTTTTGGAATTTTTTATAAAATGTAATTTTTGTAATAAATTGTATGAACCAATGATATTTTAGTGTATTCAAATTTTCTAATGTATATCTATTTATAAATTTAATTTATTATTTATTTGATATTAAATTGTAATCTTGTTTTGAATGGTTTAGTGCAATGTGTTACAAATGTAGTATCACATTAATACAACGTATGAACATTACCATTTCTAAAAATATCACTAATAAAAGGAACATTTATTAGATACCCAAATAGAACTAATAAGATCGCCTTTCATTAGATCTTAAAAAAATGATTATAAAATCTATTAATTTTCAGTGATTTTTTAGAACTAGAGAAGGGTTATTTTATCAGAACTATTTCTAGCTCTGATAAAAGCATGCATATTTTAAAGGTTCTCATAACATCAATACTTTTTTTAGCACTAATAATAGCCTTTTTTTCACACTGATAAATCACATATCTGTAGTAGTGGACCAAGGGGTTGAGGCTTATAATTGAATTCTATAATAGGTAGATGAACTTTCTAAATGTTGTATAGAATATTCCTTAGACCATATGTGATAGAATAGGTGGAATAAAGAGTTATATCCATTTTGTAAAGGGGTATAGACTAATGTGTAAATTTTTCACTCCATCATGTGTGAACTAAGACTTAAGATCATATGAATACCTTCATACCAACATGATTCTATTTTATATTTGAAAATTTATATGTAAATATGGGTTTCACAAGTTAAATAACATGGTCAAAATGCGTGCAAATGTTTCAAAAACATTTCAATGATAGATGGTTCATTAAAGTGTACACATTGAAAAGTAATAATATTATCAGATCTTTGGATATATTAAGCATAATTTTTTCAATTCATGCTCAAATTGGTCTTGTGTGGAAGTCTCATGTGTGGTATTATGCAAGTCACTTTGTGAAAAAGTTTAGTAATATTTTTAATATTATTTAGAAGTAATTATTCACCTGAGAGAGATAGTAATTATTTTGGATCCTTTCGCAATTATTTTTCATGAAAATACTTGCATCACGTAAACATACGTATGTGCATAATGAATTTTGTATCGTCTTGGGGCCTGTATAGGGAATCACATTTATAGTGACATACATTAGTAACACATCATCTTATGTTGAAATCAAGAGACATATATGGTGACTCGAGCTCTTTGTGCGGAAGCACTATTATTGTGGTGGACTTATATTGTGACTTGCGTGGGTTTATTTATCTGGCATCTCAAGCTTTATCCATGGACGTACTCTTATGATGATATACTTTCATACACCCTAACTTTCATGAAAATTATTTTCATGTGTAATCCAATTTTCCCTTTAAAACATGGTTGATCGTTATTGAAATCTTATAATTCCATTTTCAATCACTTTTGGGGTTCTAACGCTTGGTTTATCCCTCATTAATCAATAAATAAATGTAGGGTACTGCTATCCTTCATAGTAAATAGTCATGATGATACCGATGATGAAATAATTAGGAGAATAAACCCATTTTACACAAATTATCTAATTGACTATTCAATTATCATATCACTATATCCACTATATAGTAAAAATTAAAGGAATTATGTAACATATTTATAAGTATTTCAATATATTATTTCACCAGTAGTCCCAAAAAACCATTCGGAAGGACAGGGAATTTCCATTCAACCATCACCGGTAACTGAAGTTAATCACCTGATTATATTGATCCAAGAGAAAACCCAACTAACTAAAAAATAAAATTTTCCATGGATGGGGATAATAATGGTTTTCTAACCAATATTAACATCAAAATACCCTTGGATTGTATAAAAACTCCTAACTAGTTAATTATAAGAAAATTTATAACCATAACAATCAATATTATCTATATATCAGATCAACCCAGTCAATTGTTATGATGTGGTTAATTGATCCCGAATGTGCAAGGATATTTATAAATCATCCATCATAATAAAACAATATGTAAACTTCAATTATCACACCATATTTATCTTAAGGGTGTATCCTTATTCATAGAACAAGACATTGATTTAACATTTAAAACCAACAAATTTATCACTCATGAAAATATAAATGACTAAGAAACAACCATATTAAAAAATATATTGATCAAGGTAAATGTAATAAGAAGATCATGTCACACTACTATAGATACATACATAGAATAGATTCTTTATTTAACAATATAGAAAAAAATTAGATGTTGAACCCTAATTTATCAACAAAATGTTCAAGGTTTACTTGGTCAATCCCACATAACTAACACTATGATACCACATTATATAATATCTATTATATTACTTGAAAATAAGATAATGAACATATTGATTTATACGGACCCCTTCCCTAATTGAAGTTATTATACTTTAATTTTTTTCCACTAGAAGAATTATTCCTTTTGTTTGGGTGTAGAATAAAATACCATTTTCTTTGAGTCTACATCATGTATGCTTCATCTATAACCACCATATTCACTACCTGATCATGACTAGTAAAATAAAATATGACGACCTTCGATTGAATCTCCTATTAAATCCATATTTAAATTTTATGATCATGATATTTTCATTCTTTATTAGATCCAATTGAAGTTATACTAATTCCTTAAATCATGCTACATACTCCAACAATTTTCCCCCTTATTCAAATTATAGAACACTTGATACTTATTTACATTTAGTTTATCTGGCTAAAATTTATAGATTGGTATGGGGTGTAGTTACTGATTTAAACATTAATGATTTACTATAAAATATGACTAAGAATAATTGATCATTCATGCATCATGTTATTTTTTATTCAGAGATTTTTTTTTGAAAGTTAATTTAGTAGAGTATGAGTGGATCGTATTTTTATCATGGATGTATTTTCTTGATAAGATGTGAATTGAGTTGATTAATTTTTTTTAAAACTAAATTTTTATGAAATTTCACCCTAATATAAAGTGTGATATAAACATTTTGATTATAGTAGTATGAGAATTTTTTAACAAAATTTATAAACATTATATTATCATTATATGATGATTATGTGTATAAAACATGTATAAAAAGGGTATTCTGGTAAAAAAATGGTAAAAGGAAATTTTGACTGAAAGTAGATAATCCTTGTTCTAATTAAACCTTATATAAAACACATAGGCTTGGGAATTTTTTATCATTTGATTATTTATTTCTAGTTCATTTAAATATTTATGAACTGAAATGACTAGATGACACTCATTCCCTTACATTCTAAGAATACAACACATAGTCTGATGGGATAATTTATGGTAAGAAATATGGGTTGTAGAAATTTTGATCGCAATTCATTATTTTAAAGAATATATTGTACAAAAAATTGTGGCATGTGTATACCAAGTTACATAATTATATGGAGATAAAACAACTAACTTGATCCAATGAAGATGAATAAATATCAAATATCAAGTTGTTTTTATAGATATAGAGTTTGGGGATATCAATCATGTGTAGTCAATAAATTTCATAAGGACTAGAGAGTTATGAAAATGCATTTAATGTTAACAAAATAAATTAAAAAACCCCTCAATCATATAGACTTCATTTATATGTTAAAAAATATTATGATTATGTGACATCTTTATTATAATTTTTGAATAAATTTACATTAGGAAAAATAAAAACTCAAGTGTTGGTGGAATTGATTATGATATAGTTAATATAGGTTTTCATGCCATTTACTAATTGAAATTGGATAATTTAGATGAAATAAACCAATAAAATAAGTAATAATTAAATAAATTAATATTTTATGAGTTTAATTGATTTATTTATTTTTTTAAATTTAATTACTTTTTTGTGTTGATTCTGATAAGTAATTCATTGCACATATTTGACCATAAATTTTAAGGGAAAATGAAATTATATTCAATGAGGATCTGGTAATCTCTAGTTTTCATGAAAAAAAACTATAATTAATGAATGATCGTATCGATGAATCAAGGTGTCAATGAGAAGACTCAAGGAATTAATAGCCCTAATCATTATAAATATGACTATTCTTTCATATATTTAAGTACATGGTTATATCTAGGAAATATAAAAGAAGAATTAAAATACACATATATATCTTATAATCCATTTATGAGGAGGTGGATGATTTAAATGTTTGAAATATCATGGGATATGTGGTGTACTCATATTGAATGCAGAAAAATATAAGGATCATGTAAAGAATGTGGATATGATCACATGTCATTTTTATGAAACCTTCAGTTTTTAAAAAAATTATTCAACATCCATATGGAAATATCATGATGATTAAATAACTATTATTAAAGTGTATAAAATCCTTTTAGAGAATAATGGGGTGAGATATGGGAGGATAAAAATAAGTATAGATAAAATAAATAAGGGGTAAGGGGCCTTGCCTTGAAAAAGAAGGAAAATAAGCTATATTCAAGAGTTTGAGATATGAGAAGGAAACTGAACGAGTAAAAGGAGAGATGAAGATCACTTCAAAATTAGATAATATTTTTAGATGATACACTATATGATTATTTCTTACTTATAATTGAATTTTTTATTTTATTATTTTTATTTTGTAATGTTAATGCTTAAGTAAACATTTTTAGTTTTGATATGGGGATGTAGCTATAATTATTTCAGTTAGTTGTTTAATAAATGGAATTAATATTTATTATTTTCCTCATTTCCTTATATTTTTTATCCAAAGATTTATTATTAAATTTTAGGGTCTAGATAAAAGAAAAATTATTGAATTCTAACCTATAAAATAAGAAAATGAATATAATTATCTAAGAAGTAATAATTATCAATGAAATGATGGAAACATGTTATCATAGATCATAAATTTTATTTATTAAAAAGAGTATTACTCATAACCATATCAACTATCTGTTCTTTGGAGGAAGTTCTATAACATTTTTCTAGAATTTAACATAGTTAACTAAATCAATATTATGTTTCTACACAAAACTCATCACTACTAATGAAAATATTTATCTCTTGATTCTAACATTTCAAATGTTATATTAGTCCAGTAAATTTAATTTTTTTGTCATTTAATTTTAGTTACATTTCAATGAATCACATCATAATAATACCCATACCATTTTTTTACACCCAGGGGAATGGTGTTGACACCTATGGTGGGGGGTGAATCATGTGTTGGATTTTTTTACAAGAAAAAATACACCCTTTGGAATTAAACCAATATTTTTTGTCAGTGTTGTTTGATCTATTTCATATTTTACAGAGAAACATTCTACCACATGCATGAAAGTAATACAAATAAAATTCAAGAGATATTTTTATATGGTTCTTTACAAGGACTTTCTCTTTACATTGATTAGTTATTCACCCCAATCATGAATTCTTCACAATAATTAAGTATCAATTATAATGGGTTTAGTTCATATCACAACTGCCATGTCGGCCTATCACTAGACTTACCAAGAACTTCTTCCCTCAATAATTTCACAACCAGATTCACACTGAATTAATGGATTCCCACCATGTTATCTAAGCATACATCGAGTCACATAGGTTAAAAAAAATCAAAATGTGTATAAGAAAGTGTTGTATTCTATGATCTTCCTATAAAGTAAATCAACTGTTCATCATAATTTCCTTATTCATCTATAAGATCATATCTTCTTCCACTCATAATAGTGTCTTCAAATGCAAATAACTCTTCAAGGGAATAACATGTAACTCAGTAACTATTCATCATAGCTTCAAAGGATTTAACGAAATATACTCATCTAACTCTCTTGCTTATTATCTCAAATATTTCATCTTTAAGATATTAATAATTTGAAACACTTGAAAAATATCTAATTTCTATTATTCTTTGTTGTAACATGCATCATGTCCATATTATTCAATATATCTTGGATCCTTAGCTCTCAATACCTCAAAAATTAATATACCCACCAGTAGTGACTACGTATTCATTTTGTATTTCTTCCTCTTTTATATCCACATTTTCTCACATGCATGACTGGATTCATTTAAGAGAATTAAATTGATTCCATTGAAATCAATAACCATAAATGGAATATCAAGGGGAAATTCTCACTAGTATCCATGAATCTCCATCATAAAATAGTCATTTTGGGTTCACACGTTACATTATGCACTACTCATTGAAATAAATTGATAATCCAATAATACCCTCATTTATTTATCCTCATTCTTGTAACTCGACCCAAAATATATTCACAATATTTCTACAGAAGTCATGACTTCTTATTCATATCCTTCTTTATCATTTCTCCTTAGATCAGCTAATTATTACCTTCATATAAAAATACAAAACAATTTTGACCTCAACTTCCTCAAATATACCCATAAAATATGCACGAAAAATCTTCTTAGCTATATACAGATTTACAACAAATAAACCTAAAGTGTGGAACTTATTTTGTTAATTGAAACTTTTTATGATAAATAGTATAATCATTAATCTTGGATCTACAGACAACATCATGTCAGCTTTCAAAATCATCTCATAGTCTTGAAAAAATTCCCAAAATCCATATCATATCCTCTCAAAAACTCTAAAAAACCAAGATCAATTGATATAGGCAACGATAAACAAAAAATCTAAATTGATGGTTCGTCATATTCATTTTTCCTAAAAACTCAGGAAACTCGATTTTAGTATTAAATAATATATAAAGTGGTTATCCTTAAATATTTCTCAAAACAATATCAGATCATGGATTAAATAAGCTTCATGATGTTTTGATTTTGAATGCATAAGATAAGCATCATAATATTTTATTGCCGATTCAATTAAATAATTCTAGAAACATCAATTTTCTTCATTATTTGATATTCCCTTTCCATGGAAAAAAATTAACCTCTATTTTTATCATACATTAAAAAAACACTAATATATCTATTTATGATGTATATACCATGAATTAATAGCTCTTATGTCATCCAAAATTATTTCATCTTCAGCTGATTTTAAATCTGGAAACTTTACTTTTCATCTTGCTGAACATTGAATTTTTCTAAAGTGGTGAAGTATTATATTTGGGACATAAAAGTCTTATGTTCATCACGTATTATGATCAATGTCTTATGATCAACGTTATAAGTCTTATGATCATCACTAGAATACATACACTCAATGAATATGCCAAAATATTACCTAAACACCAAGTATTTTGATCCAACGAAGTCTTACGAAGAGCTATGAGACTTAAGGTGAAGTTTTACGATCAAAAATTATACTATAGTCAAAGTCTTATGATCGTTCCTTTATGAATTTTCAAAAAAAACCAATGTATTAAAGTGAATTCATATTTTCAACAATGGCTTATGATCAGAAAATCTATATGATGAAGCTCAAAGTCTTATGATCACTTCAACAATTTATGCTCAGCCCCAAAAATATTACATTTGGAACCAAAGTCTTACAATCATAGTTGGAAAATCCCTACATTTAGGACTTAACTAGTTTTCGAGAACTCCAAAATACATACAATAGTACACAATCACGTTTATTAGACACTAAAAAAGTACAAATAAAGGGGGTTATTTTACTAATGGTAGCTAAATATAATGATAAAACTCCATTTATCAGCACTAAAAAAATCACTAATAAAAGTATCCCCTTTATCAATGTTTTTAGCACTGATAAAGTGGGACATTATTAGTGCTGATAAAGGTGTGATTTTTCCATGCTTTTCTTACTGGTAATAAAAGGTTCCCTTCAAATATATATATTACTAAATATTATATTTTAGTATATAAATATAAATATATTTATATATATTAAATAAATTTTCAAAAATATTTATATAATACTAAATACGTATTTATATTTAATATATAATATATTTAGTGAAAATTATTTTAATAAATAATTAAAATCAATATTAATTAATAATTTTCTAATTATTATTGAGTAACAATCATTTATGAACAATTTTATGATAGGAAAAATTTAAAAATTAATTATTATCTGAAGATAAGTTGAAAATAGGACTTGAACATCAAATGAACATAAAATTTGATTCAGGTGTCTGTTTGGGCTTGACGATATTTCTAATTGAAGCTTGTGATAGAAGTACACCATTTTAGCTGAGTGAACCTTTGTCCTTGTTTTTATAAGGTTAAAAAAGGATTTTATGTCCGTTGAAACTATGTTTTTAGTTGGTATACCCTTATTTTTGAACATTTTATGGATTTTAAACTTCATTTAAGTGGGTCTTATTTTCCTTTGTTAGTGGAAACAAAATTTATTATAATGAAATAGTTTCAAATGGATATTATGGTGTTAAAATTTATCATTTTTCATATTATAGTCTTATTTATAATTATATATATATATATATATACATATTTTTGTGTATTTTCATATAAAAAATTTATTGTATTTTTTTATAATGCTTCCGTTGGGGCATGAATTGAGTTATGCTTTCCTTATCCTAGAGAGTGTTTGTGTCCTTGTACTGGTAACATACCCTAAAATGATAGTAATTCAACAAATTCTAACTTTCCAAAGGTGAGTGACCTCTACCATCATGGTTAATGATGTTGGCTCCTTGATTAGAACTAAGTAATTGGATTTCGGCTATTCCTTACATGGATTCCTCCTTGGATTTTGTTTCCTAGTCTTGGTATCCCTTAAAAATCTACGTTATTTTTATGAAACTCATTCCCAATGCCATATCGACATGGAAACCAGCTAATTATGATTCTTACATATAGTGAATTAATCTTCTCATACATGGATATTACATCTTTTTAGAGGAATATTAAATACATTACACAAACACGCTCTTGAGGACCATAATAGTTTAGTGTATTTAGATACTAGGTACACAATATTCTAACTTATGAAAGATCTTCAACATCTCCCATAAAGATCATTCCATTTAGTACTCTTCACACAAATAGCCTACTTAAAACCATTATTCATAACCTAGGGAAGGAAACACAAGAAAGGGTGAGAACAGATGCTCAGTATGGGCAAGGAAGTGAGATATCAACAATCACATAAGTATTACATGAGCATAAGGTTATGAGAACATGATCTTAACATTTAACAATCGTACCCTAAAAAATATCATTATCAATAATCATGGCATAAAATTTGGTAGTTTAAAACACATGAATCATAAATAACTCAATAATAGGAGCAATGAGAGTATAAAATTGCCACAAGACCTAGAGTTGTGGCATACACATTATCTTATAATATTTTGAATAGGTATAAATTAGAACAGTTTCATTCATTAAGTTAAGTAAAAAAGATTTGCCTCACATAAACTTATGGGTATGAAACCCGGTCCACAGATAACATTATGTACATAAAATAGAAGTCCCTGCATAACATTGAGAACATCGAATTAGGTTCACACATAACATTGTAAACATGTAATAACCTTTATGAATAAAATTATAGACATGAAAGATAGGTCCACACATAACATCATATTAGTCGAATTTCACTCCCAATACCATCATAGTGTACAAGGTCTCTTACTAAACTAGGTTTACTGTTTATTCTAGTCTTGTTTTATCTCAATATATATAAATATTTACCCAATGAATCAGATGGAAATATAGGTCTCACCCATCTTTTTTCATAACATAACCACCATCAATGGCTATAATGTAACCACCATCCTTGGATATAATATAACTATGATAACATAATTAAAATTATACATATGTGGTCAAAAAGATCATAAAACATTCACTGTATCATAACCCATAAAATGAACTAGGTTTGATAAACATTTCATCATAACATTACCTATGGAAAAGAGATAGGTTTCACAGTAATTTCATCATTTAATCATAGCATAACCCATGTAGAAAGAAGTGGGTTTCATAATAATTTTATCATTGTGTTACCCATGGAATAGAATCTGGTTTCATAAACATCTTTTCATTATAAATCATTCAGGGAAAGAGTAATAATCGTATCCATGGTTCATATCTTCAATAAATCACAACTTACTTAAGAGGAATTCATCTTATATACAGAATTATTTTGAAAGACAACTTAGAATGATTCTTGAAGAAGATAAATTTTAATTATAAATCAATTTTTAAAACATAAAACATTTTGGAAATACTTTTCATTGAAAATAAACTGGAAAAAATATAAATAACGATTTAGAAATAATTTAAAACATTTATTGATGGAAATATCCTTTCTGCTATGAATTTTTAAAATATAAAATTTTTAAATTCCTTTTATTTAAAAATAACCTTGAAAACTTATAAATTAATCTTAAAATAAAATATTGGTCATGATTGTCGGAAGTTTTGTTCATGTCGTACACGTTAAAACTAAGATTCATTTCAAATTTTTGATAAAAGAGAAATGGAGATTGTTTCAGAAAAATATATACAGATTACCTTCAAAAAAATATAAAAATTAAAAAATGGTTAAAATTTTATTTAATAAACCATTTGACGAATATTTAAAACATTTTCGATTTTTTTTATAAAACACATTTTTATAAGAAAAATGGTTTTCGATCGGAAAGAAGGTTTTTTGTAAAAATATTATTTTGAACTCTTGAGTACATAAAGATATTTAAATGAATGTAAAACATATATTCTAAATAAATAAATAAATTATAATAAAATTAATGATTTTATTAAGATGTATATCATAATATTACATTATTAGAAGCATAACCATAAATAATCCCAATACATGATGAGATTGTAATATAAAACTCTTACCACTTTGGTAAAATTGAATTGTAAGACCCGTGGAAGAATAATAGTAAATGAAACAAAAAATATCATGAAATTAATTATATTCATGATATAACATCAAATGGGAAGTATATACACCTCATGGAATATGATAGGTTCATAACATAACTTATGTACCAAAGAAGAAAAACTGAGGCAAAAATCTCTTATCGATTTTTTATCTTTTGAACCACAAACCGCATGAAAGAGATATCATAAAATGGATATGTAAATACCCATAATTATAATTTTAATTATCATAAAATACATTCATAGGTAGTATATAGACCTCATAAAATAAATAGGTGATGAATATGGCATTTGTCTTATAGAAGTAAAATGTGAGATGGAAATCCCTTACCATAAGTCTTGACTTCCTTTAGACTCATTAGAATGTCATGTTTAATAAATAGAAGTTTATTATAAATAATTCAGAACCATACTTATATATATATCATACAATATATGATAAAACGTATCCTGTTATTACGCTTTTATTAACAATTCTATGTTAAAGTCATGTTTCGGGTAATAACTGCTTTATTTTTTGTATTTGTCTTCATTTTTTATTTTCAGTCCTATTACATTGAATATGATTCAATCGTATCCATAATTAATACCATTATATAAATAATATATATATATAGTATATATTTATTTATATTAATCTATAAAGGATGGATATATAAAATGAAATACATAGTTTATGGAGATGATAGGTCGTACGTACGCATATATTTCAATTACATTTTCTTAAAGTATTAAAAAAAATAAAGGTAAATGATATATTATTATTAAAAAATTACATCATATATATCACATATTTTCATTAAAATCATCTTCATTACCTTCCATGTAATGCGTAAATGAATCACATCGCTTCACGAGGAAGTAGTCCACCGTACACACGAGCAATGTTATCGTATTCCCAAAAAATAGAAAGAATAAAGGTATGTGTGATATAATAATTCCATATGTATAATAATATCATTAATAAAATATATAAAAATTAAATACTTCATTATTTCAAACTTTGATAGGTGGTAATCGAAAAATGAATGACATCAGTTCGCAAGGCAGTAGTTCGTCTTACAAAAGAACGATGATTTGATAACCCAATTGATAGAAGTGGAGATGGTTTTAGGTAATTTAGTTATATGAAAAATATATAATTATATTGAATATAATATTTTTATTATATCAACATGTTTCACTAATAATTTAAGGATTTGGGGTAATAAATAAATAAATAATTCTTGTTGATGAACATTACTTCTTCTTCAGATATCCTCCTTTGGTTTTCACTAAAATCATTACTTGGTTGGATTTATATAAAAAAATGATTATATGATTAGAGGAGATAATTTTTGAATTGATTTTGGTAGGTATTGGATGAACCATAATGGTTTTATGTTGTTAAAAATAGAGGAGAGAGTGTGGCCTTTTATAAGTGGTGGAGAGGACACACTTGGTATTTTTAAAATAATTATGTGCTCCCACATTTTTCATATGAAATAAGTTTCCAAAATAGTACATTATAGAAATTTGGAGGTTTAATGGTCTAAATATATCCAAAACATATTTTTTAGGAAAGTTGATAGGTTATTTTCATCCTTATTTTTTCGTTTAACCCCCAGCAAAAACATTTTTACATTAACCACTGAAATTAAATTTTATTGTGTATACTATTCATTTCAGTCGAAAATTTATTTTTCCTTATTATATAATAAAAATTATTCATATTAAAAATATATAATACATTATCTCAAATTACATTCACATAATTTGAAAATTTTAATTTAAAAGTAATCAAGCAGACATGATGAGAAAACATGTTTTTAAAGAGAAAATGTTCAAAAGTTCACGAAGATTTTATATAAAAATTCAGTATGAAATTGATTCCAATGACATAAATTGGATTAATATATTTATAATTTAACTACGATTACATTTTTAAAAAATTGAAAATATAATTTAACTTTATAAATAAATAAAATGAAAATGCATTTTTCAGTTAAAATTTAGTATTTTCACTATTCATCAAAAAAATGAACATTTCAAAAAATACATAAAATTCACCATAAGATAATTTTGAAATTATGATTTTAAAAAGAACTTTTTTTTTAAAATTAATTTTCTTAAAGTGACAAAAATTAATTTTATTATTGTTTACAATAATAAATAAAATGTATTTTTTGAGAAAATAGTATTTTCAAAACATATAAAGACTTTACCAAAAATTAAGTATTTTTTATCAATATGTTTTATTTATATATAAAAATTATAATGAATATTTAAAAATTATTTATTACTATTCATATCTATATTTTTAATGTCTAGGTTATAACACTCGTGTTTAAATAACTATATAATATATCATGGTTTTGTAAAAATACAGTGTCATGTATAACATAAGCTAACATAGTTTTACATGCAGCGCAAACATAAATTTTTGTTGTGTATAACAAAATATTAAATTATTATTGGGTATAATGAAATATAAAATAATTTTTTTTAACACAAAATATCAAAAGGATTAAATTTATTTGAAAAAAATATTTCACAAAATTTCAGGGTGTTACATTCTACCCCCTTAAAATAAATTTTCCCTAGAAATTAATCACTTTGGTACCAAAAAATATGGATAATTATACATAATAAATCCTTAATTTCCCACATAGTTTACTAAAAATGGTGGTTTCATCATAAAACATTGACCAGGTGAGTGGTCTTGTTTAATAGCACTTTCTCAGTATGATCCAAAATCTAAACCGATTGTTCCTTATAAGAATGATCATACTCTTACGATATGAACTCTGAGTTTAGTAAATGCGAAGGGTTAGGTATGTAATTTCTCATGATAGATATATGTAACACATCATGTAATTGGGATAGTTTTGGTGTAAGCACCAAAAGGTAAGCCATTATCCTGATACGGTCATGAATTTAATAGGATCAATATACCTAGGGCTTAGTTTGCACTTCTTTCTTCCATAAAGAAATTAAAATAAGGAACTTCTCACTAACTTCAAATTCTAGATAACATTGATGAATATCATCACAAAATATCTATTAACTTTGTTTAGTACTTACATGTTTCAGAATATCTCTAACCTTCTCTATCATCTCATCATCTTTCGCATGCCCTAATAGCTTTCATTCAGAAACTTCAGCCCAGTACATTAGAGTTTTTCACTTCCTTACATAATGGAGTTCATAATGATCCATCTAAATAAGAGTCGTTTTGGACTTTATATAATAAAATAAGCAAGACAAAAAATATTCCCATGGTTTATTCCCATGTTTTCTACCAAATAAGAGTGGTTTTAATTATTTTATTAGTCTAATTGTCTAAATTATGAAAATAATACCAATGTTGATGTGAAAGTGAGTCATACTCTTAAAGAAATTATTTTAAAGCCTCAAAATATATTAATGATTTTAGAGTATTTATAAAGTATTTATAAAATTAATCAAAATAAAAAATCACACTATTTTAAAGTAAAAACATAGATTTGGTCGTGGACACCCTTTATAGTATTTATTATATCCCTTTTGGGTCATTATGATGTCATAATACACACCGTATATTGATACAATATTTAATTTTTACCTGTAAATTTTATTGTCATGGAAAATAAGAAAAAATTCACCATTGGATAATTTTGACATTTTGATTCAAAAAATAATATTCATTTTATAAAAATAATATTTAAATATGTGTGTTTATACTTTTATAATAATAATCGACATTTATTAAAAAATGTTGTGTTTTTTACAATAATAGTTTTCAAACACTTTTAAAAATTATATTTGACTTCATAAAAAGTATATGATCATTTAAATTTAATAAAAATTATTTAATAATAATATTTTATTAAAATATTATTTATTTAAAAAATCCATTAATTCATGATAATAAACATATTAATTTAAATTGAATACTAATTAAAATTATAATTTGTGTTTTATTGTATAAAAATAAAAATCATTTATAAAGTAACACTACGAAGAAAATATGAAAATTATTCAATTTAAAATATAATATTAATATTAATATTATTCTGGTCTTAATATAAATTCCATTAATAAACCAAAAAATTCCCTAAGGGTAAGGCCCACGATGGTGAGAATTTCATGGGGTGGTTGGGCATATATGGTTTGGGTCATGATATTGATGAGCTTGAGCTTCTCCCATAAACAGTTTTGCTAATGCTTAAACTTTTGGATCATAACTTGGCCTGGGTCAGGGGTAAATACCAATGATGCTTTCTCCCTCATAAACTCTGATAAATGGTCTTGATAGAGTGTGATCCTACAGGTTGAGGCTATCACTTCTTTTTATTATGTCAGTTGGATTTTTTAAAGCCTGATATTTATACTTATCATATGATCACTGTTCAATGACTATATTATCAACAGTAATGATTATTAATGGTCTTTAAAATCTGATAGGATATAATAAAACCAAATAATTTCATGTGTTTTATATATCCATAATATATAACTAGACATTTGATTAAAATTCATGGGTAATTTAAATTATAAAAGTTTGGATCATTACATATATAGGTTCAAAAAATTCAGGAGGATAGATTTGTGACTCTAGGTCGGTCTCTAGTAAATTAATTTTCTAAAATATCGGTGGTTGTGTCATAATTTCAATAAGTTGGGGAATCAAAATCTATGTACCTTTAATATGGAAATAACAAAACATAGAACTAGTATCAAATTTATAAATCTCATCAATAGGGGTTGAAAACACTGAAATAGACATGTAAACCTCAGAGTAAGGGTGATGAAAATTCCTCTTAAATGTAGATATAAACACTTCTTTAGCAACACCATTCAGGTTTTAGCTAACCTCACATTTTGGATTCATAAAAATAATAATTTCTTCCATGTCATCCAGAGTTTGAAGGGTAAAATTTTCATTAGAAACACCAATAATAACACCAACCACAGGAAAGAATGGTCTTCCCAAAATAATTAGAACCATTTGATCACACTCTATATCAAGCACTAGAAAATAATTCGGTAATATAATATTTCCAACATTTATTAACTAGTTACCCACCCTTCCTAGGGCCTGATTAAATGACCTATCAACCAACTGAAGAGAAAAAATTCAGTTTCAAGTCCCTTAGACATAGATTCTAAAATAAAAAGTGGGGAATCAACATTTTAATATCACCAAAATCACACATGAAATTTAGTTCCCCACTAACTCGTATTCTTAATTGAATAATAAAAATTCGAGGGTCTTTTAGTATTGGAGGTATTTTATTCAAGAGGATAACACTACATTCTTTGATAATATTGATGGTGTCTAATTATTTCAATTATATTTTTTTAATCCAAAAATATTTTGGTGAATTAAACATATGATGGAATTATTTCCATGTCTTCCCCAAATTGAATATTGATTCTAAAATTTATAATTATTTTTTAAAAATATCAAGTAGTCAGGTTCATCATTTTTATGGTATTTTTTAGGAAAAGTAATGAGAGGGATATAATGTTTTAAAAATGGTTGATTCAACACATTCTCTCTGGACATGGCGTTCTTCTTTCCTTATTTTATTTATTCCCATATCATTTTCATCTGTTCCCTATTTTATCAGGTGTGAGACCAACATTTTTTTTAGTTTGGTCTTTTCTTTCATTTTTTCTAGATTGTGAGTTTTATAAATTTATATTGTTATATTTATTCAGATACTCAATATAATCTTCATAAAGATACACCCTAAAATTTTATTGAGTCTTTAGGTTACTTTTTATGGTGATAGCCATGACATTATCTTTAGGATTCAGAATTGTTTTGCTGGATAGATTTACCTCATTTAAAAAGTTCTGATCCTTATCCATTTTCCAATTTGAGTCTTTATATTTACAATAATAGTTTTTTGGAATCAATCTTGGTAATTTTATTTCAAAAAATTTTCTTCAAATAATTTTTTTATTTTGAAGGTTTAGCTATATTTTGATACTGTTTTCTTGGAAGTTTAGAAAAACTAGGGGTAGTAATAGGTTTTTTCATCATCATCATCATTGTTATAAAATTATTCAAGCGGAAATACAAACATCAGAAATTCCAGCCTAGCCTCATCAGCCTAGGGGGGCCTAAAATAATGTAGACCTAGGGCATCACTTCGAATTAAGTTCACCCCCTCCGGCTTCAAAGAGTTAGCATTGTGTAGACATATGACATCGGGTCTTTGGATGTCAAGGGAGGCCAAAAAATCTGCAACTTTGTTCCCCTCTCTCCATGTGTGCGTAACCTTCGTGTTACTCTTGAGCAGTTCCTTGCATCGCCTAATGGTATAGATTACTAACCATGGAGTGGATCCTTTGTCCAGCAGGGAGTCATGAATGATCATCGAGTCTGTTTCCATGTGGGAGATGTCCATATCCTTCTGAACACACAGGGTGAGCCCCGTAAGGAGAGCCTGGGCCTCCGCTTGAAGGGCACAACCCTTACCAAAGTGTGTCGTGAATGCAAGGTGAACGCCTCCATCCGTGTTGCGGACCACTCCTCCTCCTCGCATGATTCCTAGGTTGTAGGATCCATCAGTGTTGAGTTTTAGGCCGTCTGCTGGGGGGTTCCATTTCACCCACTGTCCTCGCAGCCCCGCCCTGGGGGTAGCCTGACCCCTACCAGCCTGCAGAATACTTAGGCAAGGGACTTCCCTCCATCCCTTGATAAGGTGAACCCAGTCCGAAAGGAGGCATTTAGATCTCACAATGATCGAACTCCCTGAGGAGCCCTGCCCCTCGAATCTTGCTTTGTTCCTCGCCTGCCATAGACACCAGCAGCCTGCACTGAAAACTGCCGAACGCGCCTTCTGTTCTGGTCCTCTGTCCGAGGACCCCTGGAACCATCTCTCAAGTGTCGCAAACCCTTGGTTCTCCAAGGTAAGATCTGCTTTATACACCCCGAAAGACTGCCATACTGCCTTTTCCCATCCGCCTTCGAAAAATATATGGCTGGTGGTTTCCTCACTTTTGTTCCTACAGCACTGGCACCAAGAGGCGAGGCTGATTCCCATTTTCCGGATGCTCTCATCCGAAGGAATCGCCCGGTTCCTCACTCGCCAAACAAGGAAGTTATATTAGGAAGGAATGCCCTTGCACCACATTTGCTCATACCAGCTATCACGCTGGTCCTGGGGAGTCTACATCCTTCGGAAGTCCCTTGCGTTGAATATCCCCATCAAGGAAGGAGTAAACACACATTTGTCTAGTTCAGAATTTATGAGGATAGAATAAAAAATGCCTTTCTGTTCAATATCCAGGACTGCGTTCACGAAACTCGGAAAAGAGCTCGCCTCCTTGAATGTGATCGAAGGCGTAGGACATCCCGGGAAGCTGAGTTCAGACCCTGCCCAGTTGCTGCTCCAGAAAGAAATGCTGCCGTTCCCCACAATCCACCGAGAATGGGCCTGTAAGTTCGAAACTAGGGGGAAAATAATTCTCCAAAAGGGTGAAACCTGGATGCTTCCACTTTCTGTACACTTGATGAAGTTGTGCCGCATGGTCCTCCCCCAGAGGGTCTGATTTTCCACGATCTCCCAGGCCAGCTTCCCATGCATGCAATGCACCGTTACCTCAACACTCCTGACAGTAATACCCCCCTCCTGAACTGGGCGGGCCATTTTCCCCCACGAGACCCAGTGCCTCTTCCCTTCCCCAGTTGCATCCCAAAGAAAACCTGCCAGAACCCTGTCGATGGCTCTTAGAACCCCTCTAGGGACGGATGAGGAAGCCAAAGCATGCACTGGAATGGATGACAGAACGCTGTTAATAAGGGCGATCCGTACCCCAAAAGAGAGGAAGTGACTTTTCCAATTAAGAACCCAACCGGTGATCCTGCTCACCAGCTCATCATAGTCCCAGACTCTCAATCGTCCTGCAAAAATTGGTGATCCTAGATACTCCATAGGTAGGGATCCCACCTGCATGTCCATCCTCCTGCACAGTTCCTCAACCCTCCTTACCGGGCAATTCCGGGAAAAATACAGTTTTCTTTTGTCATGGTTAATCAGTTGCCCACTCCAATGGCAATACTCTTTCAAGATTCCCCCAATGGCCTTCACAGATCTCCTCCCCGCATTTGAAAAGATAATCGTGTCGTCCGCGAACATCAGGTGCGAAGTGTGAAACTGTGTCCCCTTCCTCCGGAAAGGAGTGATACTTCTGTTGGAAATTCCTTTGTTGAGAAGCCTACTAAGTGTATCCTGCACAAGAATGAAAATACTCAGTGAAATCGGATCGCCTTGACGTAAACCTCGGGTGTCCTTGAAAAACCCTCGAGTTTTCCCCATAAAGGACACGGACATCCAAGGTGAGTTGAAGCATCCGAAAAGGATATCCGAGGCCTTGGGAGATATACCCATGCATGTGAAGACCCTGTTGATAAAAACCCACTCTACTCTGTCGTACGCCTTGCTCATGTCCAGCTTCATGACCATATTGGATCCATAGGTCTTGTTGTTCAGGTCCTTAAACATCTCCTGTGCCAGGGCGATCACCCCCTGGATTGACCTCCCCCTAACAAATCCATGTTGTTCAATGGATACCCACCGGGTCAAACACATGGCCAGTCTCCTGTTGATGACACTCGCCAGGATCTTATAGGTGAAGTTACACATGCTCACTGGGCGGTACTGGAGTAAGGAGGTAGGGGCCTTCACCTTCGGGATGAGAACCAGGGTCGTAGCGCTAGCCACCCGTGGTAGAGCTCCTCCTCTAAATAAATCCTGGACAGCGGAAACAATATCATCCTTTACAACATCCCACGAAGCTCTAAAGAACGATCCCGGGAATCTATCCCGCCCCGGAGCACTACCTGGGTCAAGACTCAGCATTTCCGCATGGACCTCTGGCTCCTCTGGAAGCTTTTCCAAACAGGAATTCTCCTCCCTGGAGACATGGTTGGGAATTGTGCCCCACAGATCAGCTTCCCCGCTCGGGTACCCGCCATCCATCCTCGGGTTTCGGCCGGCGAGAAGTTCTTCAAAGAAGGAGGATGCCAAGCCTCCCACTATGTCATTGTCATCCGTGTGCATACCATCTTCCATCCTTATGTTAGGAATGATCGGCCTTCTTTTCTCCCTGATGCATGCATGGAAGTATGTCGTGTTCTTGTCTCCCTCGTTTAACCACTTTACCCTCGATCATTCATGAGCCATTCGTTCCTGCTTAAGCATTAACTCTGCCATGCTTTCCTTCTTGGCTGCAAGGTCATCAAAGACCCGATCACTCCAAACCTCCTCCAGCTCGCCTTCCATGCGCTCGATCGCGCCCTTAAGATCATCCATCTCTTGGTCAATATGGGGTAGGGCTCCTACCCATGCTTTGAGGTCCTGCTTTAGGCGTCTGAGTTTGCTGTGAATGCCCACCCAGTGGAGCCCTTTCACTGGTTCCCCCCAGGAGTTCCTCACTAGGTTGAGGAACTCGGGGTGTTTCGCCCAGTTTCCATAAAATCTGAATCTATCCGGAGAGGCCTGCTTGGGGTTCAGAGATAGGAGCAAAGGGGAGTGATCAGAAATACCTCGTACCAGGTGGGTCACCTTGGCGTTCGGGTACGCATCAATGGCATGCAGGTTTGCTAGGCATCTATCCAGCCGGCTCCAGCACCTTCTATTGCCTTTTTGGTTGTTGCACCACGTGAACGGATCCCCGTAATACCCCATGTCCATAAGACCCTTACTTGCCATAAACTGGACAAAGTCTGTACTAGAATGACGAGGAAACACCCCGCGCCCCTCTTTCTCAGCTGGTTCGGTGATGGTATTGAAATCCCCCCCAACTATCCAGGGGTCCGCTCCCGGATCAAAGATGCTCAACTCTTGCCACATGGATCCCCTTTTCGAAGAGTCACAACTCCCGTATACAAAGGAAAATAGGATAGAAACCAAGCCTGTCTTCACCCTCGCCGTGACAAATTGATCCCCTGCCTGTATTAGATCCACCACTACCTCTCTTTTCCAGAATAACCAAATGTGCTGGTTATTTGGGAAAGCTTGCATGAACCCCTACACTCTGATCAGATTGGCACACTGCTGGATTTTGTTAGAGTTTTGTTTGTGTTCCAGGACCACTGCAACCAGTGCTTTGTGCTTTTTGATTTCCGAAGATAAGAAATATTTTTGAACTCTTGCCCCGAGCCCCCGAGCATTCCAAATAATAATGGGTAACATTAGTTCCCCTCCCGCCCGGCTTTGGCCTCAGGCAACTTGGTCTCCAGAGTGAAGGAGCGGCATTCCCGCGGTTGAACCCTTTGTAGAGAAGCTTTGGATCTGGTACACACCCCCAAGCTTGGACCCTCAGGGCTTGGGTAGGGGGCCTTCATGGGAGAGTTGATCTTCAATGTCCTCCCCCTGGTCGCACTAGGGGGCGGCGACATCATGGGACGTTTCCCTGATGCCCGCATTGTCTGACTGGACGGCTCTGTTGTCCTAGGAAGTTTTGGCTTAGGCCAAGCACAACCCCGCTGACCAGAATACTCAAGACCTGGGGAGGATACTCGCTTTGGATCAGGAGGACCCTGGAGCTTCTTCCTTTCCACACCAGGGGAGGAGAACGGCAAGGGACAAAGACCAACCACCGACGAAGGCTGGCTGGAAAGAGGAGCAGGCCTAACGTCAAAAACCGCTCCATACTTACGAACCCCTTCCAACACCGGGGGCGAGACCGCCGGCTCGACCCCAACATCCCACACACCTGCAGCATCAGAAACCGACCCTGGGAAGGAGGGGATCAAAGCCGAAGGGGCCAACCTGCCTGCCGATCCCTGAACGGTGAACTCCAAAAGCCCGCCCGACAAGAGCATCTGGCAAGGTCCTAAAAACCTCCCAGCCACTCCTACCAACCAAGCTGACAGGGCCCTACGAGAGCGGCCCCCCATGACCATGCCCGAAAGGCCATCATCCTCCGAAGGGAGGGGAAGAGGGGAGCACTGCGACTGAGCCGGGGCCAAGGGAAGATCCACAGCCGTAGCAAGCGACTGGGAGTCGGGAAGAGGGCCTACCATCCTAAGATAAGGAGCACCGGGCCGCTGGAAGGGCCTGAAATCATCACTGGGGAACGTTCGGCGCCGACGCTTGCACGAAGTCTGGGCGTGCCCTTGGATTTGGCAGGAAGAGAAGAACCTAGGGTACACCGAGAAACCCACATCTTGGGACCACACCACCGACCCCTGAACTTTAAGGGAAAGTATCTCCGGGATAGGCACGGACAGGTCAAGCTCGATGCACAAACGGGCGACCGAAAGATCAACCCCACACCGAGTTCTCTCGTCCAAGCATAGGAAACCACAAAGGGAGTCACCAATGGCTCGGAGGAGAGCGCCGTTCTGAAAGGGAAGAGGGAGCCCAGGGAGGTTGATCTAGACCGCCGCCTTCGGTATTTCCTTGCCTTTGTGGGCCTCCAACGACCACCGTGCCAGGCTAAACTGCCACCGACCCACTCTCTGGGGGGCACGACACCACGCATGGACAAAATCCTCCTCCGAAGAGAAAACCAGGCAAAAGGAGAGACGATGGAAGGCAGAGACCCGTACCAGAGACTTCAACCCCCAGGAGTCCACCCACTGCTTGAAAACCTGAAGAGAAGGTTTGGCGGCACCAAACCTAGCCACGAGCGTCCATCGCAGACCAGCCACTGCCCCCTCAAACTCCGTGACCGGGAAATCCAAAGACAGACCCGGTCCATCCCTCGAGACCGCCGGAGCCGCCGGGGGAACCTCAGGGAAGCAAGAAGGCTGGAAGGAACAAGAGGGGCCGCAGAGCGCCTCTTTGAAGGAGAGCACTTGCCTCCAGGGACTGGAGGGGGAGGGGACGCCAACCTCCAGAGGGCAAGGAGGACCCCCAGGTTCCAATCCAGGTCCGGGGTCGGAGACTAGCATCGCCTGAGGGACCGGCGGGAATCGCGCAGGGGGTCTAACGGTCGGGAAAATTTGAAAACCGGGCGGCGCGTGAGGCGCGTTGTTTTGCGGAGAAACCATCTCTTTCATGATCCTTTTCCACTTGTAGGTAATAGGTTTTTTAATAACCCCTTTTCACTCCAAGATAGATAGCCAAAATTATAATGATTTAAAAAGTGATCACCATTTCTATGATGAATTTCCCCATATTACACACATGGAGGACTTTACTCAACCTGAATAGGGAGATCAAAGTCGGTACAATAGTTTTGAGAGTGTCCAAACATCCCACAATGATAACATTTCTCCCTAAGTGATTTATCAGTGAAATCTATAGAATATTAAAGGGTTTTTTCATTCATATTAATTATACTCTTTATGTAACACTTTTGTTAAGACAGTTGAGTTGTTTTTTGAAATATTTTTTTTGAGATCAGAAGTAATAAAGTTATAAAATTCACCTCTACATAATTTATCCACAAAATTTTAATGGTGTGGTGTGAGACTGGTATAAGATGTGTCCATTAGAAGATGGAGAAAAAAATGGTGGTTAGAGAAATGCTTAATTAAACATCTATATCTATAACATTTCTCATAAGATATCAATATCTCATCCTTGTAAAATGCAATTATGTTATGTCTAACATCAATATTGGTGTTCTTAGTATAAAATTTTGAAACAAATGAGCTGAAGACTTAGCCCAGGTATTAAAAATTTATTAATCAAAATTATGTAACTATATCCAAGAATTTCTTTTGAGAAAAAATGGGAAGAAACTTATCCTAATATACTCCTCACTCAAACCTTGGAGAAGTAATTTTTGAACATAACTATAAAAATATATGATGAATTTAAGAGAAGCATAATTGGACTAACCAATAATGGATGATAAAATGGAGCGGGGAGTCAATTTAATTTTATAATACTTGTACATATTAGAAATAATTATATAAGAAATACTGATAGAAAAATTCGGAAATTGTAACTCTCTATGTTTTTTCATCTAAGGTACATGATTTATATGTTATGGTGGAATGAGATTTTGGTTTTGATTTTTAGATCCTTCCACATCTAGATTTTCCATATTTTTTGTTTTGGTTTTCTTTTTAAGGGTTAATTTTTTTCTTCAATTTTAGTTATGATATTATTTAATTCATAATTAGAAATCCTAGTGTAAATATAGGTTGATTTTGAGCAGTTTCAGAATAGAAAACAATAGTGAAAAGAAATTAGATTTCTAGAACATATTAAAAAAATAGATTTTATATAAATAGAATTTTGTTTTTCTGTTTTTTTTTATAGTTTTTAATCTTTTTTTTTGGTCTATATAACATTTCCTTTACTATAGTTTGACCCTTCATACTATAGTACTAGTAGAAAGTAATTTTATGAATAATTAATTTGACTTTGTGCCGGTCAATGAACTAGAAAATAATTAAATTTTAGAATTGATACTAGGGATGTCTTGATTATAACTAAGTCAATTGGGATATTTATCATCTTCAGTTAGATATAAAATCCTCTTTGGTTAGTTATCTGACTATACACTTCATACGACTACTCCCCCAAAAATTACATTCACTCCAAATTGTCATTTTATCACATGGGATTTTTGTGGTTGGTTGTAGTGGAACTCCTCAATTTTCCTTATATTATATTGGGGAATACTATATAGTTGGTTTCCTATGTCTCTCCATGATTGAAAAGTGATAACAGAAATAGTATCTTGGTCTTTCTTCTCTTAAAATAGTCTGTGTTTAACTTCTTACGGTAGTTTTTTGCTACCTTCTTACTATAGATTTTACTCACATTCACTTATCTAAAATAAAAAGAATTATAATTTAATGAAAAAATCAATTCCAATTGAAAAATTAACAGCAAAATTATAGATTAACTAATATTATAACAATTTTATATTAAGAATGAAAATAAGTAAATAATGAAATAATTAATTTCAAAAGACCCAAAACAAATATTTTCAATGGATTATTTCTAAAAAATTACAATGATTTCATTTTTATGAAATTAATACATTCTAAAATAAAAATAAAATTTAAATAATAGAATTATCAAGGCATTTACAAATGATAATCATAAAATTAGTTGTGATCCAATACCATTTAGGTGGTAAGGATATAGAGATAAGATGAAAGAACACAAATTTAATTTACCTAGAAATGATGAAATTCTAGATGTCATAAACCAAGAAATAAAACATGAAGATGCTTGAGATGAACTTTAGTGACTTAAATATAATTTTTTTTATTCTCCTTGAATTATTTGAGAAGTGTACTGAGATTCTAGTTAATTTGTATAGATTCAATTCTTGAGTCTTTATAGTTTTTTATTGAATCTCTCATTCCATGAATGTGATAAGCCAAGGAACAAGTGATGTATTGTATATTTTTATATATATTTGAAGAGTGAATTATTAAAAGTATTTTTGAAAACAAGACTTCCCCAAATTGATGTAGTTTCTTTACAATATTTTTTTGGATAAGTTTAAAATGACAAGAAAAATAAAAAATGGTAGTACTATCATTTATCCAAATACAACAGTTAAAAAAATATATATGGATCATGGGGAATGGTTTTGCATATGGTTTTACTTTCATGTTATCTTTAAAATATTTTCATTAATAGTAATATGAAAATTACCACAATAAAAATTATGGGCCACCTATACAAACTGTGAATCCTAGAGAAGATAAATATATCATTTACACCATAGTGTTGCATGAATACTGAGAGTGCTTAGAGTAGAATAAGACCTATCATGGAAGAAAAAGAAATATCAATCTAATATTGAAATAAATACTAACTGGGTATCAAATAAAATAATAAGAAGATGAAGAAGGCTGGTTCAAATAACTAATACCTACTACACTTAGTGTTATAGAAGTTTGAGAATAAGAATAATAGAGAAGCATAATATCTATAAGTGTCTAAAATCTTGTGAGAAATAATATACCTGTAATATCTTTTTTTATTGACCAAGTAGGATTTTTAGGTTGTGTTTCTTGAATAAAAAGTTAGTTGGTTCAATGAGGAGAGATCCTATGGAAAACATAGAGGATATCAATTTTCTTGATATTGTGTTGAGAGTATTTAAAATGATTTTATGAATAAGAACTAGAATTTTTGAAGAACACAATGGCCAAGTTTCATGTGTTTATCTTGAATACTTGAAGGCAGTCGAAGATTCTAATTGAGGGGTGAAGTAAATAAGTTCTTTGTGTCACATGGGCAACCTATATAGACTTTATGGTCTATTTAAATAGGTTAATACTTTTATATCTGATGGGATGTAAGTATATAGAAGTGCAGTGTGATTCCATTCTTGTCCACTTGTGTAATATAGTTAGCATTCACCAGTTGTTATATTTTTAACAATGGGTAAGGATGATAACTTACCAAAATTTACTTGTAATTGATGAAAATATTATAGCATAGAATTTTTTACTTCATGGAACCCAATAAAAGTAAAAATTATTCTTCACACATTAGGGATGAACCTTTTAAAAATATCTATGCCTTACTTTTCTACCTTACATTCATTACATGTGGTGCATTTGAATAAGTAGAGAAGAACTGATTCATTCATCCTAATATCCTCCAATGGCCTGAATGCCTTTATTTTTTATTGATTTTTGATAATCCATTTTTCAAGGGGTGAGGTGGACCCCTTACAAGGCCCGTAGGCGTAAGTATTACATGGATCGTAGGCCTTAGAGGAATTACTTTGTCCGTAGGCTTCAATCATTACATACAACCTAGACTAACTACTTGGAACTGCTCCTCCCCAGCATCTTTATCATGAAAACAATTCTCTACCTTCGCACGACTGTTCGGCTAGGCATTCACATGCATGAACGAGCTTGTCCCAATGGAAGGTGTCATACCCTCTCATTATAGAAATCATTTTATCTTCTACTCTGGTGAAAGGTCCTTTCTCATCCTCCTTGTAGATATTTTTCCTTATAGGTCGTCTGTTTTGCATCTGCACTTAAGGCGGCCCGTAGTCCTTGAGGTGGCCCCAAGGCCTTACTGACCCAAAGCCTTGGGTGGCCCGAAGGCCTTAAAGGACTCGGGGTCCAAATTGGTGGCCCAAAGGCTCAAATGAGGGCATATTCCCGGCTGCTACAGTGCCAAACAGTACCTGCTACAGTACTGCACAGTCCCACTACAGTACCTTCTATAGTACTGCTACAGTACCTGGAAATAATATCTCCTCCGGGATTTGATCCCTGGTCTCCCGGATGAACTTTCAGAGTCCTTACCAACTGGGCTAAGGCTCATCTTCCATTTATCCTAATAGGTGATAGTGTTTTGTTTTGACTTGGGATGGAGTAGATGATGGTTTCTTACAAGGGGTTATGTGTGGCTACAAAATCTTCACATCGGGTTACTACTTCTATCTCAGATGATTTTCAAAGGTATTTTTTGGTAGAACTGGAAACACCCAATGAATCTCAAATCCATGACAAGATACCATCTCTCTTAACAAAGCTAGGTGATCATTGATGTTTCTTACCAATAATGACAAGGAACTAAAATTGGTTGAGAGTATGGTAGGCCATGCTCATCACACCATATTGAGGGAAATTATTTACTACTTAAGACCTCTATTACAGATTTAAGTCAGGTTCATGAATCTTTCCCAAACCGTAGCATGGGACTGGTTACCCTAAAACCAATAACTAGTTATTAGCATATGTTGATGTGAATTACGGTACATATAGGATGCATACCATAAATGTGAACATCTATATCTATTAATGGATCTCCATCGATAACAACATCTTTATGTATCATATGTTCTCTATATTTATCTTACTATAACTTAGCAATACTGGTCTACAGGTCATTATGTTTTAAATACATATAGCTAGTAACTCAAGAGTTTTTCATCATCTATAATGATAATGGTCATTTTTGGTGTCTATATTGAGCCCATGAAGGGAATTATTATGTATCCTTATGAAATGAATCAAATTGCACGTAGTTTGGTTCCATGTAATGGGGCATGCCATATATTTTAAGGTCTTGTGACAAGGAAATATCTATATAATTTAACATCATGCATATGGATAATTAGGAAAAAAGTACCTAGGAACGGTTGGTGAGAGACTTATACATTATTAACCATTTATAGTTGATATTGAAGGTAATACTAGCCAATGAGGATTGGTTGGTATCACAAGGAATATGGAATTGCGAAGATTGGTCTTTCCAAAAATATGGCTCAATGATAATACTATGATGTGATCCGATGGGAATATGGACCTCTGAGTGGGGGCATGATTTCTTAGGAATATGGAATAATAGAGGTATGATCCATAGTGAATATGACCTTGGTGGAAGTGGAGAGAATACTAAATGTTGGGTTTTAACCTTAGAAATGTCTCCCACCCTTCCCATCGAAATAGGAATCATTTCCCACATAGTTCAAATGACACAGTTTAAGGTATCGTGATAAGATTATACCATGAAAGTTAAAATCGTGTTGGAAGGACATTGTCATTTTGTTTAATGTCATGTGACGAAGATATTTTACACATATTTTAACATAATTCTATAGGGATTTTGTCCACACAGTTTAACATCATGTTGTGGGGACATCAATGTCGTGAATGATATGAAAATTAGAGAATTAAGTGGGGATTACGCATATAAGGTTTCCCTAGAAAGATTCATCAGGAATATAGCCCTTTGGGGAGAAGAAAAAATGGTTCCTGGGGATTATAACTAGAAATTAGTCCCAACAAATAATATTATTAATCATAATTTCAAGATCAACCCATACCTATATGTTCACATGATTCATGCTCAATTTGATAAATAATATATACCAGAAGCTTAAGCCTATTACCTATGAGTGTGAGACTGGATTTTCATTGAGATTTCACAATGATGTTTCCTAAGGATATTTACCTCCCTATATCCCGTTGATGATTCATAATTGATCAAATAGTCAATGAGAAACTTCTGGATCTCATAATCAAATTAAAACCCCATATTTATATGTTATTTTCATTTTATAGTCAAAGATGGGGTACATGATATGGAGGAAGGGGTATGAAATCCATCAAGAAAGACTAAGGGATTAATCAATACAGGATTACCAATCCATCCTGAATCATGTGATAGAGAATAAATCCACCATTGATCCCAGATAGATTGTTTTAGTTTATACATGATAGTGTTCAACATTATGAATAGAATCCATGATTGTGATTACATAGAGGGTCTCACTAGTCTGGGATGATGACTGAGAGCCGCCTTTTATCAAGGGAATCGATGATTGAAGGGGTGTATATTGGTGTGAAATCCCTAATTTTATGGGTCCAGTGATTTTGTGGGAGGCTTAATTATTTTGGGTGCTCATGTGACTAAATGGGTGTAAAGAAATCATGTGATGAAATGTGATTTATATGGTCACGTAACCCTTATCAAGTGATCACATAGCTGAGATAGAATCCTGAGATCACATGAATTATATATATTCATGAGTCCATGTTACTCATACATGCATCAAACCTTCATGCATATATATATATATATGTGATTTATGGGTGTTTTTCTTGAACTTATTTATTTTTCCATCCCATGATACCTTCCATTTATTAGGGTGGAAGTCTTATAGCCTCTAATCTCAGGAAGAATTACCATTTCTTCTCCTAGATTATATTCTCTCATATATTTCCTTTTTACCGTTTATCTCAAATAAAATCCTTTGGGGAATTTTTATAGGAAAAATGATTCAAAATATATTATGATTTTCACGGAATAGAAGCTTCTTATAGGGTTAAAGGGTGTGAAAATCATCCACATAAGTCAATATTGTTGCATAACTTTGATGGGTCACTTGATTGAGTCATGCATCCTAGGTGCTTCATGAACAATGAACTGTCCCACATCTTGGGAACATCACATTAAAAATAGAAAGATAATCTTGGCTCCATCATCAATATCCTATTCCATCCTCATTGAGTGATTGGAAGTGATCATGGGTAGATCCACAATTGACAACCTATTTTGGGGATATCATGTGATAAGATAGTCATCCAATGATTGAATAAGTTGAATGGAGTCATGGAATTGGGTGACTAGGTCAGTGTGTTCTATGATTCTTTTAGGGTCACATGATCATGACACTCTACTGGATAACCCTTTGTACATATCATGATCCATGTGAAATATTTATACAGAAAACATCCTTCATAGAATCCTTAACTTTAAAAGATCATAAATTTTTATTCTCTAGATTTTTTGGATCCACGATTAGTCAAATAAAAATCTTGAGAATTGATATAAACCCCTAGATAAAGTTCGTACACCCTAGAAGGATTTTTTAGAAGTCTAAAAATTACACAAAAGAACCTAAAATATGGGGTTTCAGCTTCATCACCCTTTTCGTCAGTAATGTATGAAATCCATGACCAACTATTGGATGAAGGTTCTCACAACTGCATCACCATATTAATTTTTTTTTGAGTAACCTCTATTCCTAGGTCTATAAGAAGACTTATGGAATATGGAAATCCTATTTTCTACCTCCTTGGTCATGGAAATACATTTCCACTCAAACTTTGATTATTTTTATGAGTGATGATCATGTCATGGGTTCTAGGGTAAAGTGTGTGGAATCACTTATTTTCGATGTTAACATGGTTCAAATAAAAAATCGGAAATATTTAAAATATGTTTTGGAATTTTTACTTTTTTTGCAACACATGATTTAACCCCTCTCTCATGTGTCTGTATTAGTCAACCAGGACTAACAATTAGTATTCGATCAATGATTTCTTCTTATTGGATCTAAAATTTTATTTCCTATTTTTTTAATACAATACATGAAGTTTAGATTTGAAATATAATAGAAAAATATATAGGAATATATATCTATTCCTATAAATGTTGATTTAGAGGTTTCAGTCAATATTTAATAAAATAGGAAGAAAATATAGGCTAAATAGTATAGAAAAAAAATCAAAAGTTCAAGAGGAACAATCACTTGCTGAAGGACATTAAGGTAATATTTTTCATACTAAATTTGTTTGTTTTCATTACCTTGATGATAAAATATTAATATGTGAGGAATATGAGTTCAATGAATCATTTAGTAATTTTGATTCTGAAGTCAAGGATTACTTGGATATAGTTCCTACAAGTTTTTTCAAATATATATTTTCATATATCTAGGGATTTACTGATAAAAAGTAATATTTGGAGTTGGAGGCTAATGAAATGTAAGATGTATTGGACAAAAATTTAATCAAATGTAGTACTTTCAAAAACCTATGAAAGCTAAAGAAGAATCTATCAAACTTTTTAATGAAATATTTATATGTCTAATAAAAAATTTAAATGAGTTTTTTTGTAAGAAATGGGTGTTTAATAAATTTTTAAGGAGGTTATCCATGCATTTTTAAAACTCTAAAAAGTTTCAATTGATGTCAAATAGCTTAGATGGAAATTAAGACAATTATAGAGAAAGAGATTGACAACTAGTTGTAAGAGTAAAATGGAATTAATTATGATAAAATTTAGAGGCTAAATAAAGACTAGGAATAATGACTAAGTTTATTTAATGTTTATAAGAACATCCCAAGTATAAATTATCTTGATCTAGAAATAAATTAAAGAATCGTGTGAAGGAAAAACATGAACTTACTAACAAGATGAGTAAAATTGTGTTGTTACCCAACCCGTCAATGGGAGTAGTTTATCTAATAGTACTCAAAATTATGTCAATAAGAACAAATAATAATCACTTTATCAACCATCAACTAGATCATGGAAAAAGTTAACCCATAACCCAGTTGAATATGTATATACTATATCTATTTTCATTGGGTGTATAGATTTCAAACAAAAAACTACAAAAATATGAATCGATAAAAATGAAAATAAATTCACCACATCATAATGGGTGAATATAGGAATGAATAATAAGTTATGATCCCTAATAAAATCTCAAAAGAGTGATAAAATAGTTTACAAATAGCAAGTTTGTAAATTTATATAGACTGCACCTAAGGAGAAAATAAGGAGGTTTTTTGGCCATTGTTGGTATTATTGGATATTTGAAAAAAATATATTATTAGAAAAATATTTCAACATGTGGAAGTAATAAAATTCATAAATATAGGGGAAACATATTTAAGGTAAAAATAGACTTGTTGGGTTGAAACAGTTCTCACATAAAAGGTAGAATATATCTGTGAAGAAGAAATTTGAACACTTGGAAAGTTTATGTGATTTTAAAAATAAAGTTGGACACTATTATGGATATTTATGGTATCTACTAGAACAATAAAAATATTATAAAATTGATTAATTTAGACCATAATTGTTCTAAAATAATGTTATAAAAAAATAAAACAAGTGTGACTTGATGAGTAAATCAAAGAAGAAGATTGATGAGAAAAAAACTTCCAAGAAGTCAGTGATGAAAGTTGAAAAGTGTTTGATACCAAGTAAAATAATATTCCTATACCATTTTAAGAGACTATATATCATAAACCATTAAAAAATATCCATTATCACCAAATTTAAAGAGACAAATCAAGAATTAGTAAGGAAATATTCAATCCAAGAAACCGATAAAAAGATTGCCATGGTGGTTGAATTTCCAAATGAAGAATATGAATTTCACAAGGGGTTTCTAAAGAATGGTTACAAAAATTATATTATGGATGTGAGAATAATGTTTAAGTAGATAAGAAACATGACTATCAAATTTATGACTATTTTTTCTAGAAAAATAATAAAAATGGAGAAAGAAATAGTTACTTATAATTCTAAAAGTTTTTTTTTCTAGAAATGTATCAACACCAAAAGGAAGTTTGTACATATAGAAAAATATTTATTAATAATATGGCTAGATAAATTGGAAGAGAAAAATAATAAAAATTTAAATGAAAATAAACATGGTACCTTTCTTTCAAAATTTAATAATCCTATTTAAAATAAAAAAAATTTGAAATCAAGAAGAATACCGTACTACTAAAAGGTGAACCATTTTAGAAAATCCATGGTGAAAAAAGCATGACAATAACCAAACACTTTATAGTTTCATATAATGTAGTCTATAAGATGAGGGACATGTCACAATCCTATTGCACACATTGAAATACTAATAATGATCAACCTTATTCTCATATCATTTTACTTATGATCCAAGGATGTGAGTTCAAGGTAATGTATAAAATAAATCAAACCATCATTATAATTCAAAATTGGAATCATGTTACCTAATTATAAAACATTTATTTGATTATCAAAATTAGAATAAATCAAAAACTGGTATCCTAGAATATTGTAATTTTTTCTAAAGAAAAAATAACTATAGTGAAATATGGTGTGCATCACATGAAGAGTATCCATAAAAATGGGTGATGTTTCCATATTTTTAACAATTATAATTAAATCTATAATTCTAGAAAAAAATTAAGAAAAATGAGCTTTGAGGTATGAATTTTCTATTTCTCATCTTTGATTTGATTCATGTTTATTATGGATATCAAGGGGAGCGACTATCTTGCCAATTTGGGGAAAACCAAATTTCATTTGAATGTTTTGGATGTGTGTGTTCACGTTGAGTGAATTTTTATAAAATTTATGAAAAATATAATTTGGATAACCCCAAATAAGTGAAATTTAATGTTGGTATAACAACATTAATATTATAGAAAACTTTTTCATTTAAATTGTTCATTATTGTTTACAACACCGAGTTAGCCTACATAGATATAGAGTTGTTTAATTGATGGAACACTACTAAGAGAAAATGTGGCACCCCCTTATCTCATGGAATTAACATAATATCTCAAGAAAGGGGTAGAACTTAAAAATAGGGAAAAATAGAAGGAGATATTATTTTTGAGATGAGAATGTTGGAACCATGGTCTTCTATGCATGATTTGAAGTATGGTTTGTGTTTGTTGTCAATCATCAAGGGAAGTTCGGATCGTGTACCAGAAAAGAGATCATACCGTTCAAGCAGACAACAGTATTGAAGGTGGCACCGTTTCCCAGTGTTTGCCAAATTTTTGGGGTCCAAAATCTGGAAGTTGCTGAGCATCGGGAAAAGTGGATTTCCATGAAGATAATAATTAAATATGGAAAAGGAATGAATTTCATGAAGAGAGGATGCATGGTTTGGAAATCACGAAGACCAGAAGAATGGAGGCGGTGAGTCTTCACGATTACATCAAAGCTTCGCGAACGGCAGAGTTGAAGCGCATCGCGGCAGTGAAGGGATTTGCGAGGGAGCTTCTCAGCGAAGGTGTGAAGGAATGATGACAGTGATACTCCGCGATTACGACGAGATCCACGATTCAAAAATTGACGAGCTGCTTCACGATTTGGACAGAATTCCGGCGGAAACATCGGAGCTTTGCGATTTGAGATGGCGTGGCGTTGACTTCACATGGAAGGGTCGAGGGTCGGAGGAATCGCCTATAAATAGAGGCTGACCCCCTCAATAGAAGAAGAGATAATTTCAGAGAAAGTCCTTTGCTCTCGGTTAGCAAAGGTCACTCACAAAGGTAGTGTGCTTTGCGAAAGAGGTGCTTCGCGGCAGCTATTCTAGATCTATGAAATTCGTGCACCCCACGTTGGCACAGTGAGCTTCGAAAAGAGGCAGGAGCTCCGCAACAGCCAAGCTTTGCAAAGGATGGTGCATCGCGAGAGTGCTTCGCGATTGAGCTTCACAAAAAGGCAGGGACTCCGCGGAGGCTTGTTTGATCTTTTCAAAATTGGGAGCCTTGCGAAGTAGGGTACTTTGTGAAGGCCATTTCCAAAGGTTGTTTTCCCAGTGGACAAGGGAAAAGGGGGTATTCATTAGTGGATGGAATTTGGACTTTAACATAACATCAACTCAGGACTCTAATGCAAGCAAAGTCTCATGCTGAATAGGAGACAAAGACCTTCATGTCTATCTATTGAAGAGACCTTCACGTCTATAAACTGAGTGAGACTTCACCAACGGCAGTGAGCCTGGGGGAATCAACGGGAGTGACCCGAGGGAAGCGGTGAGGTATCCCTGAACCTTTGTACTGGCAGTGAGCCTAGTACAGAGTGATTGTGCCCGAACAATTGTAATCCACAACTAGTGAAGATTAGTGGAATTAGGTACGACCGACAACTTTTCGGCGTATGCTCCTTGGACGTAGCCCTTAGTGGTGAACCAAGTAAAAATAGTTGTGTCATCTCTCTGAATGTGAATGTTTCATTATTGATCTTATCCATCATACAGATTTAACGAGTTCCGACCAACGTGGGAACAAGATCCACAAATTTATGAAGAAAAAGTTGACACCCTGATTCACCCCTCCCCTCTCAGGGTGTCCCGGGGTCCTACTGAGAAGGCCTTACCTTACAAATGTTGATGTGAATAATGGAGAGAAACACAATATTATTCCTACCCTATAGTATTAATATGGAGTAAAATAAATTTAATTTTCATTTTTTTTCAATAAGGGGGAGAAGAGTTCTATTAAAAATAAGGGTAAATTGGTATTGAAAAAAATTCAAATTGGGAGATTGAAGTTCCCTAAGGACTTGAGATGATGAGATTACATATTTTTTAATATAAATTATAGTTAATGTGTGTTTATAAAGGAAAATTGGATTTGATTAAACATGAAAATAAATATCCCTTCTTATATTGGAAAATGAATTTGACAGAAATGGATTCAAGGAGATAATCCCCATATATTTGATGATTTTAGAGGTTTTCCTCAAGTAAAATAAAGGGGATGAAGTCAAAATCATTAACAAGAGTTTGTAAAGTGTTTGGAAGAATCCATATTGTAGGAATATTTGGATAAAGTTATAGATAATCCATCCTTGGATTACTTAGCTTGTAGGATATTTAAATCAATGATAAAAACTCTTGGATGAAGGCATCTTTTAAGGTTAAAAGTGATAAGACATTGAAGGAACTTAAAATACTCACATGTTAGTATATAGTTGTTGAAAAGGACATTGGAAATTAAATAAAGGCTTGGAATTATTTGATAATTACCAAATTATATCGAAGTTATTATATGGGTTTTTAAAGAGGTTGATATGACTTGAATTTTTCTTGATGAATCCTTGAACCATTTTGAAGAAGTTTGAATTTGAGGTAGACCACATGTAAGGTTGGGAAAAGCTACCCATAAGGTTCAGACAGACATCTAATAAGGTTCAAACATGTATTTTTAAATTTCATTCTATCATCATACGGTTAGGAAAACCAAATTTCATAAGGTTAATCCAGAAAACACATAAGTTTGAAACAACCAGAGGATGTGAGGTTCAAAAAGAATCCTTATACGATTGGGACGACCATAGAGTAAGGTTAATAAATTTCCTCACAAGGTTCAGACGTTTCATCATAAGGGTTGAGTCCGGAAAACTCCACATGGAAGATGAAAATAATCTAATGAATTTTTTAAGGGTAAAATAAATCCAATTAAATTTTTGATTAAATATTCAACATATGTGAATCCATGAAGGGAGGTGTAGGTCTGCATAACAGAACTAGTTATGCGAATCACCGCTCTGCATGGTGTTCCATGAACGAAATCATTTGTGGGAGGTAGCAGAGTCCACTGACACCTAAAAATGAACTATATTGTTTGAGGGAAATAATAGTGATTTCTATCCCCTGAAAATGACTGTACCCAAAAAACAATAAATATTTTGGGGTCTTGGATGGTATTTTCCCCCCAAAAATGAAATTGTTTGTGGGTTGGGATATCCTCAATTTGGCACCCACAAATGATGTTCCCAGGGCCCATCATGGATGATCAAGCACCCTTGTATTCAATTACGCCTATTCCTATATAAATGACCCCATAGGGGAACCGGAAAAATGAAAAAGAGTCCAAAGAGAGACGCACACAAATAAAAAGTGGAAGAATGAGCGAGAGTCACCAATTCAGAGTAGGTAAACCAACCACATAACATTAAGGAATAAATTTTTTACCATGATGTCAACAGACTCAAAAAAACTTCACGGATGACATTCTAAGAAGCATAAAAGGATACCTTATTTGCAGTCGATCACCCCATGTAGCACTTTTCTACAAGGAGGTAGCGCTACTTCATGTAAGAAGATGATACTTGGGAGAAACTCAGATCTGTGTAGCAAACTTATATGCAGATGGAACTCACACCCACATAGAAACATTATATTTATATGATGTTCATATCCACATAGAAAAAACTATGTAGAGGGAACCCCATCCCATGTACAAAAATGATGTGTTAAATGGGGCATCCTCAAGTGCTCCAATTTCCCACTCTCATTACCTCCCTCTGATATAGTGTTCAGTTCCACCTTGGCCCCTCTAGGAACAACCATAATGGACTTCTTTATCAACCCTTTATGTGTTAATCTTAAAGAGCTAAGTGGGTCCCCTTATGAGGAATCAAGCCAAGGAATATCCAAAAACCGCTAGATATGTATGACTGAATCACTGGGTACATTAGCGTACCCTCTTAGGCATACATACCCATGGTAAATGAGGTCCTATTGGTAACCTACTTCACAAGGGGGATCCTTATAATGATTTTAGGAATACATTCGCATGGTAACGAGGGTCCCGAACATAGAGTTACTCACACGGACCATCCCATTTCAGGGATTAGGGTGTGGATCACACTTGCTTTTCCCTTTGATAATTTATGTCATATCCTCATCTCTTCCTTTAAATTAGGAAAAAGGGCATCCCTCCAAAAGAAATACACTAGTATTTCTTAAGGGAGGTATAACTATAACTCCTCATCCTTTACCAAAGTCATATCTAGGAGTCTATGTGACTGTCATGGTTACCAAAATAGTATAGGATACAAGTGCTATATGTCTCCCTCTACCTATACCATTAGTCTCCAATATCCACCCACAAGTGGGTGAAGTGGATTGTGTGATCTTCAGATCCACCAAATACTATTGTTTCTCACTCCAAGAATGAATCATGTGGGATTATATTTTACTAGAGATCATGAAATTCACACTATCATAATCCTCCAATGGGCCTCCTATTCAGTATAATCCACAACCATATACAAGCAGCTATGGTCCTCTTATTCAGTGTAAGCTCTAACAACACTCATACGTATGGTAATCCTAAATGGTGTAAGACTCAAAACCATTCCATAAACCTTTAAAGGTACATATTAATAATGATGCACCTATAGGCCCCATCCATATGTGTAATCCCCAATCTTTATGAACTCTATGGTCTTTGATTCCCAATTAATTGGCATATGTAGGAAGCCTCCCCAAGGTCCAAACCCAATAACCAAATTCATCCAAATTTTCTCTAGGATATATCCCCAATATGGGAATATCCAACCCAGAGGGATAAATTTTTTTCATGCCCCATTAATTGTAATGCCCCGACCCCAGTTACCCAGAGTCGGTGCATTATTACGTAAAATTGGCATGATCACAAAAGATCAAGTCTCGAAAGACAGATTAGTTTAGTAGCCTTGGAAACACTAGATACATTCATAAATGTTACATTACATCATAAAGTGAAAAACTACAATAACATAGTCTCCATAGTCCACACTAATATCCCCTTCAGACTATCCCTGCAGGTCAGTCATAAAATACTTATTCACATCCTGGAAAAATTAAAACATCGAAAGGGGTGAGCTCAGATGCTCAGTAAGGATAACAATATAGGGGAAGCTTTCATAAATAAACATTAACAATTAAGGCAATTTATAACTAAAACAAAAGCCTTTTATACTTTAATGTCAGCATAATATGGAAAAAATAAAATGAAATAATTCCATTTACTTATTCACATGGATATTCTACTAGTCGAATAATCACATGCAATATCAATAACCACTTTCATAATAATGGAATGCATAAATCTAGACTATCATAACCACGTAGCCAAGGCCTCGTGCCAAGACTAAAAATAGGATTTTTTCAAGGCCTCGTTCCAAGACACTAGTTTGTCTAATGAGACCTGCTGATGCATCGAGGAGCTATATCGGGCTCCACTCGTCACTTATTAAGTCTAATGTGTTCCTTATATGAAAAGGATTAAAATTATCCTAAACCGTAACATAATAGTATCACATGAAACATGTATAAAGGAAACATAACATTTCCACATTTAAATCACAAGATATCAATACAAAAAATTGATATAATAAAACATTATCAAAACCATTTTCAATACCAAAATAAAAGAAATGTAAAACATGGTATTTATTTTTCATTTTAAAAAAAGTTATGGCTTGTAGAGGAAGTAGAAACTCAAATAATGGTCACGGAGGCAAAGAAGTCGTTGTGGCCGCATACGTACAAAAAAACATTCCTTTTTTCATTTAGTAAAAACGCTTCATATAAAAATATTCCTTTTGAATAAAATTAAAAGTCAAAGGGGTTTATACACCGTATAATAGAAAGTTGTGTATAAAACAGAATATGTCTCAATGAAAGGAGATTGAGACGAAGTCCCTTAAAAAGATAATTTTTTAAATAAAATAGATCTATTAAGTGTATTCACTATAAGTACACATAAATAAAGTACAAATACAATATAGGACATAATAATATCAGGAAATAATTTGAAAGTAGGAAATTAACCCAAAGAATGGAAAATGGGTTAAGAAGTTCCCATACCTCTTGTCCTACTTGACTCGACCGTTATGTAAACTCCTAAATAATAAACTAGAGTTAATTTAAAATAGATTAAGAACCTTTTTCAAGTTTATTATTCCTTTTATATCACTGATTACCATGTTTTGAACATTATGTAATTTTTTTTGTAAATAACGGCCGTTTTGTCGATCTTTGGTACTTGAGTCACAAATAAACATCGTATAATTACAAGTTGTTCATGTGGTAAAATATCCATTATATCCAGAATTATATTCATGATGTAGATATCATATATATAATATATATCCAGTATATTCATTCATTCATAATATTACGTAACATTTAGAGGTAAGAAATTAAATGCACCGTTCATTGAGACGGTAAGCCGTACGTACGCATGAATGCTAATTTCATTTCTATTTAGTATTTAATGGAATTAAATCATAATGATATAAATGTATATTATAATCCAGTATAATATCATATATAATATCATTTACTCCATCCTTTATACATCCCACATATGGCATTAACGATTCAAATCACTTTTAGGGGGCGGTAGTCCGCACTTCCTAAAATGAAATTATCGCGTTTACCCATAATGGAAATCATAAAGGTATGCCATAAATGAGAAATACAGAAGAATAAGGAAAACATAATCATAATATATATATCATATATGAAAATAGTGTAATCAAAATGGCCACCATTAGAGGTGTTAAAAAAATATTGAACAATCATCATTTCGTGAGGCAGTATTTCACCACCCACAGATACAGTATGTTATTTAACCATTAGACGAAGGTGTGTGTAAGTGTAAATAAAATACTTATCATAAAAACATACTAGTATATTGTAGATAATTTTTTTTGTTACAAAATAAAGTAATAAAAAGATTTTAAGGGGTTGGAGAAGCAAAATAAAACAAAAGAACATAAGAGAAGACATTACCTTAAAATCGGGTAACTCTTTTTTATTTGAGCCAAAGGATTCCTTGGGAAGACTTCTTCCCATATTGAGGCTTCTAGTAGTAATAGAGGGAATTTGGGATAGTATTTGGTCAGAGGTTGGCCAAGCCAAACGGCTTGGAAGGTGTGAATAAGGTGGTAGAGGTGGGGGGCTTTTATAAGAGGAGAGGAGGGGAACTCTTGGAATGATTGAAATGTTACTTTATTATATAATGATATTCAGATTTTAAAGGCCCCAAACTTATATATTTCTAGGATAAGGTGATAAGGGTTCGAAATATACTCATCCAATAGTATTTTTACTAGTGTAAGTCTTAGATGTTACATTATCTTTTCATATTATTCAAATCGTTAATTAATGAGGTAATCGCTGCATCATCATGGTGTCATAAATTATTTAATTTATTTAATGTCTAAAAATTATAAAAAACTATCATGATGTATTAAATATTTTTATCATTCCAATGAATATTTATAGTCTAAAAGATAACTTATATAACCCCATGTAATAATTGTTTTAGTAAAACAACACATGTTTGTGACAATTTTATTTTTACTTTAATTAAAAAGTTATTAATGGAATTTTCATACCCAAGTGGCTCTATGGGGTCCCCAAGTTGACCCATGGATTGTTTGGGTCGGTCATGACTCATACAATAAGTTTAGGACAAGTGTAAGGGTATTTTCATAGTTTTATAATATCATTTTTACCTTAAATTTCACTAATTACCTTTAATCGCGATTAATTAAACTTAAAAGTTACTATTCACCCAAAAAATTATTTTAATCCCATTGATCCAAATTTTACTTCTAATGAAAACCATGTATTTAGGATTCTTGAAAATCAAATCACAGAAGTGGTAATGTTTCATTTAAACGAAAAAACAGTTTTTAAACTACCACTTAGTGGATTCACTATTCATCAAAAATTGAAGTTTTTCAGAACAATGCTAAAATTTCACCCTAAGCTATAATTGATATTCCGAATTCAAAAATGATTTATATTTTACAAAATTCAAAATATATAAGTTTCATTAATTAATTTTATAATTAATTCCTGCTGTCACAACAAATAGCTTGTTTTTACGATACAATATATATCAAAAGATTGACAATCGTTTATGTCCAATTTTAAAGTGAAATTAATTATAATGACCACCATTGGATAAAATGGTAAAAATATATTCTAATTATTATTTAAAACCACTCAATAGTATAATTTATCACTATAAATTATTTTGATTAAAAAAGTTGTTTTTAAGTATTTTTCACTATTTATAAAAAATTTGAAGTTCTCAAAAAAATACCAAAAATTCAACATAGGCTAATTTCGATATTAAGAATCCAAAAATGAAGTCCATTTTGAAATATAAAATATATATAATTTCAAAAAGAGGGTATTACTATTCATAATGGCTATTTTGATTGGTCTTGGTGTTTTAAAATCTCGAACTTGCGTAGAATGCAAGCTATTGAATTATTAAAAGAGAAGTGTATCGTAGAAGCACGGGGTGTTACATTCTCCCCTCTTTCAATAAATTGAATCCTCGCAATTTGAAAATTTTCTTTGAAAATAAAAGGTTGAAAATAGAAAATACCTTTGTGGAAAACCCACATCGGAAATATGGTCAATAAAAATATAACTTTAAAAGAAAGAAAGAGAAATACAAATTTTACCCGAGATAGCCCATACTAGGATTATATGAAAATATGGATATGGAGGGAAAAAAAATCATCAAGGTTTTATGGAGAGTTGTATAAAACATGATTAAGAGAATGTTAACTACAAGAAAATCACAAACTTGTGATTGGTTAAACAGTCATTGATCCCCAATTGGAAAAATTAACCGACAACATTTTTGTTTTAAGTTACCTTTCATAAAGTTGAGGAATTTATTTAGGAGATTTAATAAGAACGTAAGGAAATATACTTACTTGTCATTTAGACTTTCACCCTTTAATAAATTTTTACCACAAACCCATCTTTCACTACAAAAGGTAATAGAACTCAAAAATATTCTATTTTTCATAATTTTATCACATACCATTTAGATTAGGAATTTTTTTTGTAATAACCAGGGACTTCCTGTAGGCTAGTGGTAGGTAATAAAGGCCTGTCGTGCTATGGTTGTGGGTTCGATTCATGCAGCTTTGTCCGACGTGATGGGTTATCCCCCACCCTCTAGGTTGTCCTTTTCCTAAAACTATAGTATTATAATATTCCAAAAATAATCTTCAGAAATGTTTTAAACTTAAACAATACTATCCAAAGATCAACTTAATCCATTCGAACCATTATAGTTATCCAAAATACCTCTCTCCAGACTTTCTCTAAAAGGTCTCTAAATTCCAAAATCAATTGTAACATCAGATTCCCCAAACAAATTAAAGTTTCTATTATTGTCACATACTAAAAATATTATTACCTTCATCATATTAAAACCTTAATGAAAACAACAAGTACTGCAGTACAATCATTATATATATCACATTATTCTTATAACCAGAATGTAATCCTTGAGTCCAAAAGCACCAATACATTAATTATTCCACTTTACCTGTAGTAACAACGTAAGATTATCCTTGATCCCTTTGCCTTTTCTGAGTTAAGTTTCCCTGATGCTTAGGACATTAATTTGCATAATGCCCCATTTCCCTACAATTGTAACATTCAACATTGATAGCCTCTTTCTTTCCCTTACAATCACGCACCTTGTGACCCTTTTCTCCACATTTACAACAAACTCCCATTCCTTTTAGGCAAGTACCAGGATGATTCTTCCCACAATTATCGCATAATGGATAATCCTTCATTCCCTTTTCCCTTTATCTGTCTCGTGTTCCACCGTTCACTTCTTCTCTTGATTTAATTTATTGTCTTAAGATTTAGAGAATTCCTTTTCTGTCTTGATAGCACACATGACTATATCTCCGTATGTTGAGAAAGAGTATGATACTAATGCTCGACGGAGAAATGGTTTTATCCCATCAAAGAAACGGTCGATCTTACTTCTTGGGTTACGTATATAATCTGCAGCATGCCTCGCTAACCGTGTAAAGTTAGACTCATAATTTGCGACATTCTCATCCTTCTTTTGCCGTAGACTCAGAAATTTTCTTTCCATATCTGCTCGATGGTCACGAGGAAAGTATTTTTCTAAGAAAATCTCTTTAAAATCTCTCCATTCCATATTTGATACTTCATCATCTTCCTTTGTGTTTTGAATCAATGACCACCATTGATCGGCATCTCCAGTGAGGCGGTAAACTGCCATGATAACCTTCTCCCTTTAGCTACTCCCCAAGGCGTGGAATATTTTCTCAAAGGAGTTTATCCATTGCTCAGCTACTAATGGATTTGTACCCCCATTAAATTTTGGTGGTTTTTGCCTCATGAAGCGGTCTGACATTGATCCTCCACGTTGCGGATTAGGGTGCTCTATACGAGTAAGGTTATTAATCATAACCTGAGTGTGTGGTCCCAGTATGGTAATAAGATGATCACCACTAGTTGTATCTCCAGCTCCACAATAATTATCTTGAGCATGAGGGCAATCCCTATACGAAGTGCGTGCATTGATACAGTTTCCATTCCTTACACTAGGCGCCATTTTTAAACAATGGAATAAACTAGATTATTTTATAAATCAAAATACATAATTCCATACTTGTAAAACACTTAACATAAATTGAACTATTTATGGATATAATCCATAATCATAAAAATGTTTTCATTGAGGAAGTATATACTCATAACCCTTCGTAGTGGTTTGTAAAGAAAATGAGAATTATCCTAATCATATCCCACAGGAGTGTCGTAACCAAGAGTGCATCAAGGCCCGTTGTCGTGCACCAGTTCCCATTCGAGTCTAGATCAAAGTGGTATTTTCGGGTTTTACCCCTATGTACATCTGTGCCAGAGCCGCCTCTACCTGCTCGTATCCAGACAGGGATGTATTTCTCGGAAAACTCACAAAATCTCTATAATACCAAATTTCTAGGAAGTTCTTCTATACTAATCCTCAAATTTTATCTTAAGTCTATGTGCTCTAATCAGAGATTATCTAAATCTATCTTCCAAGGTTAGTACTAAACTGCCTCTCATACCAACTGTAACGCCCCAACCCCAGTTACCCAGAGTCGGTGCATTATTACGTAACATTGGCATTATCACAAAAGATCAAGTCTCGAAAGACCGATTAGTTTAGTAGCATTGGAAACAGTAGATACATTCATAAATGTTACATTACATCATATAGTGAAAAAATAAAATAACATAGTCTCCATAGTCCACACTCATATACCCTTTAGACTATCCCTGTAGGTCAGTCATAAAATACTTCTTCACATCCTGGAAAAATTAAAACATTGAAAGGGGTGAGCTCAGATGCTCAGTAAGGATAACAATATAGAAGAAGCTTTCATAAATAAACATTATCATTTGAGGAAATGTATAACTAAAACAAAAAGTCTCCATAGTCCACACTCATATCCCCTTCAGACTATCCCTGCAGGTCAGCCACAAAATACTTCTTCACATCCTTTAAAAATTAACTCATTGAAAGGGGTGAGCTCAGATGCTCAGTAAGGATAACAATATAGTGGAATCTTTCATAAATAAACATTAAAATTTAAGGCAATGTATAACTAAAAAAAGCCTTTTATACTTGTACTTCAGCATAATATGGCAAAAGTAAAATTAAATAATGCCATTTACTTATTCACATGGATATTCTACTAGTCAAATAATCACATGCAATATTAATATCCACTTTCATAATGATGGAATCCATAATGCCAGACTATCATAACCACGTAGACAAGGCCTCATAGCAAGACTACAAATAAGATTTTGTCAAGGCCTCGTGCCAAGACACTAGTTAGTCTCATGAGACCTGCCGATGCATCGAGGAGCTATAGCGGGCTCCACCCGTCACTTATTAAGTCCAATGCATTCCTTATATGAAAAGGTTTAAAATTATCATAAACCATAACATAATCGTATCACATAAAACATGCATAAAGGAAACATAACATTTCCACATTTCAATCACAAGATATCAATACAACACATTGATATAATAAAACATTATCAAAACCATTTTCAATACCAAAATAAAAGAAAAGTAAAATGTGGTATTTATTTTTCATTTTAAAAAAAGTTATGGCTTGTAGAGGAAGCCGAAACTCAAATAATGGTCACGGTGGTGGAGAAGTCGTTGTCGCCGCATATATAAAAAAAACATTCCTTTTGTCATTTAGTAAAAACGATTCATATAAAAAGATTCCTTTTGAATAAAAGTAAAAGCCAAAAGGGCTTATACACCGTAAAATAGAAAGTTGTGTATAAAACAAAATATGTCTCAATGAAAGGAGATTGAGACGAAGTCCCTTACAAAGATCATTTTTTTAAATAAAATAGATCTATTATTTGTATTCACTATAAGTACACATAAAGAAAGTAAAAATACAAGATAGGACATAATAATATCATGACCTAATTTGAAAGTAGGAGATTAACCCAGAGAACATAAATTGGGTTAAAAAGTTCTCTTACATCATGTCCGACTTGACTCGACCGTTCTTTAACCTCATGAATTATAAACTAGAGTTAATTTATAATTGATTAAGAACCTTTTTAAAGTTTATTCTTCCTTTTATATCACTTATTACCATGTTATGAACATTATGTAATTATTTATGTAAATAACGGTCGTTTTGTCGATCTTTGGTACTTGAGTCACAAATAAACTTATTATAAATACAAGTTGTTCATGTGGTCAAATATCCATTATATCCAGAATTATATTCATGATGTAGATATCATATATATAATATATATCCATTATATACATTCATTCATAATATTACGTACCATTTAGAGTTAAGAAATGAAATGCACCATTCATGGAGACGGTATGTCGTACGTATGCATGAACGCTACTTTCATTTCTATTTCGTATTTAATGGAATGAAATCATAATGATATAAAGTTATGTTATAATTCCAGTATAATTTCATATATAATATCATTTACTCCATCCTTTATACATCCCACATATGGAATTAATGATTCAAATCACTTTGAGGGGGCGGTAGTCCGCACTTCCTAAAATGAAATTATCGCGTTTACCCATAATGGAAATCATAAAGGTATGCCATAAATGAGAAATAAATAAGCATAAGGAAAACATAATAATAATATATATATCATATATGAAAATAGTGTCATCAAAATGTCCACCATTAGAGGTGTTAAAATAATATTGAACGATCATCATTTCGTGAGGCAGTATTTCACCACCCACAGAAACAGTATGTTCTTTAACCATTAGACGAAGGTGTGTGTTAGTTTAAATCAAATAATTATCACAAAAACATAATATTATATTTTATATACTTGTTTTTTTACAAAATAAAGTAATAAAAAGATTTTAATGGGTTGGAGACGCAAAATAAAACAACAGAACATAAGAGAAGACATTACCTTAAAATCGGGTAACTCTTTTTGATTTGAGCCAAAGGCTTTCTTGGGAAGACTTCTGCCAAAATTGAGGCTTATAGGAGTAAGAGAGGGAATTTGGGAGAGTATTTGGGCAGATTTTGGCCGAGCAAAATGGATTGGAAGGTGTGAATAAGGTGGTAGAGGTGTGGGCCTTTTATAAGAGGAGAGAAGGGGCACTCTTGGAAAGATTGAAATGTTACTTTATTATATAATGATTTATGGATTTTAAATGTCCCACACTTATATATATCTAGGATAAGGTGATAAGGGTTCGAAATATTCTAATCCAATAGGATTTTGACAAGTGTAAGTCTTAGATTTTACATTGTCTTTTCATTTTATTTAAATCATTAATTAATGAGGTAATCGCTGCATCATCATGGTGTCATAACAAATTTAATTTATTTAATGTATAAAATTTATAAAAAAATATCATGATGTAGGAAATCTTTTTATATTTAAAATAAATATTTATAGTCTAAATGTTAACTTATATAACCCCATGTAATAATTGTTTTAGTAAAACAACTAATGTTTGTGACAATTATATTTTTACCTAAAATAAAAAGTTATTAATGTCATTTTCATACCCAAGTGGCTCCATGGGGTCCCCATGTTGACCCATGGATTGTCTTGGTCGGAAATTACTCATCAAATAAGGTTTGGACAAGTGTAAGGGTATTTTCATATTTCTATAATATCATTTTTACCTGAAATTTCACTAATTACCTTTAACCGTGATTAATTAAACTTAAAAGATACTATTCACCAAAAAATTATTTTAATCCCATTGAACCATATTTTACTTACTAATGACAACCGTTTATGTCGTATTTTTGAAAATCAAATCACAGAAGTGGTAATGTTTCATTTAAACGAAAAACAGTTTTTTAACTTCCACTTAGTGGTTTCACTATTCATCAAAAATTGAAGTTTTTCAGAACAATGCCAAAATTTCACCCTAAGCTATAATTGACATTCCGAATTCAAAAATGATGTATATTTTAAAAACATCCAAACATATAAGTTGTATTAATTAATTTTATAATTAATTCCCGCTATCACAACAGATAGCGTGTTTTTAAGAAACAATATATATCAAAAGATTGACAATCGTTTATGTCCAATTTTAAAGTGAAATTAATTATAATGACCACCATTGGATAAAATGGTAAAAATATATTCTAATTATACATTAAAACCACCCAATAGTATAATTTATCACTATAAATTATTTTGATTAAAAAAGTTGTTTTTAAGTATTTTTCACTATTTATAAAAAATTGGAAGTTCTCAGAAAAATACCAAAAATTCAACATAGGCTAATTTCGATATTACGAATCCAAAAATGAAGTCCATTTTGAAATATAAAATATATAAAATTTCAAAAAGTGGGTATTACTATACATAATGGCTATTTTGATTGGTCACGGTGTGTTAGAATCTCAAACTTGAGTACAATGCAAGCTATTTTATTATTGAAAGAGAAGCGTATCGTGGAAGAACGAGGTGTTACATTCTCCCCTCCTTCAATAAATTGTGTCCTTGAAATTTGAAAATTTTCTTCGAAAATAAAAGGTTGAAAATGGAAAATACCTCGGTGGAAAACCCACATCAGAAATAATGTTAATAAAAATATAACTTTAAAAGAAAGAAAGAGAAATAAAAAGGTCACCTGAGATATCCCATACTCGGATTCTATGAAAATATGGATATGGAGGAAAAACAAACCATCAAGGTCTGATGGAGAGTTGTATAAAACATTATTAAGAGAAATTTAACTATAAGAAAATCACAAACTTGTGATTGGTTAAATGGTTATTGATTCCCCAGTTGGAAAAGTTATCCGACAACATTTTTGTTTTAAGTTACCTTTCATAAAGTTGAGGAATTTATTTAGGAGATTTACTAAGAACGTAAGGAAATATACTTACTTGTCATTTAGACTTTCACTCTTTAATTAATTTTTACCACAAACCCATCTTTCACTCCAAAAGGTAATAAAACTCAAACATATTCTATTTTTCATAATTGTATCACATACCATTTAGATTAGGAAAACTTTTTTGTAATAACTAGGGACTTCCTGTAGGCTAGTGGTAGGTAATAAAGGCATGTCGCACAATGGTTGTGGGTTTGATTTCTGCAGCTTTGTCGGACGCGACATGTTATCCCCCACCCTCCAGGTTGTCCTTTTCCTAAAACTATAGTATAATAATATTCCAAAAATAATCTTCAGAAATGTTTTAAACTCAAACAATACTATCCAAAGATCAACTTAATCCATTCTAACCTTTATAGTTATCCAAAATACCTCTGTCCAGACTTTCTCTAAAAGGTCTCTAAATTCCAAAATCAATTTTAACATTAGATTCACCAAACAAATTAAAGTTTCTCTTATTGTCACATACTAAAAATATGATTACCTTCATCATATTAAAACCTTAATGATAACAACAAGTACTGCAGTACAATCCTTATGTATATCACATTATTATTATAACCAGAATATAATCCTTGAGTCCAAAAGCACCAATACATTAATTATTCCACTTCAAGTGTAGTAACAACATAAGACTTTCCTTGATCCCTTAGACTTTTCTGAGGTATGTTTCCCTGACGCTTAGGACATTCATTTGCATAATTCCCCATTTCCCTACAATTGTAGCATTCAACATTGATAGCCTCTTTCTTTCCCTTGCAATCACGCACCTGGTGACCTTTCCCTCCACATTTATAACAAACTCCCATTCCATTTAGGCAAGTACCAGGGTGATTCTTCCCACAATTATCGCATAATGGAAAATCCTTCTTTCCCTTTTCCCCTTTATATGTCTCTTGTTCCACCGTTCTCTTCTTCTCTTGCTTTACTTTATTGTCATAAGATTTAGTGAATTCCTTTTCTGTCTTGATAGCACATGAGACTATATCTTCGTATGTTGAGAAATATTGTGATACTAATGTTCGACGGAGAAATGGTTTTAACCCATCAACGAAATGATCGATCTTAGCTCTTGGGTTATGTATATAATCTACATCATGCCTCGCTAACCATGTAAAGTTAGACTCATACTTTGAGACATTCTCATCCTCCTTTTGCCTTAGACTCAGAAATTGACTTTCCATATCTGCTCCATGGTCATGAGGAAAGTATTTTTCTAAGAAAACCTCTTTAAAATATCTTCATTCTATATTTGATACTTCATCATCTTCATTTGTGTTTTGAATCAACGACCATCATTGATCCGCATCTCTAGTGAGGCGGTGAACTGCCATGACAACCTTCTCACTTTCACTACTCCCCAAGGCATGGAATATTTTCTCTAAGGAGTTTATCCATTTCTCATATACTAATAGATTTGTACCCCCATTAAATGTTGGCGGTTGTTGCCTCATGAAGTGTTCTAACATTAACCCTCCACGTTGCGGATCAGGGTGCCCCATACGAGTAAGGTTATTATTCATAACCTGAGTGAGTTGTCCCAGTATGGTAACAAGTTGATCAGAACCAGTTGCATCTCCAGCTCCACAATAATTATCTTGAGCAGGAGGGAAATCCCTATACGAAGTGCGTGCATTGATACAGTTTCCATTCCTTCCACTAGGCACCATTTCTAAACAATGGCATAAACTAGATTAGTTTATGAATCAAAATACATAATTCCATACTTGTAAAACCCTTAACATAAATTGAACTATTTATGGATATAATCCATAATCATAAAAAAAATTCTTTGAGGAAGTATATACTCATAACCCTTCGTAGTGGTTTGTAAAGAAACTGAGAATTATCCTAAGCATAACCCCTGGGAGTGTCATAACCAAGAGTGAAGCAAGGCCCGTTGTCGTGCACCAGTTCCCATTCGAGTCTAGCTCCAAGCGGTGTTTTCCAGTTTTACCCCTAGGTAAATCTGTGCCAGATCCGCCTCTACCTGCTCGTATCCAGATAGGGATGTATTGCTCGAAAAACTCTCAAAATCTCTATAATACCAAAATTCTAGGAAGTTCTTCTATACTAATCCTCAAATTTTATCTTAGGTCTATGTGCTCTAATCAGAGTTTATATAAATCTTGCTTCCAAGGTTAGTACTAAACAGCCTCTGATACCAACTATAACACCCCGACCCTAGTTACCCAGAGTCAGTGCATTATTACGTAACAATGGCATGATCAAAAAAGATCAGGTCTCGAAAGACCGATTAGTTTAGTAGCCTTGGAAACACTAGATACATTCATAAATGTTACATTACATCATAAAGTGAAAAACTAAAATAACATAGTATCCATAGTCCACACTCATATCCCCTTCAGACTATCCCTGCAGGTCAGTCCTAAAATACTTCTTCACATCCTGGAAAATTAAAACATTGAAAGGGGTGAGCTCAGATGGTTAGTAAGGATAACAATATAGCGGAAGCTTTCATAAATAAACATTAACATTTAAGGAAATTTATAACTAAAACAAGAAGTCTCCAAAGTCCACACTCATATCCCCTTCATACTATCCCTGCAGGTCAGTCATAAAATACTTCTTCACATCCTGGAAAAATTAAAACATTGAAAGGGGTGAGCTCAGATGCTCATTAAGGATAACAATATAGCAGAAGCTTTCATAAATAAACATTAACATTTAAGGCAATGTATAACTAAAACAAAAGCCTTTCTTACTTGAACATTAGAATAATATGGAAAAAATAAAATGAAATAATTCCATTTACTTATTCACATGGATATTCTACTATTCGAATAATCACATGCAATATCAATAACCACTTTCATAATGATGGAATGCATAATGCCAGACTATCATAACCACGTAGCCAATGCCTCGTTCCAAGACTACAAATAAGATTTTTTCAAGGCCTCGTTCCAAGACACTAGTTTGTCTCATGAGACCTGCAGATGCATCGAGGAGCTATAGCGGGCTCCACCCGTCACTTATTAAGTCCAATGCATTCCTTATATGAAAAGGTTTAAAATTATCATAAACCATAACAGAATCATATCACATAAAACATGCATAAAGGAAACATAACATTTCCACATTTAAATAACAAGATATCAATACAACAAATTGATATAATAAAACATTATCAAAACTATTTTCGATACCCAAATAAAAGAAACGTAAAACATGGTGTTTATTTTTCATTTTAAAAAAAGTTATGGCTTGTAGAGGAAGCCGAAACTCAAATAATGGTCACGGCGACGTAGAAGTCGTTGTCACCGCATACGTACAAAAAAACATTCCTTTTGTCATTTAGTAAAAACTCCTTGTATAAAAATATTCCTTTTGAATAAAAGTAAACGTCAAAGGGGTTTATACACCGTATAATAGAAAGTTGTGTATAAAACAAAATATGTATCAATGAAAGGAGATTGAGACGAAGTCCCTTAAAAATATCATTTTTTTAAATAAAATAGATCTATTATGTGTATTAACTATAAGTACACATAAAGAAAGTACAAATACAAGATAGGACATAATAATATCATGACATAATTTGAAAGTAGGAGATTAACCCAATGAACGGAAATTGGGTTAAGAAGTTCCCTTACCTCGTGTCCGACTTGACTTGGCCATTCTTTAACCTCATGAATAATAAACTAGAGTTAATTTATAATAGATTAAGAACCTTTTTCAAGTTTATTATTACTTTTATATCACTTATTACCATGTTATGAACATTATGTAAATAACGGTCGTTTTGTCGATCTTTGGTACTTGTGTCACAAATAAACTTCTTATAATTACAAGCTGTTCATGTGATAAAATATCCATTATATCTAGAATTATATTCATGATGTAGATATCATATATATAATATATATCCAGTATATACATTTATTCATAATATTACGTAACATTTAGAGGTAAGAAATGAAATGCACCGTTCATGGAGACGGTAAGTCGTACGTACGAATGAACGCTACTTTCATTTCTATTTCGTATTTAATGGAATGAAATAATAATGATATAAAGATATATTATAAATCCAGTATAATATCATTTATAATATCATTTACTCCATCCTTTATACATCCCACATATGGCATTAACGATTCAAATCACTTTGAGGGGGTGGTAGTTCGCAATTCCTAAAATGAAATTATTGCATTTACCCATAATGGAAATCGTAATGGTATGCCATAAATGAAAAAAAAGAAGCATAAGGAAAAAATAATCATAATATATATATCATATATGAAAATAGTGTCATCAAAATGTCCACCATTAGTGGTGTTAAAAGAATATTGAACAATCATCGTTTCGTGAGGCAGTATTTCACCACCCACAGAAACAGTATGTTTTTTAACTATTAGACGAAGGTGTGTGTTAGTGTAAATCAAATAATTATCATAAAAACATACTAGTATATTTTATATGCTGGTTTTGTTACAAAATAAAGTAATAAAAAGATTTTAAGGGGTTGGAGACGCAAAATAAAACAATAGAACATAAGAGAAGACATTACCTTAAAATCGGGTAACTCTTTTTGATTTGAGCCAAAGGCTTACTTGGGAAGACTTCTGCCAAAACTGAGGCTTCTAAGAGTAATATAGGGAAGTTGGGAGAGTATTTGGGTAGATTTTGTCTGAGAAAAATGGCTTGGAAGGTGTGAATAAGGTGGTAGAGGTTGGGGCCTTTTATAAGAGGAGAGGAGGGGCACTCTTGGAAAGATTGAAATGTTACTTTATTATATAATGATTTTCGAAATTTAAAGGTCCCAAACTTATATATATCTAGGATAAGGTGATAAGGGTTCTAAATATTCGAATGCAATAGGTTTTTGAAAAGTGTAAGTCTTATATTTTACATTATCATTTCATTTTATTTAAATCATTTATTAATGAGGTAATCGCTGCATCATCATGGTGTCATAACAAATTTAATTTATTTATTGTCTAAAAATTATAAAAAAATATCAAGATTTAGGAAATATTTTCAGCTTTCCAATTAATATTTATAGTCGAAATGTTAACTTATATAACCCCATGTAATAATTGTTTTAGTAAAACAACACATGTTTGTGACGATTTTATTTTTACTTTAAATAAAACGTTATTAATGTCATTTTCATACCCAAGTGGCTCCATGGGGTTCCCAAGTTGACCCATGGATTTTCATGGTCGGCCATGACTCATCCAATATGTTTAGGACAAGTGTAAGGGTATTTTCATATTTTTATAATATCATTTTTACCTTAAATTTCACTAATTACCTTTAATCGTGATTAAATAAACTTTAAAGTTACTATTCACCAAAAAATTATTTTAATCCCATTGAAGCACATTTTACTCCCTAATGACAACCATGTATGTTGGATTTTTGAAAATCAAATCACAGAAGTGGTAATGTTTCATTTAAACGAAAAAATAGTTTTTTAACTACCACTTAGTGGTTTCACTATTTATCAAAAATTGATGTTTTTCAGAACAATGCCAAACTTTCACCGTAAGATATAATTGATATTCCGAATTCAAAAATGATTTATATTTTAAAAAATTCCAAAAATATAATTTGAATTAGTTAATTTTATAAATAATTCCCGCTGTCACAACAAATAGCGTGTTTTTAAGAAACAATATATATCAAAAGATTGACAATCGTTTATGTCCAATTTTAAATTGAAATTAATTATAATGGCCACCATTGGATAAAATGGTAAAAATATATTCTAATTATACTTTAAAACCACTAAATATTATAATTTATCACTATAAATTATTTTGATTAAAAAAGTTGTTCTTAAGTATTTTTCACTATTTATAAAAAATTGGAAGTTCTCAGAAAATACCAAAAATTCAACATAGGTTGATTTAGATATTAAGAATCCAAACATTAAGTACATTTTGAAATATAAAAAATATATAATTTCAAAAGGTGGTTATTATTATTCATAATGGCTATTTTGATTTGTCGTAGTGTGTTAGAATATCGGACTTGCGTATAATGCAAGCTACTACATTATTGAAAGAGAAGCGTATCGTGGAAGAATGGGGTGTTACATTAATCACTATAGTTATTGGTACATATTACCAATAAGATCATACCCCACCTAGGAGACCACACTTCTTCTAGGTCCCTCGAGTCGCCTCAGCGTAAGTCCCACACCGTCCTCAGCCATGAAATTTTTACCTAGACATACTTGCCTCATGATGTTAAAATACATGGTTTGGTCCATGTAACACAACCTTAAAAGGTGATGTGTCCCTTTAAGTGGCACCTAACAATGAGGGTTATGATCCCTTTCAAAAGGTTATGTAGGAATCCCATATTATGGGTTTGATCCTGATATAAAAAAATTACATCTCCCTGGATGCCGATAAATTATAGAGCCCTCCATTGAATGTCTAATATGCATATCAAAAGGTACCATTGATGGAGAACCTCAGATATAAATAGATCCCTCCTTTGATGTAGAACATCATATACATATAGATGAATCCTAATTCACACATTCTAATGAGTAATCATTAATTCAAGGGTTACCCATGTCATACTTGGGAATGAACAAAGGATTCATGAACATGTATCAAATCAATAAGAGAGTTTCAGAATAGGAAATAATTCCCCACCAAAAGGGTTTGATGATACTAACCTTCTATGACCTCATCCAATGCGATTCCCTAAGTTTCATTGGATCCATTTTCCAATAACCACCTACCTTTGGAAACTTGGTTCCTAAAATATCTCAAATAAGGGAATTGTTGGGTGTTTTTGGCTCCACAAACAACCCATTGGAAGCTGTTAAAAAATGGTTAACCTAAATTTAATGATTGTGAAATATTTAAACACACCCACAATAAGTCATATCCGGGCACCATGGTTTTCATTGGAAATAAAAAAAGGCGAACCTAACAAGAAATTATTTAACTGTGGAACCTCCTTGATATGTTAAAAAGGATAGACTTTCCAGTTATCATCAAAAAAATTTCCTGAAAAAAATACTATTTATTTTCTTCAGAAACAAAAATGGAGAACTCAATATGAAATAATTTAACTGCTGCATCTCCTTGATATGTTAAAAAGAATAGACTTCCTGATTCTCATCAGACCATTATATTCCTGCCAAGAATCTTATTTATTTACATTGAAAACAAAAATAGAAAACTCGACATGAATCGTTAAACAAGGTGATGGTGTCACCCACCCGTCAATCCCCTTTCACTCTCAAAATAAAATGGATCCATGAAAAATAGTTAATGATGCATGTTTTAATTTAAGGAGATGCTACTTTGAAAGGGGATTCTTATGTGTGTTTGTCACATATATTATAGAACTTTTTTCCCAAAAATCTCTTCAATATAATGAAGTCACACTATTTATCGCAAACATGTCCATCAACCACTACACAAGCTGGGTCCTCAAAAAAAAATATAGGATTACATATCCCACCCAACATGTTCAACACTAGGTTTCAAAAGAATTGGTCTTAGGGTACCACCGAAATGGTAGTCTCCCAAACCTGGATGCAGCTCGACATACCATCTAGCTAATGAAGTCCAACTAGCTATCCTTTTAATAAAGGTTGAATATCCAGAACCAGATGGACCTAATAGCTATCTCAAATTGTTTCAGGTGCCTATCCCCAAGAAATGATAATAAGTTACTCCCTTACCTTATAGAGGATGATGAATTGATCACGATAGACTTCATCCTAGAAACACATAGGTTCTGCCAACGAACCACTACTAGAAATCATCACCACCAACACCGTGTGGCCCGGAATTCCCACCATGAAGATGATACAACCCCATGGGCCTTGGATGAAGTCATGCAGACCTATTTCCCCATAGAGTCCCATTGAGGGAGAAAATCAATCAATCTAGAATAAGCCATCATTCTTGTTCCTGCTGAAAAATCTTTCCAGTCAAATACGGTGAAAAAATATGAGAATATAAAAAGCTATGATAATTCACTTCAAGACCACCATGAATATATAGTGGAAATCTACGAGAAGAAAAAAAAATCATTTATCATTAATATCCAAACCTCCAATCAAGTATGGTGGAAATCAACAAGAAGACTCAAATACCTACTGATGAACATCATGCCTGCTATGAAAATACATTGGAAATCTACGAGAAGTAAAAAATATATACACTTTCATATCAATACCTATAGTAAAATACAATGAAAATATATAATAATATGAAATACCATTCTCATTCATATCAATATCACTAGTCAAATATGGTGGAAATCAATAGGTAGATGAAAATTTCTACTCTAGTATATCAAGCATGCCATAAAAATACAGTAGTAATCGGAGGACCCAGTCATCATATCTTGATTAAAAATCAGGGGCAATCTCATATTTCTACCCTAGTACCATAATGAGTATATATTACCATTCATGCCAAGGATTTTTCTCATTATGTCTTGGAAATAATGGAAGGTCACACATTAATTCCTAACAACATCCTGCAAACCTGCAAAGACATATTCATGTCAGTAGTAACAGCTAGGAGTCATGCCCATGGACCCACATCCTCAAGTAGGGTGACTCATCCACACAATAGGATAGTCACTCAGGAGAAAACACACATCCTTGCTTCTATCCAGGATAGTAATCAACAATATTCTGTGATAAATGGAAAATTGGATTGGGAATACATACTCGTTCCGACTAGGGATTACCTGACCATTTCAGAGGCCACTCCAATGCATGAATATATCACTTCTAAAATTCTAGAAGCTCATCAGCATGCTCCGATAAAAACAAAAGATTTGTCATAACCCACTCCCATTCATGGGAATATCTATTCCAAATATGCAGTTCTAGATGAATACAGAAGAACATCGAAAAATAAATCTCACATAGGGTGGTTCAAAATTATAGAATATGCTTATGACCATACTCTATTGAATTATAGAGTTATTAAGGCCATCATAAATCTATCAACTGTGGCCCATGAACTTGAAAATCCATTAACAAATTATGGAAGTGGTAGTAGTAGTCAGGAAGGGTATCCATGCATTACGACTACTAGTAGCTCTAGAGGTCTTCCCCAAAATTATTACCATGAATAATTCCCACGTTAGAAGAATGTAATTGGTCCTAATATCCCATCTCTGGATGAGCATGATTTTATCCCTTATCATGGCTATAAGACTAGTCATCAAGAAGGTCCTCCACTTATCATATCAAATATGAGATATGCCTCATAATTTGAGGCACTTGGAAAGATGGGGCCATCCACTATTAATACCATATCAATGAAAAGAGACATCATTTATTAACCAAAAAAAGGCATGAGGAAACAATCATCCTTTTAACCACCTCTGTACTATTTTCATGCCAATGAGACCTCTACTAGCCCCACTTCTTATGAAAAAAATATCCAAGAAGCACTCATGTTGGGTAGATCAATTGAAAAAATACATGGTATATGAATATAAAGATACATTACTCATGAGAACAAAATTGGCGAAGGATGGTATCCCCATCATATTTTGACCCTCATCCACTTCTCAGTTCGACATTCTAGATGTATTTTTAGAAGAGTGCATACACAATATCTGTCTGAATCTCTAGGAAAATGTCTACCAACTGAAATAAGAGTTCTTGAATTAAAATGGGTATAAAACCATGTTAAAGTATTGGGAGAGATTCATCATCAGATCACCTTGGAATCCCTTCTATATAAATGGAATCCACGATTTGATAAGTGGAAGAAAGATCTTAAATTAACATGACTCAATGCATTACATGAAGTATGTCATATAATTATCGACCACCCATATGGTGTTCATATATGAGGATGGGGGGAACATAGAGCTTTGCATTTCACCTCAAAACCCAGTCAACCAAACCCACTAGATATGACATCATGTAATGTCATTACTCCACGGTAGATAATAAGAAAGAACCCCACTTATGAAAGATGACACACTCAATATGAATCGGACCTAAATAAATCTAAAAAGAGTTATGCCTAATGAGAGAAAGCTATAAAAAATCCTAAACCAAGTAACTGACAATATTAAATAGGATTCCTGCTTATGGTAAGCCAATCATCATAAACTATTTATTTCTTCATAAGTAGGTGGTTCACATACAGATCATGCATTGCACTTGGATCATGCTTAAACAATGATGAACAAGAAAAAGGGATCATTAAAAATATTAGCATCCACCATAGTATGGGATCAACCCCATCCCACAGGGTTGGGGGGAATTTTTTAAACAAAGTGCCACTCTAAGTCTGAAAAATCTGACTCATCCCATAAAAAAGATGGAACTGGATCATCTATATCCTATAGGGATGGGGGAACTTTGACCTTAAATTCCCCATCAATTGAAATTGATATATTCCCATTTGTTGGGAACAACAAGAATTGGGGTCCTAGAGATCATCCTATATCATGGATTATTTCCCCATGAAGGGATAAAAAAAGGTTGTTTCATGTTTCCCTCTAAGTCACACTTCCTCATGAAACCCAAAGTGGACACTGGATTGGAAGGAAGAAGTCTAGTATAGGGTGAAAAAACCCCCTCTTATCATTAATAGAATAATACAACACCTAAGATTCACTATAAATCAGTAAACATCAGGGACATCAATCCTATAGATGACACCAAAAATGAAGCTGATACTGATGAGAAAGGAGAGTATGGTTCCATCCAGAATGCGGTCCACATTGTGAAAAATGAGGGATGTGTGCATACCCAGAACCAGTGACTCACCATGAATTTTGGAATTCCCCTAACCAATCCATCACCAGATCCTTAGTGAACCACTGCCATAGAAAATGGTAAAATCATGGTTGCATACAACCCATCTCTAAATCTTAAAGAGGTTGAACCCATCAAACCAGAGGAAATATCTACTCAGTAAGAGGAAGAAATAAAAGGGTTTATAAGAATCAATGTTGAATTTCTTCATGACAATATTTCTTTAGAATATTCTCTATAGGTAGATCCTTAATATACACTTCCAACTGGTGTACCTCAACAATAAGGGTTCATCCCAGTGATTGAATATTGTCCATGACATCTGCCTAACTCAGTGCCCGAACCATCAGTTTACATGGACCCAATCATGGAAGGATATAAATATTTCCCTCCATTAGATAAATGACCATAATAAATTCAGTAAAACCCTCAAAAGATGTCCCCTGCTAGATATAATATAGAAATAATTTCATAACTGATGTGTCAGGACCTACCTATTGCTACCCCTATCCAAGATTCTCTTCAACCAAACATTCATCAAGGTATTATCGACACCATAGAGTCATTTAAAGCTTTATTGGAGGATGTTAAGGAACAATGTCCATTGGTGCAACTAGAATGGAAACCTTACCCTGAATGGGTGACTAAAATCCCACCCCCAAAATTTTTTGGGAGTCCTATGTTTCCAATATTCAATGGATTAGGAGGTCCAAAACAACATTTGAAACACTTTGTGTCCTATTGTGATCCCATTATGAGAACTCCCATGAAATAAGAAGTTGGTAAACTTGGATTCTTCATGAAAACATTGAAAGGTCCATCCTTTATATGGTACACTAGTTTTCGGCTCAGTCAATCATGGGATGGTAAGACCTCCTTCATCATTTTATCTTTCAGTTCATCTCAAAATTACAGAAGGAAACAATCCTTAATCTATCCAATTTCAGAAAATGGGAGATTTAGGGGGTATTAGATTTTATTCTCAAATGTAAAGGGATCACCTACTTTCTAATACCACATATTCCCCAATAAGATATTATTTCTCTTAATATAAGGAAACTTCATGATGAATTATGAACACCACTCATATCGGTAAGATATATGGGTGGGTTCCAAGATCTCACTATAATCACTCAAATAATGGATGATTATATACAGTAAAATAATATCAAGTCCCAAATGATTCTATTATCCCCATTGAAGAGTATGAGAAAGTAAGAGGGTGATTTTTTGACACTTTAGCCAACCTCTACATCAACTACAATTCTAAATCCCACGCCATATCACACAACACCCCCTAGGAATAAAAAACAACCCCTTCCTCATCAGGATGAGAAAGGGGGGCTTATGAGAAGTTATTCGTAGGTGTGGAGGGAAAAAATTTACACATTATGAGATGATCAAGTCTGCAACTACTTTATAGCCATTATGGACAATGATTTTCTTCACCCTCCAGACCCTAAAAGGATAAACCATGTAGGTCTCGATGATCATACATATTATTTACCCTTCCACATGATTCTAAGGAAAATCATTCAAGAATTATTCATCTTCAAAGATACCTTTCAAAAACTGGTGGACTCTTGGGAAGGAAAGTTGGGAAAGCCACCCATATAAGTAGCGTAATTTTCCACTACTTCCCTTAAGAAATGAGATGAGTAGAAAGAAGTTGTTAGAAAAAGCATGAAATTTTTTTATGGTTGGATGAATCGAAATAAAATCAACCAAAATCATGGTATTTTCTAAGAACAACTAAAACAACAAACTATACCCCCACCCACTTTCAATACAACCCAGCTGACGCCATCGACACCACAATCCTCTAATATCCATCCTTTTAAAAAGAGACATGGATGGAAAGGTAGGGATAATGTGAAGGAAAATGAACTTACACCAAGTCCAAATTTGACCATCTCAGACATTATGCCTTCAGTTTTGAAACAATAGGCACTACCCCACCAAATAGTACCACAAAAAATGATCATCTAGACAAAATCCTCATCGGATGAGGAGTTAATATTTGGTTCCATTAATGTCATTCACTTATTGGATCCCTTCTATGATGGTGAGTGTGACTATGAACCTGAGTTCCCTATACCCAATTGGGAAACTAAAAGAAGTGTCCATAGGATCTGAGGGTATATTGGAATATGAAGTCGTGATAGAAACTAGAATTCTAGCCATATACTGACTCAGGATATTAGTTTTGTAGAAACTTGTGAAATATCCCTTCAGTGAGTCCAAAAGGACAAAGAAAATACCCCTAAATATGCCGAATTACACCCTAACCTGGTCATCCTAAAATATCAATTAGAATGGGTATATGTGTCTGATTACCCTTGGTAGGTAGGTAGGCCTATTCGGTCCTACCCACCAATAGTGATAGTTCCTTTAATTTCGATTCCAAGGGATGATCCATCCATGTAAAGTAATCCATCCTACAAAGATCCCATTAAAGGGAATCCAAATTCTAAGAACCATAAGAATTTATCCTAGAAGTATGAATTATTGAAATATTTAGCCTTGATACCAACTAAGTTATAAATCTTGGACACCCTAAGTCTATTAAAAGACCTCACGGAAGCACTAGTAGTGGATTTTCTAATCCCCTAAGAGTTCGAATATGAGGTTTCCACTTCCGCGATCTATCAAATATAAACCAATCTTATATAATTTTACATGTTAATCTTCTTTATAGATCAAGATTATGAATAAGTAATTATATATGGAACATCATACCTTTGTATGTGTCTGAAAAGATAAATGGTGTTTATTTCTAAAGGGTTTTCATTGACAACGACTTTGGAATTAACCTCATTTCAGTACGAAAACTTCATTGTTAGGGATATATCAAGGACAGCCTAGTACCATCCAATCTAAAACTATAGGTCTACGAAAAAATCAATAAAAATACATTGGGCCAAATCAAGATCAAGAATCAATTTGGATACCTCATATCCAACTCATAATTTCTATTTGTTTAATAGGATACGACCTTCAATGTTTTTCTAGGAAGGTCTTAGTTGCATCAACATGTGGAAATAACATCATTTACCATCATTGCATTAAATATTGATTTAATGGAAAAATTGGGACATTATATTCTGATAATACCCCATTCAAATATGACAAGTTTCATTATATCGATGCAAGATTCTATCAGAGGGGATGGAAACAACCCCTGGTTGACAGTGATGATTGGGTAACTACCCCGAATGGTTTGGAATTGATCTCAACCAACCCCTTAAAATATTTATGTGAAGAGTACATGTTTCACATCAACCAATTGAAGTATCTGGTCATGAATTCAGGTTCATATTCAATAAAATTCACGATATCAATCATGAAAACTAAGTGTAGTGGTTTTTAAAAGCTCACCAACTCTCTTGATAGGGGTAAAAACTCTGATAAAATTTCCCTCATTATATCCCCAAATATTTAATAAATCCTTGCCTCATTAGCTGAGTCATAAAAGGTTTTCTTATCACTTAGATAGGAAAAAGACACTCCTATATTCCTTACTCCATCACCTATAGAGTTTCAAAGTAATCCTACATTTTTAGATGGGTCAGATAGAGTTGCTTCATCTTATGAATGTCAGAATATCAACTCCTCTCTTAACTTTGGAGAGCTTACCCCATGAATTCATCCCCTGTGGAATAATAAGAAGAAGATGAAGAGGAAGAAGGAGATGAAGAGGAGGAAGAATAAGAAGATAAGGACCTTATAAGTGCCCATCCATCATTTGAGGAGGGCGTCTCTACTACCATTGATGAACTCAGAGAAATAAACCTGGTTACGGAAGAAGACCCACATCCAACTTTGACTAGTATGACCGCATCTTCAAACTAAAAATAGGTATATATCTCCTTAAAAAAATCACCATCATGACATGTTTTCCTAGAACTATACATAAATTTTAGTCCTCGATCCCTAGGTGTCCAATCACCACTTGGGATTTCATGAGGATGACTGGGGCTATAAGAAGGTAGTAAGAAGGGCACATCTGACACATGAAACCAAAATTGAAGATGAATTTGAAAATATCATCAAGGAAAAATTCATTTTATAGGTCCAATATCCAAAATGTATGGATAATATAGTCCCTATAAAGAATAAGAATAGGAAAATCAAAGTCTGCATCAATTTGTTAGATCTTAATAGGCACTGTCTGAAGAATGATTACCTAGTCCTGATCACAGAACTGCTAACTGACGCGACAATCAGATATTAGGACTTCTACTTTTTGGATGTCTATTCAAGATACAATAAAACATGAATTTATTGAGATGTTGAATAATTAAATAACTTCACACCCCTAGGTATTATTTTTCTATTGGGTAATTCCCTTTGGTTAAACAATTCCAGTGCTATATACCAACGTGCCATGCAGCAGATATTGAAACCCTTCTTGGGGAAGTTCATCGAATGCTATGTTTAAGATCTGGTGGTCAAATCTCAGTAGAGGTCTGAACACTTAGTTGATATTGAAACCTTATTCAACAAACTATGAAAACACAACCTTAAAATTAACAACTTGAAAATTTATTTTGGAGTTACCTTAAGAAAATTTCATGGCTCCATCTTACACTATTGAGACATCAAAGTTTACCCGAAGAAGACAAAGGCCATTCTTAGAACATCATCAACATGAAACCATAAAGAGTTGAGAGGAATTCCTAGAAACTTGTCCTACATTCTATACTATATATCTAATATTTAATTAAAATGTTTTCCTTTCACTAGGATGATAAAAAAATGGGTTATATATCAGTGGATTGATGATTTTAATGAATCATTTGATAGTGTCAAGACATATATTTTGAGATCTACAGTGATAATTCCACCTATTAAAGTAAGGATAATTATTTTCTACGCGACATACTTAGAGTGATCACTGGGTTCTTTTCTCACACAAAAGAGTGATTCGGGAATCCAAAAAAACCTTTATCACCTTATTCAAACCATGATCGGTGCTGATACTCTTTATTCAGATATCAAGAAAAGCTGTATAGTGATAATATTTGTAGTCCAAAAATAGAGGCACTAACTATAGCATCATGAGGTCTATTTGGTCTCTTGTAGAAACCCAATCAAATACATCATTAGTCGTCTGATGATGACTAACATCTTGCATAGAGAGCAGTCATATTGTAGCAGTTTGACTTCCAGTTCATGCCTTATTAAGAGGTGAAAGGATAGGTGTTAGAAGAATTTATGGAAGAGCATACCTTGGAAGAAATTATGTCATTATATATTGAATTTCCCAATGAAGATATTTTTTGTTCAAGAGGGACACCATATGTGAGAGATATATTTTGATGGTGCATCTAGAATCCCAATAGGGAAGAGGATGGAATACCCTAAGCTCAACAATGTGGGGTTGGGTGTCGTGCTTATTTCCTCTGCAAAGGAAGTCATACCTCACTCATTATTTATATTAGAAGGGTGTAAAAACAATTAATCAGAATATCAAGCTCTTATTTCAAGGCTTGAGCAGGAACTTTAGGTACAAGTAAATTAATTGAAGATAAATAGAGATTGAGAATTGGTCATCAAGTTGGTCAAGGGTGACTATCCCATAAAAATGGAATATCCAATTCCCCTACTAAACCACATATAAGGAATAATGATATAGTTATCTTTGAATCCAAAATTGACTCATGTCCCACACTCACAAAATTCCTAGTAAGACACCAAGGAAAATGAATCCATGACTCTAGAAGATCCCGACCGGGATAAAACAGTCATCAAAATTATGCATCACCAGATGGTCTCACCTTTAGTTAAATCCAACATGGAAGAAATTGATGAAGTTAGTCCTATCCCTGAGCCATATGGTACTACCACTAGATGGATGACACCTATTATTGACTACCTTTAAAATAGATTATTCCCATCTGAAAGATATGGGAAATATTAAATTATAAGAAGAGCAATTAACATCATTCTATATGATGGAACCAATATTAAAAAGGTACTCTATAAATAGAGACTTTATGGGGACCTTATTAGGAACATTAATGGAGAAGACGCTACTACTATCATGAAATAAGTGCACACTAGAGCCTACGTCACCCACCAACTAGGGTTTAATCTTTCCCATAAAATTAAGAGGCTTGGGTACTACTGGTTCACCATGACGCATGATTGCAAAAGATTTACAAAATGTTTCATTCCTATCAGGTTCATGTCAGCTTCATTCACCAAACCCTGGAGTTGATACATATATCCAAGTACCCCTATCCATTTTCTATATGGGGTACAAATATTGTGGGACCATATCCTCCTACTACGTCCAAGCAATTCAAGTACATTTTTTATTGAAATCGACTTATTCTCCAAGTAGGCCAAAACTATACCCCTCAAAGAATTCGGGGAAAGAAATATTGTCAGCTTTGTGAAATCCAACATAATGACCATATTTCACGTCCCTCATACCATACTAATAGACAATGAAACTAATTTTTGTTCTTCTAATTTGGAGAAGTTATTTCAGGATTATAATATCAAATCTAACCATTCTTCTCACTATCATGCATCGAATAATGGATAGATATAGGAATTTAACATGACCACATCAAATATAATCCATAATATGGTATATAAGGATAAACATTCTTGACCAGATAGGATATTATATTCTTTGTGGGATTACTGGACTATGACCCACACCACCAGACATGCTACCCCATACTCATTAGTATATGGGAGAAAGGAAGTCCTTCCCATTTATGTTCAATTTACATCGCTCTACATTTCCATATGTGATCATTTATCCATATACGAGAAATCCCATAAATGAATTGATGGATTGGAGAGACTGGATAAGAAGATACTGCATACCTTTCATCATTTGAAGGTCCACCAAAACCAGATTACATGGGCCTTTAATAAAAAGTTCACCTCAGGTCATTCCATGAAAGAGATATGGTTTTGGTCCTCATAACTCTGATGATACCTTGAATAAAACCTCTAAAACTATAGACATAGTGTGAGGGACCATATTTCATACACAAGGTCTACTCCAATTGAGCTTATTCGTTGATCTTGATGGACATATAGCTTACAATATCTCACACGAATGCAAGGTTTCTCAAGAAACACTTCATGTGTTAAGAGATCCCAAAATCTTGGTTGTGTGATGGTTAATTGCATAGATAGTCTTTGTCAAAAGAACTTTAAAAAAAATCATGACACATCATCCAGGTTTTAAGATGATAAACTGTGTGGCACTAACGTCCTCATTGTATGATATTAACCTAAAAATCATATACATCCTAACCTTACAATATTAAAATAAATTATGAAAGTCCATGACACACAACACTAAAATTCATGGTAAATGTCCTTAGATAATGATGTTAAAACATATCCATATCCCATAGAATAAATTCAGGGCACCTCTTATTGAAAATTCAATATATTTCAATTTCCTCACCAGAGAGGGCACCTCTTACACCCCGAGTTTTAATGGACCTTTTTTTCTTGAATACATTAAATTTTCATTTAATTATTTCAATGAACTAAGTCAAAAATTAATTTCACACGAAATTGAATCATCCTCCATTACTTGGAATATCGACTCGGTCTAAGTTACATAGAACAAAGACTTAACATATGTGAAATTAAATATCAATGTTTCTATAAAACCCCATTTTACTATTATAATAATTTAAATGAGATAAGTATAACCTAGAAATTAATCTTAGTTTAATGGGTAGTAATAAATACTTTTAAAATATTTTTTATAATTGTTTTATATAAATAAAACATATTTTGAATGAAATATATAATTCTTGGTAAGTTTATCCTATGTTTAAAAATACCATTTTCTCAAAAGAACTTCTTTTAATGTCATTATGTAAAAAATAATAAATTTAATTTTATAAAATAAACATAATTTTTGAATTTATAATTTCTAAATTATCTTAGGGATAATTTATTGTATTTTTCTAAGAAACTTCATTTTTGGATGAATAGTGAAAATAACATATTTTAATTCAAAACTTCCTTTTCATCTAATTTATTTATAAGGTTAAATTATATTTTAAATTGGTTTCATTTCTTAATTAGACAATATATTATCAATTAATATAATTTATTTCATTTAGATAAATTTCATTTTGAACTTGGTTATAAAAACATAGCAAACATTTGAATGTTTTTACTTTAAAAACCTGTATTGTCGATCCGACTGTGGGACTAATTTTAAATAAATTTCTGCCACTTACGTGAATATAAATCTAAAAAATGGATTCCATTATTGGAATAAAAATAATTTATAATTTATAATAAGGTCAACTTATTTTTTACCAAAATGATTAGCGAATGTAATTAAAATTACTTACATCGATTAAGGTAAAATTAAGCTTAACGAAGGACTAAACCTTAAAAATAAGACCCAAAATAACCTATAAACTTTTTCACGATACATTTTATAGAAATATGTATACCCTATACTCCATTTTCTAGCATTTTTTTCCATTATTGGATCCACATGAAATGTAAAAAATGTGTATGGAATTCATTTTCCAAAATATTACAAGAGCACCACTCCTCCTCCACTATAAAAGGCCTCCTCACCTCCACTTTTTTACACTAATAAAACCACTTAGGATAAGAAAAAATCTGTTCAAATATACTACCTAGAATAATAACCTCCTCCTTTATTCATTCCTTGGGCATAAATTCTTCCAAGGGAGCCCTTTGGTGCAAACCATAAGGAGTGACCCGATTAAGAGGTAACACCCTCCCTCAAACTCCTTTATTTTATATTATTTATCCACTACCTAAAATATTATTATTCCATAATTTTATAAAAAAATATCCTAAATTTAGCAGCATGTTTTTATTCTAAGGTTTAGACTTAAACTAACACAAAATTCTATCTTATGGTTAATGAACATACTATTTACGTGTACGGTGAACTGTCGCCTCACTAAACGATGATTGCTCATTTTTCCTTTACCACATATCATGGTAAAAATTATTATAAACAATATATTTATATATTTTACATATTATATTTATTATTTATTTAATCTTATATAATTATTTTACAAAATATATCTTTATACTTTACATTTTGTGTTAATACGATAATTTCGTTTGAGGAAGTGTGGACTACTACCCCCTCAAAGTGATGTGATTTTTTCATACACTACATAGAATGTATTAAGGATAGGTTTAGTAAATATATATGATATAAGAAATCTACTATAAAAATTATATAAATATATATACATAAATATAAAAATATGTATTTTACATTCATTCTTTCAACACGACAATTAAACGGAAATAGCGTTCATGCGTACGTACAACCTACCGTCTTCATGAATGATGCATTATAGTTCATAATTTTATATTCTAAGGATTATTATAATATAAAAATACTGAATATGAATTATATTTATATCATGTTTTACATTCTATAATCATGATATAAGTATAAGGACTGAAGATATAACAAATTAAGACACATGCAAAGATCAAAGCAGATATTACCTAAAGTGAAACCTTAACATAGGATTGTTAACAAGATTGTAATACAAGGTCATAATAAAACTCTATATGGTACTATATATAATTAAGTTGTTATTTAAAATATGTATAATAAATTTATATTTATTATACAAGTATTTTTAATGAGTATGATGAGATTCAAGACACAAGATAATAGAATTTCATCTCACTTTTATTTCTATGAGATACACAACTTAATCACCACTCACTTCTTTTTTATTGTTTATTTACTTCCCATGAATTTATTCTATGTCACTTATAATTAAATTTATGGGTATTAAAATATCCATTTTATGATATTTACTTCATGGGGTTTATGTGTCAAAAGTTAGCAAATCGGTAAGATAGTTTTGTCTTAATTTTCTTTCTTTGAGACACATGTTTTGTTATAAAAATAATTAATTTTAGGTTTATATAATTCCATTTTACATGTTATATAATGAATCTAATTATTTTAATGATATTTTAAGCTTTATGAAATTTCATTTTCTTACATGTAGAGTATGATCCCAAGTTAACAAGTGATAAGAGTTTCCAAAATCAGTCTCATTGCTTTTCGAGATTGTTTATGATTATGATTTAATTAATGAAATATCATGATCCGTATCTCAAGAACACTCATTAATTTTCTTATCCTATGGTTATTGAATATATCCTCATGTACTATAACAATTTAACCACTCTTTGGTACTTAAGATAATATTTTTAAGTAAAATATAACCACCCCACTCTTCCATCATAAATATATTATATTCAAACACCATGGTTTCAAAAATGTTTTAAAAAATGTTTTCAAAAGATATTTGAAGCTCATTTTCAAGGAAAAATGGATTTTAAAACAGTTTTATTGTTTTCAATTCTTCCCTTATAAGTTGTAAAATCTATTTTCAAAAAAAAATCAAAAGGTTTTATGTTTTAAAAATCATTTTTCAATACAGAAATGATATTTTACTTAAGAAACGTTTTTAAAAGATATTTCAAAATTATTTACCATCTAAGATAACCTCCATTGGTGTTACTCATGCCTTTATAGGGAAATTAACAATTTTTTTCATTCATATTATTTATCTAAATTTATTATGTTTTGATGGAATTATATTTATAAAACCCATTTATCTTTCTTGGGTTATATGTTATTGAAACCCACTTCTTTTCTTGGGTAATATTTATGATGAAATGATTATGAAATCAGTCTTTTTCCATAGGTTATTATATCATTACATTATTATAATACTCATTTAATTTCATGGGTTATGATACAAATATTTATGATATTGTGTCACATGTATGTATGATTTCACTATGAGATAGGTGGGACCTATATATCCCTGCAATACATTGGGTAACGATTTATATCTCATGATATAGACTTAGATAGTCTTGGGAATGAGCCTTGACAACTTAGATGGCCATGAGAGTGAACCATGACTACCAATATGGTATGAGGAGTGAACTCATGCTACTAATATTCCCCTGGGAGTGAACCGTGAATACCAAGATGGTATGGGGAGTGAACCAATACCACCAATATAGTCTTGGAAGTGATACCTAGTATACTATAGAAGTCATATTATATGCTTATGTTTATTCCAAAATTACATGTTTTATTCCTATAATATACTTTCATGGATCATTTTTTTTATGATTTATGTTTTATTAACTACCAGGATTTATGCCATGTTTCATGCATATGATCTCTGATATGAAGGGTATAATCTTTCCTTTTCATGTTCATGTTATCATACCTTTATGCTCATGATTATGCTTACATATCTTCCTTTTTTACCCTTATTGAGCATCAGAGCTCACCCATTTTTATGTTTCCTTCCCCAAGTTAGTAATATATGTGTTATGTTTGATGTGTCTAAGAAGGGTTCTAGTAAAAAAGAACCTAGTGGGAGATAATTTTGCTCACTTATGTATCAGTGTTTATGTTTCTATGTTTCCAAAGGAACTAAACTAATATAGTATTGGGGTTTATATTTTTATATTGTTTTAAGTACCTAAAAAAGTTATGTAATGGTAAGTATGAAAAGTGAGGGTTTCTATAATTGGTATCAGATCAAAGGTTTATTTAACATTTGGAAGCTAGGATGAGAAAAACTTTGTGAGAACCCTAAAGAAATGTCTAGGGATAAGACTAAGGATAAGGAAAAATTTAGGGAAATGTATTGGAATTTTGGTAAAGGATAGAGTGAGTGGTTTCCTATAAATACATTCCTTATTGGATACTACAAGTGGTTGTGGATCTAGAACATATGTACATAAGTGTAACAACTCCAACAATATATTCCAGGCCTGACTCGAGGTAATTTGGTACACGACAATGAGCCTTTATTTACATCTGGTTTGACACTCATATGGGATATGTTTTGGGAATAAACAAACTATTCATGAACCATCATGAATTATTTAAATAGAATTTGTCTATGAATAACCTAGGATAAACCCAAGGTGTCATAGATTAAGTAAGGTGTCATAATTTAGACATCCTATAAGTGAATTTTCATGATTATGGGGTTCCTCAATATGATAACTATTTCTCACTCTATGGTTGTTGGTTTTACTCAATGGGTAGAACCTGAAGAAACCACATTAATAGTGGCTGTGATGTAAAATGAAAAAAAAATTCTTCTTGATCCACTGAATATTATGGGACATGGAATGAAAAACTTCATTTCTATTCTCACAAAACTTTTTCAAGCTATGAATCATGGTGAAATTACAAATGAGAAAAAGAGGGAACAATATGTTGTAGAGTCTTTAATGAAGAAAAATCCAAATTATTTCAGAGGGTCTTATAATCCACTTGTCTCTTAACAATGGATAAGTACTGTTGAAAATATATTCTCTGTTCTCCAATGTTCATAGAATGAGAAATTCATTCTGGATATCTATCAGTAAGAAGATAAAGAAGAACAATGGTGGACTCTGATAATGAATATGAGGAATCAAGAGGATATTGAATCCATAGATTGGGACAAGTTCATGAACTTATTTTTCAACAAGTAATTTCCTTATATTCTTCATACTAAGATAGAGAAAACGTTCTTTATGTTTAAGAAGAAGTATTATGAATATATTGGTACCTACGAGGATAATTTCATGAGACTTGTGTGGCATGCTTCAATAATTATCATCCAACCCAAAAGTAAAGTTGATAGGTTCTTCAGTGGATTAAATCCAAATATCAAAAGGGTATTGGTCATAATATACTTTAGTAGATATGAAGAGATTGCGTGTTTTGAAATAAAGGTTGAAATGGATGTTAGAGTCATGTATCAACCTCATGGGTTTGACAAGAATAGGATGATGATGTTTAAAGGATAATCTAAAAACAATGAAGAGAATAAGATGAGCTTCCTTTTATTCTCTAAGAATGGGAAGAATCATGGATCAAATTATCTTAAGGGGTTTAATAAATGTTTTAAGTGTATAAGGGAATGAAATCAGGCATTTGATTGCTGACGTGATGGGAAGAAGATAGCTAATAGTGAAAATGGAGAAAAAATAGCACAAAATGCACCTCTCACGATTTAGTGCGACAAGCGTAAAGAGAATGGGAATTATGCTAACCACTAACCAAACCCAAGGTATAGTGATGATGAACAACGTTAATAACCTCTTAAGAGAAGGGATAAAGGAAAATCTCATGCAATCACTATTTATAATGAGGGGTTCAAGAATGACATGATGAAAGGTACACTAACCATCCACTCTAGAACTAATAATGTCATATTTGATTCTAAATCTACCGACTCTTCCATATCTAAATAATTGTATAAGGGTGTTATGATTCCACCAAAATAATTAGATGTATAATTAGTACTGAAAACCCCTAATGGTTTGATGATTGCATCCCAAGTTTATGTTTCCTCTATGGTTGAACTTTTTTGGAATGTGCTTATTGAAAATCTTGTCATTATTCATTTGGTTGAATTTTATGTCATATTTGGCATGGAATGAATTTATCTACATAAATAACACATCAATTTTGAAGGAAGGGAAGTAAAATTTGATATTTCAAACCCTCCTATGATCATCCATCAATGCGACAACAGGCATGAAATTCATATGGAGATTACATCCAATGTATGGGTCTTAATTCCCATTCAAAAGGGTGTTTTTATATAAAATGGCTGGGGAGAAAATTAACATTGATGATATGAATATTGTTCAGTATTTTTTGGATGTCTTTCAGGAAGAGTTTACTATCCTTCCACCAAAACAAAAAGTTGAGTTCTCAATAGAACTCATACCTAGTTCTACACCAATTTCAAATAATCCTTATAGAATGGCCCTAATTGAGTTATGAGAATTGAAGAAGAAACTCCAAGAAAACATTGATAAGTGATTCATTTAGCCAAGTGTGACACCTTAGGGTGAACCGATTCTTTTTTTTTGAAAAATAAATATGGATCAATGCTAAATTTCATTGATTATTGGTAGTTGAACAAGATCACAATCAAGAATAAGTATCCTCTTCCCTGTATTGATGAATTGTTTGATAAATTTCATGGAGATCGGTACTTTTCTAGGATTTAACTTCATTATGGATATCATTAATTTAAGGTCAAGTAAGAGGATATATCAAAGACATCATTCTGTACAAGGTATGAACACTCTGAATATATATTGACACCTTTTGGTCTTACTAATTCCCCTGGTATCTTCATGGATTTAATGAATAATGTCTTTATAGATTATCTTGATCAGTTTTTGGTACTCTTTATAGATGATAATATTATCTATTCAAAAATAAAGGAAGAGCTTGAATATCACTTTGGAATATTACTAAAGTCCCAAAGTAAGGATAAACTATTTGAAAAATTTATAAAGTATGAATTTTGGCTACAAAAGGTTTCATTTTTTGGGTCACATAATCGCCAGAGATGGTATTGCGGTAGATACATCAAAGATAGAAGATATTGAATGCTATCATAGAGAAACCATGATGACTAAGATCCACAGATTTCTTGGTTTAGATGGATATTATTGACAGTTTTTGGAATCTTTCTCATAACTATCTAATCCTCTGACCACGTTAACTCATAAGGGTTTCAAATTCCTCTAGACAGATAAATTTGAGAAAATTTCAAGGAACTAAAGAGAAGGTTTGTCATTACACCTGTTATTACATTACCCTATAGTGGATAAGTGTTTGTAATATATAGCGATGCATCCAAGAAGGGATTAGGATGTGTTCTTATGCAGAATAACACAGTTTCCACTTATTCTTTGTGGAAGTTGACGATTCATGAGAAAAATTACCCAACTCATGATTTGGAATTAGCAATGGTAAATTTTTGCATTAAAGATATAGATGCATTATATTTATGGAGAAAAGTGTGATATATATACCAATCATAAAACTATAAAATATATATTCACATAGAAAGAGTTTAATATGTTTCAGAGAAGATAGTTAGAGTTGATAAAGTATTATGACTACTCAATACATTACCACCTTATGAAAGAAAACAAGGTGGTCGATGCTTTGAGTCAGAAGGATCATGATAGCTTATCCATGATGAGGATCACAAAAGATCCAATATTTTTAAATTTTCAAAGGATGAATCTATAAATCTAGAATTAAGGGGAACAATCTTATCTTTCTCAAATAAATTTTTAATCCTCTATCATAGTAAAGATTAAGGAGGCATAGAAGGAAGATGTAGATTTGTAAAAGAATGTTAGAAATGTTACTAAGGTTAAAATTGACCAGGATGGAATGATAAGGATTATGAACCATGTATGTGTTCCTTACATACTAGATTTGAAGAAGATTTTTTAGAGGGAGCTCATAGTTCTTAATTCTTTATTCATCCTTGAAGTAAAAATATGTATAGGTATTTGAATGAATACTTATGGTGGGATGGCATGAAGAGAAATATCACAGAGTTTTTATCTCAGTGCTTGGAATGCCAAAAAGTTAAGGATAAAAGGAAAAATTAAAAGGGAATGTTGCATCCATTAACCATACTATAGTGGAAATGGGAGAACATTACTATGGATTTTTTCATTGGAATACCCAAAAACTATAAAAAGGTTTAATGCTATATGGGTGGTAGTCAATCACCATATTAAGTTATCACACTTCATTCCTATCAGAGAAGACTTATCTTTGGAACATATTTCAAGGATATACATTAAGTAAATGGTAAGGTTTCATGGAGTACCACATTATATTGTATCTGATAGGGATCTACAGTTCACGTCAATGTTTTGGAGAAGTATTCAGTAAGCACTTGATAAATAATTGAGTTTCAACACTACTTATCATCCTCAAACATATGGTCAATCTAAATGTAAAATTCAAACCCTAGATGATATGTTGACATATTTTTCTTTGGATTTAAAATGTGGTTGGGATAAAAACATTACTCTAGTTGAGTTTTGTTACAACAATATATTTTAGTATTGGAGCATGATCTTTCTTACAAGGATCAACCTGTTGAAATTCTGGATCATACCATGAAAAGTTATACGAAACAAGACCTATCACCTGGTCAATGTTTTGTGAAGAAATCACTAGTTAGATGAAGCTACATAGGAACATTAGGATATTATGAAGTAGAATTATCCTCATTTTTTCACCCAAATGATGAATTTTGAGGAAAAAATTCCTTTTAAGGGGGTAGAATGTAATACCCTGATTTTTTATAAACCATTTTTTCCCAAATAAATTAAATTTTCAATTATGTCATAGAATGAACTAAGTCAAAAATTAATTTCACATGAAACCAAATCAGTTTATGTTACATAAATCATCAACTCTTCATACATTACATGGAAAATTGACTTGGCGTACATTACATGTAACACCAATGTTTCTATAAAGCATCATTTTACTGTTATAATTATTTAAATGAGATCATTATAACCTAACTGTTAAACAGAGCTATATGAATAGTAATAAATACTTTTAAAATATTTTTCATCATTTTTTTATATAAATAAAACATATTGACAATGAAAGATAAAATTTTTGGTAAGGTCCTTATATGTTTTAAAATACCATTTACTCAAATGAACTGCTTTTAATGTCATTTTGTGAAAAATAATAAATACAATTTTCAACACATTTATAAATATATTTTGATAAAATAAAATTAATTTTTGAATTTATAATTTTAAAATTATCTTAGGGTGAATTTATGATATTTTAATGAGAAACATCATTTTTGGATGAATAATGAAAATATCAAATTTTAATTCAGAACTGTTTTTTCATCTAATTTATTTATAAGATTAAATTATATTTTAAATTGGTTTTAAAGTTTTACTATATAATATTTTCATCAATAAATACAATTTATATCATTGAGATCAATTTCACTTTGAACTTGGGTATAAAAAGTTAGGAAACCTTTGAATGTTTTTTACTTCAAAAACACACATTGTTGACCCAACTACATGATTAATTTTAAATTAATTTCTACAAATTCTGTGATTATAATTTAAAAAAATGGATTCAATATTTAAATAAACATAATATATAAGTTATAATAAGGTCAAATTATATTTTTACCAAAATTATTAGTTAATGTAATTAAAATTAATTACACCGATTAAGGTAAAATTAAACTTAACTAAAGACTATATATTAAATTTAAGATCCAAAACCACATATAACTTGTCAAAGATTCATTTTATGGACATATTTATAACATATACTACATTCTATCTAATTTTGTTTATTATTGGATCCAATTTTCATGTGAAAAACATGAATGGAATTCCTTTTTTAAAATATTACAAGAGTGACACTCCTCCTATACTATAAAAAAGGACTCCTCTCTTCCACTTGTTTAAATCTCTCAAACCACTTATTTTTATCAAATATCTAATCCAATATACTACCAAAAATCCTACCCTCCTCATTTAGTCCTCCCTTGGTCAAATATCATTCCAAGTAATCCCTTTGGTGCAAACCAAAAGGAGTTACCTGATTAAGAGGCAACACCCTCCCTTAAAATCCTTTCGTTTTATTTTATTTATCCTCTCCCTAAAATATTATTATTCCAAGATTTATAACAAAAAAAATTATTATAAATATACTATTATTTTTTTATGCTATGATTTAGACATACTCTTACACACACTTCCATCTAGTTGGTAACAAACATACTATTTACATATACAGCGAACTACCGCCTCACAAAATGATGATTGCTCATTTTTCCTTTACCACATCTCATGGAGGAAATTATGATGGAAAATATGTTCATATATTTTATATATTATATTTATTATGTATTTAACCGTATTTAATTCTTTTAAAACATATATATTTATACTTTACAGTTTGTGTTAATACTATAATTTTGTTTGAGGAAGTGTGGACTACCACCCCCTCAAAGCGATGTGATTATTTCATACACTAAATAGAATGTATTAAGGATGGGTATAGTGAATATATATGATATATATGATATAATAAAGATAATTTAATAATAATAATATATAGATATGTATACATATATGTATTTTACTTTCTTTCTTTCAACATGACAATTAAATGGAAATAGCATTCATGCCTACGTATTACTGTATCCATGAACGGTGTATTCCATTTCATAATTATATATTATATGGATTATTATAATAAAAATATACTGAATATTAATGATATTTATAAATGTTTTACATTTTGGAATCATGATATAAGTATAAGGATTGATGATATAACAAATTAAGACACATGTGGAGAACACTGTTGATATTACCTGAAGTGAATCCTTAACATAGGATTGTTAACAAGAGGGTAATATAAGATCATAATAAAACTACATATGGTATTATATATAATTATATGGTTATATAAAATATTTATATTAAATTTAAATGTATTATATACGTTTTTTTAATGAATATAGTGAGAGTAAAGACATAAGGTAATGGATTTTCATATCACTTTTATTTCTATGAGATACATTCCTTAATCACCACTCACCTCTTTTGTTTGGTATATATAATGACCATTAATGAATTCTATGTAAATTATAATTAAATTTTATCAGTGTTAACATATCTATTTTATTATTTTTCTTTTATGGGGTTTATGTTTCAAAAGTTTCCAAATCAGTAAGACATTTTTGTCACAATTTTCCTTCTTTGAGACACATGTTTTGTTATACACCTATATGTTTTTGAGGTGTATATACTTCCATATGACATGTTATATAATTAATCTAGTTTTTTTCATGCTATTTTAATCTTAATTTAATTTCATTTTCTTACATGGAGAGTATGATCCCAATTTACCATGTGATACGTGTTTATTGAATCAATCTCACCATTTTTCGAGACTGTTTATGATTATACTTAAATTAATAAAATCTAATGATATGTATCTAACAAACACTCATGAATTTTATTCTCACATGTTTATTCAATATATAATCATATACAATTACCATTTCTCACTCTTTTTTACTTAAGATAATGTTTTTATGCTAAATCTGACCATCTCTTTCATCGATCGGAAATCTATTGTATTCAAAAACCATGTTTTCAAAAACATTTTTCAAAAGATATTTGAAGCTGATTTTCAAGGAAAAAGGATTTTAAAAACGTTTTATTATTTTAAATGATTCCTTTATATGTTTTAAAATCAATTTTCAAAGAAAAAGGTTTTCAAAAGGTTTTATGTTTTAAAAAGCATTTTTCAATACAAAAAGGATATTTTACTCAAGAAATGTTTTTAAAATATCTTTCAAAATTATTTACCATCTAAGATAACATTAATTAGTGTTACTAATGATTTTATAGGGAAATTATATATTTTTTAATATTTATATTATTTCTCTAAATGTATTATGTTTTGAAAGAATGATTTTTATGAAATCTGCTTGTCTTTAATGGGTTATATTCTTTTTAAAACTGCATCTTTTCATGGGTTATGTTTATGATGTAATGATTATTAAACCTGTCTTTTTTCCACTGGTTATAATATGATTACATGTTTATAATAACCATTTAATTTCATGTTTTAAGATATTATTATTTATGATCTTGTATCATATGTATGTATGATTTCACTATGAGATGGGTGGGACCTATATCCTCCTCCAATGTATTGGGTAAAGATTTATATCTCATGAGATAGACTAAGATGGTCTTTGGAATGAACCTTGACTACTAAGATGGCCATGAGAGTGAACCATGACTACCAATATGGTATGATGAGTGAAAATATTCAACTAATATGTCCATGGGAGTGACCCATGACTACCAAGACGGTATAACGAGTGAACCAATACTACTAATATGGTCTTGGAAACGATGCCTTGGATACTATGTAAATCAATTTATATGCTTATGTGTCTGCCAAAATTCCATGTTTTATTTATATTTTATTATTTCATGGATTATGATTTTTATTTACATACGATTCATATATTATTAACTACTGATTATTATTTCATGTTTCATGCATATGATCTTTGATATGTACGGTATGTTATTCTATTTTCATGTTCATGTTCTCATACCCTTATACTCATGATTATGCTTACATATATCCCTTATTTACCCTCGATGATAATCTAATCTCACCCATTTTTATGTTTCCTTCCCTAGGTTGTGAAGATATGTAATATTTTTGATGTGTCTAAGTAGGGTTAGAGTTAAGAAGAACCTAGTGGGAGATAATGTATCTCACTTATGTATCAGTGTTTATGTTTCCATGTTTCTAAAGGAATTAGAATAGTATGGTCTTTGGGTATCTGTTTCTATAATGTTTTAATTATTCAAAAAACATTAAGTAATGTTAATGTAGGAAAAGTGAGGGTGGATATATCACCACCCCTGAAATTGGGCTTATACCATGTCAGATCTCAATAACTACATGTAGCTTGATTTCTATAATCAAATAATACGTAGTGAAACCCGGACCCTACATCTTGTGACCAAACATGAAACATGGAAAATTAACCCTCTCTTGCAATCAAACAAAATCAATACAGGGGACTCTAATGCAATTCCATTCATTTACAGGTCTATTTAAGTAAAATAATCTTTCTTCACATGAGCCATATATATGAAGGGATTTTTTTTAAAACTATTTGTGTCTTGATTCTTGTCTAGAAAGGATATGTGGTGATGTATAGATCTCCAATACAAATTCCAACCATAATAATAAATGGGAAAATTATCCCCTCTATATGTGGACAAGACAAACATAATGAGTTCCCATTCATAATTACATGTTGGTTGATTCATGTTATCACAAGATATATAATGAAACCTAGATCTCCAAACCAAGTCCAACCATGATAATTAACACAACAAAATAAAATTATCCCTCAACATGTATGGGTCAAACCTGAATAGGGATCCAGTTCCAAAACCATGTACAAATTTATTCTCACTCTAATAAAAAACATAGAGATGATTGGATCTTACATCCTAATCTAGCCACAAAAAACTCAAAATTCCCATATCCTTTCTTTTTATTGCCTTTGTGTGGTAAAATCAACATTTCCACACTTTTTTCTCACACTGAGCACAAATAACATGAGCTTATGAGCTTTGGTAAAGGATTACCCACATGATCAAGTCATATTAATTCATATAAGGGTTACTATGGTCCTAGTCACAAGACCATAAAAATCACACTAGATGTCCTTACCACTTGACGTTAAACTGCATGGCGGGTGTCCTCATTGCATTACACTAAATTACATGACTTTTTGAAGAAACATGCATGGATTTATTCTCAATTTTAAGAGATATGTAGTGATTCCAAGACGTCATTTCATAGTACCAAACACAAGGTAAAGAAAACAAAATTCCCCACTCTCCTGTATACAAACAAATACCTATACAGGATATCTAAAATTTTATTTCTCTCATTTAGGAGTCCATCATGGAAACAAAAATGTCCCCTCATACATATGAGTCAACTCTATATAGGGAAATTTATATTCAATGGACAATCATGGTATAGATGCTTCTTACATGCTCAAATACATTCCTTCCACTTATCATACTCTGTGTCCTAGGAAAATTTGAATCTCCGCAATCTTTCTTTAGCCATTGGAAATTGATGGTTAATGTCTTGAGGAAACCTTTGTTTGAATATGAATAATATTATCCAGTTGGATATGTATAAATATCTCAAAAGGCCTATTAACTAAATGAAAAATCATCTTCAGTAGATATCTCTTTTGTCTCTATAATCCCTAATGGAATTTTCCCTCATATCATTTCTCATGATATGATAACCCCTAATATCATGGTTTAATTTTTTAATGTTCACATCTGAGGAATGTTATAACATATTTCCTTGATGGGCCTTTTATTACACATCATTTCCCTGACATATGGTCCTAGCTATATGACATAAAATTGTATGACCCCATGTCGTCCTTATCACATGACATTAAACTACATGGATGATGCCCTCATCAAATGATAATAAAATACAGAATTTCCAAAAACTACGTTTGGATTAATTTATATTATCACAAGATACATATTGATGCTCAAGGATTCAATTATGAGTCCAGTTACAACATAAAAATGATCTACATATGGAAATTTCACACAAGAACTGCATATGGTCTGATTCTCAATGAGAATGCAATTATGTTCAAATCCTATATCCACGTTCAAACACAACAATAAAAAAGGAAATGCTCCCCATTATACTATATATGATCTAGATATATATTTGGGGTCTGATATTCTTCTCACTCTTCTAGTGAGCCTATATTCAAAGAAAAAAATGGCCCTTCCCTGCACAAGAGTTCAATCAAAGTATAAGGAAACCTTTTAAGAAATATATATGGATTCATTCTCATTTTGAAAAGATATGTAGTGAAACCTCTACTATACATCTCAATCCTAGTTATAATAGAAAAATAAAAATATTTCCTTCCTGCAAATGGGTTGGACCTGCGTGAGGAAAAATTTTCTACCCATTCTTGGGAAATTTTAACAATAAATTCTCTTTTAATATTCAACAATTTTCCTTAAACAAACCAAAATTTGTGTCTAGGTAAGTACAAATCTCCATAATATTTATTTGACCATAAATATAGAGGGTCAGTGTCTTGAGGACATCTTTATTTAATTAAGTATAATGTTCCCTAGTTTGATCTATATAAATCATCCATAAAAGGCCTCTCAGCCAAAAGAAAATCCATCTATAGGAAAGTACTATTCTATATCCATATTACCAATGATGTTTTCATCCCATATCAATCCTAGAATCTAGAAACCCCCATATTATAGATTATATAAACTCCCCTTTATTCCGAAAGATGATGGAATAATCTTGCACAAATTAACAGGAAAAGGTAAATTCACTGATCTTTTAGTCAAAGCTAAGTGACCTTAAATCATAGCCTTCAATATTCCTCTCCATAAGAAGTCAAACTACATGGTCTATGTCCTAGTTTCATAAATCTAAAATACACTATGATCCAACCCAATGTTACACAATCTAAATTCATACAAGAGTGATTTCTCATTCATGGCCAGTGACTATACAGATGCACTCATCATTTTAAGACAATATTCTCTTGATAAGTCACCCTTAACAGTCTTGAGAAATCCAAATTTTCATAAATTACATGAGAATCGGAAATGAAAGGTCATTTTCCTAAGGAATCCTTTGTTTGACTATGTATAATATTCCTAAGTCGACTCTATATAAATCGCCCACAAAAAAATCTTTCAACCAAAGGTAAATTAATCCTCTGGAGAGACTTCTTCTACATCCATACTTCATGAAAACAACTTTCTAGAAATTTATTTTTAAAAAATTATCTATTGTTACTCCTCATGTACTTATTCTATATCATTCCGAGTATTCAAAAAACAAAAAATCAAGGCCTAAAAATCCACCCTCCATATCTCTAAAAAATATTGGGAAATTCTCATCCAGAACACTCTACTGGGGTTATTGCCCCATAATTCATGGTCAAACCAATTTGACCAAAAACACTAGTTTCATTAGTCCAGTTCATAAGATTTTAAACTATCCACAAAAATAAACATAATAATAACCAAGTTGAAATCCTATAAAGGTAACATTGGGTAAAAGTTTAGTCCCATATTGATAAACCTATGATTTTCATGGTTTAAAAAAAATTGAGCAATGAAAATAAAAAAGAACAAAACTTGTTAGGTCAAAACCCCATAAAGGGAGGCCTAAGAAAAAGTCAAGTCATTCCCATTGATCCCACACCATAGTATAATTAGGAAAAATTTGTGTGGTAATATAAAAGATGCAATGTTTGTAGTGTTTGCATTATAACCCGAGAAAGAGTCAAAGCTATGATTGTTGAGTCCCTTGAATTAGGATAAAATTTGATCATTATATGGTTTTTAATCCAAATAATGTGACTCTATTTTTACATTTATGATTTATATTGATATCTAGTGATAAAACCATCAAATTTATATGTTATATTATCTTTGAAAACATGAAAAATTATTATTTATTAGTGATGTAGGGTAAGATAAAGGATAGGTACTACAGGGAAAAAAGGTTTCATTTATCTATTAACTGGGAACAATAGAAGAGAGTCCATATTCTGGAGTCTCTTTATATGAGTAAAACATTTCAAATACAGATCCCATTTAGTGGATTCAAAAATTTGAATTAGTGCCTAATCTGAATATTCTATGGCTTGGTAGAGCTCAGAAAAAATTTTAATCTTCGCATTAGCACCAACTTGCAGTGCCTCCACCCTCTCAGCCACATCCAATCATGCCTTATCAGTATATTCCATAGAAATTTTCCCTATTGGAGTTGGTGGCCTAGAACCAACCACTTTGTACTTTATTCATTAATGAACACCTTATCACATCTTCATTGTTCTTCTATGTGACAATAAATGTGATAATGTCTTAAGGATAGATGTTTCATTAAAGGGTCATAGCAGATCCCTACTATGATGAGAACCCAGAAGTTCCATAACACTGTTCTTGAATATATGTTATTTGGTTAGATGATGTTATTTGAGAGACACAAATAATACAGGCCATTAGTGGTGAGGAGTCATAAAACTTTGAGGCACATTCTTATGGTGTGCACCCTTGGTAATATTTATGAGGATATTATGAGAACAAGACCCGCTAATAGGAAATACACATTTTATAGTGTCACTGGATGTTCCTATCTGCGGACGTGTGTATTGGTCCTTAGACATTATGATTATTATTAATGGGTATTACAACTCACACACTTATATATATTGACAAAAACATTGATGACACGCTGTTTGCAATGAGGTAGGATATGTTGGGTGCGTCACAAGTGATACAGAATTAATAAATAATGCAATAAAGGACTTGTCCCTTCTATTCCATAACAGAAGTATCTCAGGTCCTTTTATGAAATTGATATAGCCTAAATAAATCCATGGACATGCTGAGGAATGGGAAAGTTCATTTCCAAAAATTCAAAGAAAGAATAATCGAGCACATTGGTTGATGGAACTAGCATGCAACCTGCTTGATTCGGGATATCAGGACAAAGGGATTACATTAAATAGCAAGTGTTCATAGGAGGTGACATTTCATTGAGATGTTAACATATTTCTATATGGGGTCCATGGCATGTTTATAGACGCTAACCTTGGACTTTAGGCAGGATCCGCCTAATTCCACTGAGAAAGAGGCCTAGATTGTCACACACTAAGTGTGTCCAAGTATCTCAGTTAAATATTAATTTAACAAGTTGAATAATGATTATTTCTGATTATGGTTTAATAATTATTCATGGATTTATAATCCCATTTATTTTGACACCAGTTATTCGAGATAATATATTGTGGGTGAAATAACATATTTATTAGCGAGTAATGCATTATTATTTATTTGAGAAATAAATAGCCATTATTTAGGGTCTAATAAATTTGGTGGAGGAAATAAAGAGAATGTAAAAACTAAAGTACACACCCTGTATATATTAATATACACACCATCTATTTTGGGAATTTATGATAAATAATATTATTTATATAATTAGATAATATTAGGTGTAATTTTCTGGGCGCATGTCAAGTAATAATAATAGTAAACTATTATTATTAGACATGGGGTATTACTAATAATTAAATGAAATGAATAAATACTTTTGGGTAATTAATTAATTTTATTATTCTATGTAATTAAAATACCAATTATATAATTCTCATTATCTAAGCTAATTTTTTTGGTGGTTCACAACAGATTTGAAAAATCTCTCAAGACAAGAGATAATTCTTTTTTCACCAAGAACGCTCTCAAGATACGAGAGAGAGAGTTCCTCCTGCACCGGATCAAGGCGATCATAGGCGGACATTGCAAGTGAAGGCTCTTCCATGATAGCACCTGGAGATCCCTTCTATGACATCTAGAGATACGTAGAGCATGTGTAGATAATTGCTAGAGGAATCCTACATTTGGATTCCATGACGCAACGACGGATCACATCATATTGTGATCAGAAACATCAACGAAGAGATAATTCCATCAACGTAATTCTTGTTTTTTAATTAAATTAATTATAACCAACATATGATGATCCTATCTCTATGGTTTTGGGACTCCCCTCTTTTCTTTTATTCTTTGTTCTATTCTGATGATCTGACATTTTATTATCATGACCGATCTCAGATTAAATGTCGTTAACAAAAATAATTAAAGTTGGGTACACCCACCAATGTGCTTCTGCTATTACCGGAACCCAAAAGTGGTATCAGAGCGGTCATATCATTGATTATAATTATTTAGTTTTACATTGCTAATTTATTCATTTAATAATTTAGTTGTTTCAATTCATGTTAATCATTCTGAAAATCTGAATCTTGATATATGTTCCTCTTCTCTCATTTCTCGTTCACCTAACAAAAACGACTTTTTATTTTTATTTTGATTAAAATAAAACAGAGGATATCATCTGTAAGTGCCAAACATTTCTGGATATACAACACCAAAATACACAATGTGTATTCAGTAGTACACACCATGTAGTCTAGGTTCAATGCATCAGACTGGTCTTCCAAATCAGGTCGTGTGTTGGAGTATTTCTAAGTCTTAAATGACACTGTGTGTTGACCAGGAAAATGTGGCACACAGTTTCTGGACTACATGTTGTGTGGTCTACTAAACACAGCGTGTAGTCCCTTCGGGCTAGGGTTGGAATTTGTACCCCGTACATGGCTTTCCTGACTGAAAAATGTGTAACGCAGATACTACACGGTGTGTGTCCCACTAAACACACAGTGTACTCCAAAAAATTTCCAAAGTACGTCTACATGTCATATCCCCGGGCGTGTACTTCAGATGGATGATGAACAAAAGTACACACCGTGTAGTCAGAATTACACCTGTGTACTCATCCAAATTACACAGATTTTTTATAATTTATTATTATTTTATACAAATCCTTGATATGTTTACCATAATGTAGGCGTAAATATGAGGCACAACATGTGATACGTGTTTTATATATATGTGTTTAATTTAACATCTGCGTAATGTTCATTTCTACTCATTGGGTAGTTATGAATGGGAATTCACCGGGTTTCCTCCAAGGTACAAGTTACGTACAAAGATAATTTTAAATGAATTTATTTGTTTAAAATTATGATGGATGAGTATATCAATGAAATCCAGAAATGGGTTTAAGAATAATGGATTGATTAATTAAAGATAATTAATTGATTTGAGCGTGATTTATCTTAAACAAGAACGATTAAATAATTGAATGCTAGTTTTAATTATGCATAAATATCATTGCATGTATGGATGATCATGAGATAGACCAAGACCTTTGTATGTGAATGGTTTCTTTTAATTTATTTATTTTAAATTTGTTAGCCGGCGAGCCTTCTCCTCATTAATATGTAGGTTCTGTGTGCCCAAGGTTTCTTTTATGTAAAACCTTGTTTTACCCATCACCTACATGTGAGATAAAAGCATATGTAATGGATGGAACTCCCATGATGGTGGAGGCAGCTCAAGTTAGGAGCCATGGTGAAACCGATCCAAGGAGATACAAAGGTGAATAGGTGGAAAGCTATAAAAATGAACCCAAAAAGGTTCAAGGTGTTTCTCCCCTAGGTCTTGGGTTAGTATATCAACTACTAAATAAAATAACCAATAGAACGAGCTTATGATCATACCATTTATTTTATTTCAATCAGTTTTATGGTTTATTTATTGTGGGTGTGTTTTCATGATCACACAATTAATAAATTAAACAAGCATGCAAGATGGAACTAAAATAAGACCGGATTATGAGTAAATATTATCTCAGACATGTTTAATCACTTATGTGTATCCTACTTAATATTAAAATGAATGTAATCACAGATAATAAAATGGAAATTTACGTATAAGGATAAAACCCCTCAAAGAAATATTAATTCAGTATAGCCTTCCATAATCTTGGTTAGAATCGAACCATAATTCAATGTGCTTGACCAACCCTATTTGGGATACTTTCAATTATTAGGAAACTCTAATTCAAGGTTTTGGGTTGACTTGACATGGTTCGCATCACGGGTTGACGGCCACAGTAGGAATTTGTGGGACCAAGAGGCAACGTTTAATGAAATCCAAAATAAAAGGATTTTAGGATTGGGGAGTCCACTCAACGGATCAAGGAGCTACGTGTTAATGTAGTTGGCATTTGGAATGCCTACCTAAAACCCTTCAAGTTACTTGAACAACCCCAGTTGGGGTAATACGAAGGAAAATATGGATCCTTGTCACTAGAATATTTAGGTAACAGAATATTCCGAAGTCAATGGTGTGGGCTATTGGATTTTGATAAAATAGTGGGAGACTAATAAGTATTTATTTGTCTTAGTTTTATCATGATAAAGTACTAAACCTTCTCTCATATTAATTTATAGAAATGATAAGAAACTTTACATCAAACATATCATTGCGAACCATACTCTAGAAGGAAAACCTTCTCACCAGTAATAATTTCCAAGAATGGAAGAGGCATTTACATGTCATCCTTCGCCATGAGAGGAAATTTTATGTGCTAGAAGAACCTATTCCAGTTGCACCTAGAAAAGAGGACAGTGACGAGGAACTATCTCTCTATATTAAACATATGGATGATGCCACTGATTTATAATGTTTCATGCTATCTTCCATGTCTAATGAGATCTTTAAGCAACATGAAAATATAGACGCGTATTGCATGATGTCTCACCTTAAAGATATCTACAAAGATAAGGCGAGATAGGAGAGATATGAGATCTCCAATGCTTTGTTTACAACTAATCTTGGAGAGTCTGCATCAGCAGGGCCTCATGCAGTCAAGATTATTGGCTATATTGAATGCCTGACCATCTTAGGGATTAAGTTTCCAGATGATTTTCATATAGATCTCATCCTATCATCACTTCCCAAGACCTTCTCTATCTTTATTTTCAACTATAACATGAGAAACAGTGAGAAGCTTCTATCAAAACTTCTGACCTTGATTCTCTAGGTAGATAAGGACATGGTGCATGAAAACCCCACAGTCCTTATGGTGAATAAGAAATTGAAGGACAAGGAAAAGGGTCCAAGGACTTATAAATGGTCGGAATCCCCTGAGCACCATCCCTCCAAGTAGGGAAATATCCAAAGGTAGGGCAAGGAATGAGAGGCAGTAAGTTTTGCATGTGGCAAGCAATTCTACTAGAATAGGAACTGCACCAAGAAGCGTGGGGACAATAAATGTGCATTCATTATCGAGTGTAATATTTCTATTTCTACACATTGGGTATTAGAGACATCTTTTGGGGCTCACATTTGTTTTCAAATACAGGAATCAAGTATATTTAGAATGATTTCCAGAGGGGAGGTAGATCTTCGAGCTACCAATGGTGTGAGGATGACTACGTTATCCATTGATGATTATCGTCTCTAATTTCCAATTGGGATGATTTTTGTTTTACATAACTGTAATTATGTTCCTAGTGTTACCAAAAACATAATTTTTGTATCATGTTTGGATATGGATAGATTTATTTTCATGTTTGGAAATTAGGGTTGCTTCTTTTATAATAACAACATATTTTATGGTATGGCGCATTTAAATAATGTCTTGAATGTATTAAATTATGAAAACCAAGTGTTGTAAATCGATAACAAAGAAAACTCACATGACTCATACATCACCCATTTGTGGCATCACCGTATCAGTCATGTAAACGAGAAGCGCATGAAAAAGCTCTTCCAAGATGTAAATTTAGACTCTATTGAGCTAAAACCACTGGATAGATGTCATGATTGTTTACAAAGTAAAATGAACAAGTTGCCTTTTGGTGGATAGGGTGAAAGGTCCACCGAGCTTCTAGGATTGGTACACATGGATGTGTGTGGACCATTTCCAGTAGACGCTAGAGGTGGATATTCTTACTTCATTACATTTACTGATGATTTGAGTAGATATGGATATGTCTACTTAATGAGGTATAAGTTAGAGACCATAGAGAAATTTAAGAAATTCAAGAATTTATTAGAGAATCATCTTGGTAAGAAGATAAAGAAATATTGATCAGATCGAGGTGGATAATATCTGAACCAAGAGTTCATCGATCTTCTAAAGGAGTCTGGTATTCTATCTCAGGTCACTCCTTCCTATACACCATAGTGGAATGGTGTTAGTGAAAGGAGAAACCACACCTTGTTGGAGATGGTGAGGTCAATGATGAGTCATGTAGATCTTCCATTATCCTTTTGGGGATATGTATTACAAACTGTAGCATACACATTATACCAAGTACCAACTAAGGAGAGGAATGGATTAGAAAGAAACCCATTTTGTCGCACACACATGTGTGGGGATGTGAGGCATTTGTTAAGGACTTCTCAAAAAACATACTTACACCTGGGGCATGAGGTGTATCTTTATAGGATATCCCATGGAAACAATATGATATTACATATATAACCCTTCAGGAAAGAATGTGACTATCACCAGACAAGCCTTCTTTCTTGAGAAAGAGCACATCTTTAAAAGGGATAGTGGGAGAAAGATTGACTCCGATGAAGTTGTTGATAAAGATACATATGATTTGGTACACGAAAATGTTCCACAGGTCCCTATGGAAGAGGTTTCCAGAAACACAAGTACTGAGTAGATCTCAAGAGTGGTAAGGGAACCAGAGAGATTTGGATTCCTAGTCACTGAGGATGGTGAATCATTATTGTTGGACAATAATTAACCTCTCTCCTATAAGGAAGAAGTTGAAAGCTTAGAAGCTGCAAGATGGCAAGAATCTATGAATTCTCAGATGGATTCAATATATCAGAACCAATAATGGGTTTTGGTCGATGATCTAGTTGATGTAAATCCTGTTGTTTGAAAATGGGTATTCAAGAGAAAACTGGACATATAAGGTCAAGTTAGCTCGTATAAATCATGTCTAGTGGCTAAAAGATTCAGAAAACATCAAGGAATTTATTATAATGAAACCTTTTATCTAGTTTCCATGTTTAGAACATAAGAATCATACTTTCGACAACTTACCATGACTACGAGATCTAGAAAATGGATGTTAAAACAACATTCCTTAACAGGAACCTTCATGAAGATGTCTCTATGACACAACCGGATGGGTTTGTGACACCTGGTGGAGAAAAAAAGGTTTTCAAGTTGAAGAAATCCATTTATAGATTAAATAAAGCATCTATGTCATGGAACATTCGATTTGATGAATCCATAAAGATATTTGGTTTCATTAAGAATGAATGTGAGCCATGTGTTTATAAGTGGTTTAATGAAAATATGGTCATTATCCTAGTAGTATATGTTGATGACATATTTCTTATTAGAAACAATGTACCGGTCTTATAGTTAGTTAAGGACTAGTTGAACAAGTGTTTCTCCATGAAGGACTTGGGTGAAGAATCATACATTCTAGGGATCAAGATCATTCATGATAGATCCAAGAGACTGTTTGAACTATGTCAGAGTACATCCGTTGACCAGATACTAAAGAGATTTAGTACGGAACAATCCAAGAGGGAATTGGTTCCAGAGTCACATGGCCTACATCCTTCTAAGAAAATGTATCATCAGACACAATAAGAGAAAGATAGAATAAGATCACATACGCTTGGACTATATGATCCATCATGTATGCCAAGTTATGTACCAGGATTGATATTTCCTATACACTAAGCATGATAGGAAGATATGAAACAGATCTAGGAGAATAGAATTGGACTGCTGTTAAGACTATCCTTAAGTATCTGAGAAGAAATATGGATATGTTCATAGTGTATGGAGGATATGAGGAGCTTGTCATCAGAGGGTATGCTGATGATAGTTTTCAGACAGATCAAAATGATCTGAAGTCGCAATATGGATATGTTTTCTATCTCAATGGAGGAACTGTGAGCTAGAAGAGTTCAAAAAAACCAGTTATTTCCAATTCAATAGCAGATTTCAAATATATTGCAGTTCATTATGCATCCATGGAAGCCATCTAGATTCAGAACTTTGTGCAAGAGCTTGATGTGGTGCCTAGCAGTAACGATCTTATCACATTGTATTATGATAATACTGCAGCGGTGGCTCCTACAAAATAACCAAGGTCACATCAACAGACAAAGAACATACTACAAAAGTATCACCTCTTGAGGGATTTCTATCAAAGGGGTGAATTTTTAGGTTGTAGAGTGTCCATGAAGGAGAAAGTGGCCGACCCCATGACTAAAGGCCTATCTCAACAGAAGCATGAATATCATGTGAGAGTTAGCGGGTTAAATGTTATTTGTAGTTAGCTCTAGTCCACATGGGAGTCTATTGGAGTTGGTGGTATATAACCAAATACTTTGTACTTTATACATTAATATATACCTTATCACATCTTTATTGTTCCTCTGTGGGACAATGAATGTGATAATGTCCTAAGGATAGCTGCTGAATTAAAGGGTCATAGTGGATCCCTGCTATGATGAGAACCCGAAAGTGCCATAACACTATTCTTGAATATATGTTCTATGGATAGATGATGTTATTTGAGGGACACAAATAATACATGACATTAGGGGTGAGGACTCATAAAACATTGAGGCACCTTCTCATGGTACGCTCCCTTGGTAATATCCAGGAGGATATTATGAGAAAGAGACCCGCCAGTAGGAAATCCACATTTCATAGTTTCATTAGATGTTACAATCTATGAAAATATGTATTGGTCCTTATAAATTATGATTATTATTAATGTCTATTAAAACTCACACACTTAGATGTATTAACGAATACTATGACGACACACTGTTTTCAGTGAGGTAGGATATGTTGGGTGCGTCATGAGTGATACTGCATTAATAGATAATGTGAGAAATAATTTTTCCCTTATATTCCATAACAGAAGTAGATATCTCAGGACCAATGATGGAATTGATATAAAATAAATAAATCCATGTCCATGGTGAAGAATGGTAAATTTCAACTGTGGAATGTCAAAGAAAAAATAATCAAGCACATGGGTTGATGGCACTAGCATGTAACCCGCTTGATTCGAGATATCGAGACAAAGGGATTACATTACACGGTAAGCGTTCGTAAAAGGTGACACGTCATTGAGGTGTTAAAATATTCTTCTATGGGTGCCTTGGCATGTTTCTAGACACTAACTAGGGAATTTAGGTAGGCTCCACCTAATTCCACCGAGAAAGAGGCCTAGAGGGTCACACACTAAGTGTTTCCAACTATCTCAGTTAAATATTAATTTAAGAAGTTGAATAAAGATAATTCTTGCTTGTAATTTAATAATTATTCAAGGATGTCTGATCGCATTTATTTTGACACGGGTTATTATAGAGAATATACTGTGGGTGAGATAATATTTTTATTAGCGAGTAATGCAGTTATAATTATTTGAGAAATAAATATCCATTATTCCTGGTCTAATAAATGTGGTGAAGGAAATAAAGAGAATGGAAAAAAAGTACATTCCATGTATATATTAATATACACACCATATATTTTGGAAAATTATGATAAATAATATGATTCATTTAATTAAATAATATTAGGTGTAATTCACTAGGCGCATGTCAAGTAATAATAATAGTCAACTCTGATTATTATACAAGGGGTACTACTAAGAATTAAATGAAATGAATAAATTATTTCGGGTAATTAATTCATTTTATTATTCTATGTAATTAAAATCCCAATTATATAATTCTCATTATCCTAGCCATTTTTTTGTGGTGGTGCACAATAGATTTGAAAAAGAAATCAAGCCAATAGATAATTCTTTTTCCACCAAGAACGCTCTAAAGCAACATGAGAGAGATCCACCTCCACCATATCAAGGCGATCGAAGGTGGACATCGCAAGTGAAGTATCTTCAATGCTAGCACCGAAATATCCCTTCAGCAATGTCTAGAGATACGTGGAGCATGTGTGGATCAGCTATAGTGGAATCCTACATTTTGATTCTATGACGCAACAACGGATCACATTGGATCTTGATCGGAAACATCAACGGAAAGATAATTCCATCAAGGTAATTCTTGTTTTTTTAATTAAATTAATTATAAGCAAAATATGATGATACTCTCTCTATGGTTCTGAGACTCCACCCTTTTCTTTCATTCTTCATTCTATTTCAATAATCCAACATTTTATTATCATGACATATCTCAGATTAAGTGTTGTTAACAACAACAATTAATGTTGGGTACACCCACCAACACGCTTCTACTACACCCAGAACCTACATTCCCTTCATCAATGACTGACTCATAATGAGCCAAATCTTGATTGAGCCACACCAAATCGTTAATCATCTTCCCCAACTCCTAAAAAATCCACTCCACCAAGGTTCTATTCTCTACAACCTCACCCTGTCACCTCAAAACCACCAAAACATTCTCAACAACTTCATGAAGGATATTCTAGACATGACAAGGTGGGACATGTACTTTGTTGTTGAAATATGAGCGTGAAGTGTTCTAGCCTTCTCCTAGGTAGAAATTACCTATCTTACTAAATCATGTATAGCATGATAATAAACCCCCATACCTAATCAATGATAACATGAGACAAAATTTGGGTAGCTTAGTCAGCATGTTTTCTAGGGTGTTTGAGAAATTAGCTTCCAAATGAACTTCTATATAGTTTGACAGGAAACACAAAGCATGTCAAGAGCCTATTGATCTGATTCAGAATTATTCTAAGAGGGTGGAATATATTAAGGAATTATTTCCACCATAGGGTGTCATGACTCAGGGGTTTGAGCATTACTGGACTCTATAATAGTTCATTCTCTCATAGCATCATCAAGTTAGGATATCAGAGCATCAGTTGTTACTGAAACATTTTAGAGTAGTAATCCTAAATCTATATTTTTAAAGTAGTCAATAAATAAATTTTTAATGAAAAAATAATGGATGAAAAGATGTAGAACTCATCTTCACTTGTCGAGATGCTGAAATCCTTGACTTCCATTATCGTAGTGACTGGTAAAATCTTTTATTGTGTCCTCAACTTGCAGGATAGCTTCATGTTCTTTTAGGGATCCATGTACTACCTGCGTATAGTAATTAAATTCCATGGCCTCTAGATGGTCAACAATTGATACTGATCTGGTAGGTATGATGATCATTGAAAGGGTAGATATGGTTGGTTCTGACTGACCTTGATGCCGAGTCATTACCCCTTTTATAACTATGCACTTCGGAAGGGAAATATCAGTATGCCTGGTAGAAATGAAGACCTATAAAGTCTCTCCTCTTAATGGGGTATAGGTAATTTTATCCTGAAGAGTTTCCCAACATGAGGCTTGGAATCCCCATGGTATCCTCATTTGGTCTAGGTTCCCCATCCAACTCAGGTACAACCACCAACAATATCACATTTGACTTCAATGAATAAAGGGTTACAAGCCCCTGGGTGGTTGTTGCCTACTGACTCACTAGACCTATTCCAATTCATGTCTGTGTAAATTAACCAGCACATGGAAATTCACAACATAATAGATAATTAAAGAGATGAAATAGTCACTTGCTATACCAAATTTAAGATGTATGACCAGTTTCTACAGCTGCTGACATTTCATAGTGTTCACACAGAGATGGTTCTCTGGAGGGAATATTGGGAAGTACTATGGGTGGAAATTCTCCCTTAGTAACTACGATAACCACTTCCATTTTTTAAACCACCCTGGGAGAGCCTTATCTTGAGGATACCTTGCCCTAGGAGATGGTTTCCCCAACAACGGTACCCCTTGGGGTGTACTCCAGGGAAGGAAGTGGTGACCGAATCACCCCAGCCTCTTATAAGTACAAGGAGTAGAGACTCAATATCTCAATAATAATTTTTAGAGAGGTTGATACAAACAACCATATTACCTATTTTTCATCATCATCCCGCCTCATCATGGATTCATATACATCATCTCTCCTCTCCATGGCTATCACCATACCATTTAAATGATTGGACAAGTAAATATAACCATTGCAAGAATGAATAAAAGTGTCCATATCCTCCAATTATATTTCCAATTTCCGAGGGTTATCTAGGAAATATATTCCCTTGGGAGTATTGATTGGCTCAAATCTTGGGAGATCAAATTCATCAACCTAAATATTTTCCCAGATTTTTTTTGAACATGTGATAACTCTCCAAGAATCCCATTTCTTCCAAGCCTCTAGGAAGACTACAAAAACAGTAATGGCTAATGGCAAAGGGTATTAGCTAGGATGTGGGGTAGGTTCCAACTACCATAGTTTCTTCATTAGTTATTCATCCACCTGGTACACCCTAGGGAAGGGAGCTTATGAGTCCCCAAACAAGGAGGAGGAATTTCCCTACACATAGTTGCAGTAGTTGGACTGGCCTCATCAGCCCCATCAGAAGTGTGACTATCATCTTCTTCACTCTCACTGACCTCAAGAATCACCATTAACAGAACTCACTAGGTATATCTATAATGGTTCTATAGTTAATGGATAGGGGCATCAAGATCTTTATGGTAGGATTCCACTATCTCAAGATCATCAATATAAGAGATAGTTTCAGTGACTGATATGTAGCCATACCCATGTAATGAAATCTTTTTATCCTGAAGAAGATGCCATAGATCCCTGATGGGAGTGAAATTTCTCAATGTATCCCACTATATCCATAATATAGGGTTGGTAGCCTAAAGGTGTGTGGATACAAGATCTTGAGAAGTAGCACCAACATATTAGGATGTTGAACCTCATATTATCAACATCTTTCTTGGGGTTTTGAAATAAGATATTTTCTTAGCAGTTTCCAGATCCTAGAATAAACAACTATTTTACTTTGATCCCCTTTGGCCTTGGGCACCAGTTGGTATTTAATAATCGGAACCAAATTTTCTAATTCATTATTGGGATATGATTAGTTCCAAGATTTGGTGAAATACATATTAAGTGAAAGCTAAAGACCTACAAGATTAAAAAGATAAATCCATCATCGTGTGTCTTCTTGAGTAAGCGTCATCTAGAACTATCGAGCCACTATTAATTTTTTTTATTGGCATGCGCTATTTATGACTAGAGGATAAATCATCTGAACATAGTGTAATTGACACTCAAATCAATAGGGTGAATACCCCTCACATATAAGATCCCCATAAATTCTAGATACTAATACACCCTCTATAAAAGAATTGAGATACCCTTACTTGGAATGATCCCCAGATGAATCATTTACCAAAGTGATGGAAGGGGATATGTAATAAGTATTGGTAAAACATTCATGATAGTTGTACTGATCCATTGTTTTGTGTTAACTCTATTCCTATGGGATTATCCCATTTATTCTATGAAGATACGGTCAGAAATTAGCTTATCGGATCTGTTGGCTATTGATGAATCTATAACTGCCTATATGGGATTCTACCGAGCCCCAGATAACTTGGAAGGGGACCTCCATTTGGTATGGTTTTCCCCCTCACCAATGTGTCCCAAATAATGGCATATCATTTCTATCACTGGGATGTCTAGATTAATATGCCTTTTTGTGGAAAAATGATCCACCATTACAAAAGTCAAGACTCTGATCCCGATGCCAGATTCACACACCTACAACAAGCATCCATTAAGAAACATGGTGAGAAAGGTTTACAATTAGAACCAAAAATCAATGTTGAAGATGATCTTCGAGCCCCACTCATTAAACTATCCCTCCTCAAGAATTGGGAAATAGTCACCAACATACCATTGGGTATCAAGAGTTAGGAAAGTCTTTGGACTCCTTGAAAAGGTTTTTTGACATCTTATTATAGTGAAATCCTTGATCTAGTCAGAAAATGTAATGTCCTACTTTGGGTGAGGGTCACTGTATATAAGATCCATCACCTTCTCGATAATTTTCATTGAAAGTGGTGGGGTTTGATCTGTATCATCACAAGTTGAAGAGTGTGGAATAAATTAATCATACATATCACCCATGATTGGAACTCACAAGGTCATCCAAATGTCTAGAGACTATGGAAAAAATCCGCTTGCACCATATGGAAGGTATTAGTGTCCAAACTCCACCAGATAAATAGTTGTGGCATAATGGTTTGGTAGCGATGGGAGTATGTCTGTGATACCTAGGAAACCTTATACAATCCCATAGACTTTAAATAAATCTTAAATTTATTTCAACTCTTGTGGACAGAGAAATAAAACTCTCAGTTTAGGATAAGTGATCCCCCTAGGCAATGGTCCCATTTCAATGACCACCCAAGCTGCTAACTTTTTGTGGCCTTTTGTATAATGATTTGATATCAATGAACGTCTTTATTAGTCACTAACACAATTTCTTCTAGATACAAAGGAGAAAAATTCAAAAGAAATCCAGTAGAGGTGGACCCAAAATGAATGACCCCTTTCTTGAGATGTTGTCTTGGGGAATGTTTCTATTCTTGATTTTCTATCTGTCGGTTGATTTAATGGGTGCGGCACCGGAATTGAAATGTTAGATTGTATATCAGATATATATATAGAGGAAACCTATATGAGATTGGATATTCCTTTTGGACTACACTCAGAATTCCTTCCAAATATTGATGGAGTATTTTGACGTTGATTGTGGAATTTTTGTCAACAGAGTCTATCATAGTATTCCTCCTCTCGTTAGTGACATAATGAGCATCATCAATATTAGATGGATCTTTTGAGGGATCAATTCCTTATGTTTTCAAAAAAAAAATAGAAAATAAAGGGATTAATGTTCTTAAAAAATCAATGTATAAATAATTAAATAGTATGGAACTTAGCTTGAAAACCAACGGCCCATGAAGAGTTGTCCCACAAACTATTAGCCCATGTGGTGTGGGACCACATAGCATCCTCTTGTGAATCACCAGTCCGTGAAGCACTTCATTTATTTGTGGAAATACATTTCGTAAATGACAACCAGTGAGTTCATGGAATGATCACCCTCAAAGAATAACACTATGTGGAAGAGTATAAAGAAAAGGGAGTGCATGGAGAGATCATTCACAGAGATGTTTAGTAAAGGAAAAAATAATCCGATCCCCTATATATTGGAATGAGTCATATTGAAGGTCCATATGCATACTAAATACTATTTAAAACACGACCAACTTACTAATCAGAACCACCTCCTCTTCATCCCCATTAGAGCCCATTCCGATGGGGGGCATTTGTTTGGTCCTGAAAAATCCACATGGAAGATAAAAATACTTTCATGAATTTTATGTGGATAAAATAAACCCAAAGATGGATTTTAAGAAATATTCAAAATATGTGAAGACGATAAGGGAGGTGTGGGTCCGCATAGAAAAAATCACTATATGGACCGCCACTCCACATGGCGTCCCACAAACGAAATCATTTGCGAGTTACGACAGATTCTACAAGCACCCAATAATGAAACTAGATCATTTGTGGGGTCATAAGGGGATTTCTATCCCCCCGAAATGAAAATCCATAGAAAAAAAAATTATTTTCAGGTTTTAATATATTTATATCCCCGAAAAATGAAATCATTTTTGGACCGGGATGTCCTTAATTAGGCTCCCACAAATGATGTTCCTACAGCCCACTGTGGACGCCCAGCCACCCCGATATTTATTTACCCCTATTCCTCTATGAAAGACACTATAGGGGAACTAAAAAGAGATAATCAAGATACCACAGAGAGACACACATGAAAAAAAGTGTAAACAATTAATATATTTGTTGATTCTAAGAAGGTAAACCAATCACATAACATTAAAGAATAAAAATAAATCACTTGGATGTCCATAGGCCCAAACCCTTCATAGATGACATTCTGGGAAACATAAAAGGATGGAACCATTGTGGTCAATCATCCTTCATTGAAAAGTACAACATGGAGGCATCTTAAACCCGCATAGAAATACACTACATGAGAGGAACTGAGATCTGTGTAGAAAAATTCTATGTGGAATAACACATACCCATGTAGAAAAATGCTATGAGAATGATGGATGTATCGGTATACAAAAATTATAAATGTAGGGAACCCCATACAGCATAGAAAAATTCTATTCTTAATGGGGAATCCTTAGGTGCTCATATTTCCCACTTTCATTACCATCCTCCTATGTATTTTTTGATATCACCTTGCCCCCCCATGAACTACCCTAACGACCTTCTATATAAACCCTTTGTGTGTGAATATCTAAGCCCTAATTGGGACCACATTATGAGGCATCATACCAAGACCTATCCCAAAACTTCTAGATATGTATGACTAAATCACTAGGCACACCAACATGCCCCCTAGGGCATATATAACCATGGTAAATGAGGTCATATTTGTATCCTACTTCATAAGGGGGTCCTTGGAATGTTTTTAGGCATACAATCCCATGGTAATGAAAGTCCAATCCTTAGAGGTATTCATATGGAACATTCCATTTTAGGTATTAGGGGGTGGATCACACTTTATTTTCCCTTTCAGGATTAATTTTGTATCATTATATCTTCCCTAGAATCAAGAAATAGTGCGTCCCTCAAAAAGTAAAACCCTTTTCTTTCTTGTGGTAGGTGGTAATATTTCTCCTTTTTTCTTGGGTCATAGCCAGGTGTTGATGTGACTATCCAGGTTTCCAAAAAATGTGAGAAGATGGGTGATAGAGCTCTCCCTCTCCTTCTACCTTTGGGATCCAACATCCATCCACTATCAAGCGAAGTGTATTATGTGATCTTTAGATCCAACACCTACTCTTGTGTATCACACTGAGCATGACTCATGTGGGCTTAGAGGTTAGTTGCGATCATGACATAAACATGGTCTCGAACCTCCAATGCCCCCCTATTTTTTATAAGACCCAATCATATCAAAGCACCTATGAGCCTCCTATTCGTTGTAGGCCCCAACCATACTTGTACCTATGGTCCTCCTATACAATATAAGACCTGAAACCATGCTAAAAACATTAAAAGGTTTATATTCTTGATGTAGAACATATGGGACTCCTACATAGGTGTAAGCCCCAATATTTATGAACTCTGTGGGATTTAATTAATGACTATCTAGGATATGTTGGAAGCCTCTATGAGGTCCAAACCCAACACCCGAATTCATCCTTATGTTCTTTAGGCTATATCCCCATTTGGGTCATATCCAACTTGGAGGGTCATATTCCTTTTGGTTCCCTTTCACCACCACCCTTATGTGGATATATTCCAAGTAATATCATACCCCACCAAGTATAAAACACTTCTTCCATGTCCCTCGGGCCTCTTTAGGGTAAGTCCCACACCATCCTTGGCCAAACACATTTTCCCTAGACTTCCTTACTGCATGATGTTAAACTCTATGGTTTATTCCTCATCACAAGACCTTAAAATGTGATGTGTCCTATTAAGTGGAACCAAACTACATTGGGTTTGATTCCTTTCACAAGGATATGTAGGAAGACCATCTTATGGGTTCAATCCTGATATCAAAATGAATCATGCAGCCTTGGATGACAGTAAATTCCAGAGTGATTCACTACGTGGAATAAAACTAGCTTCCTACTGATGAAAAATATAAGAATATATGATACGAATATAAAAAGCTACCATTGATGGAGAACTTCAGATACATATAGATATCTCTATTGATAGATAACCTCAGATACATATAAATGACTCCGAATTCACACATGCTAATCATTAATCATTAATTCAAGGGTGACCCATTCTATACTTGGGAATGAAAAAAAGATTCATGAACATGTATCAAATCTTTAAGAGGGTCTCTAAATATGAAATAATTCCCCCCAAAAGGAGGTGACGACCCCAACCTCCCATCCTCTCAACCGATGAATTTTATTAACTTTCATTGGATCCATTTTAAAATTACCACCTTCCTTTGGAAAGTAGGTTCATGAAATATATCGAGTAAGGGAACTGTTGGGTATTTTTGACTCCATGAACAACCTATTGGAAGTTGTCTGAAAATGGTTAAACTGAATTTAATGATTGTGAAATATTGAAACTCTTCCACAATCATTCATACCGGGAAAACCATGATTTTAATTCAAAAGAAAAATGGTGAACACCACATGAAATCATTTTTCTGTGGAATCTCCTTGATGTGTTAAAAAAGATAGACTGCTCGATTGTTGTCAGACCATTTTGTTCCTACTAAGAATCCTCATTATTTTCAACAAAAATAGTAATGTTTATGTAGTACCACTTGAGGTTGATGCGAACTAATTTTAATGTTGAGATCAAGATAAAAATACTTCATAATGTTCTATAGGTACCCTTTTGAGGTATAATAATTCCTTTAATGTATAATGAACCTGACGATGACACCTCTTATGGTATATGGAGTAGAATAAGGTACAACAGTTATTCAATTTTTTTGAATTTTTTTATGAAAACCGAGTTTCTACAATTGAATATTCTAAAAAATAAATTATTTGGGATGATTTAAAATCTATTCATTCAATTTCAAAACATCAATAATCTATTTTTATCCATGATCCATGATTGAGATAGAGAACATTGAGGGATAATATCACTATACTCGTTATTTGGTATTTTCAAATGAGAATATTTGATATTCAATGTTGGGGATCAAAATTGAAGATGAAATATGATGATTTTGATGTTTATATTCATTGTTCTTAATATCACAAAATTAGTTGTGATCTAAGCCTATGTGAGTGATAATATGATAAATTTGAAATGAAATCCTAGTAATTTAATTTACACAAAAATAATAAAATTCTAGATTTCATAAATATGGTAATAAAATATGGAGATGCTTGTGCTAAACTTTAGTGAATTAAATATCACAAAAGACTTTTTGATTATTTATGAATTAAATGGAAATAGTACCTAGATTCTAGATTATGTTTAAAAAATCAAGGATTATGTTTTTTTATGTTTTTTCAAGAGCTCTCATGTTGTGAATGTGATGAGCCAAGTTGTAGGTGATGTTCTGTACATTTTTATAAATATTAGAGGAGTGAATTAAATGAAAATATTAGTGAAAATATTTTTTAGAGGAATTAATCTTGATCGTATTTTATTTTATTTGAAAGATATTTTTGGTCAATTTTAAAATGAGAAAAAAAATAAAATAAGAGTTCTGTTTTCATTTTACTATAGACAATAGTTGAAAAAAGCTATGCGAGTATCATGGGGTGAGGTTGTGCATACATTTTTTATTACATGTTATATTTAAAATATTTACATTCATAGTATTACAAAAATGACCCAATTAAATGGTTTAGTAAGACAATTTAGCTGTGAATCATAGAGAAACTAAAAAAATATTATACACTTGAGAGTGTTGCATGACTATCGGGAGAGCCTAGAGTAGAATAACAACACTTTAGGAGGAATAAGAATAACTAAACCTATATTGAAATAAATACCAACTGGGTATCAATGAAAATAAGAAGAATAATAAAGGTGGTTTTCACAACCATTACTTTTTACACTTAGTGTCATAGAAGTTTGTGAAGAATAAGAAGAGAGAAGCAACATGCCCACAAAATTCTACATGCAGTGAGAATGAACAAAACCAAATCATCTTTTTTATTCACTATTTAGAATTTTTAGTTTGAGTTTATTGAAGAATTAGTTACTAGGGATAATGATAATAGTTACTACAGAAAATATTGGGGCACATGACTTAATTAAATTTGTGTTGAGAGTGTTCAACAAAAGTATTTTGAATAGGAAATGGAAGTTGTTTTGAAAATAGGGACCAAGTTACAAGTTTCAGTATTATAGATGTAAAGGAATTTTAAAATTATGATCGAGAGAGGAATCATATTAATTTTTTGTCGTGTAGTGACTTCCTTGATAAACTCGGTGATCTACTTCAATAGGTTGATAGTTGGAAGACTTGAAAGATTCCAATATAAAGAAGTTTAGTGGGATCCTATAGTTTTTCACTTGTATAATATAGTGAACATTCACATGTGTTATATAGTGAAAATTGGGTAAGGATGATAATTTCCCAATCCCCACTTATAATTGATTAAAATATTATATTGGAGAATATGTAACTCGGTGAAACATGATCACATCAAGGAGTAGGTTTTCCACATTGGGGATGAACCTTATAAAAAACCATTCAATAAATTATTACTTCACTTTAATTTCATGTGATTTATGTGATAAATTATAAAATAATAGGTCCATTAATCCTAAATGGTTACATAGGTTAAAATACCAAAGGGGGAATGTTTTTAAAAAAATATTTGGAATTTGGTAAAGCATTTTGGAAACACCTGATTTCCCCCTATCATGTTTCTGCATTAGTGCACTTGGACTAACAAAAACATATCAAATATGGAATCCAAAATTAAGTATAAGAACTATTGACTCTATAAAAACAATATATAGATTTTTTTATAATTTATACACATTTTATAAGGTTAGATAACCTAAAAAACAATAAACCTATCAGCACTTCCACTCGATGTACTTTATGAATCCCCTCTTAAATTGCATTCATTAGAGATAGGGTATTCTCAGTCACATGATATTTCATAAAAACATATATAAAAGTTTCTATGTTAAAAGTGATAACTTTAATTTTTATCTTATTGTGTAAGGATCCTTCAAAATTTTATACCTTTATCTTGTCGCCAATCAGAAAATCCAGAGAGTATCATAGAAAATTAACAAATCAAGCTCTAAATTAATATAAAATTAAAATATCCTATGAAAAATTTAATAACTCATTATAATAATTTTAGATAACATTTAATAAAAGAAAATCTCCCCTGAACTATCCTCAAAACTAATCCCATAATACCTCTGACACATTTCAACCACTAAGATAATGATACCACCACTTTATGGATGCTAAATGAATTAACCCAACCACAAATTATATGTAATTTTCATCATATACTTAAATTAACTAAAAACAATCAATACTTATTCTAGAAATTGATCATTTTCCTAACCATAAATGGACCCCTCATAACTTATTAGGTTTTCCCACTAGAACTCCTATAAAGTATTACTCATAGTATCACTAGTTCTTGGATCAATACTTTGATGAATTAACCAAGGAGACCACTTTCCCTCTTCAATATTAACTACACAAGGACATCACCAAAATAAAATATCTATAGTTAGGAAGAAGAAGCATTAAGCCCAAGTATAAGGAGTATTTTTAACTTTATCATAAAATCCACTCTTTAATCAGTCAAAATTAATTTAACACAGGGAATCACATGACCTATTACTACATTCTGCATGAATCAAAACTAATTCATATACCTTAATTTTAATGAACCCCAAATAAATATCCATATTCAAGCAGGGTCCTAACTTATAATCACAGAGTCCCTTTTCACCCATGATGGGTTTTCATAGCTTAATTCACCCACTAAGTTCAAATAACATTTATTTCTTAAAAACCCAAAGGTATTTTCACCAATGTATACCAAAAAATAGTATCTTAAACCTCACTTTGATACTATTATATCACGAAAGGAACCTACCAATACTCTTAAAGAGTTATTGGTGAGATTGAGATTGACCCCCAAAGTCCACCTCTAATAAGATATGGGGTGGATACTAGTTCCAATGGTATAAAAATCACATTAAGGGAGTAATTTCCCTTTTTATTTAGAAAAAACTACACACCAATCAGCAACAAAATCACCCATCATCACAAAAATAACAATATGAGACCAAAAAACTTCCATATGTCACATAACCAAAACAAATAAAAAATAATCTAAGGGTACATAACATGACTCATGAATACAGGCTAGGCTTGTGTGCCCACAATTATAGGGTGTGATGGAGTAGGAAAAAACACCATATTTTAAATGGTCTTAAATGGGTGATAGAAAAAAATCCTATGCGTTTATGTGGAATGACCTCAACAAATGAGTCTTGGCCCATTGACTAGGAATAATTTTATTATTTTTAATTTTAATTTTATTTTGTTATAATATAGATTATTTTATAAAAAACATATATATTATTATATTTATGTGATTAATATGTATATAAATTTAAATTTATGTGATAATAACTATGTGTTTAATATTGAACATCCCTTAATAATAAGTGTTTTTTCTTAAAATAGCTTTATTTATTATTAAACAAGAAGGAAAACACATAGACTGGTCCACATCAATTGGGGACCAGACCAGACTCAAATTTTCTGATCCCATATTAAATGCTGTCATAAATGGACTGCAAATTTTTAAGCTTTATCTATGTGGGATTATCCTAGTCCACCCCAGTCCAACCCACTAAGAACCCTAAAATAATCCATGAAATAAACCAAAACAGAATTAGAAACCTTAAAAAACATGATGATATAAGAAAACTAAATTGAAACTCCTCCCACACCAAATAATTTCCACATAATAGAAGCAATTAAGTCTTGAATAAAACTTTTAAACTTCCCTAAATGTTGGTTGGAGTATGAATCTCAAGTGGGGGGTGAATTGAGTTCCTATAGAAAAATTTGTTAAAATGTTTACTTAAAAGATTCCCCAATGAAAACTAAAACATGCAAGTTAATCAAGGAAATAAAATTATAATAGTTTGACTTTTTAATTAGATAATTAGAAGATTGATTAATTCTCTGCAGTATCAATATGAGATATTGAATTTTTTTTTGAAACTACTCTAATAAGGAAAAAACTTATAACTACTATCCAAGACGTATTATCAAAGTAAAATTTAGTTTTCTAAAATATTAGTTAAAATAGAGAAAATATAAATAAAAAGATAAAATGGATAAAAAAAGTAGTTCAGTCTCAAGTCAAGACCTAATACACTCCACTTGGTGATCAACTACCACCATGAAATATATATAAAATAAGCTTTGATCCACACCCTGGATCCGGGCTAACAATAGTACATAGGATTGTCCAGGTCACAAGACCTCTTCCATTATTCTATGTGGGTAAACTAACAACCAGGTCACACATGACCTCTTCCACAATTACACGTGGGTAAAATAGAGTGTAGACAGATATCTAAGTGAAGATATATTGTATCCTCTGGTTTAATACAGAATACATATTGTGTTTTAATACAAACACACACCTTTATGTACAAGTAATAAAACAATACACAACATAGAAATGATAAAAAGAAAGGATTAATAATTATCAAAGTGTTTATCTAGGCAACTCTAGACTTCTAGGATGTATAATATGTGATTTTTTATTCCTCTTGGGGAAACAGAGTATCATGAGTCTCATGATCTGGTTTCTAGTTCGATGAGATGTGATTTGTAGCTCATGTTCTTCTTAGAGTTGCTGATGTGAGACTATTTGAAGTTCTGATCTATAGCAGTTCAAACTTTTGTAATTGAGATTTTTTTGTGTCTTCTTCAGTGTATATGTTCTACTCTTTTTCACATACATTCAACTTCTTGAAATCTTGTCACTTTTTCATCTCGTACACCACCACATATTATATCATCGGGATGTCTTTGTTGTGTTCGACAGGGAGAACAATCTCGAAACCTCATACCATATATTGTTAGTTAACATTTATAAAAAAATCATTAATTATGTCAGTGTTACTAAATAACTAAAATATGACCATTAGAAATAACATTTAAATGAAAATGGAAAAGATAGAAAAAATAGTTAAGTATGGAATGTTGTCACAATTTTTCCTGAAATGGTGTCACTGTAAACAGTGTATCCTCTTTTACCTTTGAGCGGTGAGACAATCACAGTGACATAGTTTCATTGAGATCTAGAATTGGTAGCATAGATGTAGTGTCATGATCATGATGTCTCAGGTAACGATGTCCAGTCCTTTTTCAAAATTCGGAACGGTGTCTTGTTACAATGTCTTGGATATGGTAACAAGGAACCAGTGTCACATGCTTTATGAAATCTGGAACTGGTTATGGTGTCAGAGTCAAGGTGTCTAGATTACAGTGTCTGATTCACGGTGTCTGGGTTATGGTTTTAGAGTCATGGTGTTTGGGTTACAGTGTCAGGGACTTTGCCAAAATCTGAAACCGGTGGTAGACTTACAATTTCTCAGACTTAACCAACTATCCATAAACTGTCTAAAGAAGTAATACTCATAGAATGTATTAGACTTAATCATTATTATAATAAAATATAATATAACAAGATCAAACATGGTTTACAATATTCACAAATGATTTGTGAGATTATAAATCCGGATCTTGTAAGAGTTTAGAACATGATTTTTAAGCATTAAACCATAAGGAAACCACCAATATCCAAATTTTATTTGTAATATGTTAAACATGATTTGTGAGCATTAAAACATGATCATTCAAACAATATCCCTCCTTTTGATGATCATTAATCATGGAATTTTTTAGCCACATATTTTAATAATGCATTTTCGTATTTCTCCCCCTTTTGAGATTATCAAAAACAGAATAAGAAAAATAAAATAAATATTGAATTGAGGTAATGGTGACAACAAACAACAATAGTGCAGATTGTATTGGATCAAAAAGATAAAGTTCATTAAAAGCATAATGAAACATACAATATATCCCAATAAAAAAAATCCTTCACTTATCTTTAGATCCACCATTCTTCTCTTTTCCCTTGGAAAAAACATAATGAGGAGCCACAAGAGAAGAAGTAGAAGTTGTAGAAGGGATTGATCAAATTGTGAGGGAAGGTAGATTCACTCCTTCAAAAAATATAGCGTACTAGAACTGGTTTTCTTGAAGATCAAGGCAAGGGTTTATCCCTAATAATAGGTCAGATCTGGCTCAGAGCCTAAGATACAAATATGGTAGCAGGAGAAAAGGTAATAGAGGAGGAAGGGATTGAACTAGGCCACAAAGGGGTAGCTGTAAGAGCCACTATGGCAATACTTTTCACATGGAGATAAGGATTCAACAACTTAATTAAACCAATAATAGTCTCACCTTCATATTGCATATCCATTAGAAAGTCATCTTTGTTCTCAAAAAACTTATCCAATAGAGGATTGAAGTCTTTTAGCTTCTAAACACGAGTCTTGAAGTCTTGAGTGATAGGAAGAATTTTATAAAATTCTATAAGATACATGCAGTGATTGGTCAAATAATGCTTAGAATAAATTCTGATTAAGTAGAAATGCACCTTCCTAGATATTTCTTCTTTAGAACCATTGTCAATAGTTGAATGTATCCTAACCAAACCAAGAACTCGGTCACTATTCTTGATGATAGTAGAGAAACATTCCTTGTCAATACCACTCAATATTGACTGAAGTTCATCATTAACAATTTTTCTAATCATTCTACTATCCATAGGCTAAGATGACTGTCCAGAGGAAGTTGAAGCTGTAATATCAGATTTTAGAGACTTAAGTTGATTTAAATTTTTTTGTAGACATCCCTTATATTTATCAGCCATCTCATTACGTCCAATCACTAGCACATGCTTCTCACGGACTATCTTGGTGTGGATCTTAACCACTTTTTCATATGTTGTAGCTAGAGATGGTTGAATCAGAGATACAAACTTCAGTGGGATTTGATAACTAACTTCTTCAACAGGATGATCAAAAGGAGTTTTACTAGTTTTCATGGCATTCTTCATATCTTCAACCATAGATTTTAGAGACTTCACCTCATCACTCAACTGTTTTTTCTCAATCCTGACCTCTTGAATTTCATGAATTGTTTTCAGTTGAATCTGCCATATTATTTTCTCTAACATAAATTAATCATCTCTTTCACTAATATTAGTCACTGAAGCAGGTTGGTACTTCAAGATATTTTCAAATCCAACTATCAAGGTGTTTTTAAAAACATTTAAGTCATCTTAACTCACATAAACCAAAGATTCTTGAGTAGGTTCAGGAATATGAACTGAAACAGGTTCATGATCCTTAGCAGGGTTTACTTATATGGAAGAAATTGGTATCAATTGAAACACAGTGTAAATAACTATTCCTTTTATTGAGGCCTCATGGGTATTGTCCACATCAAAATAACTAGGAAACCTATACTAGGTATCCACAGAGATTTAGTCAACTAGATTTGAAACTTGAACACTTTCTTAAATGGGGCTCTTCTCCCCCTCGATAGGTGCATCTCTTCTAGGACTAAGAGACTCAATCTCTTGACCCATTTTCAAATTATCTTCATTTTCAGGCTCACCCATCCCTTTTGTAGCTAGCTGAAAGGCCAGTTCCATTATATACTCAGTAGATTGGATTATTTTAGGGTTAGATTGTTCTTCTAAATATTCCATGATTCTTCCTTAATAATAGGTTCTTTTTCAACATCAGGCACTTCTAAATGTTCCTTAGGAATACCTTATTCTTCTACACTAGAAACTAGTCCCTTTTCAGCAACATTTTTTCTAGCAACTATCACTATAGCCATTATTTTTTGTGGAAAAGGTAGGCCACTATCTTCTTTATCTAAGACAATTCCTTCCTCAGGTGTAGGTTCTGCATCTTCTACTTCATCACTTGAGTATTCGACTAATTCATCTAGTTCCAAACCAAGGTCAAATTTGTTTTCATTGCTCTTGTAGGATTCTCAATTGGATTGAAATTCTCATACAATATTTCACTGTGTTCTATCCAATGATCTTTCCAAGGATTATTGCTAATTTTCATCCTTCAGATTATATCCTTTGAGATAAAAAACCCATAATCCAAAATTAATTATTTATTTGGACCAACTACTCCTTTGGAAGACAACATTGTAGAAATTAACCTTGAATAAAACAATGAAGTATATTTCAAAGTTGTCTTGATAATTTCAAAAATGTGAAGTATAAAATACCTACACAGATTGATCGTGTTCCCATTATTCATAAAATTTAACAAGAATACATCTTGATACTTAAGGGTGGTGAAGTCCACATTCCTTGGACAAATAAGATTTTGAATAAACTTAAATAACATCCTTGTCTCACCATCAAGATTAGCTGCAATTTCCCTTCTCTTCTTCATATTTCCAATCAGACTTGCAAGAGCCTCTTCTAGGATAAACACATCACTAAGTGGAGGAATACCTCATTAGTAATCCTAAAAAAAGTCTTCATGAGTTATTCCTAGACAAGCATCCCATAGCCTTGATGAAAAGGTACATCATTGACCTTTTACCCAGCTTCTTACAACAAAATCATATTTGGAGTTGAACGAGAACTAAATATACTGATAAAACTAAGAAACAAGATTTGGAAAAGGTATTCTATTCACTTTTGTGAACTGGATCAACTATACCTGTTCTTATAGTACTTTCAAAACAAGTGACTTACTTTTTAGTAGCCACCTTGGATAGACTTATTTCACTGGCACTATTGTTCTATCAACAAGGCCTGGATTCAGCAGTCCCTCAGGCACACTTTTTGGAGCCTCTTTCAGTTTATTCTAAGACATGTGCCACTCAGGAGTCGATGAGAAAGGATTATTTATTTTTGGTATCCAACATGGGTTAGAGAAAGATGAAGGGATGAAAGAGGGATAATGATTTGAGATAGAAGGGTTTTAGCTTTAAGAAAAGAGAGATAAAGCGAAGAGAATAGTGTAAAATATCATGTTTTTATCATTTAGGGATTTCAAACATCGCAAACACAATACAAAAAATAAAACCAATAAATTAAATGATACAACAATATGGGAAAGGATATTCAAAAAATAGAATTATAAGTCATTACGGTGAGACCAGAATAGGTAGTCTCATCATTATGGTGTGAATCCAAACAGTGTGGCTGTATCTTTGAGACAGTAAGTATGAGATAGTAATCGAGAGACCATAACTATGAGACAGTATGTGTGACACAGTAACTGTTGGATAATAACTTGTGAAACTGTGAATCATGAAACCATAAACTATAAAACAATACACTGTTCACTTAAGGATTATCATCCCTAACTTGTGTAAGATGTAATTCATTATTTCAGAATTTAATGGCTTAGTGAATCTTCAAGATGATGTTCAGTGCTACTGAACTCCAAACTGATATCACACTTTTGATAAAGATCACTCAAAAAGTTATTTCTTACATCAATATGCTTTTTTCTAGAATGTGAAACAATATTTTTTGAAATTATAATAGCACTTGTATTGTCACAAATTATAGATACAAGTCTGAATCGATATCTGTAGTCTAGTAATGTGTGTTTCATCCTCAAATGTTTTTCACAACAACTATCAGAATCTATGTATTCAACCTCAGTAGTTGATAATGCAACATAATTTTTGTTTCTTACATCACCATGATACTAGAGACTTGCCTCAGATGTGACATATTTCAGAGGTGATTTTTATATCTAACTTACAACCACCAAAATCTGCATCTGAATATATAACAAAATCATATGATTTTCCTCTAGGATAGAACAATCCAAAATTTGTAATATGTTTGAGGTATTTTAAAATCCTTTTAATAGTATTTAAATGAGACTCTTTGGGGTTTTCTTGAAAATGTGCACACATTGTAATAACCCAGATCTTCGTTTTCAGGTATGTTATTCTTTTTCCTGGAGTTTTTGATAAAAGGGGATTTTCTGGAAATTTTTGAAGTATACGCCATGTACTTTCTGAGTACACGCCGTGTACTCCCTTTCCATGCCAGGCCGTGTGCTGACCATGTTTGGGCCACACACACGGTGTGTAGGGGCGAGGTAGAGGCCGCTTAATGTGGAGTACGGAAAAGTAGAGTACACGCCGTGTACTCAAGAAGTACACGCCATGTATATTTTTTCATTTAACAGATAGGGGTCACGCCTGACAGACAGAAAACTCTTCTTCTCTAGGTTCTTCGTCAGAGAGAAGTCATACGGTCGCAAAACTTCTCTGGATTCCTGAGCCTCCATCCGTGCTCCGAATCGACCATTGTCGATTGAGTGTGAACTACAACAGTATGTTCTTCCTTCTCCTAGAGCTTCGTTTTCCAATTCCTCCTATTTCTCATGTTCTCTAGGGTTAAATGTTTTGTGTTTTTTTGTAGATCTAAACCGTTATAAGGAGAACCAAGACTCGTGGTTCATGTATATCAATCTCCTAGGATCGAGGTAGGTGGTTTGTTCCTTACCTTTCGCTGTCTTTGTGTTTTATGTGAAAATTTCACCAATACCCGTGAACGGGGTATTGCGTGTTTACCTGTTTTCCCTTGTGGTTACTCCTACCTTACCTTCATTATTATGTAGAGGTAAATTGATCATGTTTGTGGATAATTTTCATGCTTGGATGTTTTTCCCATGATTTGTTCTTGTTACCACCTTTGGGTCTTGTTAGACCTTGGTCGTTGTACCTGTTTCCATGCCTTGTGATCATAGGATGGAATGATGTTGTTGACATGCTTACTGCTCAGTATATTGTTTAGCCAAGTAGCTCTATAGGTGTACTTTGGTTATCCAAGTAGCTCTATAGGCGTACTTTGGCATTATAGCATTATTATGCAATGACTGGCACGGGACCGTGAGAACCTCGTGTTATAGACTATAAGGGATAGACTGAGTGAGCTTCCCAAGGAGTCTTAGATATTATGGATATACGGGGATAGACCGAGTGAGATTCCTCAGAGAGTCTTGGATATTATAGACTATAGGGGATAGAAAGAGTGAGCATTCCAGAGAGTCTTAGTTATTATAGACTACAGGAGGGTAGACCGAGTGAGATTCCTCAGAGAGTCTGTGGTATACCTTAGGATATATGAGGTATTGACTGAGATATCTTCCTCAGAGAGTCTCTAGACCTTGGGGATAAGAGGGTTAGACTGCGTGATCATCCTCAGAGAGTCCCTGACTACCCTAGACTATAAGGGGAATTGACAGAGTAAGCTTCCCCAGAGACTCTTATAAATTTGTGTTACCAGACCAGAGGGGTTAGGCTGAGTGCACTGCCTAGAGGGTTGTGGTACATCTTGGATAGGACCAGAGGGAATGGATGCGAGTTCTTCTAGAGGGTTTCCTGCATGTGGTAGTTTTTTCTTCACTACTTCCTATTGTTCTGTGGATTGATCACTGTTGTATATCATCTTGTTACTGTTCACTATTTACTGCCTAATGTTTACTATTACTTTTTACTTCATATTGTATATTTACCTACCATATACTCACAGACTATTAGGCACAGATCTTCGGGTGGTTGCCTACTGGGATTTAGTCTCACACCCTGTTTGGGTCATGCTATTGGGCCCAAACAGACTATGTTGTTGTAGGTATAGGCAAGGGAAAGCGCCCTTCGACTTCTGGTACTTGATTGTTTGGAGAAGGAATGCATGAGACCGAGCTTTGTCTTGCGATGCTGAAGAGCTATTTACTTTCTTTTGTACCTATTTTGGTACTATTGTATTTTTCAGAACTGTGACTTTTTTGGATGCTTTCCTAGATATGTATCATGCATCATTCCATATATATACATATGTGCTCTAGTTGTTTGCTGATTTAGTATTCTGCTGTTGATTATTGTGGTTATTTACTACCTCCACTATTACATATTTATTTACATCCGCTGTGTACTCTGCCAATGATGGAATAGTTTCCCCACTATCACACCCAAGGCCCTCGTTGCTAGTCGGCAGCCTCTGGCATTTGAGGAAATGCGCTTGAGGCCATGTGACCAACTGGGTACGGGGCGCCCCTGGGTGGCTTCCAGAACCAGGACGTTTTAAAGTTGTATCAAAGGTGTACTTTTCTCTTGATTTACTGTTCGGAGCCTTTAGTTAGGGATATGATGTATTCGGAACTTGGTAATTAGCTGTGCCCGGGAGTAGCTAACCCGTGTATAGGGAATATCCATACTTCCTCGTTTATTTCGGTTTTCCGGTTTTGAGATTTACGATTGAAATGATTTCACCTAGAGTGATTCACATGACTTGTGTTGTTATTTCTGTTGCAATTATGGTTCTATTTCTGTTGCAACCCGATGAGATGAGGGTGTTCCATCTCATGCATCATATAGGCATTTGTTAGAAATCACATGTCATGAATTTTTTCCATGCCATATAGGGTGAATTATAGATTTCATGTTGTTTTGATAGACTTTGTGTAGATTATGCATGCTGTTGTGATAGATACTTTGATAGAATATCTGCTGTTTGATAGAGGACTATTTGTATTTTACTTTTCTTAAATGAATGCCAAATTTTGGTTCTTGAGGTGTTATGGTCCCTCTTGAATCGAAAATTGGTGAATGATTGACATTTTTTCCTTATATATGATTGTATTGGATTCCAAGCATTGATTCGCGGGGAGTATGGGCCCTCACGGATCAGAATTTTTCACTTTCATGCCTTGTTTTCCTGTGTTTTCTGGGCTTCGGGGCAGTTTCTGAGCTACTGCCTGGAAAAACCCAGAATACACGGAGTGTACTTTATGACTACACGCCGTGTAGTTTTTGACCATGTCACTGACTGTGTGATAAGGAACACGGTGTTGAATAAATTCCTTTAGGAAAACGCCGTGTATGGTAAGTTCATGCCATGTAGTATAGAGCCATGTAACCGACCGTGTCACTAATAACACAGGTCATGGATGCTTGAGTAGAACATGCTATGTTGGTAAAGAACATACCGTGTCGTCTTGTCTCAGGTACCCGACCGTGTCACGAACTACACGGGTCGGTGTTATCTTCTCTTATACATGCCGTGTTTGCTCGGAACATGTCGTGTAAGGTGCAGCTATGTGGACGACCATGTAACTAACAACACGGGTCGCAGAAACCTTGCCTAATTACACATTGTGTCCCTAGTGAACACGCCATGTTGTCCAGGGTTGAGATGGACCGTGTTGGTTAGCCGTGTAAGGAGAATCGGGCAGGGGAATAGAGTTCAAGTACACGCCGTGTGTGGGGACAACATGTCGTGTAGTTGGGGGCTACACGACCAGAGGTGGTTGGAGTACATGCCCATGTCCTTGGTTTAAGTGAACACGCCGTGTAGTTTTTATACACGCCATGTAGTCGTGTTTTTTAGACATGAATGTTTCCTTCTCCTCTTCCTGTTTTGTACTCTTGTGTTCTCAGTCCTTGATAATCCTGATATGAGGTGTGCTTTTGATCCTTTCATAGATATGCCTCTAAGAAATCCTCTGGTTGTACGTCACCTGCCAGATGGTGATCATACACCGGATACGGTCGATCAGGGACCTCCTATAGAACCTCCTGTTGAGCCAGCCTTGGCACCAACAGTCATACCCATCGCAGGCGCCGATGCGCAGTTCAGGGAGAATTTCCTGAGGATGATGCAGACTTTTCAAGGAGTGCCACCTCCTGCCCCATCGATGGCCGAATTAATGCGGGTCTTTCAGCAGCATCCTCCTCCTACTTTCTCATGGGATGGAGGACCCCAGGCTGCAGATTTGTGGTTAGAGGCCACACTGACGATCTTTGAGCATCTGAGGATACCCCCAGAGAAAAGGGCAACGCTGGCTACTTATATGCTCCGAGACACCATTAAGAGGTGGTGGGAGGTGATCTCGCAGTCGGGGCGCCAACAGAGTATGTCTTGGGACGAGTTTCAGCACACCTTCTATTACTACTTCTATCCGGAGACCCTGAGGGCCGATCGAGCTCGGATGTTTATGAGTCTGTAGCAGAGTGCTCTTTCTGTCATGGAGTACTCATCTCGCTTTACTGAGCTGCAGCGTTTTACAATGATCCCAACATGTGATGATTTGTTCCTTTCTAGGAAGTTAGAGGATGGTCTCAGTTAGGAGATCTGTTCCCAGGCGAATAACTTCCAGTTGACTTTGATATCCTCTATCGTCAACCAGGCGCTCATCACTGAGTGCAATCTCAGAGATTCTGGAGTAGTGAGCCAGTGCGGCTCAACATCCAGAGCTGGTATTCCTCATATGGATAGTAGGAAGCACCGCAGAGAGTCTGCTCAAGGAGATTAGATTAGGCGGGATGTGTCTTCCGGAAGCCAGGTTGTGTGCTACCAGTGAGGTAGAAGTGGGCACACTAGGCCTTAATTTCAGAGAGATCCAACGAAGTGATGATCTTGTGGCAAGATGGGAAATATTCAATGCTTCTGTCACATCTTCTCACCTTCAGCTGGTGGTAGGGGTTTTTCTATGACCCCACGTTCAGGAGATGCTTCGCCAGTTTCTCACTAGTCTGGGAACTAGAGTTCTTCCGGCCGTTCGGGCCGAGGTGGAGGTCATGACCGTAGTGGTCGGTCACCATGTCACCAGCGACAGTAGAGTGGATCATCTCAGAGTGGTCAGCCAGGGGCGCAGGGCCGCGGTGCAGGCTAGTCTTTCGCCGTCGAGCAGACCTATCAAGAGTAGGACCCCAACCGTTCTACAGTTTGAGGTACGATCTTAGTAGCCACAGTTTTATATTCTTCTCTTTTCGACACGGGTGCTTTGCATTGTTTTATCTATGTTTCTGTTGTGGAGAGCCTTGGGCTCTGTATCTTTTTGTCTGATGACTTGTTGACACTTGACATTCCGTTTGGAAGGAGGACGTCTAGCGTACGTTAGTGCAGAGAGTTCCCTCTTGAGGTTGCATGATGTCACTTCTTATAGGACCTTTATGTCCTAGAGATGACAAGCTATGATTTCATTCTCAGGATGGACTGGTTAGTTCTCTTCTAGGTGGTCGTCAATTGCTATCGCCGTAGGGTGAGTTTCGTATCACCAGAGGGTGGGTCTTTCCTTCATAGAGGCGAGTGGGATGTCTAGGTGGGTAGAGCTGGACCAAAGCATCATGGGCTAGGAGGAGTTACATATCATATTGCTAGTCATTATCTGGATGACCAGGGGGCATCACAATTATACTTTCCTCCAGTGGTGGATCATTTCAGGTATGTCTTTCCAGAGGAATTTTCAGGTTTGACTCTGGAGCGTGAGGTAGACTTCTCGATTGATCTCATTCCAGGAGCAGCACCAATGTCCATTCCTCCTTATAGGATGGCTACACTTGAGTTGTAGGAGCTCAAGAAGAAGTTGGAGGAGTTTCAAGCAAGGGGTTTCATCTGACCCAGTACTTCTCCTTGGGGTTCGCATGTCCTGTTTGGAACGAAGGAAGATGGCACCCTCCAGCTTTGCATGGATTATCGGAAGCTGAACCAGTTCATGTTCAAGAACCGATATCCCTTGCCGAGGATCAATTACCTCTTTGGTCATCTTCGAGGAGCCTAGGTGTTCTCAATGATCGATTTGAGGTTTGATTATCATCAGTTGCACGTTATACCATCAGATATACCTCTTACAGCCTTTAGAAGCAGGTATGTTCTATACAAGTATACATTTATGCTGCTTGGTCTCACGACCACGCCAACAGTTTTTATGGCACTGATGAACCGATTGTTCCATCCATACATAGATTCCTTTGTGATGGTTTTCATGGATTACATCTTGGTGTACTCTCACACTCGACACGACCATTCCACCCATCTTGATATTGTTCTAAGTACACTGAGAGAGCAATAGTTATATGCTAAGCTCTCAAAATGCCACTTTTGGAAGGATCCGATTCACTTTCTAGGTCATGTTATCTGAGAGACCGGAGTATCAGTGGACCCAGAGAAAGTGAGATCTATAGTTTCCTAGGAGAAGCTGAAGAACATCTTTGAGGTGTGGAGTTTTCTAGGGTTTTATGGATACTACAAGCATTTTATACATTACTTTTCACGCCTAGAAGCACCGCTGATAGGTCTAACAAAGAAGGGGGAAAAGTTTTTGTTGTCAGATTCTTGTGAATCAGCCTTTTAGGAGCTGAAGGGGAGGTTGACGTCAGCAATGATACTGGTCTTACCAGAGTCGGCAAGGGATATACTATTTACTATGATGCTTCGGGTATAGGGTTGGGAGCTGAGCTTATGTAGGGAGATGGGGTCACTGCTTACGGGTCTCGGTAGTTGAGGCCACAAGAGAAGAACTACTCGACACACGATTTGGAGTTGGCAGCTATTGTTTGTGCCTTACGCTGTTGAAGAAACTACCTTCTAGGAGAACACTTTTTGGTTTTCACCGACCAAAAGAGTCTCAATTATATCTTCCCTCAGCGTGATCTGAATCTAAGGCAGTGCAGGTGGGTTAAGTATCTTTAGTCTTTTGACTTAGAGCTCGCCTATATGCCTGGAAAGGGAAATGGAGTGGCTGATTCGTTGAGCAAGAGAACTCAGATCTAGTCAGTTCAGGAGGCCAGTAGTGAGTGGAAGCTTATGGTTCTGTTCTCTGAGATGCACTTGGGGGTGCACGTCAGACAGGGACAAACTTACCTATCTTATGTAGCTGTTACCTCTTCTCTTCTTGATCGGGTACGGATGAGGCAACTATCAGACTCAGAAGGCTTAGTCCTGCGGGAGAATGTGTCAGGAGAGGACCCTCTTCTAGGATGGACAGTGGGCGAGGATGAGATATTGCATTTTTAGGGACACGTATGGGTGCCAACAGACATACACGAGGAGCTGATGCGGGATTTTCATTCTTCAGATTGGGTAGTTCATCTTGGCATCCCCAGGATGTATCGTGATATAACTGCCAGTACTGGTGTCCAGGTATGAAGCGAGATGTTCATGGTTTTGTCATTAGATTTTCTACTTGTTAGCAGGTGAAAGCAGAGCATCATTGACCAACATGGTTGTTGCAGCAGTTACGCATTACCGAGTGGAAGTGGAACGATGTCGCGATGGACTTCGTGACCGGGTTGCCAAGGTTACCTCAAGGGAGTGATGTTGTTTGGGTTGTCGTCGACATGATTACGAAGGTTGCTCACTTCTTACCGATTAAGGAGACCTTCATTGTTGATGAGCTGGTACGGTTGTACATCTGAGATATTCTACGTCATCATGGAGTTTCACACTCCATTGTTTTATAAAGGGATGTGCGTTTTACTTCTCGTTTCTAGCTAAGACTTCAGAAGGATTTGGGTACATAGGTACTTTTGAGTACATCATACCATCCCCAGACAGATGGCCAGTCCGAGCATACGATCCAGGTGCTTGAGGATATGCTCCGAGCTTGCATTCTAGACTTTGGCGGTTCTTACAAGAAGTATATACCTCTTGTGGAGTTTTCCTATAACAACAGTTCTCAGGTGACTATTCAGATGACACCTTATGAGGATTTGTACGATAGGCCATGCCGATCACCCTTATGCTGGCTGGAGATAGGAGAAGCAGCTTTGCTGGGACCTCGTCTTGTTCAGGAGACCACAGAGCAGATATAGTTGATTCGGAAGAGGATGGATACATCACAGTCTCGGCATAAGTCTTATGCTGATATGCAGAGATGACCTTTTGGAGTTCAAGGTCGAGTATCAGGTTTTCCTACATGTCGCACTGAGGTTGGGACACAAGAGGATTCAGAGACAGGGTAAGCTTTCTCCACAGTACATTGGGCCATTTGAGGTGTTGGAGAGAGTTGGGCTGGTTTCCAATCAGTTACAGTTACCTCATAGGTACCGAGCTATGCACGACATCTTCCATGTTTCTCAGCTCCGACGTTACTTTTGAGAACTGTCTCACGTCTTTCAACCCGAGGATATTGAGCTTGAATTGGATGCGTCGTTAGAGGAGCATCCCATCTGGATTGTCGATCACAGTACACAGGTTCTTTGTGGCCAGTCTGTTCCTCTATTATGCGTTCTATGGCAGCACGGGTGAGTGCAAGATGAGAATTGGGAGAGGGCGGCCGATGTATGATCACAGTGGCTGGAGCTGTTCATGGTTTCTTCTTATATGCCTCTCTATGGAAATTCAGGGATGAATTTCTTTAAGGGGGGACATTTGTAAGAACCCGGATCTTTGTTTTCAAGAATGTACTTCTTTTTCCTGGAGTTTTTGATAAAAGGGGATTTTCTGGCAATTTTTGGTACACGCCGTGTACTTTTTGAGTACATGCCATGTACTCCCTTACCACACCAGGCCTTGTGTTGGACGTGTCTGGACCACACACACGGTGTGTAGGGGTGAGGTGGAGGCCACTTAAAGCGGAGTATGAAAAAGTAGAGTACACACATGTACTCATGAAGTACACGCCGTGTATTTTCTTTTTTTCATTAAACAGACCGGGGTTTTGCCTGATGGACAGAAATCTATTCATCTCCAGGTTCTTCATCTGAGAGAACATGTATGGCTATGAAACCTCTTTAGATTCCTGAGCCTATGTACTTGCTCTGAATCGACCGCCGTCGATTGCGTTGGAACTGCAGTGGTTAGCTATTCCTTCTCCGAGAGCTTCGTTTTCCAATTCCTCCTCTTTCTCAAGTTATCGAGGGTTGAATGTTTTGTGTGTTTTCAAATATCTACACCGTTCTGAGGAGAATCAAGCCTCGTGGTTTAAGTATATAGATATCCTAGTATCTTGGTATGTGGTTTGTGCCTTACCTTTCGATGTATTTGAGTTTTATGTGCAAATTCCACCAATACCTCTGAACGGGGTATTTCATGCTTACCTTTTTCCCCATGTGGTTATTCCTGCCTTGCTTTCATGCTTGTGTAGTGTAAAATTGATAATGTTTGTGGATAATTGTCATGCTTGGATGTTTTTCCCATGATGTTTTCTTGTTACTACCTTTGGGTCTTGTTAGCCCTTGGCCGCTGTACCTGGTTCCATGCCCTGTTATCGTAGGATGGAATGATGTTGCTGACATACTTATTGCTCAGTAGACTGTTTAGCCATGTATCTCTATAGGTGTACTTTGGTTAGCCAAGTAGCTCTATAGGTGTACTATGGACTTATAGCATTATTATGCACTGACTGGCAGAAGTCCGTGAGAACCAGGTGCTATAGACTATAAGGGATAGACCGAGTGAGCTTCCCAAGGAGTCTTAGATATTATAGACTATATGGGGATAGAACGAGTGAGCATCCTCAAAGAGTCTTGGACATTATAGACTACAGGGGATAGACCGAGTGAGCTTCCCAAAGAGTCTTAGTTATTATAGACTATAGGAGGGTAGACCGAGTGAGACTCCTCAGAGAGTCTTTACCTTGTTTGAATGTCTTTAAAACCTTCCCAGGATAGAGGAGGAATTGACCAAGTGAGATTCCTCAGAGAGTCTGTGGTATACCCGAGGCTATAGGAGGAATTGACTGAGATAGATTTCTTAGATTGTCTCTAGACCTTTGGGCTAAGAGGGTTTGACCACGTGATCTTCCTCAGAGAGTCCCTGACTAGCCTAGACTATAAGGGGAAATGACCGAGTGAGCTTCCCCAAAGAGTCTTATTAATTTGTATGACTAGACCAGAGGGGTTAGGATGAGTGCACTTCCCAGAGGGTTGTGGTACTTCTTGGATAGGACCAGAGGGAATGGCTGTGAGTACTTCTAGAGGGTTTCCTACTTGTGTTAGTTGTTTCTTCACTACTTCTTGTTGGTCTGTGGATTGATCACTATTGTATATCATCTTGTTACTATTCATTGTTTACTTCCTACTGTTTACTGTTATTGTTTACTGCTTACTGTATATTTACCTTCCATATACTCACAGATTGTTAGGCACAGATCTTCTGGTGGTTTCTTATTTGGATTTAGTCCCACACCCTATTTGGGGCATGCTTTTGGGCCCAAACAGACTATATTGTTGCAGGTATAGACAACGACAAGCGCCCTTAAACTTATAGTACTTTATTCCTTGGAGTAGGAGAGCATGGGACCATGCTTTGGCTTGTGATGATGAGGAGTTGTTTACATTCTTTTGTACTTGGTTTGGTACTATTGTATTTTTTAGCATTGTGACTTGTTTGGCTTCTTTAATAGATATATATCATGCATCATTTCATATATATATACATATGTGCTCTAGTTGTTTGCTGATTTAGTCTTCCGCTGTTGATTATTGTGGTTATTTACAACTTCCACTATTGCATGTTTATTTACTTCCATTTTGTACTCTGCCAATGAGTGCATAGTTTCCCCACTATCACACCCAAGGCTCTCGCTACAATTCAGAAGCCTCTGGAGTTTGGGAAAATGTGCTTGAGGCCATGGGACCAACCAGGTACGGGGCTCCCCTGGGTGGATTTCGGAACCGGGATGTTACACACATGAAAACACGAAACATAATATCAGGATGACTAACAGTTAAGTAGAGTAAACTTCTAATCATTCCATTATAAGTGGTTTGATCAATATATTTACCATTTTTATCCAGATCCAACTTACAGGTAGTGCTCATTGAATTATAACTACTTTTAGTGATATCAAAGACAAAACATTTTATAAGATATTTTGTATATTTTCTTTTATTTAAAATAATACCTTCCATATATTGAAATATTTGAAATCCAAGAAATAATTTTAGTTCACACATAAAACTCATTTTCAATTCAATTTTGCATCATCTTTGAAGAAGTAGTACATAAAGAATTTTTTGTAGACCCAAAAATAATACCATCAATATAGATTTGAACAACTAAAACATCCTTAGAAATTCGTTTTATAAAAAGAGTAGGATCATCTATACCTTTTGTAAAACCTTTGGAAATAAGAAAATTATTTAATATATCACACCAAGCTCTTGGAGCATGTTTTAAACCATATAAATCTTTTGTTAATTTAAAGATATGATTTGGAAAGTGAGGGTTTTTTAAAACTAGGGGGTTGTTCAACAAAAACATCCTCAACTATATAACCATTTAAGAATTCAATCATGACATCCATTTGAAAAAGTTTGAAATTTAGATGTTATACATATGCAAGAAATATTCTAAAGGCTTCATGTCTAGCTACTAGTGCAAAGGTTTCTTCATAGTCAATTCCTTTTTATTGACTATAACCTTGTGCATCCAATCTATCTTTGTTTCTAACTATGTTACCATCTTCATCTACTTTTTTCCTGAACACCCATTTTGTGTCTATGGTCAAGGTGTCTTTGGGTCCATCCACATGTTTTAAAAATTTATTCCTTTCAAACTGATTTAGCTCTTCTTGCATGGCCATAACCCAAAATTCATCATTGATTGAATAATTGATGTTTTTAGGTTCAAGTTGTGACAAGAAATCTTGTGGTTCAACCTGATTTCTAAGAGAAGCTCTAGTCTGTATTCCTTTATCTAAATCTCAAACAACAACATCTAAAGGATGGTTTTTAAGATTTCTAACAACTCTAAAAAATAAGGGCTAGTAATTTTAGGTTCTTTAATAGGTTCGGGTTCATTATGGATTGATTCTTTAGAATTTCTAGAACTATAAGTTTTAACAGATTCCTTCATAATATGGTCATATGATTTCTCATCGATGTTCAGATTTTTCATATCATTCTCAAGATTCTCTAGCGGGGTATTATGTTCATGTGGATCTATTTCATCAAATTTTAAATGTATAGATTTTTCCACACATTTGGTTTTTTTGTTAAATACTCTATAGGAGTTTTTTGAGATTGAATATCCTAGAAAAATTATTTCATAACTCATGGATGAAAACTTATCAAGATTATCCTTATTAGTAAGAATATAGACTTTGCAACCAAAAACATATAAGTAATTAACCTTGGGTTTTCTATTGTTCCAAAAATTGGAGGGAATTATTTTAAGAATTTGATCTAATTAAGACTATTTATAATGTTGAATTTTGTATAGACATATTTTTTCCAAAAGTCAATAGGTATGTCATACTCACTAAGCTTGATTTTATCAATTTTTATGTAATGTTCTATTTTTTCTATCTACAACTCTATTTTGTTGAGGTGTACTAGGGGATGAGAAGTTATGACTAAATCCATTTTGTGAGAAAAAGGATTCAAAATATTGGGTTTCAAACTCATGGACATGGTAACTTCTTATAGATTTTACCCTAAGTCCACTAAGATTTTCTACAGTCCAAGCATACTTGGTGAAATGAGACCATGATTCTCTTTTCTGAGCCAAAAAGAAGGTCCAAGTATACCTAGAATAGTCATCTACACGAACATAAAAATAGTGCTTCCCATTTAAACTAGAAACCCTAGATGGTCCCAAAAAACTTATGTGAACCAAATCAAGAGGATACTAAGTTAAAACTTCTTTCTTTAGTTTGAAAGATATTTTGTGATGTTTACCCTTTTAACAAAGATTTGAGATTTTCTTATTTGGAAAATCAAACTTGGGTAGGTCCTTGACTAAAACTTTCATAGTAATATTTCTAAGGGAGTGTAAATTGTAGTATCCTAGTATTCTATTCCAAATCCAAGACTCTTTGTGAAATACACTTAAACATGAAAATTTTGAGAAACTAAATAATCTAGATTAGAAACATAAACATTTTCATTTCTAAAAGCTGAAAATATTAGATCATTTTTAGAGATAAAACATTACAAGCAACATTTTAAAATTTAACATGTAAAACATCATCACATTGTTGTGAAATACTAGGAAAATTATATTTCAGAACATCAAAAACAGGTACTTTAGAAATTAAAACTGAGTCAGAGTTACCAATTTGGCCTAAGACAATTATTTTTCAATTAGTACTATCACCAAAGGTGACAAGCCCACCATTAATCTTTATTAAATTTTTGAAGCATGATTAATATACTATCACGTGTCTTGAAAATCCACTATCAAAGTAATATAAGCTTTTAAAATAGCTCTTTAAACAACATCCCTACAAAATAATCAAACAAAAATAGATTTTGGTACCAAGATTTGTTTGGTTCTAGTAACATAAGTAATCAGTGGTTTAGGAACCCACATCTGCTTCATGGGTTTCTTATAAGCATTATGTTATATTTAAAAACTAGAATCTATTTGGTCCATAAAAACTAGAGGTAGTAAAATATTTTCCATAATAGGAACTTAAAGTTGAATTTTCTCTTTTTAGTAGAAAAAAAGATTTTCTAGATTCAGTTACAACCTTGTTTTTGATGATATTTCTTTTCCCAGGTTAGTATCCTATACCAGTAGTGTATCTAAGGTCAATTTTATTACCAATAATCCATATAAGATTATTTTTTCCATTGGTAAATTTCTATAGTTACTTTTTCAATTTATCATTAGATAACTTAAGTTCATTGTTCTCTTTATGTAACTGAATAATTATATCCTTCTCTACAGCAAGTTCATATTTGAAAGTAGTGGTCATGGAATTCTATTTCATTAAAGATTTGTATTTATATTTTAGTTCATTTTAAGTGTCCTCTAGAATATTACAGTATTCAAATAATTCTTCAGTAGTCATATTTTCATAATCACTTTCACCTCCAGAATAATATGAATTTTGTATAGGATATTCTTGGGTTACCTCAGATGTGTTTGTCATAAAACACATATTGGCTTTGTTAGCTTTTTCATCTTGTGAAGACTCTAAGTCACTTGAACTATCCTAATAATCACTCCATGTTGCTTTCATTTCCATTTTATACTTTCTATATTTGTCCTCGTAACTCTTCTTATATTTTAGATTAAGAAAATAAGCCATTACATTTAACTTTCTCTTATTTCATAATAGACTATTTCATCATATTTGTCACTTCTTTCCAAATCCTTCTTCCAGTTACCCTTGTGATTGTATATTATTTTGAAGTTAGGATTTCTGAAAACATTCTGTCATCTATAAAACTTCTTAAATCATCTAGCTAATTGAGCCATTTCCTCATCACTGTCCAGTGATGATTTTTCACTACATGAACTTTCTGTAGGGGCTTGTAATTTCTCAATTTTTCTTTTCTTTAGTTTTGGAAGTAGTGGTTGTTAAGGCCACTTACTTTCTCTTCAGTTCATCTTCCTCTTCCTTGTTGACTTTTAACTCTTACTCATACATCATAAACCTTCCTATCAGCACCTTGAATGATAGCTTTATAATACCACAAGATTATTTAATTGAGACAGAAGTCCCTCTCCATCTATATGGTAAGCATCTGAGTATTCTCATAATTTTCTCCTTGGATGTAACATCTCTTCCTAGAGAGATCATTGTATTCACAATTTCATTAAACCTAAGATACATGTCATAAATCGGATCATAAGGAATCATTTTAGTGTTATCATATTTAACAATATATGTGTTAAGTCTCATTTCCATAACTCTAGAGGTTCCTTCTTGTGAAACAGATAAAGTATCCAAAATTTCATGGGCTATTTTACATGCATAAATTATGTTAAACTCTTCATATCCAAAATAAAAATATAAATAATTCATGGATTCACAATTATTGTTATAATAAGACTTAGTTGGGTCATCCCAAGTGTTCATATCAGTAGCACGAATCTTGTATTCATCTATAATGGAATACCAGATCTCAAAAACCATACTTTTAAGTGAATATTCCTTTTAATTTTCCATTGTGCATAATTTTTTCCATTAAATAATGGAGGGCTGTTGGTAGAATAACCTTCCAATATATTATCCATGATAAATAAATAAACTTTTAAATAACTATAAATTTATATCTAACAGAAATTTAAATACCGTTGAAATAGATAACTAAAATCATAGTTGAAAAATATTTTAAACAGATTAATAATTTAAAATTTTGAAAACATGGATTTTTAAAACTCCATTGACACCAAATGTTGGTCTGAGTAGGAAACTCAAGAGGGGGGGAGGGTGAATTGAGTTCCTATAAAAATTTATGTTAAAAAGTTTACATAAAATATTCCCCAATTAAAACCAAAACAGACCAGTTAATCAAGGTAATAAAATTATAATATTTTGACTGTACAAATATCTTTTCAGAAGATTGATTAATTCTCAGTAGTATCAATATGAGATATTGACATAACTTCTGAAACTACACTAATAAGGAAAATTATTTATAACTACTATCCAAGACTAACTATCAAAGTAAAATTTAGTTTTCTAAAATATTAGTTAAAAAAGAGAAAAACTAAATTAAAAGACGCATCAGATAAACCAATTATTTTAGATTCAAGTTGAGTTCTAATCAACTCCACTTGGTGATTACCTACCACCAAACAATATATTTAAAATTATCTTTGATCGACACCCTGGATCACGGTTAACAACGGTACATAGGACTGTCCAGGTCAGAAGAACTCTTCTACTATTCTACGTGGGAAAACTTAAAACTAGGTCACACATGACCTCTTCCACAGTTACACATGGGTAAAATAAAGTGTAGAAAGATATTTAAGTGAGGATATCTTGTATCCTCTATTTTAATGTAGGAGTGATAGTGTGTTTTAATACATACACACACCCTTCTCAACAAGTAATAAAATAATACAGAATAGAGAAAAAGATAAATATAAAGGATTAGAAATGCTTTCAGTGTTGTTCTATGCATCTATGGACTTGTAGGATATAATAGATGTGATATTTGAGTTCTCTTGTGGAAAGAGAGTATAGTGAGTCTTGTTCTCTATTTTAAAGTTTGATGAAATTTGCTTTGTCGCTTTTTTTCTTCATAGAGTTGCTATTGTGAGACTTTTTGACATTTTAATCTACAACAGTTCAGCCTTTTGGAATCGAGAGTTCTTCATGTGTTCTTCAGTGTATGTTTTTTTCTATTTTTTGTATACATTCAACGTCTCGAACACTTGTCAGTTTTTCAGCATGTACACCACCACACATTTTATATCCAGTATATCTTTGTTTTGGACGATAGGAAGCACAATCTCCACACATAGTACCTCGTAATATCAGGTGACCTTTCTACAAAAAAATCATTAATTATGTTAGTTTCATTAAATGTATCAAATATCACTACTGAAATAAATTTTAAATTAAATTGTAAAAGATAGAAAAGTGTTTAAGTATGTAATGGTGCCACAGTTTGTCTTGAAATCGTGTCATTTGAAATGATGACGTTTCCTTTTCTTTTGAGTGGTGTGACAGTCATAGTGACATAGTTTCATTGAGATCTAGAACTGGTAGCACATATGCGGTGTCAGGATCATGATGTCTTAGGTAACAGTGTCTAGTTATTTGTCAAGATTCTAAATGGTATCTTGTTACAATGTCTTGGAGATTGTAGAAAGTAACCAGTGTCACAAGCTTTATGAAATCTGGAATTGGTTACAGCGTATAGGTTTCAGTGTCTGAGTCCCGGTGTATGGGTTATGGTGTCAGAGTCACGGTGTTTGGGTTACGATGTGAGGGACTTTGCCAAAATCCAGAACCGGTGGTAGACTTACATATTCTTAGACATAGCCAAATATTTGTAAACTGTCTTATGAAGTAATACTGAATAATGGATTATACTTAAGCATTAATATAATAAAATATAATAGAAGAAGATCCAATATATTTTACAACATTAAAACATGATTTGTGAGATTCTGAATCCGGATATTGTTAGAGTTTAAACCATGAATTGTAATAATTAAATCATAAGGAAACCAAAAATCCCCAAACATGATTTGTGATATGTTAAACATGATTTGTGAGCATTAAAACATGAGGATCCCAACACTAAATGTAACGACCCAAACTTTTGTTAATGGAAAATCCTCTTTATCTAATTAAATGTATTATTATGTAAAATGGTTCTATAACATATGCACTTATTTGAATTTATGTTTTTGAATTTCAAAATACAATTATTAATTGGGATTTTTGATAATATAGATTTTAAACAATGATCACATAATTATTATAAATTTAGGGCTTTAAAAAATCCAATTTACTCAAACAAAAGGAAGCGATGGACTCATCCAGTAGAATTGTTCCATACGAAGCCCATTTTTCAGAGCTCAAAAAGGAGGTGGAATCATTTTGCTTCTCTCTTTACCGATCCCAATTTTATCTTCAACACATTAAGCTCGAACGGAACCTCCTACGGGAGATGTGGAATTTGATAGAGATTACCACGTGAACGATGTTATCGGAGCCACCTCAAGAGTCTGTCACCATCGCACACCTTACCCTTCGGTCTTATGTGGGTTTTATAAGGGGTTATGTAATGAGACACTAGTACTATGATTATGTACATTATTTTTTTATAGATAATATAAATTCATTTTATTATTGTTACTTTGTAAATAGTTTTTTAAAACACAAATATTATTTTTAGTTAATATTCAATTAAGAAATATATTTTGATGAATTAAAGGAATTTTGAATTAAATAATATTTTCATAAAATATTATTGCTAAATTACTTTTTATTAAATATAAACTATTTTATATGTTTTATGAATACAATTCTAATTTTTATTATGGTTTAAAAGCTGTTTTTGTCAAAACCCATGAATTTCTTATAAATGTCAGTTTTTATTTTAAAAGTAGAAATTCAAATACTTAAAAAATTATTTAGAAAAAATTAATATTATTTTTGGAATCAGGATGTCAAAATTATCTAACGGTAATTTTTTCATAATTTTCTGAGATAGTCTAATTTTTTGGGTAAAAATTAAATAACGTTTAATTATATAACATGTTTTATGACATCATAATGACCCAATAGTGATGTAATAAAATACTATAAACATTATGTTATGCCAATATATGTTTTAACATTAAAATAATGTTATTTCAGGTTTGTTTGATTTATTTTACAAAGCTTTAGTGGACCCTCCAAGACTTATTTTAAGAAGTTCAGACATTGGACTTATAAAATGATGTTTTCCATTCCCCTTTTGCAAAAATCATGGGAAAAACCATGGTTATGTTTGTGGTTTTGATTAGTTTAATGTGTGGTTTCCAAAACCTAAATAATAAATAATTCCGTCTCATTTCCTATATAAACTCGCCCAAGCTCCCGCTTCATCTCCACTCAAAGCCTTTGGAGTTTGTCCAAACTCTACTGTACTATCTCTATAATCCTCTAAATTCACCCCATGATCCATGAAGCCTCTATCAATCCCCTCTCAAGCCTTTGGGATCACACTTCCATGTACGGGATTTTTCATTTCTCATTTTTTTCCAAATTTTATTTTGTTGTTATGATCTTTTATTTTCAATTAAAAATGTTGGGTTATGATTTATAAACTCCCCCATGTGTCACTATTTATTTTTTAATGATGAGATACCACTTTCTCTTTCATTAATGCCTCCCATGTACACCTGTTACCATGCCGAAATTCCGTAAGGAATTTCTCTCTCCTCATTTTCATTCAAGAAATTATTTTGTATTATAAATCTAAAAGTCCATTACGTATGTTGGAAAATGTATCCATATAACCCCCATTACATTCCATTTAATGTAAATATCATGAGACACCTACTTATCTCTCATCAACCATTGTTATGAATTCTTACGTCATGCCGTTATGCTGCAGAAATTGCACTATGATTTTCCAATCCAAAGTCATTTGTTGTGAATACCATTCCCATTTATCTATAAAGGGTATACACTTTTATAAAAATTTACTTATTGATTATAGAGTTTCATGTTTTAATTCCAAATTCCTTTATCATGGAATCAATTATGATCTTTAATGATTCCATATTGCATGGTCCATGTGGAAAAGTTATGCATAAAATGAAATATTTAAGAAGGGTGCGCCCTGGTAGCACTCCAATGCATTGGGTAAGGACTAGTATCATGATATGTCAAGTGCAATGAGGTTTTACTCATGATAATTCAAGTGCAATGAGGGTTTACTCATGATCCATGTGCAATGAGCCTTGGCTCATGCTAATACCATGTTAATTATTTTCACCACATTCCCATGTTATGATAATCATGTTATATCATGCCTTTATGTTCCTATTTATTTTATGATCCATTGATATAACTATTTCTTAACATGTATTATATTCTTCATGTTATGCCTTGTTTAATCCCTTCCTGGGCTTTATAGATTTCCATTTTTTATGCATGTCCTCGTGTTATCCCATGTAATGCTATGTATGAGGGAATGTAGTGGTCATGTAAAGTAATTTTTCAATAAATATGACATGTTTCATGTTTTAAGTTGTTATGAAATGTTTCTAATCCCCAAATACACTAGACCTCTCTATATTATAAGTTTTACCAAGTGAATATTTTATGTAATAAATCATGTCTAAGTGTGTAATAAAATGAAGGGTTGTTATAGGATGCATTAGAGGACATGTTTAGTTTTTTTTTGGGATTATGATTATAAAACCCTAGTAAAATCCATATGGATAAGACTAAGTATAATAAAAACATCCCTAAATTCTGGTGACTATTGGGTAAGTGGTTTAACACGAAAATACATCCCTTTCTTGATACGAGATGGTAGAGGCATCTTTGGCATAGATGTACCTAGGAGTGAAAACTCTGACAAGGTGTTTTGGGCTTGACCCAGGGTATCTTGGTACATGAAAATAGGCCTTTCTACAATCTTGGTTATGACACTCCTAGGGGATATGATTTTGTAAATTCATAAGCTTAGTATGAACCATTGTTAAGGGAATTAAAAAAAACCCCTAAGAACATATGTTGGGAAGTAGATCATGGATAACATAGATTAAAGCATATAGATTCATAAGCTAAGGGAATAAAAGTAATTTATAAGTCATCTGTTTATATACTTGGATTACCCTTAATGTGTTACCCATAACTTTCCTTTTATTCCAGCCATTGGCCGGTAACAGGAGGACTCAGGATAACAACCGATGCGCTGACCAATATGATGACTATTCTAATGAGATTCCCAATCCGATGGGAGTGGTAATTGTGAACATTATCACGATACTCTCTTAGTAAACTCATGATTTGAATAGAAACATGGGTTAAGAGGAACGTTCAACCCCCCTAATAAATAACAAGTCGAAATTGAACGATTTATGAGACAAAAGCCTCCTACTTTTAATAGATCATCTGATCCCTCAATCGCTGAACAATGGATCAACTCCATTGAGAAGTTCTTCTCCATCCTTCAATGTTATTAACAAGAGAAGGTATATTTTAATTCTTATTGTATGGTGGGTGAATCTGATCAATGGTGGACATTGATCAAAAATACGAATCCTGAGGAGATTGAGGTGTTGGAATGGATGTATTTATAGAAAATGTTTTTTGACAAATATTTCCCGTGCACCCTCTGAATTAAGATGGAAAGGGGCTTCCTTTCCCTAAATAAAAAATAAAATGAATCCATCAGATTGTATGAGTAAACCTTCACAAGGCTTGAAAAATATGCCTCTTTATTTGTTGTTACCCCCAAATTCAAGGTTGACCGCTTCTTTGGTGCGCTAAAACCTAGCCTACAGAAAGACCCAGCGATCTGTGACTTTGATAGCTATGAGAAAATTGTCCAATGTGCCTTCATTATTAAAATCTTTATTAGCGAATCACTGGGGTATCATAGGGATAAGGAGTGTAAGGTGGGCTTCAATTATGGAAGTCTTTTGGATAAATACAATGGTTCTAAGATGATCTAGGACCCCACTTTCCAAATGTGTGGAAAGAAGAACCCCAAAATTGCTTGAAGGGGATGAGGAAATGCTTTAGGTGTGGTAAAGAAGGGAACCTAGTTGTTAAAATCTGAAAAGAGAAACCTGTGGGTACTAAAGAGGAGAGGAATTATTTGTTCTACCCTCAAAGATTTGTTCATTGTTTCGACTACAAAGAACAAGGGCACCTTGTAAATCATTTCCCTATGACAAGGGTTTTTTGAGGCAACTAGTATCTTCTAAGGAAACAAGGGTGATATTTTTCCATCACTACCACCGAAGTGAACCCCTACAATGAATTGGTGAAACGTATGCTATTTATTCATTCAAGAATAGAAAATGTATATTTTGATTCTACTTCTACACATTCTTTTATATCCTGAATGTTTATTAGAACACTCCCAACACCACCAAAAAACAATTAAGAAAATATGTGAGTGATTATGGAAAAGGGGGAAATCATTGCATCCCATGAATAAAAATCCCCCTATCATAATTTGGGGATTGAACTTCCCTGTGAACCTCATCATCCTCATTTCTAGTGGAATCTGATGCAATTCTCAGCATGGATTGGCTTTCCTTATGTATATCCAACATAAATTGTTGTGAGAGGGAAATCACTCTCCATATAGAGAATCGATCCCCAATTCTATACAAGTTCAAGGAGGAAGATGAATATTTATTAGCACCATCATCTCAAGCGTTGATATTACTACACTATGAGAACACGTAGCTGGATCAAATGATTGAGTCTAAGGAAGAAACCATCCTTGAAGACATGCCTATTGTGAGTGAATTTTCTAAAGTATTTCTTGAGGAATTTCCTGGTCTTCCTCCTATAAGATATGTTGAATTCCCAATTTATCTTATACCCGAGGTGTTGTCAATATCCAAGAATTTGTATAGAGTGGTTGTTGTGGAGATTGAGGAGCTGAAGAAACAACTATAAGAGAATATAGATAAAGGGTTTATACGCCCAAGTGCTTCACCATGAGGTGCACCAGTCCTCTTCATCAGGACGAAGGATGGGTCAATACGCTTTTGCATTGATTTTCGTGAGTTCAAAAAAATAACGATAAAGAAAATGTATCCTCTTCCAAGAATTGATGAGTTATTCGATCAACTACGGGGATCCCAATACTTCTCCAAGGTGTATTTGCGATCAGGATATTACCAAGTAAGGGTGAAGAAAGAGGATATCCCCAAGACTGCTTTTCATACATGGTATGGGAACTATGAATTCATAGTAATGCCTTTAGGACTCACTAATGCTCCAACAATCTTCATGTACTTGATGAATAGAGTCTTTAGATATTAACCTGGATAACTTGTGGTAGTCTTTATAGATGATATTATAATATACTCCAAGACCAAGGAGGAGAATGAGGAGCATCTAAGAACTGTACCAGAGACCTTGAGGAAGGAAAAGCTCTATGAAAAGTATATCAAGTGAGAGTTCTGGTTGAAAGAGGTCCCATTCTTGGGTCATATCATCAAAAGAAATGGGATATCTGTGGATCCCTCTAAGATAGCTACAATTGAGGGATGGTCGGGGAAAACATCCTCAACATATATCTATAAATTTATGGGGTTAGCTTGATATTATCGCCAACTTGTGATAAATTTCTCACGATTTTCCAACCCTCTTATCAAGATAACTCAGAAGGGAGTGAAGTTTTCATGGAGTGATGAATGTGAAGATATATTTATGTAGTTTAAAAGAAGTCTTATCACTGCGCTTATGCTCACACTACCCACAAGTGGAGATCTTTTTGTGGTATTTAGTGATGCTTCAAAGAAGGTCTTGGGTTGTGTGTTGCTGCAGAATGAAAAAGTCATTACCTATGCTTCAAGACAATTTAAAGTTCATTAGAAAAACTATCCAAAACATAATCTCGAGTTGGATGCAGTGATATTCAATTTAAAATTTTGGTGGCATTACCTCTTATGGGAGAAGTGTGGAATATATATGAACCACAAAAGCCTCAAGTATATATTCACACAAAAAGAGTTGAATATGTGCCAAAGAATATGGTTAGAGCTGATCAAAGACTATGAATGTTGAATCCATTACCACCCTGGGAAAGAGAACAAGGTAGAGGATTCTCTAAGTATAAGGGACCCATCGATTCTATCATTTATGAGAATTTAAAAGGATCCAATCTTCTTAGATTTGTAGAGGATGGACATGGGAATCATTAATGGAGGAACATTATCAATCCTTTCTCAAATTATTGGTCAACCATCCCTCGTGGAGAAAATAAAGGATGCTCAATGAAAGGATGGGAAAATTCTAAAAAAGGGTGGAAGCTATCAGAAATGGGAAGTCCATAGAGTTCATGGTTGACAAGGATGGAATTGTGAGATTTGGATCATGATTATATGTACCATCCGATCCAAATATAAAGAAGGGGCTTCTGAATGACGCACATAGCTCAACCTTCTCTATTCACCTTGGGATCACAAATATGTATCAGGATCTCCAAGAAAATATTTTGTGGGACAATATGAAAAGGGATATTGTTGAATACAAATCAATGTTCCTGGTATGTCAGCAAGTGAAGGATGAGAGGCAAAAGTCTGAGGGGATGATGCAACCACTACCCATACCAACAAGGAAGTGGGAGAACATTAACATGGAATTTGTCACTATACTTACAAGAAAATCTAGAGGAAACAATTCTATACGGGTCATTGTGGGTAGTCTTACGAAGACAAATCACTTTATCGTGATTTGATACGACTTCTCATTGGATCAAATTTCATGGATTTACATCAAAGAATTGGTAAAGATACATGGAGTACCACTATCTATTGTATCTGATCATGATATGAGATTCACCTTAAAGTTCTGGAAAAGTCTCCAACATGATCTAAGTACTGAACTAAACATAAATACAACCCATCATCCTCGAATTGATGGCCAATCTAAGCGAACTATTCAGAAATTGGAAGATATGTTAAGATCATGTTCTATGGACTTCAAAGAAGGATGGGACAGACATCTTCCACTGATTGAATTCTCCTAAAATAACAGTTTCTACTTGAGCATCTGAATGGATCCATATAAAGCCCTTTATGGTAAAAGGTGCAGAACAACAGTGTATTGGTATAAAGTCAGTGAGCTTAAGCTGATAGGACCTAAAATGGTCGAAGAAATGGTGGAGATGGTGAAAATCATTCAGCTGCATATCAAGGCAGCCCAAAGACAACAGAAGAGTTATGCTGATAACCATCAACAAGAGCTTGAGTTCAAAGTTGGAGACATGGTATTTTTATGTATATATTTTTGGAATAAGGTTGTGAGGTTTGGAAAGAAAGGGAAGTTAATTCCAAGGTACATCGACCCCTTTGGAATTCTTTATCGTGTTAGGGGATGTGTCCTATAGACTAGAACTTCCACGTACCATGGACAAAGTACATGATGTCTTTCATGTATCCCTATTAATGAAGTACATACAAGACCCTTCACATGTACTCTCTTCAAAGGTAGTATAGTTAGAGGATGATCTTTCTTACGAGGAGCAGCCAGCGATGATCTTGGATCATAGAGATAAAGTTCTACGTAACAAGACTACCCACATGGTCAAGGTACTATGGAAAAACCATAAGTACAAAGAGGAAACATGGGAACTAGAGGAGGAAATGAAGGAAAATTACCTGCACCTGTTTGTGGATTAAAATGTAAAACAAAATTTTGAGGGTGAAATTCCATAAGGGGGAAGATTGTAACGACCCAAAATTGTGTTACTATAAATTAATCTTGATCTAATTAAATGTATTATTATGTAAAATGGTTATATAACATATGAAATTCATAGGATTTATTTTTTTTGGATTTTAAAACACCATTAATAATTATGACTGTTGCTAATATAGTCGTTAAACAGTGATCACATTATTAGTATAAATATAGGTATTTAACAAATCCAATTTACTAAGAAAAAGGAAGCGATGGCCTCAACTAGTAGAATTTATCTATTTGAAGCCCATTTGTTGGTGCTCGAAAAGGAGGTGTTGTCATTGTGATTTTATCTTGACCAATCCCATGTTAAGCTTCAACACGTTAAGTTCTAACAGAACTGCCTATGAGAGAAGTGGAAGTTGATAGAGATTACCACCCGAGTGATGTTATCGGAGCCACCCCAAGAGTTTTTCACCATCTCACACCTTAACCTTTGGTCTTATGTGGGTTTTATAAGGGGTTATGTAATGATTCCCTAGTACTATGATTATGTAAATTATTTTTGTATAGAGAATATACATTAATTTTATTATTGTTACTTTGTAAATAGTTTTTTAAAGAACAAATAGTATTTTTAGTTTATATTTAATTAAGAAAACTATTTGTATGAATTAAAGGATTTTTGAATTAAATAATATTTTAATAAAATATTATTAATAAATTACTTTTTATTAAATATGTACTATTGTATTATTTTTATGAATACAATTCTAATTTTTATTAAGGTTTCAAAGCCGTTTTTGTCAAAACTGATGAATTTTTGATAAATGTCAGTTTTTATTTTTAAATTATAAATTCAAATACATAGAAAATAATTTAGATAAAATTAATATTATTTTTGGAATTAGGATGTCAAAATTATCCAATGGAAATATTTTCGTTATTTTCTGAGACAATCAAATTTAGGCTAAAAATTAAATACTGTTTAAATATTTAACATGTTTTATGACATCATAATGAACTAATATTGTTGTAATAAAGTACTATAAATATTATTTTCTGCTAATATATGTTTTAAAATTAAATAAATTTGATTTTAGGTTTTTTTTATTTACTTTACCACGATTTAGTGGACCCTCCAAGACTTATAAAACATTTTAACTATTTAAATTGGTTTCCTCGAGAATATGACTCACCTCCACATAATCAAGCCTAATATTTTAATAATTTAGGCCATTGGCCTTATAAAATAATGTTTTCCACTCATTTTTGAAAAAATTATCAAAAAACATGGCTACGTTTGTAGTTTTGATTAGTTTTCTGTGTGGTTCCAAAAACCTAAATAATAAAGAATTCCCTCTCCTTTTCTATATAAAACCACCTATGATCCCACTTCATCTTCACAAAAATCCTTTTTAGTTCGTCCCAACTCTTCCCAACTCTCTCTAGAATCCTCCCAAGGTTCCCCAAGATCCCAATAAGCCTCTTTTAAGCCCCTATCAAGCCTTTAGGTCACACTTCCAAGTAAGGGATTTCTTCCTTTCTCATTTTTTCCAAATTTCATTATGTTGTTATGCCCATTTTTCAATTAATAATGTTGGGGTATGATTTTTCACCCACCATACTTCCCTATTTATGTTTTAATTATTATAGACTCCTTTATCTCTCATTAATGCCTCCCATGTATACCCATTACCATGCTAAAATTCCCTAAGGAATTTCTCTCTCCACATTTGCATTAAAGCAATTATTTTGTATTATGAATCTAAAAATTCCATTAATTATGTTGGGACATGTATCTATATTACCCCTTACTTTCCATTTAATTTAAATATGATGAGACACCTCTTTCTCTCTCATCATCCATTTTTTTGAATTTTATGTCGCACTGTTATGCTGCCGAAATTGCACCGTGATTTTCCAAACCAAAGTCATTATGTTGGGAATACGATGCCCATTTCTCTATCAAGGGTATTCAACTTTATTCACATTTAATTATTGGTTATATAGTTTCATGTATTAATTCCACATTATTTTATCTTGGAATAAATGATGATCTTTAATGATTCTGTGTTGTATGATCCATGTGGCACACTTTATGTACGAAATGAAATGTTTAATAAGGATGTGCCTTTATAGCACCCCAATGCATTGGATAAAGATTAGTATCATGATACATCATGTGTGATGAGGGTTTACTCATGATTCATGTGCAATGATCCTTGGATAATTCTAATACCATGTTATGTTTTGTCTCTACATTTCCATGTTATGATAATCATGCTATATCATGCCTTTATGTTCATGTTTCTTTTATGCTCCATTAATATACTTATTGCCTAACATGTATGGTATTCTTCATGTTCTTACTTTTTTACTCCCTTATTTGGATTCATAGCTAACCATTTTCTTATGTAAGTCATCAGGTTATCCCATGCAATGCTAAGTATGAGGGAATATAGTTGTCATGTAAAAGAAGTTTTCAATAACGATGTCATGTTCCATGTTATAAGTCATTATGTAATGTTCCTAAGCCCCAAAGACACTAGACCTCTAGATCTCTTATGCTGTATCCAGTGAAGATTTTATATAATAAATCATGTCTAAGTGTGTAATGAAAAACAAGGTTGTTATACTAAACATATTTAAATGATAAAATCTAGGGTGATTATACAACTATACTAAATAGTTTCTTCCCGGGAAACCCGCATGTCAATGATGATGAAATATTTTAAAGATTCTGTGAATAAAAGGGAAAATCAATATAATCTAAACTATCCTAAATAAAATATTGTATATTAATAAAAATACACACTAAATATAAAACCAAGACTTGGTGTTATTAACCATGTCATCGTTTGTGCTTAAGTAAACCATATCATAGTGAAGGCCACTATGTCATGGTTTTTTTCTTAGATATACATGTGTTATTTAACAATAGAAGACTCATATTATATCTTCTATATTAATTATTGTGATTGATTTAAAATATCATGTGATTATTTTTAATGGGTTTCTGACATTAAAATAATCTTTTTAAATGTTAAATAGTTACACATGATGATGATATGAATATTAAAAATATGTTTAACATCAGGAAATATTCATGAATCATTTCATTCATAGTTGAAAAATTTAGAAACATTTAATATCCAAGGATAATCCTTGGAGGGATATATTAACATTTCATAATTTGTGAAAGTCATAGATGAGTATATATGTGAGTATTGTTTGAAAGTACTATGAAACTCCTTAAATTGAACCATTTATTCCCACCATCTATTTAATTATGGTTCTAGTATAATGAAATAAATAGAGGATCTATCCTAAGCACAAGGAGATCCAAAAATACACATTAATTACCTTTGAAAGAGGGATAATGTTTCCTCAAAAATATATCTATTAATCTCATGTAGAAGACCTTGGATAAGATAAAATTGATAGATAAATATGTACTTTTTTCATTTATGTTTCAATCAATTCAAACTAATGGATTAATCTTGATAAAAAATAGGTTTTAGTGGGTTTTTACATTTTTCTAGGATAAATATTGTTCCAAATAAAACCAAATTATAGTATTATAGAATTTTTCAATACATTTGGATTAATGTTTTGAATAAATGAAAAATAATTAAAAATGATATTTTTTTGAGAACCAAGATATATTTTATAAAAAAATGGGTATGATTTACAAAAACTAATCAAACCACACCATGGTTTATAATCCACATCATGGATTATGTCAATTTTATAAAATTTATGTCTTGTTATTGGAAAAATGGACGTGGAAAGACTTTTAGAAAATAGATCATTGTAAAATCTAATTTTAAATTTGTGACTATGGGTAAAAACAATCATGATTTAAATAGGAATGAAATTTAAATAATGAAAATAATGAATTAATTTAGAAAAACTGCATCATGGTTTCAAAAGTATAACTTTTGAATAATTTTCCAAAAACCAATATTCCCATGAAAAAATGACATGGTATTTTAACAATTATTGTCACTAGGAAGAACCGCAACATGATTTATTTTAAACCATGAAATGGTTTTATGTTTCATAAATAAAAATTATTTTACTTTCCTAATTAATTAATAATATTTATAATTTCTAAAATAATTATATATATTTCATATTTTATATTAATTTATAAAATTTTCATAAATTATAATATGGAATGTTCATATTTAAAACAATTCTTGTTTATAAAATTATTTAATTTGGGAAAAAGTAGTTTTATCGGATTTAATAAAGGTTTAGAAAAATTAAAAAATACGATATTTATATAAAATGATTACATAAAATATAAAATGTTTACATGGAATATAAAAGGGGTTTTATTATCATAAATATCATATACTTGAAATATGAATGATTTTATTTTAATTACCATGTAAAATGGTAATATGAAAGAATTTTTATTGTAATAAATTTGAAAATTTCATGTTTATTTATTTATGGATTGTTCATACAAGTTTTTTAATTTTAACCTTTTTATAATTTTTTATTTTATCATATTTTTATAAATTTTTATCTTTTTTCTAAAATTATGAATTGTACATTTATTTAGTTTAATCCCTAATTTATTAAAATTTTGAATATAATGTGTTATATTATGAATTAATGGTGATTAAATTTAAAGTGGTTAAATGATTCTCATAAATGTCATACCATGCATATAAGAAGTTATATTTTGGGTACAAAAAAAGATTTAGTCAAGTTCAAAAATGATTGTGATTTAGTTATGGGCTATACAATCAATAGTTAATTTTGGTTATGATTTATACATATTATGTGTTAGGATTTTTTTGGAATTAATATATCTCTTAAGCATTAATAAATGTATAATGAGACTATGGGTAAAACATGACACTAACCTTGGAGATTAAGCCTTATTTTGAAATTTGGGTTTGACTTCTTATCACACTATACTTGCTCTTGTGGGAATTTTGGTTTCATATGATTTTAATCCTTTACATGAAATATTTTATTTTATCTTATACATGATATGTATTTAGATATGTGTTAATATAATTGTATTTTATTTTTGGGTACATAAAAAAGTAATGAGTTGTATAAAGTGATCTATATTAATATGTATTAAACATATTAGTTTTATTTAAGGAATATGAAAAATATTTAATAAAAACATATATACATAAAGAGAGTACATGAGATAAGATGGTGAGATGCTAAAACTAATTTAAAATACTAATTGTTATATTCCTTCCAAAGTTAGATCATGTTATGATATCAATCATTAAATATACGTAACTCCAGAGTTAGGTGGCCATGGATTATCTTATGCAAGACATAGAGGATGTGGATAACCCGGAAAGTTATGTAACCCTGACTCATTGTGGGATTTGGGTTATACTTAAATGGGAAACCCTATAATATATGATATTAGGGGAATAGATTTGAGATAATTTCTAGGCTATATTTGAGAAAAGTGTTGTCCTCTTGACTAACCAAGAGTCATATATGATACAATTGACAACATTGACAACTTAAATAGCCATGTAATGAAAGATATACTATATACAAACCAAATAATAGTGCAATTTGGATCTTGGATCACTAATTGATGTGATATAATAACATTGTCATTATTTTAGTGGAAAGAAACATTAATAAATTCCTTATTAAATAATTGAAAAAAATGATACTCATATGGTAAAAGAATTTGTTGTAGATAAAAAATGGAATCATGATCAAACTTAAATTTGAGGTTAATTATTGAAATGGAAAATATTAATGAAGCTAACCTACTTAACTGATTTAAGAACTTAAGAATATTTTTCAAGAAAGAAGGACAATTTTATGTGTTAGATAAACACTTTCCTTTGTATCCAACTAGTGAAGATGTTTAACAAATAAATATAGATTGTTATGAGAATAATAAGAAGGATTCAATTTATGTATTAACTATTATGTAAAATTATCAAAGGAGCTTTAGTAATTATAAGAAACTGAATATTTATCGAAGGTTTATACCACTAATAAAATGTTAGAAATGATATTAAAATCCATCATGATTTGTGGTGTAAGGAATAAATTTGCACATTTTTTCCATGATTTTTTTATTCTGTAGCACTTCACTTAGAAAAAAAATTATTTTTTCTATTTTTAATTTTGTATAACTATTTATTAAATATTAAATATTGATTTTTAAAAATATATTTAATTTAATATTTAATATTTAGTTTTAACTTGTTTTAATTTTTTAAACATGACACAACAACTTCCCATGAGGTCATCTATCCTTACACTACTCCAACTCAATCTCTTTCAACTTTCTAAGTACCAACCACTCTACCAAATTAATTTATATATAATAATATATCAATAAATATTATTTTACCTATTATTAAAATAAAATATTTTATATAAATAACCAATGAATAAAATTTCAAATTTTGAATAAATTATTAATCATTAACATTATTAATTATTAATATCTACTAACTAAAAACTATTAAATTAATTAGTAATAAATTCATTTATAAATAATAACTATTAATTATAAAATTATTAGTATGTAGTAATTAACAAAAATTACAAATTTAAAAAATAAATATTTATAAAACAAAAATAATTAATAATTAATACCTTATAAAAATAAAAAAAAATTAAAAAAAATTAAATTAATACTAATTAATATGTCATATGTAATTATTAGTAATTAGTAATTAATAAATAATGAATTATATAAAATATTGAATAAATAATAAATAATAAATAATAAAAAATTAATAATTAATAATTGTTAATTGTTAATAAGTAATTAATAATTAATAGTTAATAGTTGAAAATTAATTGATAATTAATTATAACAAGAAATTACAATTTTAAATAATATATAACTAAAAATAATTATTAATAATAAATAATCAATAATCAATAATTGATAATTAATAATTAAGAATCATTAATTGATAATTAATATAAACCAGTTAATAATTAGAAAATAATATTTATAATTAATTATTTTATGATTATTTATTAATAATTATTAATTAAATGTATTTGTGTGTGTGTATATATATATATAGTTAGATGAGAGATTTTCTATCCTAAAGGGAGAGGTTCTCTCTCCAAGAATCCATGGGGACACCTTCAAGGATTGTTATTTAGGGTTTCTCATCCCAAGCGGTGAGATTGTTGGCCACTATGAGATGTGTGTGAATTGTGGCATCAAGCATAATTAGGTGGATTCTAGTTATGTGACTGATGGTGATGAAAGTGTTGGGTTCTTCTTTGGAATGAGAAGTACTTGTGATCAACTTTGGGATCAATGTGTTGATCAGGAATTGATGTTGAAATGCAAGTCGTATACGCTCCTCTTTTTTTGAGCTCATGGTTTCACATGCCCACGCCATAAGAATCCTAACGGGGCTGATAAATAGCGAGTCTGGAATTGTTAAATTAGAGGGTGGGAGCACCAACCGACAAATTTCTCATGAGGCCTTTTCAAATGGAAGGGATATTAATCTGGCCAATGATGACCATGGGGAACACAATGTTGGCCGTGGAGTGATTTAGCACCCTAGAGGATATGTGGTTCATCTTGGGGCTGGTGGAGGGCATGTTCTTGGTGCAACTGGTGGAAGGAGCATCGCCTTAATGGTGGGGATAGAAACAGAAGAAGATCTATAATATATAAGGCTTTTCAGAAGGGGGACCTACCCTAGGGTGGTCCTAGTAATGATGGAAGGTCTTTTTATGGTGCATATAACGAAGGACACATGCCTCAATTATAGGGTTTGAGATAGAAGTATGTGACAGAAGGATCTAAACGACGTTGACATTGGAAGGATGATGAGGGATTCACCCAAATAAAGGGATGATTTTTTAGAGATTTTAATAGTCATTAGAGGTTATCATGCCAACAAATTAGGTCAAAGTTGATTTCTTCAAGTGATGGATGTCGATGAAAGAATGTATACCCATCAGTGGGGATGGTAGTCGGGAGTTATCCGACAACATTGATAGTGGTTGCTGGTGATTATGAGGATGACTTTGAGATGTGGGATGAAAATGATGTAATAAATGGTCCATCAATTATTTAATAATGTAATAAATTACTGGCCAATAGAATATATTATCTAAATATTAATTTGATACATTTTGATAAATACTATAATTTATTATATATGTATTTAATGAATTAAATTAAATTTAATAATTTATTTATTACATTTATGATAATCAATCTCCCTACATTAATACTCCTTTTCAACAGAGTAAATTGTGGTGGGTTCTTGATGGTAGAACCCCCTATAAATATAATCCACCTATACTCAATAGATTAAGGAAGAACATACACCATCTATATCCCCGTGTAGAGTTTAGAAGGCATTCAGGCTCTAATTCCACCATTTCTTGTTTTTATAATGGATGGAGGTAAGTAAAATATTCCTTTTATTAAATAAATTTTATGATCATATGATCATATATTCATAGAAGTTTTTATATTTGGTATCAGAGGGAGGATTATATCTCTATCATGTAATAAAACTTCTTACACTTAAAAAAATTCTTATATTTTCGGATTTGGTAATGGCACAATTTCTTGTCTACTGTCATTCTCTTTATTTCTTCATTTTCGATTATTAAAGATGTTTTACACATCCTTAATTCAATAGTCATGATTTTTTTTTGTGTAAAATTTATTAAAATTAGGTTTTTCCACAACATTCATAATTAAATAAAATTTACATATTCAGTAAAATCACATTAAATAATACATGCACTTGTTTCAAATATAGTAATCAAAATATATTTATATATCATTATTTTCATTTGACAAATATTAAATTTTATTTTCATAATTTTCGCATAGGTATTATTAATATTGAAATTTTAATATTTTGACATATTGTTGAATTATCAAATTATAATTCAATAATTTATGAATTAAACTATCAATTGATAATTATGTGATTTTTGTAAATTTTATTAAATTGGGATTTTCCACAACATTACTAATTAAATAAAAATTACATATTCATTAGATCATATTAAATAATAAAATAAATTTTATCCCTCAATAATTTTTATTATATTTCATTAGATTAAATATTAAATTTAATATTCATAATTTCCCTACAGGTATTATGAATGTTAAAAAATTTATTATTTTGTCATATGGTTTGTTGAATTATCATATTATAATTCAATTAATGAATTAAACAATTACTTGATAATTCTTG